>JAEIFR010000001.1:4262500-4862500 GCA_018904105.1 Zaprionus tsacasi
TATTAGCTTATTCAAAATACTCAAAAGAAGCAAACATGAAAAGTACCACTTTTTTTTATTGATCGAGAAATGTATATTTCTTTCAAATAAAACATCAACATCAAAAAACACCAACTAAAAAAGAAATGATGAAGCATAATCAAAAATTTGACTATGAAAATTAAAGTGTTATACCATATCATATCAATGAACAATTGATTTTGTTTGTGTGTGTGTGTGTATGCTGTAACACAATATAGTGTGGGGTAGCTGATAAAGGGATATGGGTACAGCTGGGTATGCATATATCATTTGATCTGTTTGAGAATTACTCACCCAAAAGAACTCTGTGTCGAGTCATAATTCTTGCCAACAATACCAAAAGATGATATATGTAACTATGCAGATCTAGGTAGAAATATATCACAACGGAACACGATCGTGTTTCAGTTTGAAAAGAGGAACCTTTCCATATGCAGCATATGGTATGTCCCAGCATATCTAACCCTTCCATTATCTTAAATAAAACAAATTGAAAATGTGTTTTAGTAAAGTTGCGAAAGCGTTGTTTAATCTTCATCCATTTAATGACTGCACTCTTGGAGAGTAAAAGTACGTTCTAGCTTGCTTTTCAATTGCAATTTCAATTTCGAATTCGGTTCCTTATCAACGTCAATTTCAAAACTCATACCATATACATAGATATATATATATATATATAGTATGTTATTTTCGCTTTCTTTTTCACAAGTTATGGACACCCTTCGCACTTATAAGTAGGTATACAGTTACAAGTTAAAAGTTATCTAGAGAGATGGCCAAGTAACACAAGAAGCAAAAATATATACGGTTCTTTTTGCCAGTGTGTGTGTGTGTAGAGCATGTATGTGTATATATAGACTTGTGATGCTGTAGCTCATCTAGTTTCCATTTATAAAAATGATCTGGATTCGGTTTTTCAAATTTCAATTAGACATTTACAACATAGAGTATATATCCCGGAGGCAACTAGTATAATACATGTAAGTACATTTATATATGTATGTATATATATTTTTATATATAGTATATGTATATTGATGTTATGTAGGTATATATAACTCTGTTAGCTCTTCATGTATGCATATGTAACTAAGTATGTATGTATATTTTCCTTTTTTTGTATGTAAATGGATTGGTTTGCTTTGCTTCTATTCCATTATCATGGGGGGATGGCGGAGGGGGTTGGCGGTAGGGCGTGACATTCAGCTTTAGCTTTTCAGGGCGAAAACGAACTGTAAAGCTATGACAATGTCTGCCACGAAGTTAGTATTGTACGATAACAGAGGCTAAGAAGCGACGATAGTGCAAAAGTGTTTTCGAGAATTTGTAAGGTTTGTGTTTCTCTTAGGTACGCACACTGGTACAAAATGTATGCTAGTTTAAAGGCAGCGCGGGACTACTGGTCACATACCATATAATAGTATATAGTATGTGAAACGTATGCATAAAGTACTCTAGGTTCCGTATATGTGTGTTGCGTGTTGTCTGTCTATGTGTGAGTGTGTGTGCGTGTGTGTTTGGGCATGTTTGACTAATCATTAATGGTGGTAATCGTGGATTAATGGGCGGCACTGATTTTGTGTTAGTTAACATTCGCTCTATATGTAGTATATGTCATATAGTAGATGTATATATGTAAGTATGTATAATATTTTACGCATATTAATTAATATAACTATAATACAGTTTTCATTCACTTCAAGTTCTTTTTATCAGATATACATATATGTATATATATATTTTTGTTTTTTGTAACATTGAGCTGAATCATGATAAATATCTGTTTTGTTATTTAGTTCATAAATAGTTGAGATCTGTACAGAACTAGTACAGATCTTGTTATATATGTATATGTATGTAGTTGCCATCAATATATATTCAGTTGCAATATGTATTCAGTTAGTTAACGTTTAGATATCTCGAATTATACAGAGCGGGCTTCTTAAGCTACGATATACATATACGATAAGCACATTTAACTGTTTTTAGCATGATATTTTTCTTTTAGGCCAATATACTAGTAAATACATACATTATGGCGCTGCTCTACGCTTAAAAGCCATCAAAAATATTTGGTTTTTTTTTTCTTTTCTTTTCTTTTCTTTTGGTAAGCTACTTAGGCACAACACATAATAGCGATCGATGATATAGTACACATGTTCAACTATTATAGAATACAAAGATCTGTTTTGATTTTTTTTTTGTTTTAATTACGTTAGTAGAAAGAGCTTAAATAGATAAAGCCAGAAAGAGAGAGAGTGAGAAAAATAGAAAAGAACTAGAGGGCCAGAGAGAGAGAGAGGGTGAGAGAAAAAACTTTACAGCATTCAGAAGTGCACATAAGAAAAGAGACTACATGACTATAATGGAACTTATGGGATTGTGCTGTGGAACATGGGGTACAAGGAAATTTGGGGGAAATAGTAGTGGGGGGAAGACAAATCGCTAGAGTCGCTAAGTTAAGTTACAATGTACAGGACTACGTTGTTTACGCTGCTTCTCCTTTATTTTCATCTTCGTCATCTTCGTCATTTCATCTCCTTCTTATTGTTTGTCATCTACGTTTTAAAACTAATTTCTGCTTCTGCAGCATCGAGTTGTACTTTCGTTCAGTTTGTTTTGTGCCGACATGTTGAGCTTTTACTTTGAAATGGTTTGCCTGCTGTGGGAAGAGTTGCAGACGGCGGTTGGATAGGTAGAATACGATTAAGAGGAAGAGTGAGAGAAAGAGAGAGAGAGAGAGAGAGAGTGACACTGAGATAGTGAGATATAGTTTCATTGTACGTTGCGTACGTGTGTTTTGATATGATTGATTGAACTGATTGAGTGTGATTGAGAAAGCGCGTGCGACGTTAACGTAGCCTTAACCCTTAACCGTTATACGCAAGGAAGTTGGCTAATCAAGAAAGAAAGAAAGAGAGAGACAACTGCTCAGATCGAAATGGCGGGAATCATGGACATGAGGAATGGGTCTGGTGGTGTTCGTGGTAGTGGTGGTGCATGAGTCATTCCATTCATAGCAAAAGAACACGAATGTATGCAAATAAACGGAGAAGTGGGGAAACAGAGAGGAGACAGAAGAAAGAAATAGACAGAGAGAGAGCGAGATAGCTAGGTAGGTGTAGGGGCCTGTTAGCTGCGCCTACAGATCAAAATAAAACTCAACAAGCATTGCCTAAAACTGGTTAACCTTCAGCTCATTGCCCTGCAGCTGGACAAGTCGAAAGGCTTCACGTATGGTGGGTGTCATCAATAGCTTCAGATTCTCCTCAGCCTCATTGGGCAGCGAGCGCAGCAGTTCCATAGATGCCACCACCAGTTGAGCCAATGCCGCTCGCTTATAATTCGAATCCTTCAGAATGCTCGTTGCCCGCTGCTGTTCAATTTCCGGTGAAATAGATTCCGCTTCCGTTTTGGCCGACTGACGATTCGTATCGAACGGATTGCTGCGACACTTGGGCTGGAATTCACTAATCAGTGTAGTCATCGTCACATTCTCATCCTCCAGTTGCACACACTTGCTGGGCGATGTTGACGATGGGTTGTTGCTTCCAGCCACTGCAGGCGAGCCATCGGCAGCCGCATCCGTCTGGCTGGAGCCATTGCTGCTGCTGCTGCTGCTGTTGTTTGTCGCATCCCCATTGCCATTGAGAGCAATGCAAATGTTGCTCTTGCCAGTCAAGCTGCTGTGCATGGGCAGCTTCTGCTGTGCCGCACGCAATTTCCCATTTTCGATATCATGCAGCGCCGAGTTGCTCAAGTAGAGTTCACAGACCAAATTCCAGGCATCCTGCAGGCAGAACAGGTAACGCACAAAGTTCTCCTTCTTCTTCACTGTGGTGGTATTCAGTCGTGAGCACGACTCCAATATGAAATTGAGATCCTCCGCTCCCAAATTATAGACCACAATATCGTTGAGATGCGAATCGACCAGGGCAATGTAGTAGATCATCCACGATGAGGTCATCTGCTTGTATAAATTCGCTGCATACTCAATGTTCGAGACCTTCTGCATGAGAAACTTGAGGCCTGGACGAGAGTCGAACTCCAGTGCGGACATCAGATATTGTTTGACACAGCGCAGCAGTATCTCTTTGGAACGGAAATCTAGATCATAATCATGACTGGGCGTAGCTGCTGAGGCGGCGTAATTATCAAAGATGCACGTGGACACCGCTTGAGGGACACACTTGAGCCGTGACAGCAGCAATTTGGCCACCAATTGCAACAGCATTTGATTGGCCAGCAGGCCAACGACCAGGTTCTTGAAAGGAATGCGTATGACAAAGTTATCCAGATTCGAGTTGAAACCATTGTTGAGCGGATACAGCAGGAATGAATAGCTACGATCATCGGTTAGCTGGGATGACGACGACGAACTGCTGCTCTTGCACTGACCAACACCACCACCTCCATTGGTGGCACCAGTGGCCGCTGCACCACCAGTCTGTCCGGTACCGCCACCCTGCGATTGGTTCGGTTCACGTTGATTATCCGATAGAAATACCTGCTGGGCCAAGGCATAAATACGTGCCAGCTCCTCCAGTGTGCTGTCTCGTCGTGCTGCCACCTTGACATTGGCACAGTCACCATAAAAACTATTCGACTTCTCGTGGAAGGCGAACGAGAGCTGACGCAGTGGCGCAATGGTCACCGTGCAGGCACGATGTATAGCCGAACAGGCGATCATCCATTGCGACTCATTGAACAGCATGCCCGTGGAGAGTATGACATGCTTCAAACACGACACTGATATCCTAGCGATGGCCTCCTGTGACTGTGCCGCACACTCGATCAGCACCAGCAGCAGCTGCTTCAGTGCCAATGTGGCTGAGCTCGAAATCTTTGTGGGTGACTCAATCAGATTGTGATTGACCGATACATTTGGTGGATTCGTAGCATTGCAGTTACTATTGCTGTTGCTGTTGCTGTTGCTATTGCAGTTGCTATTGCTGTTGTTGCAGTTGTTGTGCTGCTCATCGCTGGCCGAGCTGGAGCTGCTGTCGTACTGTATGTTGCTGTGCTGCTCGGTCGCTGGCACCTGCTCGGTGACAAATTTAAGCTTGGAATAAATCAGATTGTCGGCGGGATGTACAATTTGTGCCAGACGCGTCTTGGTGCTGGCACCCAGACGTCTCTGCTCTGGCACAGATTTCTCAATGAATTCCACGACCAAATCGGTGGTCATGCAGCAACAATGCTTGAAATTCTTCTCAATCAATTGCCAACTTGGTGCCGTCTTGTTGATATATCGCAGCCAGTCCTGTATCATTGGAATGAGCAAATGATTGATGCAATAGAAACCGAAATCAATGCCCGGAGTGGAGAGTAGATTCTTGAAGAGTTTAAAGATTGTCTGCAATATGGGAGCCTGATGTGAGTATGGGCAAACAATCAGTGAATTGGTTAATCCATCCAGCAGCAGGAACCATACTTTAAGCACTCCCGACGGCTTATCCATCTCATCGATCTTTACAATCGTATCCTTATCGATATGCAGCGATCTGTACGAGATCATATACTGCTCGTTCTTAGTCTGCAAATAATCGTTGCCGAAATATGTGAAATTCTCCATGGAGCTGGGTATGTTTGCGTCTATGATATGCGTATACGAGATGCCTTTGATCTTGTATGTCGAATGGAAGTTCGGGCACTTGGGCATGCTGTACATAAAGCCCAATATGCTGGAGCAACGCTCTAGGAAACGCAATGTCTCATGTAGAAAATCCGTTGGCCTAAACGAGTTATCATTATCCTCGCCGCATGAATTATTGTTGGGCCCACCGCCTCCAGATATCTCCAGATAGGATAACAAACACAGTATACAATCGAGTCCGGCATTGGCAAAGACCAGCGTATTATCAGAGTCGAGGAACACGCGAAATATGTCAATGATGTTGCTCATATTTAACATACGACTGCGTGCATTGCGCAAGGTGCCAAAGAGCGGTCTCCATCCTGAGCGTATTTCGGTGCGATGCGCTTCCACAATCTCGTATAGACAGGCAACAATTTGATCCTGCACATCTACGTCACACGTATCCATGCTTAGCAGATTCTCGAAGGGCTTCAAAAGCGCCTCATTGAAGTGGAAATACGGCAGCTCCGACTGCTCAACAAGCAGTGCAGTGATTATATCGTGTATATACTCGATAGCGCGTTTCGAGATCAAGCGATCGCGATGACAGGCGGCCTGAAAAGCGATTTGATTAAAAACATGTCCATAAACATCCACTTCGATACTTACGTCCATGAGATGCGGCCCTGTAATGGCCCAAACCTTGAGCACATGCAGCAGCGGTCGTGAGCTGCGGAATACCTTGAGAGTTACATCGCCAATGCGATGCAATAGCAATGACATGGGCAGGGAGTCGAGCTTCTTCCAGCCCTTGCTTGGCCACCAGATGCGTGTGCCAGCGCTGCCTTTGCGTGTCACTTGGCTCTTGTAGAGCTGATCGCGTGAGGCACGGCACAGATGCTTGAGGAATTGACACAACGATGGCAGACTGAGACGTTCGGCGGCATCGCTGAACAGATTCTCGGCCTGATGCGAGAGAGCGCACAGTACCTTGGAAGTATCTGCCTGGCTAAGCAGTACCGTCTCATTGGTGCCCGAATATACCTTCAATATTGATGTAATATTCGTGTTAGGACTCTGTAACGGAGCCTGCAGAAAGCTATACACATCCACGCTGTAGGGAAACAAAGATCGACAGTCGGTGAATCGGTATAAAAAGAAATGAGATCGCATTACTCTCACCACGTTTCATCGTCGTCAATGGGTATAGCGGATAAATTAAGCTTGTCCTGTGCATTGCCGTTGCTTAGCTTCTCACCCGTCTCCAGATCACGACGACTGCTGCCCGGTGAGGCGGCAATCGAAGGATTCTGCATGCTAAAGATCTCGTGCTCCAGCTGGCTGACATGACGACAAACTGCAAAGATGCTCTGCCAGCAGTCGGCACTGTAGCTGCCCAAATTTAGGCCACCAGTGAGCACTACGTCCATGGACATGGCTTGACTGGCTGAGATGCGTGGCCCACTGGTTTGACATACATTGGAGGCCAACAAATTGAGTATCTTGCCAGCCAAATGCTGCAGATTAAGGCTGTTGCTCAGTGTGGCAGCCTGAAAATGGACAAAAAGATTAGCTATGGAGCCTGTATGGAGCTGCCAGGAACTAATACTCACCGAATGCAGTCCATCCAGGCACATAGCATAGAGTGCCTCGCCATTTGACTTGTTTGTCTTCGCTTTGACGCGCAGCGTGCGCTTGGAGAGTGCCACCAGCTTATTGGAGGCTGTGCTCTGCAAGTCACCTAATCCCGAACTAAGCACAATTACCATGGAGTCCCAGCAGCAGGTAAGCAGACGTCGGCATAGCTTTTTGGCTGCCTCGCGACGCTTATCGTGCTGTTCATCATCGCTGTGCTTCACTGTGGCCGTCTGGAGACGCTGCCACTCCGACAGCATTTGTGTGTTAGCCAAGCCGCCGGCATCGCAGAGCATATCCACTAGTGCGCAACGCGGACCACTGCCCTCCAGTTGCTGCCGGGTCATGGCTTCCAGCACATTGCAGACTATAACCGATTGATAGAGCTCGCAGAGCCACGGTGATGATAGATAAACAAGCACTCCTGTATTCTGCACGGAGGTAACAAACTGCTGCTCCGACATGGGCACCAGAATATCCTTCGAGGCCTGCTGATCGTAGTAACCGGCACGCATCAGTTGCAGGCTGAGCAGCAGCGATGAATAGATGGCCAGGTAAATGCCATCTGCATTGATTGCCGTTAAATTATAATCGAAGTCCGAGAAATTCATGCTGTTCTCCTGGCAAACAGCTGAAGCAAACTCCTGCATCGCCTCGTCCAACTCAACACAGCTGCGCAAGCGGAGTAGCTTCGGCACCAGATCCTGTCGCAAAGCTTTGGCAAAGTCTCGAGCATGCTGACGATCATTGTCGCTGTCTGTGCGAATGGGCATTACAGGCGCCTCCAGATGTGAATATGGCCAGCGATTCTCTACACGCGATGTTTCATCACTGGAGCTGCTGGGTTCATCATCCTCTGGTCCCTCGGTATCGCCAGACCCATTCGATGCCGCATCCTGCTCGTGTGGTGGATCACATTCACTTTCTGATCCCGACGACGTCTCGAAAACGTTTTGACGAAACTCCACAATGGCATCACGATACGGTGCCGGTAATCGCGCCATGCTCTGGTATGTTAACGGCCCCGAGTAGTCAGCATCCTTAAGCAGATCATGTCGCGCATTTACCACCTGCACAATCTGATCACTAATCATGGATTCGGTCAGTTCACCACTGCACAACACCTGCAAGCTGTCCAGCAGAGCAACCATACATTCCACGCTCGCCTGCAGACTGGCCTCCGTACCACTGCCTGCACTGGCGCCATATGCGCACTCCTCCATGGCATCTACTAGACTGCAAAGAGGATGATAGAAGCGTTAGTATAATATAATATTGAAACTGTCGTATTCTTCTCTAGCTGCGCTCGTACTTACAGTCGAAACAGGGCCATCTCATCGCTGCAGCCCTGCGCAGTATTTCTGTCCACATAAAGGATGACAGCCAAGTCAATGAGACGCTCGGGACTCTTGAAGATTTCACGCACGCATCGCAGCGGCTCTGTGCGATTCAGGGGTGCAGGCAACAGCACCATGCGATGGAACAGTGCCTCCAGCATCGGTCGCAGCGAACCATGTGCGCCGGCAATGCGCAGCAGTTGTATGGCGGTCAAGTAAACACACCGTGCTTGCGGTCCATCCAGACCGGGACCAGTGAAAAAGCCGCGTGCCTCATTTTCGATCATGTGCAGCGCATCTCTGGCAAGGAATAAGCATATTTGAAGGAGCTCGGAACTTGGAGAAATAAATCATACTCACTTGTAGGTAAATTTTTTGTCCAGATTAATGCGCCCAGGCGAACCGAGTGCGGCGGCCAGTGTGGGACAGAATTTCTGCCAGAGGAAGGAGGTGAAATGTGGATTGGCGTGGACATTGCGTGGCAGCGCCGAGCTGAGGGTCAGTATGCACTCGGTTAGATAGAGTGAGCTGGGATTCTCGCATTTCTTGTTCGGCGACGTATTGTTGACATTTGGCTCCACTAGGCGACTGCAGAGCCACTGCATGACGGGTATAACCTCGTTATAGACAGCCGATGCCTGTGTCTGTGTCATCAGACCAGCCGGTGCAGTCTTCTTAACCTCCTCCGCTTCCTCGATGAGAAATGCGCAAAATGTACGCAGACACTGTGAGGCGGCGGCCAGAGAGGCAGCTTTGGTTGCCCTCGAGCCCATCTCCCAGCATTCCCCGCAACGTGAGAGTATCTCGATGAGGAGTCGACCATTTAGTGTACATGCGGGCGAGCATGCCATCGCAAGGAACAGACGCAACACATTGACCACCGTATCCTCGCTACTTGTCGATGGCAGAATGCCATTGGTGGCACGCAGCAGCTGCGATGGCAGCCACACCGAATCATCCTCTGGCTCCAGGCCAATGTAGAAACGTTCGTCTTTAATGACGCGCTGCAACGAAAAAGGAGTATCTTAATTAAATCTGCACGTTTTTTTTTTTTAAATGGAATTTAGAAATTGGGGAGGAACTAACTAATCGTACGCGATCTTTATTTAATTTTCTGATGCTTCTAGCATTGCCCATATTTCTCTATTTTCATTAATTAACTGTTTAATTGTTGCACATCGACACAGTTACCATATATATGTAGATATATACCAATAAGCCCTTTATAATTCTACTTAATCAGCATTTGGAAATAATCCTCGTTCATTTATTCCCAACTAATCCGTGCAAGGCCTCGTTGATGGTGCTTGGTTCCCAAATATTTGACAACCTTGACCTCAAATTGAAAGCAAGTCCACTTTTCCAGTAGCGTGTTGGGGGTGGGATGAATTTCGCCTATGCCTCGGCCCCAATGGCTGGCAATTAGCTAACCCACGTTACAGTTATTATCCGTCAATCCGGTAAAGCATTTCCTTTCGGAAACGCTCGCACAATTGCCTGTGAACCCGTTCGATAATTGGACTCGTCCGCAGCACACACACACACACACACACAGAAAGAGAGGGAGAGACAACTTACATGCAGACCATTGAGGCCCATTGTGATGAACTTTGGCCGCTTCGTGTCCAAGGCCATTTGCAGTGCCGTAAAGCAAACGGAGCGCAGCTCATGCGATGGATCCCTGTGTATGCCATGCTGTCGATAAAGTTTATCTGCAAATAAACGACAGATCGAAACGTTTCCAAGTCATTGTCAACATGAATGGAGGCAGAAAACCAGTAAAACTAATGCGGATAAGCTTGGCCAGCAATTACAACGACCGATAAATGGACTGACTCTCCATGCCATGAGCGGGGGAGGAGTAGTCACAAATCGTTGCCTACTTTCCTGCTGAACAGCAAGCGAGTACAACAAAAACCAAAGCAAACGAAACGAAGCGAAAAAGAAATGAAAAAAACAAAGGAAATGCTAACGGATGTGCAAAAGGGCGGACACGACAACAGGAGCAACAACAACAACGACAATAGAGTGGAAATTACTTTCTTGCATGTTTTTTCATGCGCGTTGTTGCTATTGTGATTTCATTATTATTGCTACTGTTGCTGCACAACTTTCAAGCGAGTGAGAGTACACTACAAATACATACATACATACACACATCAATATGCTAGTATTTACCGTAAGCAATTTGCGCCGTTTGTCGCAGCGCATTGTGCTTGGTGCCCGTCGACTCCTTGATAATTAGCAAAAAAAGGTCTTCCATATTGCTGCTGCGTTGGCGCCCACACACACTCACGCATGCGACTCGACACTCGACTCACACACAGACGCGTGTACGTGCGTGCGTACAACTCTCTTGCTCCCGCTTCCACTTGCTAGCTGCTGCTGCTGCTGCTCTCTGTTGCGCGCCTCTGCAGAAGTTTGGTTTTTCGTTGCTGTTGTTGTTGTTGTTATTGCTGCGCTTGTTGTTGCTGCTGCTGCTCAGTTGTAACGGCGAATGACGGGCGGTAGTGTGAGCGCTTCGCCTTTGCATGTCATCAACATCAACTCAATTAGCAGCAGTACCTACATATAGCCAAGAAATTGGAGTAAAATCAATAAGAGTGGCGGAAACGAACTGCATTTAACCGCATATCGTGACCATATGTATTGTTCTAGCGGGCCCCCCTTCCCCCCTTCCGTTCTCCCACACAACTTGCTGCGTGACTGTGTGACGCACACACAAACATATGTGCCTACATGCGTGTGAGTGTGTGTGTTTCTCTGTTGCTCTTGGCGACCACTTGCAAATCTCAGATCATGACTCACACGCCCACTTGAGGGATAACAAAAAAAGGGGCAGGCAGGCGGACAGGCAGAAAGAAAAAAAAAACAAACTTGGCTCTTGCATTTTGCACCTTCAAAAAGTTCAAACAGTGTGTATCCGTTTTCCTTGAAAAACTTTTCGTACATTGATGGCGCATACACCTACACACTCACAAACACACACACACACGCACACTATGTGCACTGGCTGCATCGTTGGAAATTCAAACTGAAACATCCTTTTCTCATTTCATTCCATATGCGACACACATACACACATACACAATCAACACAAGCATCGACGGAACCGACCCTACACACACACACACACACACTCAGGCACTGCACAATTTTTACCATTTCCGTTTTATTAGTTTTATGTCGCTCTTGTTGTTCAACTTTTGCTTGCCCACCACTTGTGGTTTTTTAAAGGTTTTTCCTTTTTAAGTGATTTTTTTCCCCTTCGTTTAGGACTGCTTGCTGTTGCAATTCTTTCGCGTTATGTGTGTGGTGCGCGCTGTGCGACGGCAAATGCTGACAACAACTGAAACTGAAAACAATTTTCTTTTACGCTGCTGCTGCTGCTGCTGCTGCTCCTGCTGACGTAGAATACATGCAATGCGAGCTTGTACATGTGTGTGTGTGTGTGTACCATGCAGATGAACCGTTAGTGGCAATTACTGCGCATGCTCCATTTCGCGCGCGCTCTTTCATGTGTCAAACGAGGTTGTTCACAAACAATTTTGCACTTTGCGTTTTATCTACGTCACAATGTGAACACTTTTATTTAAAATTTGACTAACAAATTGTATGCAAAAATTTTGAAACTGAATAAACTTCGTATATGAACATATAACTTTTCCAAATCCTTTGAAATATATAATCAGCTTTATTTATTTATTTGCCAAATGACCGTGCAAATAATTATGTGACGTCACGCAACCCTTTTACTCCTTCACCAGCTGCTATCGAATTGAAAAATCGATAATGAACTTTAATAACATTCCTCTGGTGGGTCAATTAACACTGATCGATAGCAAAAATGAAAAAAAAAAATACCAAATATTTTTAAAAATCAAACATGGGAGCCGCAAGCTACGAAGCTCTCCAAGTTGAGCCAAGCAAAGCATCCCTGCCAGCGTTGCTGCTGCTGCTGACCGCGCTGGTCATCTCCACAGGTGGTTGATGCAACATGCACCAACAGCAGCAGCAGCACAACTGCGCATGTGGGGGAGCATCGATTGAAGGCATTGGTATTGGTTTGGTGGCAACGTGCTCGCCGTGCTCCGTTTCGCTTTCAAATGCAATTATTGTTATGTATTTCGAATTAATTTAAATAGTTTAACTGGCGCATTAAATATAAAAAAAAGAATTACAACACAAAATCGAATTGCATATCAAAAACCATTCTTTGCTCTCATGACAATGCCGATGCAGATGCTCGCAAATGCTCCAGTGGCCATGCGTAGCACCTACTTGACAGGCTTCGATTTCCACAGGCCGTCGTTGAGAAAATGGTATGTCTCGATGCCGATTCCTTTGTTCACTTTTAAACTGAAAACACAGAACAGAAGGGAAATGAAGCACTCAGTACGACCAAGTACTCGGGGCACTTGCACTTACATATCTTCTGTGGATAGTGTGAGCAGACCAATCGCCAGCGCATGCTCTTTTCCCTCGGCCATAATGGCAACCACTGTACCCTTTTCAGCCGGTGTCATGCAGGCACCCGGCGACGTCAGACCCGGACACATCACATTGGCGCCGCTGAGCACAAAACGTATGGCACCTTTGTCTACCTGCTGCATGGTCACAAAGTAGGGGAATTTATGAAGTAACCGGAGCGTGGGCATCCATGGACCGTCCCGATGACGAAAGAAGACCTGTTCGCCGGCTCCATTTAACAACAGTTCAATATGATCGTGGCTAAGCGGCAAGACGGCAATAGGGCAAGAGAATTAGTTTTCGTTATATGGCAATATGGCAATTCAAATTTTGCTGCTCACCATTTGGCAATGCGATATGAGTCCTTCTTGGGTAGTATTAAATCAATGTGCGTCTCCAACTTGGGATATGCTTCTAGTAGCTTGGCACGTATGCCTTTCTGTACAGATGACTTGAGCTGTTGTATCGAAGAGATACTGTCCTTATCTTCGAATCTATTTGGATATAAATATTAATTGCCGGTATACTTGTGGTACAAAATAATACATACTTTTTGAACATTTTGAGATATATCTATTTCCAATGGCCGCAGCTGGCTGATGGTGGCTGATGGCACAGCAGTATGCGAATTTGACAAATTGGCAGTGTTGCCACCTGGTTGAGCAACGTGCGCAACTATCGCATGCAATGTATTGAAACAATAGTATCGATACTAGATACATATTGCAGACCAGCGTATATGTTATCGATAGCTTGTTTAAACGTTTTCGTTTGTTTTGCTTTTAAGTTGCTTCTAGCAAAAAAAAAAAATTAAAGAATTATTTAAGCTGATTGTCGCGCTACTAGCGTAATGTGTAAAAATGTCACTCTTTCCGGCGTACAGCGGTGATGATCAAAGCCAAATACCCAATATTGTAGATGCTACACCAAAGCCGGCGTCGCAGTCAGCTGATGTGGGTAAAGTTCTTTGAATTTGTATAAATTTTATTTGTTTATTAATTGTGCCTGCTGCTTCTAGGTAAAGATCAGTCTGCTGATGAGAGAAATTGGAAAAGTAATCGCAGCTATGAGCTGCCAATTAATGTCGACACTGCCATTGCCACTGTCATTGCAACTGATTCCGAATCCGAATCCGATGCTGAGTCTGAGGCGAGTGTGGAGAGCAGCGTGCCCTGCCAGCAGCGTATACTGGAGTTTGACAAAACTGTGGAGTATTATGTGGACAAGACTGGCAATAGCGGGTACAGGAAATGGGATACCTTGCCGCGTCTATCGCGGCCGCAGTACAAAATCCGTCTACGACGTTTGCTGGACACCACACAAGGCCGGCCGTCTTGGCCGCATCAACGAGCCAAGTCCACAAAAGGTTTGGGCCGAATACGGCATGTTGCGCCAGACGTGGACTCCAAATTGACAGAGGAGCAGAGCGAAGAAATACAGCAACGCATGCGGAAGCTTAAAAATCTTGTAGCCAATGAGCCAAAAGAACTGCAAAACTGGATTGAGCTGCATCAGCTTATGGAACGAAATATGTCGAAAAGCAATCACCTGGCCGTGGCTGAGCATCAGTTGCATTCACTCGAAACGGCGCTGGAACATCATCCGGGCAATGAGAAGCTGCTGCAGCTATATGTGGCCACAGCAAGCGCTACATATCCAGATAGTCAGGTGAGTATCAATCCCCCAATCAATATGGATTAGCACTTACTCCTCTGCTCCTCTGTTCTAGGTGGCCACCAAAATCGAGCAGTTGCTCGAGCGTGAACCCTATGAGTACACCCTGTGGACCGCATTGATAATGACCACACAAGGCACCATGGCACGCTGCAATGTGCCCGATGTGCTGAACATCTATGAGCAGTGCATGCGTCGCATGCATCTGGGCCCGAAGGATCAGCGTGTGCATACGGATGATCTGATGTTGAAGCTCTTCCACAACTGTGTGCTCTTTCTGCGCCAATCGGCCAATTGTGGCCACATGTTTGCGCTGCTCAAGCTGGCACTGGAGCTGAATGCGCAACACTTGAGCTTCGATTGCCTTGTGGCCAGTGCCGCAGATGAGCGCCCGTTGGTTGATTACGAGGAGCTGGTGCTGCGCTCAGGCATGCCCATGCCAGAGATTTGGACACGTATCGAGCGACTACGACAGGCTTACAATTTTCTGCCTTACCCCCAGCTGCGTGGCAATGCCGATGATGCGGTCAGTGCTGGACTTGATCCACAGCGTTGCATCTATGCGGACGATGTGTGTCACTACATTTATCCGCTCAAGCTGAAGGAGAACACGCTGCAGCTGCTGCTGCTGACGGTGCAGCTAACCAAGTTGCCATTCGTGCGAGGGAATTGCCTGGCGGAGCGTCTCTGTGCACGTATCGATCAGATTGGCGACTCGGAGGCTGTGGAAATGTTGCTGGCCAGTTTGGGTGATCGGCACAGTTATGCGTTGCCACAGACACGCAGCAATGCGGACTATATCGATGCCATGCTGCAACTGGCCAAGGAACTGTATGTCAGTCCCACCTTTATGCCGCACTCAATTGGCCATGAGCTGTACGAGAAGTGCCTGGGCGGGCTGCTGCTTAAGTGCAGCGAATTCTTTACCGATGCCGCCGATGAGTACAAGCGACGCGTCTTCCTTGTGCTCTGGTTTCGTTTCGAGCGACTGCGTCTGCGACTGCTCCAGCTCAGTGGCAAACTGAGTGAGCAATATGTGCGCGAGGCGCGTCAACGGCATCGCCAGCTGCTGCGCCAGGAGGCGAATCGACAGGTGACACGTTTCTACACCGAGCTGGCCATGTTCGAGTACGAGGCGGAGGCGGAGGCAGAGGCAGAGGGAGACAACTCCAAGACAAGCGCATTTCGTGTGCTGGACAATATCATGGGCATGCCAGCAGCTGGCGCCGAGGATAATGTGGAGCAATTGCACGCTGTGATCGTGTATGCGGAAATGCTGCTCTCGTGTGCACAGCGTGAGCGGGCGCTGCACATGCTCAGCTGCCTGGCGCTGCAGCAGTCGCCAAAGAGCAGCCCCGAATCTGTACTCCAGCAGTGTCACATGGTGCTCGAACGCAGTCGCCAGCAAGTGGATGAGGCATTGCAGCAGGCGGCGGCGGCGAGCAGCAGCAACAACAATCGCGCCGCAATGCCGCTGGAAGATTACTTTAGATCCAATAGGCTTATACTGCTCCTCCATGCGCACTGCCTGCTGCTTTACCTGCTGGGACAGGCACAGGAAGCGCATGAGTTGCTGCAGCAGCTGCTGCTGCAGAATTCACTGTTTGCGCTGGTCTTGGAGCAGGATTCGCAACTGGAGCCGATGCGTTGTCGTTACCAACGTGAACAGTTACGTGAGCTGCAGCTGCTGATACTGCAATTGCCTCCGGTGACAGGCATGTCCTCCTCCGGCAGTTCAGTTGGACGACAACTGGTCAATGTGCTGGAGCAATCGCTACGGGAGTTTCCACGCAATTTGGCACTGCTGCAGCGTTGGTCTACGCTGACGACGCTGCCCTGGTACAAGCTGCGCGGACGTCTGGTGCACACCAAGGCGGGCATCCTGGCGTTGCTGCATATGATCATTGCGGCACGTTGTCGCTTCGTGCAGCAATCGCAGTCGGGCAGCAAATCCCTCACTGGCGGCCTGGGCACAGCAGATGAGCAGCAGCAATACTTGGAACTCTTGGTGCGGAATCGTGTGCTGAGCATGTTTGAGACATTTTTGCCCAACAACCCGAACAGATCCACGGAGGAGGCGGAACAGTATGCCATATTGCGACGCAATTCCTTGTATTGGCGCTGCTATCAGCGCAGCTTGTCCAACGAACGCACCAGCTTCGAGCGCAGCAAGGCGTGTCTCCTGATGGCACTGGACGAGTGCCCGTGGGACAAGGCACTGTACATGGACGGTGCCACCTATGTGCCGCAGGAGGTGGCCAATCTGCAGGATGTCATGACGGAGAAACAGCTGCGAATCTATGCAATACCCGAGGAGCTCAATGTGCTGCGGGGTGCGTAGCCGCTTTGCGATTAATTTAAATAAAACATTTTCGATAGAAAATATCGATTCTTTTGGCGGGCATTTTTGTAAAACAAGTTGAAATTTCCCTAAGGAATTTTCTACATGCGGTTTGGTACTTTAAATGTCCTTTACAATGTGCCTTTTTTTGGATTTTTGAAATAGTACAAAATTCCACCGAAACGCCATCTAGTTGTCATTGCTCAAATCCAGCATAAAAAGCTGCAGAAGAGTTAAAAAGCTCTTTTAGAGTTTTCTGCACCAGTGTGACCGTTAAAAAGCTCTTTTAGAGTTTTCTGCACCAGTGTGACCGTTAAAAAGCTCTTTTCAAATGCAGTCTTTGAACTCAAATTTATCATCTGTTTAATCTGTTTAAATTTGATCAAGCTAGTATATATGTATATATTCTTATTATTTTTCAAATTGATAGTTGAGAATCTCCAAAGCAAACTATTTTTCTAACAATTGAAACACTTACCGAGCTCTATCGTATTAGTAAATATTATTAATAAATATTATAATCTTTAACATTAAAAAGTGATCTTTCCATTGATTTGTAGTACAGTATTTCCTATATGATATGATACAGTTTTCTTATAAGACAAATTCGAATCTGTTCCCCAAATATTCTTCAGATATTTCTTTCAGCGACTCCTGCAGCTTCGTGCGTATAAGAGCAGAGGCAGAAAACAAACAAGAGCGAGAGAGAGAGAGGGAGAGCAAAGTTCAGTAACATTGCGTATACGCCATGCAGGCAAAGCTCGCAAGCTTTTACGCTCAACTTCTTGTCCATAAATGTGTGACTGAGAGAGAGAGAGAGAGAGAGAGCAGCAGCAGCGAGAGAGTCGGCAGCGAACTTAAAGCTCCTTGACAGCGCACTTGGCGCAATTGTCTCAGCCATATGACATTAACGCCTCCGCATCCTGGCCACCACTGTGCACTGCTGCTGGTGGCCGTCGAGGCCAAGTTGGAGTCGCTCTCGCTGCCGCCGTCGTCGCCGTCGTCGCTGTTGTCGTAGCGCTTGTCAGTCAGCAGTCGGTCGACAGCAGTCCAAGTCCAAAGACGTCGCCGTCGCAGACGTTTTGCCTTGGCGCTCAGTTTGTAATTTATAGCAGAAGCGCGAAGTAACGCGGGCGACGACGAGACACAAAACAAAATATTCTCGTAGGTATAGAGACACACACTCTCACACACACACACACACACACACACGGATACGAGAGAGGACCGACATACAGTTAGATACCGCGTAACGTGCAGTTTACAAGCAAACACACACACACACACATACGTACTATTGCATATTTGTGTTTATAATTTTGTTGCCTGGCCTGTCTAGCCTGTTGTGTAAGTGTGCGGGCAACGCCAGCAGCGGCAGCAGCAGCAGCAGCAGCTTCGAGTTCGTAGACTAAACAGCGACGTTGGCGCGCGCTTCTCTCAAAAGCTCTCCTCACCCACCGTGCGCTCGCTCTCTCTCTCTCCCTCTCTCCCACACGTTGACTTTGCGAGTCAGCTGCGCAATTGTTGGCGTGTAATAAAAATAAAGCAAACACACACACACACACGTACACAGAGAAAGAAACAACAGGCACATACATACATATGTATATATGTATAATGCAGGCTAACTGTCATTATACGCCGTAGTAGTAGTATTAGTAGTAGTAGTAGTAGTGCAAACCGTTATCCTTGCGGGCAACGCCAACGTCAAGGTCTTTCCGTGGCGGTCGCTTCTTTTGGCACACACACACACATGCACACATACACGCACACAGGCAGCTTTTCAGCAAACCAATAGCCCGTCCGCCTGCTCTCCCACTGTAAAGTGCTTTGCTCGCACGCTTTCTCTCTGTCTCTCTTCCTCGCCTCACTCTCTTTGCAAACTCACGCCAAACGTCGAAGCTCTCGCTCCCGCGGCAGCGTTAGCCGTTTGCCGACTGCGACTGCGGCAGCGGCAGCGGCAGTGGCAGCGAGCGGCCTAGCTGCCTGCCTGCCTGGCTGATTAGTTTAGTTTGTGATTTCAATATAATTAATTTCTGTTTTTGTAGCGGTTTGTTCGGACGTCGAACGTACGCTCACTCGCTCGCTCGCCAGCTCGGTCGCCCGCTCAGCACACGCTCGCTCGCTCGATAGCTCTGGCTTTGCTTCAGCGTCAGCTTCAGCTTCAGCTTCGATTGTTGTGTTTCAGTTTCTGTTTTCTGCGTTCCGTTTACAGTCGCCGCCGCTGCCGTCGTCATCGTCTCCGCTGTCGTCGTCACTTTTTATTTTGTGTGTTTCGTGTTTTCGGTTTCGTGGCCGCGCGCGCTGCTTAAATGCGGAATCGAAATCGTCATAGCAATCAACAACAACGGCAAAATCAAAAACAAAAATAAAAAAAACTACAACAAAAACAACACAAATCAAATCGGTAAAAAAAAAAAAAAAAAAAAAACACACAATTATCGCATTGGAATTTGAATTGGAAGTGGGGAATTGCTGTGCTGGGATAGGGGGGAAAGAGAGAGAGAGCGAGAGATCGGTTAATCGGCCAATCGAGTATATCGAGAATTGTAAATCGTAAATTGTGTAGTGCAACAAAGTTGACAACACTGTCAAACATCAGTTTCGTTTGTTTTTTTTTTTTTTTTTGTTGTTGTGTACACACTCGTCGCATGACAAGTGCCTGTGTGTGTGTGAAGTGTGAGTGAGTGTGTGTATTAGGTGGCAGGAATCAGCTGAAGATAACGCCATCTTGGGAGAGAGAGAGGGAGAGAAGTAAAGCAAAGCGAAATTGAGAGCTGATGCAACTAATTTTCTATTCCATAATTTAACAACAACAATTACGACAAAATACATATGCGCGCCAGTTTGTGCTTCTGTATGTATGTGTGTGGCTTGTACGTGCCCATGTGCGCCTTTTCAGCGTGTGTGTGTATGTGTGTGTGTGCGTGTGTTTGTTAATTTTTATATGGCAGACAAGCCAAAATTAACATATTAATGAATTTCCAGTTTAATTTTAAGGTTTATTCGCTTTCGTCTCGTATTGGAATTGGCATTTTATATTTTCCATACACAACGTTTTTCTGTTTTATTATTTATTGTATTTTCTCATCGTCTTCGTCGCGCCTTTGTTCGCCAAATTGCCGCCAAATCAATCAAACTATCGTCGCGCAGTCCACAGAAATGGGAGTATGTAACAATAACAATAACAATAACAATATGAGCAGCAACAATAACAGCAACATTAACGCTTTAAGAACGCGAGATTAAAAAAGGCAAAGGCAGAGGCAGAGCGAGACCAACAACAACAACAACAACAACGAACAAAACGCACTCATTAAAAGTCTAATAAAGTTTTTCGGTTTTTGTTGTTGCTTTTGTTGCTGCTTTTGTTGTTGTCGTTTTCAAGGTTTTATTTTACGTTTGTGTTGCTGTGCGTGCCCGCTCTATGTATGTGTGCGTTTTTGTGTGTGTGTGTGTGTGTGTGTGTTGCTCGTATATTTTTATTTTATTTCATTTTTGTTCGATTTTATTTATTTTTTTCTCTTGTTTTTGTTGTTGTTAGTTTTGTTTCTTGTTTCTGCCTCTTTTTTTTTTGTTTTTGTGAAGTAGCGCTGCCAACGCTGACAGCGACGCTGTGGGACGTTTAAAAAGTTATTAATTTCAATAATAATTAGCGTAGCTTATTTGTTGCAAAATATTCAATTCACTCGCACACACACACACTCGCACACACACACTCGCACACACAGAGACATGCATTATTATTATTATTTTTTTGTTGTCTTCTCAACGAACACAAAATATTGCTGACGTCGCATCTGCCGCCGTCGCAGCGACGTTGCGCTGTCGTGTCGCTGTCTCGCATACAAAACAGAGCAAAGAGAGCGGCAGAAAGAGAGAGAGAGAGTGCAAGAGAGGCATGGCCAAAGAAGAGGCGAGCGGAGGCGAGGCTAGGCTCGTACACGCATACAGCAAGTGCTCGCCAAAAAGCACAACACAAAATTTCTTAGCTCCCGCGCTGCCCAGAGCCGACGATAAGCAAGTGCTCGTCTCTCTCTCTCTCTCTCTCTCGCTGTTACTCTCTTTCGCCGCGCGTCGTGCCAGAATATTCGTTGCGGGCAGCTTCCAGTCGCATATTATCATTATCATTATCAGCATCAGTATCGCTCAATGAATTGTGAGCTTTCGCAATCTGATCGTCGCGGCAGCAGCGACGTTGACTTTGACGCTGGCAGCGGCAGCGGCACAACAAGTGTTCCCTTCATTTCGTTCTTGCTCTCTTTGCCGCTGCAGCGCGCAGATTACGAGTGCAGTGACAGCGACTGCGGCGCAGCAGTGGCAGCGGTGGGCGCTGTGTAAACAATTAATAACGAAAACAATGTTGTTATGCAGTAACTGCAGCAGCAGCAGCAGAAGCAGCAACAGAAAAAAAAAACAACAACAACAACAAATGCGTTGATAGAACGTGCTAAATTGAGTAACTACTGGCACACACACGCTCGCACACGCTCTGCCTGTACGTGTGCCTATCTACGACTGCATATGTGTGTGTGTGTGCAAAGTTATTTTTGGTTTAGCGGCGGCTGCTACCACCTGATGTCGCTGTCAACGTCAGCTTCGCTGTCGCTGTCGCTGTCGCCGTCGCCGTCGCCGTCGCCGTCGCCGTCGCAGCCGCTCTAAACAGTCGTTAGGCCAGGTCGAGGCAGCAGCAGCAGCAGCAGCAGCTGAGAGAGCTGTGAGAGAGTAAGAGCGCAAGTCATGCGAAATTCGCAGTTGGCGCAACAAAACAAACGGTAATTTCCGCGCTGCGAAGGACATGGTTGGCAGAGCGGCAAAGCAGTGGGAGAGTAGGAGGGAGCGCGTGTGTGTGTGTGTGCGTGTGTGCGTGTGGAACAGGTGTTCGCTCGCTTCGAAATTCTCAGTTGCGTGATTTATCAGTTATTCCATGGGTATTCAATCATGCGCTCTGAAAATTGTCACATCTCGCCTAGCTATTTATAAACTAGTCGTCACACACACTCGCAGAGAGAGAGAGAGCGGAGAGAGAGAGAGAGAGAGAGAGAGACTGCGAGCAAGATCAATACGTAATGCGCGATGACGCCTTTGGCTACGCTGCTGCGCAGTCAAGCTGAGTGCGCCATGTAATTAACTGACACAGAGAGCGAGAGAAAGAGAGAGAGAGTGAGAGCGCCAGTGCAGATGTAAACAAATTTTAGCATGGAAATGGCGAAGGAGACACACACACACGCACGTTCGCACGCAGTGGGGCGCCAGACAAACACGGCGAGAACAAACGAGGCAGCAAATTATATAATTTATTTATTGTTTTGCGCGCAGAGCAACTTTGTGCGACTTGTTGTTGTTGTTGTTGTTGCTGCTCATTTGCTAATCTGCGTCTTCGTCTAGCAATTGCTTTGCCTCTGTCGCTGCCTTTTCCGCTGTCGCTGCCCTTGACTCTGCCAGTGCCTCTGCCTCTGCCTTTTCCTTTGCATGCGGCGGCACTTGAACGTTTTTCGCCGCTGCCTTTTTTTGGCTTTTGTTTTGCTTTCTTATTTGCATTTTTATTTTCGCTCACACACACACACTCGCACACGAGCGCATTGACTTCTGCCTGCGACGCCTCTATGGCGAGGAAATCCAAAGGTGGCCCGAAATGGAAGCCAGCCTTTTGGTGGAGCCACGAGATCGCGGAGTCTAGACGTAAATGCATACGAGCTAGAAGAACCCTATGCCGATGTAGAGATGAGGAGCAACGGGAAACCCTCAGATCGCATTTCAAGGACGCAAAAAGGGAATTAAAGAAAGCGATAAAACTAAGCAAAGCATCGCACTTTAACACCCTGCGTGATGGTATGAACACCAACCCTTGGGGTGGGGCATATAAGGCTGTAATGAGCAAGATAAAAGGACAACGGACAAACGCTCCGGCTTGCCCACAACTCTTGCGCACGATTGTTGAAACCCTTTTCCCAACACAGGGGAATCAACATAATGAACCTGCTGATGTTTGGACGGATGAGACGAGTAGATTCCAAGTAGATGTAGATGCTGAGGAGGTTTTAGAGATAGCTAAGACTTTCGCGAACAACAAGGCGCCGGGACTAGATGCAGTACCCAACAAGGTATTGAAGATAGCGGTAGAAGAGAACCCCACCCTGTTTGCAGAAGTATACACAGAGTGTATACAGACAGGGACTTTTCCGAAAATCTGGAAAAGACAAAGACTGGTACTAATACCAAAAGGTAACAAACTGCCAGGCGTTGCCAGTTCATACAGACCACTCTGTATGATAGACACAATGGGGAAAATGTTAGAAAAAGTAGTAGCTAGCAGGCTTAGCACCTTCGTAGAGGAAGTAGGTGGTCTATCGGATGACCAATACGGTTTTAGGAGAAATAGGTCTACAGTAGACGCGATCAGTAGGGTTAAGCAGATTGCTGAAGAAGCAATAGCAGGAGATAGGTGGCGAGGAGGCCAGAAAAAGTACTGCGCTATTATTACCCTTGATATAAAAAATGCCTTTAACTCGGTGAGTTGGCAACATATCATGCAGGCGCTGCGTAACCTCAACACGCCTCGATACTTGTTAAGCATTGTCGGTAGCTATCTAAGTGACCGTACACTTGTGTACGACACTGAGAAAGGGCGAAAACAATACCAAGTTACAGGCGGCGTTCCGCAAGGATCGGTTCTTGGACCGCTCCTGTGGAACATTGTATATGATGGGGTATTACGCCTTCCACTAAGGGATGAAGTTAAGATCATCGGATATGCCGATGATATTGCTGTCATCATAGTTGGAAAGCACCTGGCGGAGGTGAAAGACAACAGCACCGATGCCACGCAAAGGATAAAGCAGTGGCTGACCGAGCACGACTTAAGATTAGCCGGGGAAAAAACTGAGGCGGTTCTCATCTCAAGTAGAAAGAAACTTGAGGATGTGACGCTCAGTATTGACGGATTCAATATCCGAACGGGCGCTACAATAAAGTACCTAGGCATACTCATAGACGCCAGGCTGAGCTTTAAGGCGAATATTATCGCAATGAGCGAAAAAGCAGCCAGGGTACAAATGGCACTCGCAAGAGTAATGCCAAACATCGGGGGCCCAAGGCAAGTGATACGGTCACTCGTATCACGTGTCACCCTATCGGTGCTAATGTATGCAGCCCCTATATGGGCATCAGCGCTTGGCAGGACAACTTACGCCCGACACTACAATGCTGTAGTGAGGCGTAGCGGCCAAAGAGTCTGCAGCGCTTTCCGGACGGTATCCGGTGATGCCATCCAAGTTCTAGCAGGCATAATGCCGGCTGACTTGATCGCGCAAGAGTACCAAGCGCAATATAATAAGAGGCACAGCCAAACTCCTACTGCTTACGATGAAGGTAAGTTCATCAGGGATTGGCAGCAAAGATGGGATGCAACAAACAGCGGGAGGTGGACACACCGACTGGTGCGGAATATAGAAGTGTGGGTCAGAAGAAGACACGGACAAGTGGACTACTATATGACCCAGTTTCTTACAGGACATGGTTGTTTCAGGCGCTATCTGAACAAGTACGGCCATGATCCTGAAACTGTGTGCTATCTTTGCAATGGAGACGATGAGACTGTGGAACACATTTTCTTCCACTGCCCTTATTATACAAACGAACGGGAAATCGTCAATAGACGCTTAGGAGCTAATATTAGTCCAGCAAATATTATAGGGCTTATGCTAGAGACCCCAGAAAACTGGGAATGCATTAAACAAATGTGTGTGTGCATTATGGTAGAGCAGCGTAGGCTAGAAAGACTGCGAAACTCTCCTTCGCAGCAGCCAATAACCAGGTAGAGCCACCACAGGGCTAGCTCGATCCCTTGCGAAGATTTATACTTTAGGAGTGGTGCCGCAAGGGGTAACACAAAACGAGCCGTAGGAAGAGCGTTTTCGTGAGCGGGTTTTTTAGTGGGTGCATGTCCCACACTACCGTCACTAGGACGGTGTCTTTTTATGATTTTTCCCGTGAACGCTCTAATATATAAAAAAAAAAAAAAAACACGAGCGCATTTACATACACTGTGTACGCGCACAACACAATTTTTGTTTGTCCGCGCTGCTTTTATTGTTCGTGACTGCGACTGCGACTGCGACCCAGGTGATTGACCCAGGCCCAGTATCAGTGTCACTGTCACTGCCGCAGCCGCAGCCGTTGCCGCTGCGACTGCGACTGCGACCGTCGCAGACGCTTCTTTTGCGTGTGTGTGTGTGTGCATGGTCATGTTTGCGCTTGTTTATGCGTGTTTTCGCTTGTTTCGCGCTCTTGTTTAATGGAAATTGGGTGGCACTTTTGTCTCTCTGCCTTCCACACCCACTCTTACTCTCCATCTCTCTCTCTATTCCGCTGGCTGTAATCGCCTACTTGAGCACGCAGCAACATGCGTAGACACACATACACACACACACGCATACATATATTTTTCATGTCCCTGCTGTGTGCGTGTGCGTGCTTGAGCTTTTTGCCGTCTTTGCCTTTGCCCAGAAACAATTGCAAGAATAAGAAGAACACAAACAACAATGGCGTCCTGCTCTCTCTCTCTCTCTCCCGTTTTATACATTTAATTTGCGACCCTTGAGAGTTTATTTGCCCAACACACGCACGCACGCACACGCACACACACGCACACGCACTCTCTCGTAGATACGGAAATGCATGTGGCAAATAAAAATGGCTGAACGCGAGCAGCGAATTCCAAGTCGAACTTGAAGCGAAGAGCGAAATGAGCGCAAGTGAGGCTTCGCTCCTGCCTTGCTCGCTCTCTCACACTTTGCCTCTCTCTCGCTCCACTACGCTCAAGCCCAGCTTTGGTGCTAACTGAACGAGCGAGAAGACGCAGCTGCAACCGGTTTACACTTTACAAAAACAAATAAAGCTTTTTTCTTATTTTTCTATGTGCGTTGGAGTGTGTATGTGTGTGTGTGTATGTGTGTGTGTGTGTTCCACTGAAAACAACAACAAGCATTCGCAGCAACAGGTGACAAACAGCGGCGAAAAAAAACTGATTAGGTTCATAATAAAGTATTGTTTTTATAAACAGAAAATGCGAATTAAATAGAGACATAAAAACAAATAAAGAAAGAATACACAAACGAAACGAAACGAAACACAACGAAACGCGAAAAACAGTAATTTAAAATGAATTAAAAATCGATTTAAATGTTTTTTCTAAAGTGCTTTCCACAAACAAAACTAACAAATATCCGAGCACAAAGTGCAGAAAATTTATTTATGTATTTTTTTTTTCAAGTGTACGGGGTGAAGTGCTTTATTATTTGTTTGTCATTTTAGTTTAATTTGAAGTGAGCAAACAAATGTTTGTATAAAATTTATAAGGCTTGTTTGTGTTCTCCCCCTACAGAGTTCAGAATGAGTTAGTGTCAAGCCTACAGCAACAACAACAACAACAATGAACTATACACAAAACAAAAACAACAACTGAAACAGCAAGAACAACAATTACCTCCGCCATGCAACAGCTGTACAAATATTAAATACAAAAAAAATATATATATATTTAATAAAAAAAAAATAAAACATGAAACTTGCGACTCGTCGCGCTACACGAAAATAGCAGCAGCTGCAGTGGCAGCAGAGAGAAAGAGAGAGAGAGAGCGCGCAGAGAAGAAGCAAAAACCAAATAAATGCCAAAAAAAGAAAAATAAAACAGCAGAAGAAGATAATAAAACAAAAGAAAGAAGCAGCATTGCAAATCTAAAAATACAAGAAATACAAAGATACAAAAAAATACTTAAATACGCACGTAGCACATCCTTAATAAACGCATGTAACCTGAATAAACCACATTAAATGCAACAACAACAAATGTAACGAGCAGGAGGAGCAGCCGAAAGTACAAAACAACATCAACTGTAACGGTAACTCAAGCTGCGTCGCCCCTTCCCCCCCAAGCAGGAGCAAAAGGAGCAGCAGCAGCAACAACAACTACAAGCACAGTGTGAGAGAAATAAACAAACAAATTTGCGGCGTGAGCAACACAGACACAGACACACGTACGCATACAGCGCAAGAGAGAGATAGAGAGGGAGAGTGAGAGACACCGCCGCGCGCTCTCCGCGTTGAGAGAGCGCTTCAGCTGACAGCCTCAGTCAAAGCTTAAGAGCGGCGACGTCAACTGAGCCATAGCAAAAGCTTCAAACAGCAGCAGCAAAAACAACAAAAACAAATAATAAGAAGAAGGCGCCGCGCACTTCATGCAGAAAAATAAGAAACAGCGCAAAACATGTAAGTGAAATTGATTTTTTTTTTGTATGTATGATGTATGTGTGCGTGTTTGTGTTTGTGTGCGTAGCGCATTGTTGTTTGCCCTTGTTGCTACTTTTGTTGCGGCAGTTCCTAACCTACATAAATATTTAATATTTCATGCTGCCGCCATTCGCTGTTGTTTGCCCTTACCTGCCTCCCCATACCCTTTACCATTGCTCTCTCTCTCTCCGCCGCTCTGCTACTGTTGCTGTGCGTGCATGTGTGTGTAAAGCTGCTGTCATTGTGATGCGCTCTGCTCTCTCTCCGCTACGTCTGCTCTGGTTAAGCCTCAAAACAACAATAAAAACACAACACCTAAGTGCCAGAACAGTAGTGGGAGTTGTTGGGTGGAGGCAGCATAGGGATCGCCATAGTAACTGTTACTTATCTCGGCGCGTAGAGAGAGAGAGAGAGAGAGAGAGAGATAAGGAGCAGCAGAGTAGAGCGGCAACAATGTCTATGGCTTATTAAGGCAATTCCATGTTAAATGTCTGTATTCACGCGTATTGAAGATTATAATTGCTCTACATGCACACACACACACACACACACACACACACACACACACGCGCTCACAATGCAAACTGAGAGAATGTTCTCGCGTAATGGAGCGAAGCAGAACACACACACACACAAAGTTCAATTGTTCGCATTCTGATTGATGATGGTCGCGAGCTCGTTGCTACAAAACCGCCTACCCTATTCTCCTACTCCCCTGCCCACTCCACTTCTGCCCATCTCTAACTCCGCCACGCGCCTCTTCTGCTCGCAGGGGGTTGACCCCCCATTTGTCCTATTCAGGCACGCCTAGAGATATATATAATATATGTATACATACATATATATTTACATCTCGTAATTAAAATCACATACAGATTTTGCCATGGTCTTAATCAGGGGGGGTTAAGGGTCAGGGTTCTATATAATTTCTCAACACTGTTTTGAATTCGTTCTTCGCGTAGCATAATTTTTCGAGTCTTGCTACAAAAATAAAGCATACTATTCGGACGTTCTGCTGCATTTACATAATACGATATCATCATGCTGGGATAGCAAAAACTTTTATATAAGAAAATATAAAATATATCAATTGTTAACCAAGTTATAATTTAAATGAAGTACGAGTTTCGAAAACACTTTAAACTCAGCATAAACATGAACACTGTAAGGATCATGGTTATTTCCCTCTATTTCAAGGTCATAACTTGTTAAGAACACAAATTGTTATTATTTATTTTGCACTCCAAATCAAGTTACAAAGGAGCCAAGTGCAGTAACAACATATTATAGTCAAGTTTCTATCGAAGATGTTGATAATGTTGATCATTGGTTCGATCAGTTAACTATATATCGATTTTTGTATACTCTGCAATTGATATGCGTAATTTGATAGAAGACTTTCTTGAGATAGTGTGGAAATTCACTTAAATAATTGTGTAATAAATATCGAGTTCACTTAGAATTATGTTTTTGTTATTAGTTTTTTTTTTTTTTTTTTTTTGATTATTTTACTTGGTAGGGAAATGCATATGCCACACGCAAGTGGGCGTTGCGAATTGCACTTGTAATTCAACTTTCATGCTAAGTATTTGTGCGTTTCCATGTTGTTTATTTACTTTTCCGTAGCGCTTGAGTCTTGAACAGATTGTTTAAACAACTATTCACACCGTAATGACAGCTAAAGTGTGTGTGTGTGTGTGTGAGTGTGTACATAAATATGGTATTTCGCTGTAATCTCATAAATCGCAAAAGGAAGCTTCAGGAAGCTTGGAGAGACGATCGAAAAACTTCGATCTACTATTTATCATCGAGTCGCCATATTCAATTTTATGTTTGCTTTAGAGCTTAACATTTAATTAAATTTACTCGTACCCCTAGAGTTTTTTTTTTTTTTTTTTTTTGAAACAAGAAAATATAATTAACCTGCGCTGTCTTTTATTATCGTAAAACAAAAGAAAACTTGTTTGATTTTGTTTTTTTATTATTTATTTTCATTTTTTTTGTTTCTTTCGCCTTGCGGGGCGGGGTGATTGACCCGCCACCTTCCAATAATCGCCTGATGTGCGATCCGTTTAGCAATCTGTCAATTAATCTTTTTAGCGGCAATTTCCATAGAGCTCTTTTCACACCTGCCCCTCCTCCGCCCCTCTACCTCTACGCCCATGCGGAAAACGAAAACAGAAGTGGAAATAAAAGGGAAAATGATTTCAGAAAGAAAGAGAAATATAAATCGTAAACGACACGACAAAAGAAATAAATTGCAAAAGAAGAGTAAATATAAATATAAATATAGTTCTGATATATCATCTGGATACACACACGCACATACATATGTATGTATTCTGACTAGTTAGCTGGGTGTGTGTGTGTGTGTGTGTGCCTGGTATCTTGTATCTGTTGTGTTGGTATTATTTATAGGCAGCACTTGCTCATACTATGCTATATACATACTCATATATACCATATTATATATGGTATATGTTTGTGACAACCACTATATAGAAACTACTATATGTCTTTGACAAATAAAAAACACTCTTGCGACCCCCATTTGCCCTGCACCGCAGAAAGTCCAGAATGTCCGTTTATCGCCTTCTAGAATTTTACGAGCCTAATCATAAAATCTGCAAATACCACAACAGCAACAAGTGTGTGTGTGTGTGTGTGTGTGTGTGTGTGTGTGTGTGTGTGTTTGTGTGTGTGTGTTTGTGTGTGTGTGTGTGTGTGTGTGTTTGTGCTCGACTAGTGCATACCCTATAAGCCCTTAAGGCAGCACTTGAATGAGTCTTCTTAGCAATTACAGGGTATATACACACTGACACCCACCCTACTCATTGCTGAGCTATTTTGATACGAAAACCTTGCGCGAAAATAGATCTACAAAGAAACCCGACAAACGAAAATAATAAAAAACAAAAAAACAAAAAACAAAAAAGCAAAAAATTTCGCTTGTCTCTAGAAAATAATAAAAAATAACAATTTATTTACTTGACAACATGCAACAACAACAACAGCAACATCAACTTGAATCATACAAAAATAAATGATAAATAAACTAAATTGTCTTGGGGGGCAGTAAAAACTATAAAAACTACGAATTTGGGATACACAATAAATTTAATCGATGAGCAACAAATTCAAAAAAAATTTAATTAGCTTGTTGTTGCCCTTTAGCTTTATCGCATTACTTGCATTTACCTGTTGATACTGTGCAAAGCATTGAAAAAGGGGTATATCACTAGGTTAGCATCATTGAAATCTTTAGTAGTATATTAAGGGTGTATGAGTTTTATTTGAATATAATGAAAAGCCAAGCAAATGAAATACTCAGTCTTTTAAGTCGTCTTCGCTATTCTGAGTGGTTTTCTGTCTGTATGAACGCATAGATCTTGGTTATTATACTAGTTATATAGCTTACAATTTTCACCCAGGTGTCTCTCTAGCCTAGCAAGCTCAAGCACCTATTCAATTTTGGGTAATATAATTAATTACGCATTTATTAGGACATCGTCTATTTGAATGCATAGATCTTAGTTTTTATAAGAGTTAGAGACCTCAAAGTTTACATAAAGGTGCCTCTATACCCCTGTTCTACTGCGTGCATGTTAGTTTTGTATAAATGTGCTTGATAATTAATTTACAGTCTGTATGAACGCATAGATCTCAGCTATTAAAAGAGCTAGAGATATGAAAGTTTGCATAAAGTTGCCGTTCTCTATTTGTCATGATTTAAACTAATTGTATCTTATGTATGACTCACGCTTCTCTCTCTTTCTCTGTCTTTCTCTACTGCAGCTTCCCGGTCAACATGAGCACACTCGATGCCTACCTAAAGCGACCGACGAAGGCGCCTTCGACGCGTACCAATTCGAGTCAATCCAGCGATTCGGCAACAGCGGACATTGAAGATCTCAAAACAGACATTCCCTACTTTGATGATCCCCAGCCGCCAGACACGGAGCAACTGCAGCAGCAGCAGCAACAGCAGCAGCAGCAGCAGCAGCAGCAGAGATTCGCCTCCCCTTGGTCGCAGTGTAATGATGATGAGGATGAGGATGCGCCAGAGGCGCCAAGCAGAGATCAGGAGCTGGAGCTAGATGAGAGCTACACGGATTCGGATTATGCAACCGGAGGCAGTGCAGCCAATAGTTACTATCAATCCCCGACGCCATCCAATAGCGATATTATGTTGCGCCCGCCATCTAATTTTCAATATAACTTTCCCTCACCGGGTACGGGACCGGGTCCAGGCGGTGGAACGGATGGACTGAGTCCAGGGCCAAGTGGGAGCAACAGCTCAGGCTCTGGACGATTGCACGCCACCGGCTATACACATTCCCAGCCGCTGCCACCGCCAGCGCCATCGTCCAGCTCATCTGGTTTCTATCAGAACATGTGGTATCCCAATGCGCCATATGGTAATGCAGCTGCTCCGGGTGGACACGGGTATGGACGTTATGGTAACTATGGTGTGCCCATGGGTATGCAAATGCCGGGTGCATTTGGTATGCTGCCCGGACATGCACATGGACATCATCCTGGTCATCCTGGGCATATGCAGGCGCATCCATCATCGCATGGGCATCCGCATCAGCATCAGTTGCCCCATGGACATCATGCGCATCCGCATGAGACGATGATGGAAATGTTTCAGCTCTCAAATAGGTAAGTGGAACGCACCCCCCCTCCCCCCTATCCCCTCCTAGCCAGAGCCAGAGGTCACCCCCTGCTTGGCTCAGCTTTGTGACCCGTGCCTGCAATTTGGGCCACAATTTCAAGCAGCTTTGTGTGCCTGCTGTGGCTCTGATTGGCCTGTTGACGGGTCGAACCTTCCCTCCCTCCCCCCTCCAGCCACTAGACACCCACATGGCTAATTGGACCCCACCCCTCCCGGTTCCCCGCCGTGTTTGCCGCGATTATTTTTATGTATTTTTATCAAAGTTGTTTTCGACGCCACCGCTGCTTCTTCATCTCGTCTTGGCCTCTTTATGTTTATTTTTGGCTCCTCAATGGGCGCCACAGTTGGCCATTGACAAAACAAGCCAGCTTGGTCCCGGGCTCCCTGCTACCTTCCGTTCCCTTCCCCTTCCCCTTCCCCTTCCCCTTCCCCGCCCAATCCTCACCCACTGCACTTGAAGATTGCAATTGTTGTGTTATTCTTGTTATCGTCTGGTGAAATTTATGGCACGCGTGCATTGGGTCGCTTCCAGCAACAACAACAACAACAACAGCAGCAGAAGCAGCCTGGCCATTTGATTGGCACACCGTAAACAGCAGAAAGAGATAGCTAGATAGATAGAGAGAGAGAAGGAGAGAGAAGCTCGCTACGCAATGCTGAATACCGAATTGATTTCCTTATTTATATATACACTACGCAATAGACGCAATACCCAAATGGGGTACCTCGTCACCTCCTGCTGCTCCTCCATCTACAGCTCCTTCTGTGTTCCTCCTCCTACTCCCCCTGCTCAATTGCCTGCATCTCCTGGGACAAATTGCTCGATATAATTGTAATTACTCTCTACTCTACTCGTCTGTCTTCGCTATATAGAAAATATATGGTATATACCAATACCAGACATATTTTTTTTTTTATTATTTATTAAGTGTATACCAGACATACTACTAAAATATTCTAGTATTATTAGAGTATCTCTTTGATTGGATGAACCAGCCTGCACCCCAGCATTATCTAATCGTGCTTTCAAGTAGCAGCTTAGCACTACAGACTGTCTATATAATTTTGGAAAATCCAAGAGAATTACGAAACCCAAATGATTCAAGCTGAATTTAAGAACCTAAGAATGGAATTAAGTATAGCCAGAAACTAGTTTATTTTCCACATGAATATCAGCATAAATAGTTGACTTAATCATTTATTAAATGGGTCAAGCGCAATTATTACGCATTTTTAACGATGTTCTATGTAGCCTTATGGGGGCAGAAGTTTCTTGGTTCCAAAATTAAATCTTGATTATGTTATCGCTATACAGGCCTGAAATAAACATGGAACAGTTTTTACATCATTCTCTAGTGTTGTATTAAAAAAAATTAAATAAAAAAGAACAAGTCGGTAAGGCTTCAGTCGAGCGCGCCCGACAGTAAAATACCCTTCGTCCAATTCCCAAAATCCGTTACTAACGCGTAATCACACTTATTATTTAAAACATATGGCTTACTCACTCTGAAAGATTCGCGATTTAAAATTAAAAAAAAACAATTTTTTGTTGAAAAATCATTACCTAAATTTTCACAATATGGAAAAATTTTAAAAAATCCATTTTGATATTTGTTTAATGGAGAAACACTCAGGTCGTTAAAACTTAAACAAAATGTCATTCTGCGTGAAAATCGTTTGATTTTAAAGCAAGTTATGATCGGTGAAAAATGACGGTACCAGGCCTGTTAAGTGTGTTACATGTCTAATTTTTTGACCACTTCGACATGATTTTTGGGCCAAAATTAAGTATCGTCTAAAATCGATTTAAACACTTGTTTATTACTAATTTTGACCTCCGCAATCGATTAAAATTGAAACCTCGCGATTTAAAATTAAAAAAAAAAAAATTTTGTTGAAAATTTACAGGGGGGACCATTGTCTAAATTTCCAACATATCAAAAAATTTCAAAAGGTCTATTATGATATAATTTAAATGTAGAATCACTCAGATAATCAAAACATAAACAAAATGTCATTCCGCGTGAAAATCGCTTGATTTATAAGAAAGTTATGATCGGTGAAAAATGAGGGTACCAGGCCTGTTAGGTGTGTTACATGTCTAATTTTTTGGCCACTTCGAACAGATTTTTCGGCCAAAATTAAGTATCGTTTAAAATCGATTTAAATAATTGTTTTGTACTAATTTTGACCCTAACCTAAATTTCCAAAACATCGAAAAATTTAAAAAATTCCATTTTGATATTTTTTAAATGGAGAAACACTCACAAAGAATTTAAATAAATACCAAAATAACTAAGCTAGGGTATCAAGCAGTCGATCAACACTTTGGCTGGCCATACTTCATGGGCTTATGCGTGTCTATGCACACTGTCAAGGTTACGAGGGCCGAAGAGAGTGAGAGAAAGAGAGAGAGCAAGCTATAGAGTGCGCGTTGGAGCGCGAGGGCGACGTAGGGCGGAGGAAAGAGGACGCAGCGAACTTGCAAGCAAGTACAGTCAGCGTCAGCGTCGGCGTCGACGTCGGCACCGCCTACCGCAGTGTGCAGCCTTACATTGTTGCGCATTCAAAACAAATGAACAAACAGTAAAGAGAGAGAGAGAGAGAGAGCGAGAAAGAGAGATGGAGAGAGAGCGAGAGAGTGTGTCATTGGGGAGGTAGATTGAGGAACTGCAAATGCAACATGTTAAATAAACAAATACCCCACTCGGTGTGTGTGTGTGTGTGTGTGTGTTTATATAGCTCGCATTGATAGAGACAGAACGAAGCGCAATCAGCTACAAAGTTGGCGCGTCGAGTGGCGTCAAGACCTTGCACTTCCTCGTCTGACCACTTAGTGTGACCCATTGAAAACAAAGTGAACGTCTCAAGGGCAACATCGTCATAACAGTACTACCCGATACCATATACCATAGCCCAACCGATACCCACACCCATACCCATAAACCTACCCATACTCATCTCATCTGCCCCTGCACTACTGCACTACCTCATCTTCTTCTCCGAGCCCACCCACGTCCACGCTACCAAGGTTATTGCAAAAGGGATAATACTACATAATGCTGCCACTTTCATCTCGTTAGCTCAAAAAAAAAAAAAAAAAAAAGGACACTTGTAACTCTCAGAACTGCCTTCGGGACCTTGCCATTAAAAAAAAATAATGAAAAAATAAAGAAAGGAAAATCAAGTATAATCCCTTTGCCCAGTCCAGCTTACAATACCTTTATGTCTTTAATTCAAGTAGTGTTGCCAACTATCCTTAACTTGAAACAGTCCTAAAAAAAAATAAACCCAATAAACAAAAATATCTTTAGTTTCTTCTCTCAGAACATGGAATATGTTGAGTATGTGCTTATTAGGGATTAACTGCGTCATAAACGATGGTAGTGCGAGGCATCACTTCTGACTGCTTCATAATCGCAGTGATATAATACCTTATAACATGATATTGACCATAAACTGTCAACATTATTTTATTGTAGGTGGGACAACAACACAATGTTGATTTATTACATTAGAATGGGTTACAAACAATCTGAGGACTCTATAAACAAATAATAAACTTATAAATAGATTGAATGACACAAAACTGTGACTATTTCCGAGTCAAAACTTAAAATTAGATCAAAATACGTGCTAATTACATATATATGCTTGAATTTTGGAATATAACCCTAGGAAGCTTTTTTACGGATATTTCCAATTTCCAGGGGACATCTGCTTGTCTGTTCGTCTCTCCATCCGCCTGTCTGTCTGCTCGTCACTATAAACGTCTACAGCTGCCAGACTATAATAGTTAGAGTCCTCAAATTTGGTAACAAAACTCCAATATGTTATATAATTATATAAGGATTGTTTTAGAATTCGGTCACGCCCTATGTCGCCCTTGGAAGCAATAAAAATCGCATTACAAGCGTAATATTTATACAAAATACTTCACTTTTGTTGAACATATATAACAATTAACACGTCTGAAGTAATATGAGAATGATATCTGATTCGTACAGTAAATATACAAGTTATTTATTTATTGAGTTAAGGATAGGATAATAAATAAATGAATAATAATGATAATGAAATGAGAGCCTTGTACAATGAAAGTGCTTTCAAGTTTTTTCCACTTCTATGGAGTTGTGTATAATATAATATGTTCCCCACTTGAGGTAACTTCAATTACAATTTCATATATAGAGTATAGTATATTATAAATTGGATTAGCTTGATCATTCTCTATATGTGGTACAGTATGTAAATTATTCATTAGATCCCAATTGACGTCAAAAGAAGCTAATCGAAGTGTAGATGCAGCTAATGTAACTTAACTAATAGATAATAGATACCCTATACAGGCTACAGTGTGTTCTCTGTGTGTGTGTGTGTGTGTGTGTGTGTGTGCGTGATTGGGTGCACTTAAGTAAATATGTGTAAGTTACATAGTAAGATATATTGTTTTTGCGCCTTTTCAGCATTTTGCATGTGTTTGATTTTGTTGTTTGCGTTGCTTTTGTTGTTGTTTCTATTCCTATTGAATTGCAGTTGTTGTTGTTGTTGTTGTTGTTGTTGGCTTTGCTGGTGCTTCTCCTACTGCTTCTTCTTTCGTTTCGCACTTGTGCGAGTATTGCGAGAACTTGCGAGAACTTGCGAGTGCATTATTACAGTTTTTTTTTTTTTTTTTTTTTGTGTTTTGTTCAGTTTCTGCTCTGCTCTGCTCTGTTCTTTTGCAATTGCGTTTTAAATAAATTACATCACTTGATTGCGGGGTAGAATAGTAAGAAGCAGCAGCAGCAACAACAACAACAACTGCAACAAAGTGGCAGCCATTGCTAATCGAACGCAATTTTATCATATTTCCGTATGAATTACTCATACGCCCCATGGGAAACAAGACGGACAGACAGACAGACAGAGAGAGAGAGAGAGCGAGCCAGCCATAGTGTGTGTGTGTGTGTGAGGGAGAGAGAGAGCAGCAATAAAGAAATTTAACCAGGTTCTCCTCGTAGTAGGCGCCAATCAAGACAATCCAGCGGCGCCGTCTAAAGTCAGCGTCAGCGTCAGCGTCTGCTGCGCTGCCAGCGTCGACTGCACTATGCACTATGGCGTCGTCTAATTTCAGTTGATAATTATGGACAGCTATTGAGCCCGTTTGTCATTCCCCACGTATTCTTTTGCGTGCAAAATTAAAAAAAAAACACTCACACACAATCAGGCTTCTCTCTTGTGTGTGTGTGCTCTTTTAGTGCCTTGTCATGCGCCCTCTATGGGTAAACAACAATATTACAGCACCCAGACCCAACGCAATACAACCCACCCATCTCCTTTGCGCCCCTCCTCCCCAATGAATGCACTCGACTCGACTTGTCAATATCACCGTGACTAATCACCCTGCACTTCCTTTTTTTTTTTTTTTTTTTTTGCAGTGGTCGCGAGGCGCGTAACCGAGCGGAGAAGAATCGACGTGACAAGCTCAATGGATCCATACAGGAGCTATCCACCATGGTGCCACATGTGGCAGAGTCACCGCGACGTGTGGATAAGACTGCGGTGCTGCGTTTCGCTGCCCATGGGCTGCGTTTGCAACATGGTAAGTAGAGATTGCTCCAGGATTCCTGTAGTGATTCCCAGTTGGGGAGTAGGGAATAACATTTGTATTCGCTTTATTCTCAGCCTTCGGCCTGATGCTACACGAACCGCGTCCTCACTTTACGGACACCCTAATGAAGATGCTCGATAGCTTCTTTCTGGCTGTCACGTGTCATGGGCAGATACTGCTCATCTCGTCCAGCATCGAACAGCATTTGGGTCATTGTCAGACAGATCTGTATGGCCAGAGCATATTGCAAATAACACATCCTGATGATCATGAAATGCTCAAGCAACAGCTCATTCCCACTGATCTTGAGAATCTCTTCGATACCCACTCAGCGGATGGGACCGATGGTGAGGGTGGTGGTGAGCCACGACTGCGTAGTAAATCTGAGGAGGATTACATAGATGAAAAGCTGAAAGCGGATAAGCGGAGCTTTCGTGTGCGGTAAGTGTGAACAATCCTTGAGAATCTCATTTTCTGTATGTATATGAACACGTAGATCTTGGCTATAATGAGAGCTAGAGATATGAAATTTCACATGCAGCTTGCTCCACATTATACCCTACTCTAGTATATTTTATAAATGGGTAATCATGCATATAGGGTCTAGGAAAATCCGTAAACAACATTTCAAATTCGTTTGAAAGCTGCTAGCTTCTGCTTTGATATATAATATATCTGTAATATTTATTTTAATTTCGAATTTCATTCGGATCTTGGTTATAATGAGAGCTAGAGATATGAAATTTCACATGCAGCTTGCTCCACATTATACCCTACTCTAGTATATTTTATAAATAGGTAATCATGCATATAGGGTATAGGAAAATCCGTAAACAACATTTCAAATTCGTTTGAAAGCTGCTAGCTTCTGCTTTGATATATAATATATCTGTAATATTTATTTTAATTTCGAATTTCATTCGGATCTTGGTTATAATGAGAGCTAGAGATATGAAATTTCACATGCAGCTTGCTCCACATTATACCCTACTCTAGTATATTTTATAAATAGGTAATCATGCATATAGGGTATAGGAAAATCCGTAAACAACATTTCAAATTCGTTTGAAAGCTGCTAGCTTCTGCTTTGATATATAATATATCTGTAATATTTATTTTAATTTCGAATTTCATTCGTATCGTAAAGACTCCCTCGATTTCTGAGATACAGTCGTAAGTCCTCTCACGATAAGTGAGAGGTTTGGTTCTTATATTTATTTGCTTAATTGCGCTGTTATGTTACTATTACTGCATGTACGGATTCAACGATTCAATAAAAAAATAAAAAAAAAAAAAAAAATCGTATCGTAGCATAAACTCAGCGCCTTCGGCTTATGCTATAGTTTTTGATTGTTTGAGATATTGGGGATAGTTTTTCGAAGGATAACTGATCCTAACTTGTTCACACTGTCACCTTAATTGCAGCTTGGCGCGGGCAGGTCCTCGCTCGGAACCCACCGCCTATGAGGTGGTTAAAATCGATGGTTGCTTTAGACGCAGCGATGGAGCACCGCGCTGTGTGCGCTCCAATACGTTTAGTTCCAGTCTGCAGCTGATACGAAGGACTAGGGGGCGTGACGATGCCATACCGCTGCATACGATTAGCGGCAATGATATTGTAAGTATTCCCATAGAATCCCTCGCTCCACACAACTCATCTGTTGCCTGGTATCATCTTCTACAGGTACTGACTGCATGTGCCCGCATCATACGTCCGCCCAAGATCGTGAATCGACTGTTCGATGCCAACACGCTGGAGTATCGTACCAGGCATCTGATCGATGGCAGGATCATTGATTGTGATCAACGTATTGGCATTGTGGCTGGCTATATGACGGATGAGGTGCGCAATCTGAATCCGTTTACCTTCATGCACAACGATGATGTGCGATGGGTGATCGTGGCGCTGCGTCAGAGTAAGTGATCGAGCTGGCTCGCGCTCTCGTTGGATTCCACTAATCCCTTTATTTATCCTATAGTGTATGACTGCAACAACTCGTATGGGGAGTCCACGTATCGCCTGTTCACACGCAACGGCAAGATCATCTATCTGCAGTCGAAGGGTTTCCTGGAGATCGACAAGGAGACGAACAAGGTGCATTCGTTTGTGTGTGTGAACACGCTGCTGGACGATGAGGAGGGCAAGCGACGTGTACAGGATATGAAGAAGAAGTTTTCGGTGATCATCAATACACGAATACCACAGTCTACGGCGGATGTGCCCGCCTCAGAGCATCCCGCCCAGCTGGAGAAGGCTGTGCTCTGCCTGATACAGAATCTACAGCATGGCAACGATCATGAGTTCGATCAATTGGAGGCTGATGATGATGACGAAGAGGATGGCATAGCGAGTATGGCTTCGTTTAACCAGAACGCCTATCATCAGTTGCACGATCAGCAGCAGCAGCATCACGACGAGCAACAGCAGCACCAGCACCAGCACCAGCAGCACCAGCATCATCAGCATTCACATTCACAGAATCCCTATCAGGAGAGCTCCATGGCACAGGCGCGTCTTAGCGCAGGCCATGGCATTAGTAGTGCCAAAACACCGCCTCTGGCGCTTGTGCCGCCCGAGACATCGTCGGTGAAGTCATCGATATCGAAGAGTGTCAGTGTGGTGAATGTGACGGCAGCGAAGCATCTTCGTGGGCTGCATCCGGCTCCCATTCAGGTCAAATCACCCAGTTCCAGTTCGACAACGACTTTGCTCGATAGCTGCAATTGCCTGGATGCCGGTGACATGGACTGTGACTTCTGTCAGGGTCCCCTAACGCCGGAGACCGTGATGAGCGGCAGCACAACGGGCAACATGAAGCGTAGCGCCAGCAGTGTGAGTGGACAAGGCGGCGGCGGCCAGGAGGAGGGATTGAGGCAGGCCAAGCGACGCTTTATGCCCAGCACAGGTGAGAGAAAGAGATATACATATATATATATATATTCTTGTTCAGCAACAAAATCGGTATGGAAAGTATAGTATAGATCACAGTACTCCTGCTCAGTATCAAGATCAGTGGGTCTGTCAGTCAATAGAAACGTGGAAAACAGATAATACCTATTACTACATGCTTTATACTACAAGGGATATGTCTATAAATATAGTTATTGTTGGGTAATCTGGAAATGACATGGGAGGGCTATGAAAAACAATGAGAGCGATGCTCCAAAGTCGAATCGTGACACCTGCTCAGGTTAATGATGCATGAACAAGCACTTCAGGTCGCAATTGGCAAAACACGATGAGATGATGCAACTCTAGGCTATACTCTATATAGCTTACATATATAGTATTAATTATAGTTGGCAGATAATTTGAATGGGTTTAGCGGGGGTTATGCGATCGATAGTATACCTAGTTTACTCACTTTATTCTCTCCCTGTGCATCCCTACGAACAGCAGAGATCGAGGATGTGCTAACCAGTTCGCTGGTTCAGGTCGAGCGTAATCTGAGCGAACAACTCAATGTGGTGGCACAGCTGAGGGACCAGAGCAGTCGCTATGAGCTGCCGGATGCGAGTCAGCGCATTGATGAGATCATGGTGAGTCTGGCTTGAGATTAGTGATAAGATATGGCATTCATTTTGTACCGTATTCCAGGAAGAGCATCAGAAGCAGAGTAAACTCTATGTGAACATCAAGAGCGAATACGAGGAGCAATTGCAGCAGAAAGCCAGATCGGATTCGCAGAGCAGTGATGTTGCTGGCGCAGCTGGCGGGGATCAGTTAGATCTGGAACAGTTATCACCGCATTAGGCCAGTGGCAGGAGAAGCACAAAATCGATGGTTTCAGCTGATGTGATAAACGAGAAGACCAAAAGCGAACGGGAGAAGCTCAAAAGAGGGCAGAGAGAAGGAATGCCAGGTGCAGGAGAGGATTGGAGACGACTCCATGCCTCCACTTTCAACACAAACAGACAGACAGACAGAGAGAGAGAGACAGACGGACAGATTTATAGAGAGACAGAACGAAAGACAAAGAGAGTGGGAGGATTGCTAAAGAGACAGATAGACAGGCAGACAGAGAGACAAGCAGACAGACAGACAGACAGACAGACAGTCAGACCGAGAGACACACATACCACTTAGTACTTGAGAAAAAGGGAACTTGGGATCCCCAACGGATCCCAACATTATTATGACACAAACCGAACCAATGAGTGAGCATGCAACAAAACTACTTTAGAATTGGGTCGTGGACTCGCCCGGCGGCTGTTTATTTAAATTTTTATACTTACTACGTATACTACGACTATTGCACCTATTTTTTTTTTATTTTCTTTTTTTTTTATCGCATGTAGTGAGAGCACACACACACGCATACACTTGCATATGTACATAGGTCATAGTTGGTAGTTGAGAATAGTGAAAATGTTTTTGTTAATTCATTTAAACTATTGTCACGCACACACACACACACACACACACACATACAAGAATTATTAGCTTATTATAACTACGTGTGCAAATCAGAATATAACTATATATATATATATATGTGTGTGTTTATACACGCCACACACACACGTACACACACCCACACACACCCACACATGTGGCCGCCGCCGTCCATGGCTATGAGGCATAGACATGGGCCCGGCCTAGGGGTCCGTACTACAAACTAAACGTGATAAAAGACTGTTAATCTTAATGCTAGCGTTACGAACTACAGCTAAACTACAACTACAACTACAACTTAAAACGGTATAATTTAAATGGAATTAGTTAAAAAAGAAGAAGGAGAAGCGGAAGCGGAAGAGAAGAAGAAACATTAGAAGAAGAAGAAATTTTAAACGATTACTATTTACAGATAGTATATACATAGATATATATTAAATAAATGTTTTAAATGTCTTATGCTCTAAGAGATCTATGAGATAAGTGCCCTGCCCCCAGCCCTATACCCTACCCCATCCCTGACCCACTCTATCTAACTCCGAAACTCCCAACAATTTGTTATGTGAATAGGTGAATAAATGTTAGTTATAAACTATATATGAAATATTTTGGAGCGCTAGAGAAAAGAAGAAGAAATGAAGAGAACGGAACTCACCAATTTGAATGCAAAAAGGTTTTCAAAGCTAAACTACGAATTCTATTTGTTGTTTAACTCAGGGCAACAATAAAATAAGCGCCAAGTACAATTTACAATAACAAATATATATATACATATATATATATACTATGTGTAACTTCAATAGTCTATATTATATACAGATATATTAACTAAACTAAATTAAATTGAATTTTGATGTAACAGAACGAAGAAACATACACACACACACACACACGCGATTGTTAAATGTTTGTTATGCATTTGTTTTATATACTACACACACACACACACACACACACACATACTGTATAATCTTTCGTTTTTTCTATACTGTTTTTTTTATTATTATTAATTCCAATTACTATTAGACTAATTGAATAGTGAAATAAACTTATGTACCTACATATATATGAACTGTTTATTTTTGTGTGTATTATATATATACATATATACTATACACACATACATACATATATAACTAAGTAGATCCATTATATGTTACGGACACGTGTGAACACTTTTAGGGCAAGAGCAAGTTAACTATATATCTACAAAAATGGTAAAAAAAAACTACTTGTACTTGTGTTTGTTAACCGCCACAAAATGAAATAATTTAATAAATCATAACACAAAAAGATAAATATATATAATCGTGTGGTTTTAATGTCCTTCAGAGGGCAGTTTATAAACAGCTCATCTAACAAATGGGACACTCTGTTCCCAGGAACAGTTTTCTTCTTTGGGAGAAAAAGAAAGAAAACAGGTGGCAACGCTACGCAGTGCAAACGTTGTTATCGATCCATACTACATTTTATCGATATGCTTTTTTATCGCTCATTGCAAGTACAATCGCCTTCTTAAGCCCAAATTAACGCCAGTCGAAGAGCGCAGGACAATTTTAATGGACGGCTTCACCTCCTGGCCCAGTGGCAGCAGCTCGAAATGACGCAGCATTTTGATCACAATTGTCTTCAGCTCGAGCAGCGCAAACCGCTGTCCAATGCAATTGCGCGGACCGGCACTAAAGGGTATGTAACTGGAGACGCTCTTCGTATCATGCACAGCGTTCTTGGCCAAATGTCGCTCGGGCCAAAATCGTAGTGGTTCCTGATAGTATTCCTCGTCGCGCAGCATTTGCCACAGCAGCACAATGACATTAGTGCCCGCCGGCACCAGTGCCTCATCTGCCAAGTCAGTGATAATATTATTTGAATTGCATGTTGTGATTTCTTGAACTGCTCACCCACAACCAAATCCTTTTCCAGAGAACGTCCCACAGCTGGTATGGGCGGGTAGAGACGCAGCGACTCCTTGACCACGCAGTGCAGATAGGAAAGTGCAGCAAAGTCACTGTAGACAACGGGTCGGGCTACATCGGCACCATAGTGCGAATACAACTCATCGAAGAGACGCTGCTGCACCGTGGCGTGCCGTGACAGGAGATACAGGCAGAAGGAGGCAGCTGAGGTGGTCGTGTCGTGCCCCTCGAATATGAATGTGTTTACCTCATCACGAATCTGTGCATCTGAAAGAGGTGCATCCTCCAGACTGGCCTGCAGCAATGTGTCCAATAAGGCCGAACGCTTTGCTCTGCTCGGCTCTGCTGCTTGATCTGGCCGCCTTTCCGACTGCTTCTCCTCCTGCTGCTGCATCAGTTGCTGGCGTCGCCGCTCGATGATTTCATCTGTGAACTTGTGCAGACATCGTACTCCATCGATCTGCTTGCGATAACCACTGGGCCAGCACAGCTTGAACAGCAGCGGCGGCAATAGATGCGGACGCATGAAACGCGTGGCCAGGACATTGGTGACGCTGCAAGCAAGGAATGGTATCCACATCATGATTAATCCAATCTCACTAGTGTACTAATTTTAGTTACTCCTTGACAGCCTGCACCACCGGCGAATCTCTGTTCACTTGTGCATCGATGTGGACACCCATGGCCGCTTCGCTGATAATGTCCAGTGTGGCCAGGCACATGTAGGGATAGATGTTAATGGCGCTTCCTGAGATGGCCGCCAGCGGCTGCAGCTGAGCAACGAGTACATTGCACTGCCTGTCGAATACCTCGATGTATTGCTCCAGTATGCTAAAGTGGAATGTGGGCGTGATGATCTTGCGCATTGCATGCCATCGTTCACCGCGACTGAGGAGCAGCCCGTTGCCCAGCCAGCCGGAGAGTGTACCGTAGACGATGCTCTTGCGCAGCTGCTGCTTGTTCAAGAGCAGTGCATCCACTAGCCTCGGCTCTGCGGTAACCATCACCATACGACCGCAAATGGTGGCCACAAAGCTGCGTCCAAAACGCCTCACATATTCCCCGAACTTTTCATGCAGATCTGCAATGGATCGATCCACAGTTAGTCAGCCAATGGGCTAGTCGTCACATTACTTACTATCCGGCTGGAAGTGTCGCATCTGCCAGATGGCGCCGACCAGCGGCACCTGTGACACATTTGGAGCCAGTCCATGGAGCTGCCGACGATGTTGTTGCTCCTGCAGCATCAGCAGCAGCAGCCAGCGCAGTGGCAGCAGCAGCAGCAATGCGATTGCTATCAAAGTTAGCAACATTCTGGCAGATCCATTAGCTGTAATATATACAATATATATAAGTATCTTAATTATTGTATCTCTCTCTGAGTTTACTGTCATCATGTCATGGTTCAAATCTGCTCAAATATGTGTAGTATTTTAATAACAATATATGTATATTGTATAATACTAAGTTATATACCAAATGGAACGGCACTTTCTGTTCAATTCGAAACTAACTTGCATAATGGCACTAGAAACTAGAAAAAACTGTATATGTAGCGATTTACCTGCGATTTCAAATCGAATTCAAATGCATCGAGCATGAATTGTTCTGTTTTTTTCATGTTCGCAGCGAAATTAAACTTATTTGCGCGCAAACAACAAACTCAAAATGTTTCATAACAACACGACAATAGTTTAACGACTGTCAAAGGTGATCGAGATAAAATACCCTGTATTAAATGTAAGTGCAAAGTACATAATTATTTCTATAGACTTTGCAGCACACGTGCCAATCGATATGTTTGCCGATAGTCGCAGGCAAATTTTAAATTTCTGCTTATCGATGTTTTATCTCTGCGATAGCGATATTTGTTTACATTTGCAAATTAACGAAGTGAAATAATTTAATTTGTAAATATCCTCATATACCCCATTTGTCATACGTACTAAGGGGTATCAGCACAGAAAACAGTTTAGAGAGAGAGAGAGAGAAATGTATTGAACGTGAGCGAGAGAGAACAGCTGTTTCCTTATCTGACGACAGCAAATTGAAATGGCAAGCTGTGCATAGTAATTATATTTTTGGTTTCTATTTGTTTCAAATGGTAATTTATTTAGGGCTAAGGGAGCGTGGCATGAAGGGACTGGACGCCGGACGCAATGGCAGTGGTTGCAGCTTGTAGTTCTGCAGCACTCGACTGATGACGCACTTCATCTGTAGCCCAGCGTACTTGTGGCCGATGCAATTACTTGGACCCGCCGCGAAAGCTAGTATATTGGCAAAGGGATTTATGTATGGCTTGAGCTGCTTCTGTTGCGACTGTTTGTCATGCTTGTGGAGCTCATGGTACGCTTCATGCTCGTGAGGATCGCGGAGCAGGGCATAGATGCATACAATCAAATTGGTGCCGGGAGGAATCAGTTTGCCACCTGCAGTACGGTATGGGTGAGCTTTGGACTTATGATTTTTCATATACTCACGAATATCCATGTTTTCCTTCAGGCTGCAGTCGAAGATGGCCTCTGGCGGAGGCGGATGCACACACTCCAGATACTCGAGCGCGGGCATGGAGAGTGCTTTGTCCTCCTCATCACCTTCACCTTGCTGGACGGAAGCATAATCTGAGATCTCGTAGAGGCAAATCGTGTTGCCTCTGCTGTTTGTGTCGCCATCCTCCTTCTCACATATGCTCAGTATGGATTGTATCAGTTCTTCCAACCAAGTCTGGCCCAGACGTTTCTGGCCCAGTTCGTCATAGAGCTGTAACGCCAATGGAACCAGTGAGGCTGCCTCACGTCGGTGCTCAATAACAGTTTCTATAAAATCGTGCAATGTCAGTATCAGCACCTCGTTCCTCCTGTCCAGCAGCGGTTTGAGGAACTGCATAGTGGGCATATTTGTAGCTCTAGAGGAAGAATAGTTCGACAATGAGAACTCTGCAATCTCTGTACTTGTATACTGACCTTAGGATAGCCTGTGCATAGGGCATGTCACTTTCTGTGGAATGGATGAGAAGCAAGAATTGAATCTTGATATATCTTATAATATAATATGCATCGTTGATTCAGGTATTCGATTCATTGAAGCTTGGTCAGTCTTATAACTAACATTATTCCTTTTCAGTGAAGTGATCGTCTGTTCTGCTCACCTTGGATCGCCGGCAACGCTGCAAGGGAAGTTTCGCTGCCTACCTGCTGTCCGAAGATGAAACGGGGATCGATGCCTGAAGACTTGAGTATTTCGCCTGCATTGGGCAATGGCTGGGCAGGAGCAGTGGACAGCATGGAGCTGCGTTTCTTGCGGCGTATATAGTTCCCCAGCAGCAAACCGGCGATGAAGATCAGCAGCCATTGCAGCATCTTGCACACTGCCACACGGCGGCAATGAATGTGACTGAAAATCTGAAGATTACGAGTCGAAATTGCAATTTAATAGTTTTTTCCACATTGGAGTTTTTACATTAGAGCGTCACGTGTGTGTGTGCGTGCGAACTAGCACGTGTTGTGCGTGTGTTTGTGATCTGAGAACTGAGATCTTAAAGCAGAAGAGGAGCGCATTATCCGAAGCGACAAAAGCTTCTGTAATATAATAAATAGGCAGCCTAAAAGCATGCTTTAGTTTAATTAATATTCTCAAGCTTTGGATCTGTCACAAAGTCTGCACCTTAGCTAGACTAAGTAATTAAGATGATAATTAATGATCATGTAGTTTCCATTAGAGCAATCCGTTGAAATTATGATTTTTGTATATAACTATTATACTTAAAGTATAATTAAGTTTGTTTTTAGTACATATAACATATCTATTTCTATTGCATAAGTCTAGAAATGCATTATGAATTTTGAATAGATTATTCAATGAGCAATTTGAGTTCATAACGCCTTCCACGAACACTTTAATAGACTTGTTAAAACCGGCTAGTATTACGTGACATGGGCATTTCGCGGAAATAATTCAATCTACCGAAATTTGATTGCCAGCTCTTGTTGAGTAGAACCACATATAGATCAGGCATGATGAATGTAATTTAGATTTTGAGATATCATGATCCAGTTTACTTGAACTGATATTTATCATGCAATAAAGAAGCTATCAAAAGTAGAGCAAAAAAATGTACCATATAAGGAAATTGTATGAATATATTGGAACTATGTGTATAGTTGATGTAGGAAGAGTTGGCGAACAAGTGCAGGGTATATTTAATATATGATCTTATTTGTTTACGAAACTTTTTGTTTAACATTTATTGAGTATTTTTTTTTTTTTTTCAATTGATAATGCAAATATGAATGACACATAGGGGGTACTGTACATTTTCCCAGGCTTTCTAGTGACGCCACTGGAAACGGGATTAGTGTGTGAATTCCCGCCAAACAGCTTTTTTTTTTGCAGCTAGCTGCTTGCAGCCAAATTGGCAGCGCTCGTTACAGCGACCCCTTTTGGCAGCTGGACTAGGCGAGGCGTCGACGCGAAGAGACTGAAGCGTCGCGTCGCGTCGCGTCGCTGCTGACGGCGACTGATGCTGCCTGTACCGATTGCCCAAACGATCTTGGCGCAAAGGCAGAGCGCGGCAGTTGAGCGCGAGCGAGGCGCCCGTCCAGTTCGTGTGCGGATCTGTAATATGTCGCTGCGAGTAACCTGTGCGATAAACACGCTGATCGTGCTCTGTTTGAGCTGCTGCAGCGGGGGCTACTTCAATCTGGAGGGTGCGTACTAGACTAGTCTCTCCCACTCTCTCAACTTTAACGATCTGCTCTCCCCCTCTCTGTCTCTCTCGATCTCTCTCGATCACACTTTGCAGTTGGCGATCCCTGCCCGACGCCAAATTATCGCAGCAGCTGCCAGCTGCCGGAGCAGTGCAGCACAGTGCCGCAGTTCATCCGCACTGGACATCTGCGACCCGAGAACGTACTCAATTGCGGCTATACGGTGCACGGCGAGAAGATTTGCTGTCCGATCGATACAAGCGGTGAGCAAGTGTTGCGCATTTCACCGGGTGACGACTCCGCAACAACCAAGACAACAACAAAAACCACAACGACGACCAGGACGACCAGGACGACAACAACAACGACCACATCCAAGCCGACGACGACAACACGCGTCACTAAATCTCCGCCCTGGCTTGGCCTGTTCAAAACTAATCGCGAGTACTTGCAGCGTTCGGTGGCCCAAACGACGCCATACGCCACGGGGGATAGCGTTGTGTCCTCGAAGACGACGGGCACCAAGGAGGATGATTGCCGGACGCCACTGTATGAGGGCACATGCCAGGCGGTCTCCAAGTGCGAGAGTGTGGGTCAATTGATTGCACAGCAGCGTCTGCGTGATGTGGACGTGGAGAGCTGTCGCGATGGCACCTTTGAGGAGATCATCTGTTGCCCCATGAGTGTGCCTCTCCAGCCGCGCGGCCAGATATCCACTGCGACGCGTGTGGGCAATGAAATTGAGGGGGCTGGCGATGCTGCAGCTGCAGCTGCAGCTGCAACTGCTGCGAATCCTATGAGCTCTTCACGCTCTCTGGCCAGCGCGGATGAGCTGCTGCCTCATTATCAGCATCTGGCAGCGCTGGCGTTTCCAAATGCCGCCTTCGATGGACATGTGCATCGCTGCACAGCGGTCGCCCTGACCCCAAAGCTGCTGCTCACCGCCGCCGGCTGTGGGCGGCCAAGTCATGCGGTCTTCGGTGTTGCCGATATGCGGGATGTGGATGAGGAAGAAGATGATCTGGTGGAGATTACGGTGCGTGTACAGCTAGCTCTCTTCCTCTAACTCTTTTTATAGTTGTTCCTGTTGTTCTGCTGCAGCACGTGTCCATCTATCGCGAGGATTTGGCTGTGCTGCGCATGCTGCGGCCGCGTCCACAGTACGAGGCGCCCATATGCAGTTTCTATGATCAGACACGCGGTCAGACCAGGGGACAGTTGGTCGTGAGTGCCTGGGCCAAGAGTAAGGGTAGGTTGTGTCCCCTCTATATATCCCCCTGATCTTCCTCTCATGCCTGCTCCTCCATTACAGACGGCGATTGCCCACTGTATGAGCTGCCCATGCGCTTGCTGCCCACTGCCGCCTGTCAGGGCATTGGTGGAGCCAGCAAGGTGCCCGATCTGCCCGCCCGGCACCTTTGCCTGGAACCCCGACAGCCGGCTGCAATCATACCCAATGCGGATTCGTGTGCTCCCTGCCCAGCTGTCGTTGGCGGTGTCCTGCATCTGCTGCGTCCCGATGGCACACGTTGTGTCATGGCTGTTGCCACGCCCACTGGGGCTAATTGTAGCGCCCAAGCCATGTATTTTACCACATTACTGGATCGACGGCTCGTCGAGTTTGTTAACCTGCAACTCTGAAAGATGCGATGTGTTTCCACTATCCAACTTCCTCCCTAAAATGTGATTAGCCTTAGTTTCTACTATGCTTGTAATATGATCTTAAGTTCTTACCTTTAAGCGAATACACTGAGAAATACTTTATATTTATATTGAACATATACTCGTACATACATATATATATTCATACTGACAGTATCTGAAATCAATGAATAAAGCTTTCCCACTCATTGGGAGTACCATACCTTAGCTAGTTAAAACAGGTTCCTCTCATTGCGAGCTTGAGAACAAAGACAATGGAACAATAATATTGCTTTCATCGATCGCATGTATCGCATAAACAATATATTAATTAATGAGTTCATCGGCTGCCTACGATGAGGGTATTACTACGTAGTATCTGGTCTATCAGTTTCTTGCAAAAGTTTGACAACCCTGCAGGTTATCGTAGCACGATTTCTTTCAAATGGCATACAGGGTGTCTATGTATTCTCTATGTATTCGTGTAGTCCTGCCTATCTGTCTGTCTGTCTGTATGTCTGCCTGTCTGTCTGTCTGTCTGTCTGCCTGTCTTTCTGCCTGTCTGTCTGTCTGCTCGGCTATATAAACCTCGATATCTCAGCAACTATAGCAGCTAGAGACATCAAATTTTGTATCAAGATTTCTGTATATTATAGGCATATCCAGTTAGGTTTAAAACTTACTTGCCACGCCCAGCTTTCCCGTAGGCTTGCTCGATTGTAGCTCTCTCTGTCTCTTTCATTGCAAATTCTTTGTCATAATCATAGTCTATATAATTCAGTATAATTATTAAATCGTACAAAGAACATGCATGTATTTAGCATGTAACTAGTTCGTTTTCATGTTTCTGCCTGCTTCATTATTTATCTATCCATTTTTATCGAGTTTAGTCGAGTGGAAACACAGTTCTATCGAATGCCCACTGTAGGCGAAAAACGACGGCGAATGCAGTCGACGCCAAAAAAAAAAAAGAGAAGAAGAGGTGACTCTGGGGACAAACCCAAGAACTGGAAGTGCCTCTGCGAGACGAGACGAGAAGAGACCCGACCCGATCGATGCTTCTGCCTTTGCAGTTGGCTCTCTCAGTGCGCTATCAGCTCCGTCTCCGTCTCCGGCTGTGTATTCCCCTTGAATCAGAGTTGTTTTCTTTTTTTTTTTTTGTAGGTTGTTTTTATTTATTAAGTTGTGAACGGGGACCCCGCCGCCCCCGTCCACGCTAGGGGCTACCTGCAAAGTGCTGAAAAATAAAACCGGTTCAACGCTCACAGCGCGCTATCAACAAGAAACGGCAACGACAACATCGCCACAATGACCACGGTCGCCGCTCTGTATCCGAAGCTCGACACAGTCCGAGTCTGGGGGCTTTGGAGCTTCGGTTACGTTTGGGTTCTAATCTCAGCTTCAGTTGTCCAAGCGACGCGTTGCCGCGCGGTACCACGTTACCCCGTAGCGCCGAGAGACGAGACAGAGAGAGAAAGAGAGAGATACGAGAAGCGTGAAACGAGTCGAGTCGCGTCCGGCACCGGTTTTATTTTAATTTTTTTTTTTTTATATATATTTTTTTGTATTTTTCTTTTGTGTTCTAAATCGATCTTGCCTTTTTGTTTGCATTTCTTCTCCCTCGTATTCCTTTGTGTTCTCTTTCAAATCGAAGTGTTTGAATAACTTAGGATTCTCTATTTTTTTTTTTTAATATACATGTGTTTTATATAAACAAAATAGTAAAAAAAAAACAACTGCAGCTGCCTCTATCGTTTTTTCGCTCTGTTTGCCGCTTATCAATCGCCAAGCTAAAACGTTGCGTGTCAAAGGTTTGTCTGATAATAAGCTGCTCTGAGCTGCTGTGCTATACAACATTTATAATGCATATTTCATCTACCAAAAAATACATAGTACAAACAAAACAGTATTATCATCCCTATATGGTATAATATAATGATAATGAGGTCTGATGAGTTGCAGTCAGAGATTACGTCAAGTGCAATTCCCTTTGGGCTAAACGTGTGGCGTGGTGTGACGTCATTGTCTGGATTATAGTTATAGTTATCTGATTTATAATACCAAATCGATCCATCGATTTGTTTGTGGTTTATGGCACCAGCGATAATGCCAAAAGCGTAGCCAAAATCGCTGCGAATTTGCTCTTATTCAGGTTTCTACAGAGATTCGGACAATGGCTGGGTAGTACATGTGATACATAAGGGAGTATATAATTGAAAACAATCTGAATTCATTTCGATTAAAGTCCCACTTTAAACATATCACGACTCAAACTTATTTTTTTTTGTTAATTCCTATCGCAATTTCGTATATGTTACGATCTCTTTGTACCCATTTTTTTGGTAAACAATTTCATTCTATTCTCGTGGTATTTCTTTCACCTTCGAAATGGTGAAATTTTTACAGACAACCCAGAATAGTTTGCATTATGATTCATAGCTCGCACAATTCGAATAAACTTTAATGTACTATCTCTTAGGGGAACTTTCATAGGATCATTGCTGTGATTGTATGTTCCTCTTATTGTATATACATATATGTGATTCATTTTTAATGCTGGGATTTTACAGATTTAAGGCGACGTAGGTTTTTTATTTAATTATTATTGTTCTGTCATATAAATGGGTCAATTGTAGGTTCTCTACTATCAGCCAAGGCTGGGCGACTTGTAAGAAACACATTAAAGACATAATCTTGAAAAATACTTTTATTATATTATGTTATGTGGTAAGTCTGAATGCCATTTCACTATCTGCAAAACGGGCAATTAACCCAGTTCCATTCTGAAAACTGAACGAAATATTAAAATATAGTATAACATTAAAATACTATGTGTTTGATTCAGTAAAATCTGTTGTTGATAACAAGGAATGAGATGAAATTTCTGGTTCAACTTGCTCCTTTGTTTTTCAAAAATATATGGTATATAAAGATTATATTCTCTTATTGGTTCCAACCAGTTTAAGATAAAACCTTCACTTAAGACATAAGTATATATTTTGGCAAAAAAAAAAAAAAAGAATCGGTCAATAAACTCAAAAGTTAGTCGTTAAGTAGCTGGGTTTTATACATATATCTTTATATTTACGTATTGAGTATATAAAATATACACACTTTCGACTTTAATTGATTAACGAGAATTAAGGCTTTCGATCAGTAAACTCAGTATTTAAATATATGTAAAAATACTGCATTGATGAGTACATTGAGTTCTCAAGCATTCATTCTTTTTCATTCATTACGATGTGGGTACATTTTAATACGTACTAATGTTATCGATAACATTGCTTTGATCTGGCAACCCTGTTGTTTGTTTCAGTTGCGATCAGTCTGAGTGGTGCGTTGCGCCTTCAGGGACAATGAGAGTCCGTCGGGGAGGTGTCTGTGCCCGACTGGCCCGCCTGCTGTGTGGTCTGTTGCTCATCCACATGCTTGAGTTGCCACAACTGGAGGCACTTGATGGTATGTTGTATGGGTTTCTCATCATGTGGATCTATCCATCTTCATTCTACTACCGATCATTGCAGAGGGAGATCCCTGTACGGTGAAGCCCAACTTGCCCGGCATCTGTAGACTGTCGTCGCAGTGTGAACAACATGTGGACAAATACATCAAGATGGGAATACTTACGGGGCAGGAGATACCTTCGTGTGGCCTGGGAACGCTGGAGGAGATCGTTTGCTGTCCCGCGGCAGAGTGCTGTCCAGGAGATTCAAGGTATGTGGATGTTTGGGATAGATATATTATGTTGCTTACTGTGGTTGTCTCCCCTGGCCCCGACCCGACCCCCGATCGATGTGCCTGCAGTTGTTGTTGTTGTTGTTGTTGTTATTCTTGTTGTTGTTGCATGTTCCACTTTGGCAATGGGATAGTCTAATTGAAATAAAATCTAATTTACATGCAGCCCGAGACAGGTGACACCACAGGAGCCACAGCCCATCGCCACACGAGCGACCACTCCTGCTCCGATCACCACATTGGCTACGACCACAGAGCATAAATCTATGCTGGATCAGGACTCGTCGTTCTTCGATTTTCAGCAATTGCTTCATCCCCCACAGCCCGAACCGCAAACTCAACCTCAGCCCCAGGCCCAGCCTCAGGCTCAGGCTCAGCCTCAGCCTCAGCCACAGCCTCAGCCTCAGCAGATCTTTCAGCCGGATGTCCAGGTTGATCCTATTCAAAATGGGATGGTACCGTTGGTTACTCATGAGGCTATGCGATCGCCGCCAGGATCAGAGCCAACAGGATCACGTACACGTGGAACGGACATGGGCTGGACATCTCAGGAGCCGGAGCCGGTGACAACGCCTGTACCCACCTGGATGGGACAGTTTCAGAGCATGGGTCCCTTGGGTACAGCACCGCCTACGGATCGACAACCGAAGGTGATCAACAGACCGCAATCGCTGAGACCATCAGCGGGACAAGGCTCAGGAATGGGGCGCTTTCCAGATGATTCTCAACACTTCCAATCTCAGTCGAGACCAGGGCACGGAACAGGATTGGAGCGCGGTCAACGACCTGGCTTTTTCCCCGAAGATTCACAGGATTTTAACTCTCAGTCGAGACCAGGACAGGGCAGGGGACGCGGTCCTCGACCAGGTCGTTTTCAAGACGAATCACAGGATTTCACGGGTCAGTCAAGACCAGGCCATGGATCAGGAAGGGGACGCGGTCCTCCAACAAGTCGTTTACCTGATGCTTCACAGGATTTCTCTGGTCAATCGAGACCAGGGCAGGGAATGGGGAGCGGGCCACGACCAGGACGTTTCCAAACAGATTCACAGGATTTCACATCACAGCCGAGACCAGTGCAGGGTTCAGAAGACGAATCACAGGATTTCACGGGTCAGTCAAGACCAGGCAATGGATCAGGAAGGGGACGCGGTCCTCCATCAAGTCGTTTTCCTGATGCTTCACAGGATTTCACTGGTCAGTCGAGACCAGGACGTTTCCAAACAGATTCACAGGATTTCACATCACAGCCGAGACCAGTGCAGGGTTCAGAAAGGTCACGACCTGACGGTATTCCAGCAGATTCACAGGATCCCAATGATTTGATTAAGTTGGTCAATGATCGACTACGTCAGCAGGGCATGGACATTCAGCCGGCCAGACAGGTCGATACGTTCACTATCCCAACAACAACAACAAGAACCACAATTATATCACCAATCGATGCAGATCCCTGGGCACCATTTCGTTTCCGGGAACCTCCACAGGATGAGGTTGATGCAAATGATCTGGGCACCGGTTCAGCTGAGGTTTTTGGGTTTGTCATGACTTTGTTAGGCCTCTGATATGCATGTAATGTCTTTACCCTGACAGTTCCTTACTCACACCTCTTCCCCATCTTCTGTTCTTCTCCTTTGTTTACAGTGGGGACACAACGACGACGCGAACCATACAACCCACGCCAACAACCCGCGTTAATGTCGTACCCGATCCCAATCGACCGGCAGCAAGAGGTGAGTATTAAAGTAATTTAGGATTGGAGCATTGTCATACAATTTGATGGCCATAGCTTTTATAGTCTCTGAGATCTGGTCGTTCATACAGACAGACCCTTGAAAATCTGTTCTATTAACTCGTTTTCCTCCTCTCTCCCATCTAGCCTGTCGCATTTGGGAGAATGGACCGAGTGAACCACAACTGGAACCACATATTCTGGACGGAATACCGGTGAGTGATGGTTTCTACCCGCATATGGCGGCCATAGCCTTCAACTCGTTCGGTACGATTGCGTATCGTTGCGGTGGTTCGCTGATCTCAAAACGTCACGTTCTGACGGCGGCGCATTGTGTGAACCTGGAGACACCCACACATGTACGGCTGGGCACTGTGGATATCGATAAAGTAAATAATAATTACCAGGATATCGATATAAAGGTGAGCCCTGATCGAACAATGAGTCCATAATAAATATATATATCTCTTTGATCTTGTAGAATATCTCCATACACAGTGATTACGTATCGACATTCAAATACAATGATATTGCTATACTCGAGTTGGCTAGGGAAATTACGATCAGTGCGAATGTATATCCGGCGTGTCTGGAACTCGAAATCTCTGATCCACCAGCAGCATCCCAGCTCTTTGTTGCCGGCTGGGGCATTATGAATCAGACCAGTAAGTTTGACTCAACTCCAGAGATCTCGACTCTACGATTATTGAACTATTAACTTCTCCATTTAGTTCGTTCCACCTCCAAGATACTACTGCGTGCTCCACTACAGATTGTGCCGCTGCTGCAGTGCAACAAGTCCATTATGGATGAACAGCCGACGGCACAACGTTTGCTCGCAGAGGGTGTGAAGGATACCCTGGTCTGTGCTGCGGATACGCGTAGACAAAAGGCGGACGCTTGTCAGGGTGACTCCGGTGGTCCGTTGATATTGGAGCGCGATAAATTGGATAATAAATTCAGCATTCTGGGGGTTATCTCATCTGGATTTGGCTGTGCCACCAAAACGCCGGGACTATACACACGTGTCGCCTCCTATCTGGACTACATCGAGAGCATTGTGTGGCCAAATAACATAGTTCCACCTATTTAGTTGTATAGTTTTTTAAGCACGTCGATTTTAAATATAAACTCTTCATATATATATATATACTAGGAATATGATTGGCTGTAAGTGATTCTTGAGAGCAGAACAGGCTGCCAGTTCTGACCTGAGTTCATAAACAAACATATAAATCGAGGGCTGAACAAGACTCATCTCAATGTTGTACTGATTCTTTTCTACACTGTGTATACCTTAGTTCCTTGAAGTTCCCTATACATATTCCTTGAATTAATGGTTTATATAGGCGTTAAAAAATCACTTCTTCTATTGGCAGAAGATGACAAAGCCATAAACCATGTATATTCTCAAAACAGGCGAATTTGTCTGTATGAGCGCTTATATCTCAAGAATTATAAGCGGTACACTCAGCAAATTTTTCCTCAGCATTCGTATACATAAGAGTGTTTGTTTGAGAACCCAGTCGCGCCTACTACTGCCCGTTATAACGTTAAAATCTGTTTATAATGTATTATAATATTTTAAATTCCAGCTGGTTCTCCATATAAGTTTTATTCTGGTTCCACTTCTAGCATGTGCAGCCCTGTAGTCACTTGTCATGCACAAAGAGAGAGATAAAGGAAAAGAGAGTGACAGAGAGAGAGAGAGAAAGAGAGGGAGAGCTGGAGCAAAGAGCAGCTGTCACTTTTTCAAGTACTCTTCGTACCGCGCTCTTCGCATCGAAACAGCATTGCCAGCAGCGAGTAAAGGACAGTAAAAAGCTCAGCGAAATGAAAAGCTTGCAAAGCTCAAAAGCTTTGACTTCTAACAGTCATTTTAGCCATTTAAAAATATCATTGCCGGCGTGCTGCCGGCTGCTGCCTCCACAAGCCTCCCACACACCCTGCATCCTCTCCTCCAGTGCTTCTACAGCTGTAGCAAGCAGGCAAGCAGGCAGGGTGAGCAGGGTGAGCAGGCAGGGCGGGCAGGCAGCGCTGCTGCTGTTTGTGCGGCTTCTTAAATGCTGCTGCTGCCGTTTGGGGCGCCTCAGTTGGTCGCGAGACTGCGTTGCCGTTAGTTCGTTCCGCCACAGCTGAGGAAGGGGACTAAACGATAGCGCCTGGCAGCAAGTCCAAGTCCAAGAACATAACAAATAACAGTATTTTTTTTTGAGTGTAATCTGTTTCTGTTTTCGCGTTGTGCTCGCAGTGCGCTCCGTGCGGCATGCAACGCTTTTTTGGCGCGCCCAATTTGAAATCTTGTTAGCAGCAGACGATCAATGTAAGTTATGTTGTGTGTGTGTGTGTGTGTTGTGCACTTGCCTTATCACTACTAACCACATATATACTGACGCACTAATCACAAGCTGGGAAATTGATTTGAGCTCGACATCTGCTCGCACCACGAGCATCGCGATAAGAATCCATTCGGGGGAATGGATCGACTGCACAGTAGCCTCGGTCTGTTTTTTTTTTTGGTTTGTATTGTGTGTGCAACCATGGGCGCGATAAGAACTGTGAACCCCAACGGACAACAGGTGACCCCTCCACCTCCTCCTCCTCCTCCTCCTGACCTACCTCCCTCCCTACCAGTAGTATGTATAAAATATCATCTTGAAATAAAAAGCCAACTTTAAGCGAGAATCCAAAGTGTAATCGCAATTCCAATTCGAAGAGAATTCTGCACGACAAAACTTACGAACAAAATAAAACAAAAATTCTTTCATTTCGTTTTTCTTATTTTTTTTTGTTTTTCTTTTTGTTTTTGTTGTGGGCGTCAGTTTTTCTTTTCGCCCGAAATGAAATTGAGAGCTTGACAGTCTTGTGACAAAAGCAAGAGACCAAATTAAATCCAAAAAAAAATTAGCTCAGGCAGAAGAATTTTCTTATATGCAAAGAGAATGACTCTTTAAAGGCAATAGTTGCGAAGATAAACAGATACAAATATAGTAAAACATATATGAATAACAATAAATATTTATACAAAAAATAATACAATTAATTTCGTATAATTCAAGCTACTTTTATAATAAATGTCAAAATAGACTTTTAAAATTTCTTGAGGGGATTATAAAGAAATGTGCAAGGCAAAAGACAGCTCTTGAGAGCTCTGATATGTCTGAACTTTACTAATGAATTTCTATATTTACTTCAGCTAACTTTATTATCTTATTATGCAGAAAACTATTTACTTAATTCCACAATGAAAGAAAAATAAACGGTAAAAATTTCCTTATACAAACACGTAGAACTTTGAATAAATCTTCAAATCCCAGGCAGTATAAATATAAAAAAAATTGTTTACCATAACCAAGGTAAAAGGAAAAGTTGGGATTAATAAGGGATTTATTGAGATAAAAATAAACCTGTTCGGCAAATTTCAAGCGTAATATGGCGTAAATAACTTTAAATTGCCTGGAATAATTATAATGTTTCCATAGTTTATCGAAACTGCACTAATAGCCACTTAGGAACTTAAGAGATTAATTAAAATTGGAATGAGTGCTTATCTATTAATATTCCTCGCTCTATATGAGCTATATAGAGTCGCTGCAGTCAGTTTAGAAATGTTTTCCAATAATAAATATGTATGTTTATTTGACTTTTGCATAGGATCGAGTACATTATCTCATGTATGTTTCCACTCGATTACCTCAAATGGCTATTGACAACTGTAGCATGCGATAATTATGTGTGTGCGTGTGTGTGTGTGTGCGAGAGTGTGTGTTAATTATGCTTGAAATTTAGCGGAATTTTCGATATATTTCATTTTGGGACACCGTCGCTGCCAACGTATCGAAATAATTGGCAGACGGAAATTTGTGTGTGTGTGTGTGTGTGTGTGTGTTTTGCGCTCGAATTGCACTTGATAAATTGACAAATTGAGAAATTGACACAGTGTGGCAGTGACGCATAGTGAAGCACTGACAATACACTGACAAATTGACAGGGCAAGTGACAATGTTCACGCTCAACCGGCCAATCAATTAGGCATTATCAAGTGCATTTTAAAGCAATTTGTTGGTATTAAATTTGGCAGTCCGCAAGGAGGAGGAACGGGACAAACTGTTGCTGGGTTGTTAGCTGGCATGGGGGGGGGGGGAGGGGGACAGGGAAGGGTTTGGAACAGCGTGGGCGTCCTTGGAGTACGCTGCCTGCCGTTCGGTTCGAAAATGTGGCTGTAAATGTGACACTAAGTTAATAAATTTATGGCCAAAACACACCCAGCTGATGGGTGAGTGTGTGCCTGTGTGTGTGTGTGTGTGTGTGTGTCTGTGTGTGTGCTGTGTGTGTGTCACGACACGACGAAGCGTATGCCAAAAAGTCCGAGTATTGTGTGTGTTGTTGGCATATTAATAATATTTTTATTGGCCGCTTATTTGGCTTTACTCTCGGTGTGTGTGTGTGTGTGTGTGTGTGTGTGTGTGTGTGTGTGTGTGTGTGTGTGTGTGTGTGTGTGTGTGTGTGTGGGCTAAATACTGGTCTAATTTGAGCTGACAAATACAATCGAGTCGCAAGTTGTGACCTCTTTTAATTAATAAATGTGTGAGCGGCGATAAGAGCAGCAAATTGCTGCAATTGCGAGGGGTAGAGCCGACTGGCAAATACACTACGCTAATTAGGGTGACCAGTCCAGTGAGCATGAATAATTAACAAGCTAAAAGTTGAGGCAGGTCACAGGTGTCGCTCTCCCTCTCTCTCTCTCTCTCTCTCTTTCAAGCGAGAACAAACACAAGAAAAGAAGAGGCAAGAAACGTGAGACAAGTAACTTGCCTTTTATGTTATCTCCCCCTCTCTCTCTCTCTCTCTCTCTCTCTCTCTTTCCTGCTAATGACAACTCACAGCAGCTGCCTTTGAATATTCATAAGTGCTGAAAGCAATCACAAGTGCCCTGTGTGAGTGTATTCGTATTTGGCAGCACTCGAAAATTGCATATAAATATTCATAATTTATTGTTAATTTATATGCCCACGGTGCGTATACATTATATTTTCAGTAATATTTTTCTATAATATTTTTCATAGCCTACTTTTCAGTAATATTTTTCTATAATATTTTTCATAGCCTACTTTTCAGCGCATGGAAAAAAAAATGTTTTTATTACGCACTTCGTAAGCGATTTACCAGATATTTTTTTATTCATTTCACACATTTACGAAATGAAAATGAATTCGAGAAAAAGGCAAAATCAACATTGATTTTGGGCATACAAGTATAATACAATATATAATACCAAAGGAAAATGCAAATTAAATCAAAATAAAATAAAAATAGATTCTGGATGACAAATGCATTTCCTTTTCCAATTTTCAACGTGCTATAACGAACTACACTTATCTCAAACAGGTAGCCTGTCGCCTCTGACATGTTATCGGGTGGATAGTGATATCGAGAAATTCGTTAATCGATAGATAAGCGAGCTTGTTATGTACGCACTTCAAACGATTTACCACAATTAGATGGATAAGTAGAGGCGCCTCTGCGCGACCGGAAGTGAAGGAGAGCGAGAGAGAGAGAGAGAGAGAGGGCGTATACGCAATGTGCCTGCCGCCTACAGTGCGGGTCAGTTCGTTAGATATTTGGGATATTTCTTTAAACTTATTTCTCTGGCAAAGTTATTGCCTTTTTCTTGTGTCATTCTGCTTTATGCCAGGCACAAATTAATAGTGTAGCTGGGCATGTGTGTGTGTGTGTGTGTGCTGGTGTGTGTGTGAGCTGGGTTCATGCAGCTGGTAGCAAAGCCGACTTAAGCGCAGATTTCTTAGGGATACTTTGATGTTGCTCTGAGGAATGCAGCAATAAAAATGCCAACGGAGTCAGTGGGGGAATGCGGAGGAAAATCAAGGAAAAGCAGGAAAAGCTCTGGCCGAAAACTAAGCGGCTAATGGCGTTAGTTACTTAGTGTTCCCTCTGTCTGTGTGTGTGTGTGGAGGAGGCGTTCGAGCAGCTCCAGATTTGTATACGCCATGTGTGTGTGTGTGTGTGTTTCTTTTGTGCTTGTAATGCACATAAATTTACACAAGTTCATTTTTGTGTAGCGCGTAAATCTCCGCACAAATCTCTCATTTCGTGGGATAATGCAGTGAACGGGACAGGGGCAGGAGATATGGGGAAACTCAAATGGAGAAGAAAATGACAGGGAGGGCGCAGCAGGCCGCATAGCTGCATAAGAAAACGCTTCAAGAAACGAAAAGACAAACAAAACATACATAAAAAAAAAAAAAAAATAAATTCATTCTCGCACACACTTACAAATGACACATATATGCTTATATAATACTCTCATAGTATGGCACTTAACTCTGATAAAGAGTCATCTGAACTGACTATGTTCGACATAATTCTTCCTTTTCCCTGCGCTTCTCCTTCTCCCTGCTTTCCTGCTTCTTCTTTCGGGTTGAAAGGTCGTTGACAATGGTATAACAACTGAAAATTTATGGTTTGGCATTAGGGAAATTTAATCGATTCGCTGCAGCACGTGCGTGTGTGTTTCTCTCTGTGTGTGTGTGTGTAAGTGTTCCCCAGTTCCGTGTCTTTTGCGTACTACGATATACCCCATATGTAGCATAGAAGCAAACATGGAAGCGTGCCTGCGCCTACATTTCGTATGGTGCTCCTACGCTTACCAAACACCTTCTCCTCCGGCTACTTCTGCCCACCCCCACAACTTTCGACGCTGTGGGGCATCATAAAACTCTCTCCCGTATGCACGCACGTTCTACCTTATGAAATTTTCTTAATGAAAAAAAAGGAAAGGAAAAAAGAGGAAAATGCATGAGGCAGAAACGAATGAAACTTAAAATACACTTTAAAGACACTTTATACGAAGGGAATTTCGATATATTTCAATTCGATTATCAACAAGGCCAATTGAATCGATTAATTTGTCTGTAACATGTTTTTTGTTTTTATCATTCGAATGGAGTGTGTGTTTCTTACCTTAAGTGTGCCTCTATAACATTGTAACCATAACATAATGAAATATTATTTCCCTAAAATTGTATCGATTTTTTCAAACATAAAAATCGATAAGAATCGAATTGTTGCCAGCTCTAACTAAGCAAGCAACCCAGTTGAAAAGGGTATGTACAAGCGGAAATATATAGCACGACTGTCAGATACGCTGTACACGCACGAGCTTAAAGATACAAAAAATACGGAGATATATTTTCATTAAAATAATATGTATTTACAATATAGTTATTATTATTTTAAATTTTATATTATCATTAGCTTGAAGTTGCTACCCCTTTGGGTTATTCGCATATTTTATAGGGTATACAAACAAACTGAGTCGAAAGTTTAGCATGTGAAAAGTTTGTACTGTGCGTGCGTGTAAAGCGAGTAAATTATTTCTCCTTGTTGTTGTCATATTTGTTGTTCATATTGTTGTTGTCCATATTGTTGTTGTCCATATTGTTGTTGTCCATATTGTTGTTGTTGTTGTTGTTGCTGCTGTTGGTGCAAGTGAAATGCCTGTTGCTGTGGCTGGCAATTAAAAATGTCGAGAATGTTGTCACAGCTTTGTCAACGCGAAAAGTTTCGTCAGGCGTGTCCAATAATTACAATATTTCAAAGCATATACAGAGAATATATATGGTATAATATACTATATACTCTTATGTAGATAGATAGTGTGTGTCTACGCTTTTATACTTTATAATGCGTTAATTGCATCGCAGTGTGTGTGTGTATGTGTGTGTGTGTTTACACACTTATCGCGCTACTTATTTGCGTTTAATAAATACCTGAGGCCGTGAGACTTTAATTTTTGCAGACACTGTGGCAGAGTTGCATGAAATTAAAATACCCTATCAAGCGCAGTTGTTGCATATATCTTTCGGAAACTCAGCAATATCATACATAGATAAGAATTTCTTTTAACTGCTGATAAAATTTTAAAATATTCGGATAACAATTTGCTATAATATTGCATTACTTCCTTCATTCATTAAAATCAATCTGAGCAGCTCAGGAAATTCATTTATAATTGGAAAATCAAATATTTGAATGCCATCTCGAAGGTGTCCATTGTGAGACTTAAAAGAGATTTCAAATTTCAGTAGATTTGCGGAGGCTTTCGAACAGGTCTCACTCGACGACTCTCGACTGATTCGATTGCGAAAGTGTTGAGTGCTCTCTCCTCTCTCTCTCTCTCTCGTTGGGCGACGACAGTGCGCGATAAAAAGTATCGCACATTGAGCAACAAACAGAGCAGCTTGTCAGCTAATAGAGCCGAAATTAGCGAACCTAATTGAATTAGTCGCATGGCAGCAGGAGGCAGGAGGGGGCAGGGGGGGGTGGCAGGAGGCAAGTTGAAGTTGAATGTTGCCGGAATGTCGCTGAAGCTGGAGAAGAGCGGAGCGCGAAGGCTTCTTTCTCCCTGGCTGTCAATTAGCCCGTAGACTTGCTTCAATTTCAAGCCTTTTAAAATTGTCGTCCGCAAATCGTCCGCTTTTACTTTGGCTTCGCCTCTGGCTACCCCCCCTTCCCCTTCCCTATCCTGCTGGTATTGGCCATTTTCCACTTGTTTTCTCTCTCTCTCTCTCTCTCGCGCGCCTCGAATTCAAATGAACTCATTAAACTTAATGAATAACAACGTTGTGGCATTAAAAAATGAGAAGGTTGCCAGCAGCATTTGATGGACTTAAAACGCAAAGGCAAAGCCAAAGCCAAAGTCAGTCGGCTAAAATCTAATAAAAAATCCATCGGTTCTCGAAACCCGAAGCGACAGTTAATGTTTTTTTTTTTTCCATTAATCACACTGACATCGGTTCCAGGAGTTTTGTGGGAGCTTAAACTGTTTTTTTTTTTTTTTTAATGAGAGTTTTTATCTGAGATCTGCAAGTGGTATCAGGCATGATACTTATAAGGCGTAAGATAATACATAGAATTATATTTTTTTTAAGTTCCAAACTAAAACTTGCCTTACGCTAAGAAACATTTTCAAGCTAGAAATCCCAGCTAAGAATTTCTTTTAAAGATTACGAAACCCTTAAGCACATAAGATAGCATAAATTAAAGCTTGTTTTCAATTTTGTATACATTCTCCATCATTTCCTTGGCGTAATTGAAGCATTTCTGTTTCTGGGAACTTGACGGATATTACGGTTTTATTTCGTACTCCTCCTCCTCCCCTATTCGCCCACAAAATTAGGCACATTCAGCTGCTTTCCTCATTTACTTAATATGTTGCCAGCCGCGACTTGTTCCTGCCTCCTTCCCCCTCTTCTTCTACACTTTCTGTTCCTTCCTGTTCCTGTGCGCAGGTGTAAATTTTCGACCGCAAGTTTCTCACACGAGAAGCCATTGAGCTGGCCGCACGCGCCGTCTGTTTTCAATTGTGCCAAAGCGCCGCGACTTAAGCTTCCATTGATAGGCAGCTCACGAATTATGTGCCCCCAGGGGGGAGGAGGTGGGGGGGTCAGTCTACTCTGTCTACCCAAAGGGTTGTCCAATTAAGTTGCAGGGTGCCCACCCTACCCTATGTGCGTTCCAAAGCACAATATTTCATTTTTCTTTTCGACTGGCAACTTTAACAAAAACTTCAAAAACGTTTTGGCATGACAAAGGCGACGGAATTCCCGGAAGTTCCGGTGAGTTTTTCTATTTTTTACGAGCATCTCTCAAGCGTGGCACTTTTTCGATTTACTCGAGGAAATTACGAAGAAAAGCAACTCAAATTGGGCGATTTGTAGAAGTTTATTTCTAGAAAAGTTTTTGAGAGTTTATTCAACAGTTTCTAGCTAGTTAACGACATAAAGATTAACCATATTCTCTGAGATATTTTGAGAATTTTTTAATAGTTATGGAAAGGCTTTTCTATGCTAATAGCAAGAGTAATATTTAACCTATTAAACCTATTTAAACTTTTAAACCTAAGTAACCTTTACATTTTAGATAAATTCAACCTTTTTAACTTATTCGATTTATTTATTTTCCTTTCTATCTTGTCTAATTTTCAATATTTTCTATCCTAATTAAAGTTTTTGTATGCAAACTTTTTTTTTTAGCCTTTTTTCGCACTTATGGCTTCTTTTCTCCATTTAGTTTAATTATCCATCTCTCATTTATATTTTCACCTATTTCTCATCAGCTTTTGCTCTTTTTGAATACAATCTTGGGTTTACATTTTTCCCATCTTGCTCGAGCTGTCACTGCACTTGACACTGAAGAGATATTTAAGATTATTCAGAGGTATTTCAACTGAATGATTAACGTCATAAGGAGTGTGTGCAGAGATTATTCATTGGTATTATATAGTAGCTGAGAAGTGGGGTACTTAAGTATCTCCCTCTCCCTCTCCCTCTCTTGCTTGCTTACCTGTTGTCAATGCCAGAGAGTGCCTCGCATAGTGTGCCAGGTTGATTTTGAAATGAATATATAGCAAAATTAACACGTTCTCACCTTGGATGCGTCCTTATGGCAGACACTGTAGTTGCTTTTGCTGCTGCTGCTTCTGTGGCTGCTGCTGTCGTTGCCATCGTTAATTCTTTCGGTTTTTTTCTCCCCTTCTCTCTCCCATTTCTTTCTCAAAATGGGGCACTTCATTTTTAATAGCAATTTATTAGGCACGAGCTTTACTTTTGCCCTTGCCAGGGCAATTAATTCGTGCGACATTTATTATGTCGCGTCTTTTTAATCTGACAAATTGGTGACTCATGTAGCCAGCCTAATCCAGGGCCGGGGGGGGGCGGAGGGAAGGAAGGAAGGGAGCAGATAAAATTTAAATGAGATTGCAGCTCACTCAGCATCAACCTTCTCATTCTCATTTTTATGCTCGGTGCGTGGTTTTCTTTTTTCTTTTTTTTCTTTTTTGTTATTGTTCACTGTGAGCCGGAGGAAAAAAGCCAAAAAAAAAAGCGAAAAATGCAAATGTGCTCGTCGCACAAACAAACAAGCGAATATATACATTTCACAGCCTATACGAAAAGTATTTGCCCCGATGTGTAAACAAATGTCTCCCTACTCCCCCCCTGTCCCACCGCAGGGTTCAAGGATATCGAAGCGTCAGCGCATCGAAAAACAAGCTGCGCCCAGCGAACCGTGCGCTGCGCTGCGAAACCAAGTCAAGGTAACCCATCCCCCCGCCCCCTCTTCGGGCCGGGTCAAGAGTCGAGTTTAGTGACTAAACCCAACGGCTGCATCACTCACACTCTCTGAGTGCGTCTCTCTCTGTCTGTCTGTCTTTCAGTCGAGACAATACACAACAATGGGTATGTCAAAGAATTCATACCCTGCGCGGCTGCTGCTGTGAAACTTTATACAAATGGATTTCTTTTGTGTGTTCCCTGAAAAAGATTGCGCAAGATTTTGATTACCAAGTAAATGTGTTTTCTTTATACGCTCTACATGTTTCGCATTGTAGGGTCATTGCACACACACACACACACACACGCACACACACCTGTCCTGTCTGAGGGTATTTTGGAAAAGTCTAGGAAAAAAAGGTCTCTCAATTTGCTAAATTTCTACTCACTCTTGACAAAGGTTTATGCACTGAAGTGTTTACGGTTTGCACAGTAAGTAATTTGTGCCTAGTTGGGGCTAACTTTGGCCTTAATGGGGTGCTCTTTATAACTAGAAATTCAGTTTATAGCAGACGCCGTATATGGTCTGCCTAATGCTTTGAAAAGTGCGGGTACAACAGTTTTTTGGAAGAGCCAGGCGCTTGTCTTAGGCTCAGGCACTGGCAAGCACAATTTCTAGGTTTATAGCTTGGCTATAGCTTATATATTCTAAGAATATGGTCTGCCTAATACGATTATCCATACAAACATAAACATACGTGTCTCTAAGCTATCGAGAGAATGAGAGTAATGTGACTATAGACATCCATATCCTCCCTAATTCCAATAAAACCCGTAAAATATGGTCACCCTAAAGCAAATAAAGAAAAACACTATAGAAAGCTTGAATTCCTCTGGAAATGCCAGTTAAGTCAACAAGTTGTCTTAGACTCGGGCACTGGCAAGCACAATTTCTAGGGTTAATGCTTGGTTATAGCTTATATATTCTAAAAATATGGTCTGCCTAATATGATTATCCATACAAACATAAACATAAGTGTTTCTAAGCTATTGAGAGAGTGAGAGTAATGTGACTATAGACAAATTGCAATAAAACACATAAAATATGGTCACCCTAAAGCCAAAAAAAAACACAGTATAAAGCTTGAATTCCTCTGGAAATGCCATTAAAGTCAACAAGTTGACTGCCAAGCACAATTTCTAGGGTTATAGCTTGGTTATAGCATATATATTCTAAGAATATGGTCTGCCTAATATGATTATCCATACAAAAATAAACAGACGTGACTCTAAGTTATCGAGAGAGTGAGAGTAATGTGACTGTAGACTAATTGCAATAAAACTCGTAAAATATGGTCACCCTAAAGCCAAATAAACATAGTATAAAGCTTGAATTCCTCTGGAAATGCCAGTCAAGTCAGCAAGTTCCAAGTAATTGTAGCTTCATCTTACTCATTGTCCTCCTAATACAATGGTCAGCTCAAAATAGGTTGATTTTTAAAGGTGTTTTGAGTTGGAGAACGCACTTGACAGCCTGGTTGGCCAGGGAACAGCTGCAGCTGTCGGAGAATTCAATTGTTCCACTCAAGAAAAGAAAGAAAAGTGTAGGAGAATCTGCTGAAGAGCTATGCAAATGAATGTGCAGAGCTTTGCAACGAGTCACTGGGACTGGGACTGTCGCTGGAGCTGCGCCTAGTCTAGGGAGCTGTCGAACAAAAAAAAAAAAAAAATCAATATGCCTCGTACTACTCCAGAGACCGGTTCGCAATTAGAACCACGCAGCACCCATGAGATTTGTCAGGCATTTCAATTTCAATTTTTGTGCTAATTTGCAATTAGTCAAGTTTCGGGCAGGGCCAGAGTGGGCAGTGGGATGTGGCCTCGTTTTGGGGTTTCTTGGGTTTCGTGTTGGGGTTGTGTCCATTGGGTGTGCCCACTTAAAAGTTGCCCAGTACTGAGATTAATCATACGCACCGTTAAACATTTCAACGCAAAAGTTTCTGCTTGCGCTCTGTTCTTTGATTTTTGCCCAAGCGATTTGATTATGAGCACAGTCGCAAACACACACACACCCGCACACACACATACACAGAGAGAGAGAGAGAGAGACACACACACACACTTTGCCACAGTCTGCCTGCCACAGGCCATTGACCAAAATCAATGCTCAAACTCGCAGGCAGCCCAACACACTGTGCACAGTGGGCCCACTCGCTGCACAGTGGGCTGTGTATCATTTCTTCAATAATTTAGCCACACCCCTTGCCGCGCACAGGGCTGTCATTCAACAAATTCGTATAAAATTCATGTCGCTTTTGAATTTTAGTTGCCATGGACAATTGCAAGCGGGTATCGGCTGCGCGGGGGATGGGGGTGGGGTCTGATTTGTTGAAAATTGCAGTGCGCCAGGCTGAGTCAATGACCGACGCGTTGCCTTTGATGGGCGCGCAGAGAGCGATGGGGGGGGGGAGAATGAGTCTAGCCGAGACTGAAGGCAAGCAATTGAGCAACTCTGAGGAGCAACGGGCCAAACGAACCCAACGAGGCGTCGCTGCCACTGCAGCAAATGTGGGCGTGCCAGCAATGGGCGTTGCAGCAGCAGCAGCTGGCAGCTGGCAGCCATTGCCCGCATCGACATAGACGTAGACATAGACATAGATACAGATACACTACAGACGCAGACATGACCATAGACAAGCTCAGCTACAGCTACAACCTCAAGCCGGAGACGGAGCCGGAGTAGGAGCAGGAGTAGAAGCAGGAGTAGGAGCCCCTTCCTCTTCCTCCCTTGTGCACACTCAAGTTGAAACTTGTCAATTTCTAGAGGCGCACACCCAACATGGTTGAGGTCTCCCTACTCTCCCTCCTCCTCCTGCTCTACCTCTTCCTCTCTCTCTCCTTTAATAGTTGTCTTGTTACTCAATGACGAAGCAGAAAGCCAAACGAAACGGCGCAACTAAACTAGAAAAATCGAATAAAACACGGAAATCGAGGAGGAACAAGTCGCACTGCAGATACTCTAGATTATAAACTATGTTAGATAAGAAACTAGGAGTTCTGAAGCTTATATTGTGTGTACTTCAGTGTGCTAAAGCTTAAGCAGGATATAGCGAGAAATAAACGAATTAGAGGCAAGTTATAATATTTATCTCTAGCTTTATAATCCTTGCCTTAAATTTCCTCAGTCCATTTCAAAGCCCACAAACTTCTAGAAAATTTAAGTAAAGCATCTTAGGATTGCGTTTCCAGTGAGAGTATTAAGAAATCCCAGCCTGTACGTATTACTAGTTTGGTTCAAGAAAAGATCATCAGCCGATAGGGGGCGCTTGCAAAATCAATTTCCGTTTACGGTTTGGCGTTAAGCTGGGCACACTGCAGCAAGGGACGAACCGGAAAGGAGGGAAAGGAAAAGGCAGCAGGCAGGGGCAAAGGAATGCGAGCTGGGAATAGCAATGGGCATGGCTAGAATGCTATTGTGAATGGGAATGGGAATGGCTACACACAAGCGTAATTAGTTTGAGTGCCATAAATGTTCTCACAGTTGGGAGACAAGTCGACAAGTTCGTCTGCTTATGCAGAAGAGTATAATATGAAATTATTCGCACGCTTCTCTCAGGGCAGGGCAGGATAGGACTCTATAGAATTGTTCTGGCCAGGTCATCGGGGTTTCGAAGTTCTCTCTCTCTCTCGCTCGCTCTCAACTGTTGCGCCCTGACTTGTCCATGAGCGTCAATGTTGCTGAGCGTGTAAATTGGCTTGATTGGCACTATTAAAATAATTAGCTCGACTCGAATTCCTATTGCCGTGTGCCGTTCCCTTTCCCACTCCCTTTCGTATTCCCGATTGGCGCAGTGCACATATAAATTAAGGGGTATAGCTAGTCATGGGGTATGCTGTTTGCAAGGAAAGAAAAATATAGGATTGTGCACTTTTTAGAGTTTCAATAAAAAATGTATAGTATAATATAGAAAAGTTATTTTCTTGCTATCACTTCTTCTGCATATTAAACTCTTATGTTTTCAAAATAATAATTAAGTTCCATAGATCTCTTATATTATATGAATTCTACTAAAACATAGCATTTGTCACTTTCAAGAACTTCATTTTCCGGCATATCTAGCATAATATAAACAAGATATTTTCTTTCTATCACTTTATCTGTATATTAAACTCTTATTTTTTAAAAATAATCCTTAAGTTCCATAGAAATCTAATATTATATGAATTCTAATAAAACGCACAATTTTTCACTTTCAAGAACTTCCTTTTTCTGCATATCCAGCATATCCTTGCATACTCTTTGTTTTCTTTTTTCTTCACATCGACGGCAGCCTGGCACACATTCAAATGATATAATTGCGCAATTAGGGCAAAGTTTATCTATGGGGCGCTGCTACCGAATCGAATCGAATCGTATCGAATCGAACTCAAATCGCACCGAACTCTATCAACAATTGGCCATTTCCTGTGGTTCCGCATCGAGCCGAAAGCATTAATTGCATTTCGTCGCATTATATGGAGCTCTATGCCATATTTTCCATTTATTATACATATATAGGTAGTATGTGTGTGTGTGTGTGTGGCGATAACTACAAGACATGACACACTTTATGGCCCACTGACATTTGTGTATGGGAAATACGCTTAATTGCCATTGAATAATTGAATATGCGATAAAATGGGCATGGTCATTATTAGGGCATACAACAGACAGACAGATATATATATATATATATATATATGAACTAGTCTATACGTATGAGAATTTATGCATTTATTGAGCTGAGTTGGTGCTCAAATTGTGTTTGTCTCGTTCGGCATATTTCGGGATAATAAGCATATTGTGCTTGAGATTTTTAAATGAAAGTAGTACAGTTTAAAGACTTTAAGAATATAATATAATTACTTCGAACATATGTATACCAGTCTGAAACCCTTGCAGCTTTAGCTATATGGAATTTAAGATACTTTAAGCTGGTTTGAGTGCTTCATAAACGTGGTTCTCTTAAGATTTTAATTGTAGAACATTTTCCAGAAGGAAACTCGTGGTATGAGCAACAGTTGAAAATGGAAAGACATGAAAATGAAATGCGAAAATGTGAAATACGTGAATTGTCAATGAAAATTCATTGAAAGTTTTCGCACAGCTGCTGAAGGTAATGAAAATGTGGTATATGGCAAGTCCTTAAGAGCCAATTGTTAAAACATAAACACACACACACACACACACACACACACACGCACACGTAGAGAGTCGCATATAAAGTAAGCGTAAATATTTTTATAGTCATAAGCCGAAAACAAACAATGGACTAGAAGGAACGGGAAGGTCTGTGTCTGAGTCTGACGAGGCAAAGATTTGCGATGCCATCTGTTGAGTTGGGAAACGCTGAAAATAAGAGAATACAGAGATAAAAGTAGCTAGTATTTGTTGCGGATTAAGTGTGCTCAATATGAGCTTATAGCAAAATTTGACAGAGATATATTTGTCAACTTTAGAATCATTAAATTAAAAAAAAAAACAAATGTCTTTTGCATATACGATTCCTATTCGGTATTTGAAAGAGCAAAAACAAAAAGGGCTGAAAAATATTCACTTTATAGTCCCTTTACAGAGCCAATAGCATCACTTAATGCCAGCTTTAATACCAAATAATGATATATGTATAATATTAAGTTAAGCTTGATTCGGCAGTCGACAATCGATTTTAAAGTTCAATCTACAGTTCGAACTGCCGTTGTTGTTGTTGTTGTGCAGTTTCAAGGCAATCTGAAAGGTGTCAGCCCTTGGCGTAGGGCAGAACCCGAGAGAGAAAGAGAGAGAGAGCGGGAGAGAGAGAGGTGAGTAGGGACGCAGCGACAGCTCGATGGCCCCAAGCGCTGCTAAGTATGCTACACATTTAGCCACGCACAGGCACACACACACACACACAGGCATACATGTTATTATTTGGCACGGCGTGCGCGTCTGTGTGTGGGAAAACAATAAACATAAAATGCACAAATACTCACACACACGCAAATCACATGTGCGTGTGTGTGTGTGCGCAATACTCAAGCAAACTTAAGGCTTATCAATTTCAATGTCTCATCCCTTCTCCCTTCCCCCTGCCCCCTGCTTCCTGCCACTTTTAGCTGGCTCTGCTGCTGCTTTATTTGTCTTCCCTCTCCGCAGTCTTTTCTTATGCCTTTCTTCCCTACTTCTCTGCTCTCTCTCTCTTTCCCCCTTCTGTTTTTCCACACTTTTCCCGCTTTTCTTTCGAGCTTGCTTTGCCACTTGACGCGCTCATTTGCCTGCCATAATCAGTCAATGCGGCGCACTTGTCTGCCACAGCAGCAGCAGCAGGGGGTAGGCTGGAGGAGGGGTATGGCAAAGGCAAAGGGGGACAGCGGGGAAATTTAGCCGTAAAAGCAACTGATAAAAGTTCTGTTCGACTGGCTTTAACTGTGCGCTAATTTATGGCCAGCAAAAACTTGAGGCAGTTGCGATTTTCATTTAACAATTGCCAGCTGTGTGTGTGTGAGTGTAGGGGGTGTGTGTGTGTGGGGGGGGGGGTGGGAGGGGGTAGGGTGTACGGGTGTGTTATTGGTAGACTGGCAGCAAATTACCTTAGAGCTAAGCCAGCAGCTAATAGGCCCCGACGTGCATATTTCATGACACTTTTACGGCCAAATTATTTGGCATCGCTCTTAATTTTATGGCCCAGTCTGTTGCAGAAGACTACCAAAAGGGTTAACAGAGTGTGGGGAAGGGGGCGACAATTTGGCAGCGGCTTTCAAAATCATTTGTTTGTTAATTAAATATGTTTTTGCAGTTTCAGTTTCAGTTTCGCGTGTTGCTCAACAATTAATTCGCATTTATGTGGCAGCTTTTGTTCCACGTTCCCATTCAAGTTTTATGTAGCGTACACTAGAGGGGGGAGGGGGGGTAATAGTGATAGGGGGGGGGGTAGGAATAAGGATAGGGGAGTGGGTTATGGTTCAGTTGGAGTGCTGCCTGATCCGTGCCTGCAATTAATTGAGTTTTGTGTAATGCCACAACAAACACACACACACACACACACACACAAAACGAGCGGCCATTTTGTGCGAATATTTCTGGATTCGCCATTTTCCTTTTGGCGATTTGCGCATCACTTTTGAAATGCATCAATTTTTTTGGGCGCATGGCAGGTGTTAAAATACCTGCGAGGGTTGCTTAAAGAGTTCTCACTCAAATCTACACACTGTGCGTATGGGTAATATATAAAATATTATTGTTAAAAACACTTTAAATGCGTTAATTTCTTGCCAAATTGATTAATATATATGTAACCTATCCATTATGCGATGTTTTTGCAGCAAGAACATCGATTATATCTAGTTCCCAGGCCAGAATAATTCCTTAATTTATTTGATTCTTGCTCTCTACGCGTGTTGCAAACAGTGTTGAAAAGCCTCAGCAAATCAATAGTTAGTGCTGGAAAACAATCGATATATAGCACAAACTATCGATTTTGCAGCACAATAATATATGACGCTTGGATCTTTTATAGAAGAGAGTTTCCAAACTGATTTTCGTATTATTCGATCTGCCTATCTGCCTGTAAAACTATTTCCACGCCACTCGCGGGTTTTATTTAGCATATTTTGCAAACTAATTGGATGACAGAGACAGTTGCAATGTTGGGAGGGAGAGGGACAGGAACAGGGACGGGGACAGGGACAAGGTCATGGCCATTGCAATTGTGCAGAGATATATGGTATATATATAGTATATTCAACATGCAAGCAATACAATGCACGGATACGCTTTAATTAATTTGCAAATTGCTCCTCAATGCGCCACGTGTGTGTGTGTGTGTGTGTGAGTGTATGAGTGTTATTGTGAGTACTCGTTACTTTGCATATCGAATAACCGCAATGCATAATGCAAATTAGATATCCGTTCTGGAATTAGGATTGGGATTGGGATAAGTTTACAACGCACTCCGTTTGTAATTATCGAAATTTGAGTGCATTGCGGATAGGATCGGCTTACTTTGCATTCTTATCGAGTGACTTCAATGCCAGAAACCAATTGAATGTGGTTTGGTTATCATGAAATTCGAATTAGACGCAAAAAGCATAAAATAACAAAGAGAGATTTAAGCCACACGAAGATAATAAGGGAAATATGAACTGAAAGTTTCCTAAAATTGTTGACAATTGATGGGCTTTATTTTGCATATAATAAATAAAATAAATATAAATCTCATCATTTTAAATATATCGTGAGGAATTTCATAAAAATTGTATAAAATTAGTTGTCTTTAGTTTATAATATTTCTAACTTAATTATACTATATACATTCTGAAAGGCTGTCAAACTAAATCCTTAATCCCCCACTATAAAATACTCTAGTTGAATTACTCAGGAAAGTTCTACTTGGCATGCAAATGGCAGATCCTTAAATATATTGTTTGAAATTTACATAAACTTACAGCAATTGATTTTAAATAGGCGTGTATCCAGTTGAGTGGGTTTTCTTTATGCAAGTGAACCTAAAACAGATACCCTGTAAACTGAGCAGCTAAGCAGATGTTTATTTGATTATTATATAGTTTAAATTTCATAATAATTAACTAAATCAGTTGATTAGCAAGACTTGTTTAGCAGGGAAACTGTATGTGCCTTCTCTCTCTACCGCTCTCGCTCTCTCTCTCTTTCTTTCTTTCCTAGTTGACGCTGTTTTATTTATGTTGCTCACGCAGTGAGGCACATCCGAGCAGTTTATAGGGCGTGGCATTAGCTAAATCTGTCGGCTGCAGCTACTTAATTAGCAAAGTTTCGATGCGAATAAAATTGGTGTTAAACAATTAAAGCCACGATGAGTGGGCGGAGCAAACAACATGGCTGCCAGGTGAAGGGAGAGAGAGGAGAGAGAGAGAGCTGCCAGAAGCGGGCACAGAATACAACCTTGAGACGCATAAAGTTGTTAGCCGACGCTTTCTTGTTGTTGTTCTTCTTCTTCTTGCCACATGGCGTTTTTATTTATTTATTTTTTTGTTGTTGTTGTTGTTGTCGCTAGCAGCACCTTCGTCTAGTGTGCGCTGTTCCGTATCAATGGGCGTTAGAGAAATCAGTATTAATTACTTGACTTCTTGTTGCCAACACACACAGCAGCCAAAACAGCATCACACACGCACACACACACACACACGCAGATTGTTTTGATGGCAACCCTGCCCCTGCGGCCGGGGCGGGGCTATCCCCGTTTAATGGGCCACTAAATGGCGCATCGCAACACTCTTTTAGCCTGGTTAAGCGCCTCTGATTGATGCACTGCCAAGCTGCCAAGCTGCCAGTTTTGGGCACAATCGCAGGCAAATACAGCACGCATAACGCATGTTTCCGGTTCCGTTCCATTGCAGACTACAACTCTGTCCTTGTGCCATAAACTTTATGGTCTTTATGGCTGGCAATTTTTCAATTAAAGAACCCAAACAAATCCAAAAGCTGACAGTCCATTAGACTCGCTGTACATATGTTTTCTATGTATTTCAATTGTCTAGCAGGGGGATGAGAATTGATTTAATGTTATGAACAAGGTTATTTCAGCTATAAAGTACTTGGAGGCCTTTTGCGAATGAGATTATCTGCCTATGGTATACGGTGACTTTTATGCCAAGTTTAAGATCTCTAGCTTTTATAATAACAAAGATACGAAGGTTCAAATCGACTCGGCTACTGATGTGTACAAGAATATATATAATTAACCAATTAAATCTCTTCAATTTAAACCCAACTAAATACAATAGTCGCTTCGCTTTCAAATGTTGCATTTACTTTGCGTAATTTCCATATCTGATTCCACAAATAATTGATACAAATTGCCTGAAAATGCAAAATAGACAGTTATAAAAATCCTCCCTGCCTTGGCCCGGAAAAGCTTTTAAGCCTTTTCGCAATACTTTATCTGGCCGCTCAACTAATTTGTTAGTTGTACAACAAAAATACTGGGTATTTCCCATGTTTTACGTATTTAATTTGTAATACATACGGTTTTACAAAGCGCTTGAGGTCAGATAAATTTTGCAGTGGTTCTCTTTAGACTTTTAAACTACCTACTTCATAACTCTAACTCTAAACTAACTAACTCTAAAATTTCATATGTCTTCCATCCTACTTCATTAAAAATCATCAGATTTCCTTGAAAAAGAATATTTTCTCCACGTCTTGACTTCTAGATCAATTCTGCATCAAATATTATGAATCTAAAGTTGTCGAGAATTCCCTAAGCATTTCCAGTTCTTCTGGTTTAATCTCTACTTTCCGCTTCATCTTGAGGCAACCGCAACGTTGGCTTTAGGGTCGGGGCGTGTGCGTTGTCTTTCCACATTTGGGGCTAATTAACAAATATGCTAAGGGAAGTAGGAGAAGAAGAAGCAGCAGCAGCAGCGTAGGCCACAAAAGTTGGCTCAAAGTTTTGGCAAATTGGCAACTGGAAAACCGTTTAGTTTGCCACATCAGTTCTAATAAAATTAGAAGTGTAGAAGGCATCCTTCGGGGAGCTCATTCAGCATGACAGCAACTGGATAATGCATGAGGGTACACACACACACACACACACACCACACACACACACACCTAGAGAGATTTAGGCCTGGTGCTCAACAAGTGTGGCAAATCACACGTTATCACGTGGGCAGCGCAGTGCAGCTCCAAATGCAGATTGGGTTAGCGAAACGAAACGCAGCGAAACGAATTGAGGCGAAAACTGGGACAGGATGCTCCCGGTGCCCTGGGACCCTCCCGTGGGAGCACCCTGTGGCCCTGTGTAATGCAGCCTGTCAGTGGCATATAAATCATTGAAAGGCATAATAAACTCGACAGGCTGTCGGCACACAGGCCCAGGCACAGGCACAGCGCCTTCGACTCCAACTGGGACTGGAACTGGAACTGCGCCATCTCAATTGGGGCCGCACCATGTGTGTGCTATAACGATTGTGTTGCCTGATTGTGTGTGTGTGTGTGTGTGTGTGTGGGTAAAACGTAGCACAGATAAGCGACTCGGCCAGGCAGAGGGCAAAAAACTACTAATGTTTGATGCCTGCTTGGAACAAGGGAGCAAGCTAGGAGCAGGAGGAGCTGCAGCAGGAGCAGGAGCAGGAGACGTGCCCAGAGAGAGAGAGAGAGGGTGGTGTTCAAATAAAATTAAGCACACCAACAGTTTGCCAGTGCACGGGTCATCAAACTGCAGTCCAAGCACATGGCATAAAATTCTGCAATGCATACAGGGTGCCCAGAGCCCTAGAGAATGCAGTTTAAAACTCACAGAGTTGTAAAATATATTTAAAGTGAATTATTCAGCTTCTTTTTAAGATAAATGTCATCGATAATATATTCATGTTTCACTTAGTGCTTATAGAGCAGCTCAAATCACTTTTCAATCTTCAAGATGATGAGATGAGCTCCTGATGAGATATTCGTTATTTGATGACAAAAATGTTTTATAGCATGAAAAAGAGCTGGAAAAATGCGTTACTAAAGATTGATATGTTCTGGAAAATCTAATCAAAAGTTATTTGTGCGCTGTAAGCGAGTGAATGATGCGAGTATGGCAAACAGGGTGTCTCTTTAAATTGTGAAACTATATAAATGTATTTATTTTATTTATTTACTGAGATTCAACTCATTACAGTAGCTTAAAAAAAAACCTTTAAACGTTATTTGGCATAACTTTTGTATAAATTAAAACAAAGTGAGATAGGAAAGTTGAATTTAATTAAATGTAGATTAATGTAAAGATAAAATTCTTGCTTTGTTTTTTATATACATAATATGTATTACATATGTATAAATACTTATAGATATTATACAAATTTTAGAATTCCGCCAAATAATTGAATAGGAAATTGTTTGTCAGACTTTTAGGCCCCCCATATACTGCGTACCTCGCGCATGCATTGCCAAGCGTAATGCAAATTGAAATATAATAAAAACTAAATGCAAAATTTCAACCGAGGCACCCTTTAAATTTGGCCTGACAGCAGGCGGGCAAATATTTTTTAGCCGAAAGTGGAGAAAAATTAGGCACAATAAATTGAACGGAAGTTGCTGCTTAGAATGGAAAATGGAAAACAGTAGTAGACGAGGAAGAAGAAGAAGTAGTAGAAGAAGTAGAAAGCCAAAGACAATGAAGAAGAATGAGCGAATGTGCTGGCAAAGCGGAAGCTAGCAAACACATACAAAAAATGCCGGCAAATGGCGACCGTGTGTGTGTGTGTGGGGGGAGGTTAGGGAGGTAAGGGAGGTAGGCAGACATTTTCAAGGGTTGTTTGTCTGCGGTTATTGCTGTGGCTATTTGGCCATACGTGACAGTATGCGACAGTATGTGTGTGTGTGTGTGTGTGCGTGTCTGTTGTTATTGTCTAGCCATCTAGATTGAAATTCCAACTTGAGTATGAGGTTTGCATACGCATACGCGCAGCTGTCATACAATTGCAGCTCTCCAGCTGCCTAAGTAGATGTCCAGACACTCCTGCGTATTCCACACATACCTGCACCCACTGTGCAGACTCCTCCTCGTTGTGCAACAAACAGATTTTCAATTTCCATATAAAATGTGGCATGTCTGTGTGTCTGTGTGTCTGTTGCAACTTGCTACGTTGCAAGTGCCGTTTGAGATCCTTTTGGCAATTTCCGTTGCAAATTTCCAACAATGGAAAACTAAATGTGACTGCTGCTGCAACAACAACAACAACAACAACAACAACAACAACGAGAACAACAACAACAACGCCAGCTGACAAGCAGACAATGAAACAAATGAATGAATAGAAGATTTTATAATGCCAGACAATGTCGGGCGACAAAAGTGTCGAGAATAAAGTAGAAAAAAGCGTGCACAAAAAATGGTATAAATTCCACTGTACTATCGATAATACTAAGCAGAATCTAAGAACTCTATTCGAAAATCATATTAAATTAAATTTATAAATCGAATCGGATATAAATAAATACTATAATAATAATAATACTTATAAACTTAATAAGGCTTAGCAGAATATAAGAATTCTATTCGAAAATCAAATTAAATTTATAAATTCGAATCGGATAAAGGAAATAATATATATAGAGATTGCTATTATTATAGGGAAACTGCATATCTCATATGGTTATAGTCATTTCACGTATTTTTCTTTAGTGGGTTGTCCTAAGTAGATGCTCTTCCAGTGTGTGTGTGTGTGTGTGTGTGTGTGCATAACTGGGAACGCAATCACGTTACCTCTACCTCCCCCCCCTTCCTCCCCTGGCGCGGTGCATGCATAACGCAGCAATTGTTAGAGGGAGTCCCCCCGCTAGTCCCATTCCCCGCTCCTCCTCCTCCCCAGTGTACCTCCTCTTGTTATGACTTTGTGCATGCCGGAATACTCATTGTTTCCTCCTCCTCCTCTGCCTCCTCCTGCTCGGCCTCATCTTGTTGTTGTCCTCCATTGCAGGTGGTGAAAATGTCGCCCGCAGAGCATCATGTGGCCACGTCTGTCCATGGGGCCTCCGGGGATGATGATTTCGAGATGGCAGCCAGCAGCAGCGGCGAGAAGTGGCGCGATGTGCCGGACAAGTATTTTCTAGCGATAGCCCACTTCCTGGCCGGCCATGTCAACAATACGGAGGACATGGAGAGACTGAATGGGCCAATACTGAAGGCGAGCATCAAATCGGTCTATTGGCTATTCCTCATCCAGTATGCGGCGCTGGCACTGCTGGGTGTCCTGATGAACATTACCATCGTTGTCTATCTGTTCTACCATCGCCTCTACAAGGATGTCACGCATGCGTTCATCATTAATTTGGCCCTCTGCCATTTTGTCCAGTGCGCCCTGGTGCTGCCCATTTCGCTGATGGTGATGCTCATCCAGAACTGGATATTCGGACAGTTCCTCTGCTTCTTTCTGCCCATGCTGCAGGTGAGTACGCCATTAGTTATTATCATCTCTCTCTCCCTCTCTCTTTTTCTTCATTTTGGCCCCGACCTGAGCCAGAGCATGCCCTGGCCTGGCCGTAGTTTTTAATTAAACTTACTCACGAGCATCGTTATCTATGCCTCCCTCCCTGCTCGCGTACTCCTCCGGAGGGAATTGCAGTAAAGCTGCCAGCGGAGCCAGCCAGATGAGCCGATAAACCTTATGGCACTATGACAAGTTAATAAACTTAACGCACTCTGCTCCATCTGCCCCTCCCCTCCCCCCACAAATAAAGAGGATTCTGTGAGAGATTAAACTGCTTAAATTGCATCCCTTTTGCCCAACGTGCCCACTGTGCCTTGGGAGAGAAAGATAACCTCGAATAAGACACTAAAGTATTAAGTAGGAGAAACAATAAAATCGAAGGTTCCTTTTCATTTCCTTTTCTTCTCTCTCTCTCTTTCTCTGGCAACTTAAACATGCCACGTAAGGCCTCATTGACTTCCAGTTAAACCTGATTGAAATTCCAACAGTTTATAAGGTTAAGAGGCTTACAATACTGATGGGTTTTCAATAAAAAACTGTTGAGATTCTCATAATGTGGCAAAGAGTAAAGGAGAATTATGAAAAATCAGGTAATTGTCTTTTTTTCTATAAAAATACACAGATCTCAAGAGTTATAGAAGCTGGAGCTATAAAATTTGGAGTAAAGATTGCTAGAAGCCTTATATAGCTTAAAGTGTTTACAGCTTTCTGCTCTGCACTTTTATAATGCTAATATTTGTCTTTCAAGATATTTATAGCTTACTTTATAGCTCAGGTCGAGCTCATTTGCAGGGATGGTTAAGGGGCTGCTGATTGCACCTAATTGGCATGTCGAGCTCATACAGCAACGATGCGAAATCAAAGGGCTGTAGCGGCCCCCCACCCCCACAACCTTCCTATCTGTCTGTCCCAACCGATTTGCCAGTCCTCGCTCACACACTCACCTGGCGAATGCCATTTCGTTTTGTCACCTGCGAATCAGATGAAACTTACGCAATAGCTACTGCCTCGTCCCATCATCCAAAAGCCGCAATGATTGACACGTTTCGGAGGCAGAGGTAGCAAATAAAGCTATATATATATATTGGATATATACGTATGTGTATCCACACTTCGGGATATAAAATAATTTACTCTCATTCGATTTGTTTTGTTACTTTTATTTAATGTCGTCAGCTACTTGCTCTCACTCTCTCTCTGTCTCTCTCTGCCTTCGTTGTGATGAAAACAAAATGGGGATAGTTCGAAGTGTGAAATGCTCTAGCCCAGTTAGGAGCACACTTGGGAGTCTTTAATGAAATATCATGCAACAAATGAAACAAATTTCACGCGACCTTTGTAACAATTAGACCAAAGAAATCAATTATCATCATCTTATGCGCGACATATCGCATCAAAATGTCAATAAACTGTCCCAGGGAATATGAAAACGGTCCGTTTTGGAGAGACGACTGTGCAAGATTGTATTACCGACGTATTCGCCACACAAAGAAACGCGAAACAAAATGCCTGGCAACGGATATGATTCGATTTGATTGTTATCACAAAGGGCGACAAATAGCACGCACACACACGCACACACACAGATACAAACACTGTGCCACATGTGGCGTCTGTCTTTGTATGCGATTGTGTCTGTGCTCGGTATTCGCATTGAAATTGATTGATGCCTCTGGCACCGCAGACAACCCACAAACATCCAAAAGGAAACTCCTGCGATGCGTTACATTTTCACACACTAAAAGTCAGATATATGGTCATGGATAGATAGATAGATAGATATATAGACAATGTATGTGTGTGTGTGAGTTGTGAGCTGGTTTCCCAGCAACCACCAAGCAGAAGAAACAGTTAAAAGTTTTGGTCTGAAAAACGTTGGCAATTGTCTAATTGCTTTAAAAATGAATTTATGGTTGTAATTACATTTTCTATGGGGATAAACGGTATATTAAAGGCGCCGACTAGACAGATACGCTGTAGGTAATCATAGGTGAGTGAGCTGAGCAAGATTTAACTATTCGTTAAGGCTACAGTCGAGCGCACCCGACAACAAGATACCCTTCACCCAATTTTTAAAATCCTTTACTAACGCGTAACCACACTCAGAATTTCTAACAGATAATTATACTACGTATGGCTTACTCGCTTTAAAAAAATAAACAAAATTTATTGAAAAATATAGGGGGACCCCTTCCTAAATTTCCAAAATATTGAAAAATTTTAAAAAAATCAACTTTGCTACTTTTTAAATGTAGAATCACTCAGATAATCAAAACATAAACAAAATGTCATTCCGCGTGAAAATCGTTTGATCTATAAGAAAGTTATGATCGGTGAAAAATGAAAGTACCAGGCCTGTTCAGTGTGATACATGTCTTATTTTTTGACCATTTCGACATGATTTTTGGGCAAAAATTAAGTATCGTCTAAAATCGATTTAAACACTTGTTTATTACTAATTTTGACCTCCGCAATCGATTAAAATTAAAACCTCGCGATTTAAAATTTTGAAAAAAAAAATTTTGTTGAAATTTTCCAGGGGGGACCATTGTCTAAATTTCCAAAATATCTAAAAATTTCAAAATGTCTATTATGATATAATTTAAATGTAGAATCACTCAGATAATCAAAACATAAACAAAATGTCATTCCGCGTGAAAATCGTTTGATCTATAAGAAAGTTATGATCGGTGAAAAATGAGGGTACTAGGCCTGTTAAGTGTGTTACATGTCTAATTTTATGACCATTTCGACATGATGTTTGGGCCAAAATTAAGTAACGTCTAAAATCGATTTAAACACTTGTTTGATACTAATTTTGACCTCCGCAATCGATTAAAATTAAAACCTCGCGATTTAAAATTTTGAAAAAAAAATGTTTGCTGATATTTCATAGGGGGGACCCTTACCTAAATTTCCAAAATATCGAAATATTTCAAAACATCCATATTCCATTCATATTGCATTTATGTATACCGAAGTAGAACGTTATAACTTCATAACTTTGCATAATATTCGCAAATTATCAGTGTGGGATAACCATGTATCTAAGTATCGAAGATTTAACGATAGCTAAAGATCGATAAACACGCAAGTATATTTCACTTGATTAAGTAAATTCGTAATGTATAGTTTCTTAGTATATATATCGTGTAACTCGATCTTTAATCATCTTCTAATTGAATTTAACTCAAGTACTTGGCCCAATCAACTTGTTGACTCTTGTGGCCCATTTAATTTGTTTATAAATGAATTAACGAGTAACTATAATTGTGGCATATGCCAAGTCAGAGTTTGTTTTCCTATGACATGCAGCAGATAATCGTTTTGGCCATAATTCAATTTAAACTGAACTTGTGTGTGTATCGTACTTGGTTATGCCTGGACGAATTGATTGACTGCGACTCTCCTAATGCTGGACAATCTGCTTACGGCAGGTGAGCTGAGCGGGGGATGGGATTGGGAGCAGGGGAGCAGGGGGGAGTGTGTTGTTGTCACAATATCCAATCTGGACTCGGACAAATAAACAAACAAGGAAAAGGACTAGGCTGGAAAATCTTTGGGATTTCGTTGGTGCATAACAAGAGGCAGGCAAACGTATGTTGGCAACACACAACACAATACACAACTGTGTGGGTGTGGGTGTGTGTGTGTGGGTGTCTGTCTGTGTGGGTGTTGCCCGGGACCAGCCCCAAACAACAATCAGAGACAAACAAATTTGTTTCAATCACCGCACACGGCCGAAAAATGGTTGCCTAAGCCATTGGACTAAGTAAACAAAGCTGAGGCATAAGCTCTCTCTCTCTCTCTCTCTCTCTCTCTCTCTCTCTCCTTCTCTGTCTCTCTCTCTTTATCCCACTCTGCCTCATTTGTATCCATTGGCCTGTATTATTACATATATCTATATCTCTCTCTCTCTCTCTCTCGCCTGCAGGACATTCCACTGCACGTGGCCATGATATCGCACATCCTGATTGCCTGGGATCGCATGCGCTGGCTAAACGATCCGCTCAAGGGCCGCATTCCGGGCTTCGTCTGCTGCTGTGCCACCTGGCTAACGGGCATGGTGATTGCCCTGCCGTATCCCATTTATACGATTTACGTTGAACTCGGGGTAAGTATCCATGCTGGGAATGGGTGTGGGTGGGTTGCTTTATTAAAAATTACGCGACATACGCGCCCCACGACAGCTGAACCCACTCCCCCTCCTCCCCTCTCCCTGCTTGATACCTGGCCAGATCAAAGGGAAGTCATCAGACCGTTAAAGCATTCCGCAGCGCACTCGACGGTCGCAATTGAAGACTGTGACAGTCTGTCTACCATATGCCATATAGAGCAGATATATGTACATATACGCATTTATGAGCATACGTTATGTGTCTGTTTCTACACCCACACACACACGCATGACATTTGCATATCCCACTGAATTCAATATTCTTTTTTTTTTCGCTATGCAACTATTTCACATAAGTAAAAAAAAAAACAGAAAAAAACTGACTGATAGATACCCAGTGACTGTAAAATTTAGACTCATTTAAGACTGACAGATAGATACCCAGAGAGAGTAAAATTCAGACTCATTTAAGACTGACTGATAGATACCCAGTGAGAGTAAAATTTAGACTCATTTAAATAGAAAAGAAAAGAAGAATCTTATAATAAGTATTTCCCTTATCCATAATATAGTAACCCCTTTTATAGAATATTTAATTCATGACTTATCAGACAGATAGATACCCAGTGAGTGTAAAATTTAGACTCATTTAAGAGAATGTATATAGAAAACAACGCATCTCTCTTTTGTACTCATTGTTGGAGTTGGAATAAAGCTTTAAGTACAATTCGAGAATTTCCCTTATCCCACATATGTATACCTAAGCCATTTATAGAGTATTTGGCCAGTCGACTATACCGTTAATTCATGAGTTATTCACTCGTGCAGCGTTGTTTTAATTGCGGTGTCAACAGGATTTCGTGCACATACATATCTCTGGGTATTCCCATCGATTCCTATACGATTTACGTGTTAAGCGTTTGCCTGGCATTCAAAGTGATTCCGGATTCTATGGCAAAACCTCGTAAGGATTCCTCGTCCATAGTCAGAAATTTGTTCCATGTTGGCCGCACTTCATCATTGTCTGCACAGGCCCCAACGGGCTGATTAGCTGGTAACTGGCAAACTGCACTGGCTATGGGCCATGTTAACGAGTGTTGAGTAGGTGTGCCCCCTCCCTCTCTCACTGTGTGTGTGTGTGTGTAGATATGTGGGCTGCTGCTGTGTGGGCCAATTTGAAACTCGTTAACAAGGCTTGTCAACTGCGCTTGCATTTTGCTGCCAAAATATTTGCTACATGGGCTCTTTAAGTGCGCCCATAGCACAGTGCCAGCAACAACAACAAAAACAACAACGAGTACAACAACAACAACAACAGCAGCAACAACAACAATAACAACCACAACAACATGGCACATAAATATTTATGGGCCATAAAGTGTTGCAACTTTTTGATACACTCAACGTGTTTTTCCCCTACACTCACTTGGTTCGCTTCCAACTTCCCTGCTCATAAGCTATCTCTCTTTCTCCTAGTATCTCTCTCTCTCTCTCTCTCTCTCTCTTTCTCACTTTTCTCCTCTCTCCCTCTAAGCTCATGTGTACATTTTGGGCATTTTGAAGCTGTGTGTGGCTTCAGCTAACTTGACATCAGTTTGCTTGGCAACAACTGAACATGCGTATACCCTGTAATTGCTGAAGTGTATAGTTTGAGTGTGAAAAATAGTATATTTATATAGTATATGAATATAAAGTGCTTACTTTAAATGTAATAATCATTTGAACTTGTCAAAGTATTGTAAATATTTTTCAAATCAATAAATTCTGTTTATAGAGTATTAAGAACTTCTATACATATTATATGTTTCTGAAATTTACCTGTATTTTATCTTAAGATACCTATAGTGCATATTCCGTGAGGAATTTCTGCTTTTAAATAAAACATTTTAATTAATTCGCACTGTGGAATGCAAGAAATATGTAAGGAAATGAAAATATCCGATTGAGAGTTGGAAACGGACTAAAATATTCGGTTAATAATTCCAATTAATTTATGACTGAGTTGCAAGTCCGGAAAAATTCCATTTATATTCATTCCATGAAGTGACGACAAGGTGAGCCGCCTGCCCATTTGGGACCTTGTCCCGGAGCTACCCACTCACTCGGGCTACTCCACTCGTATTATTTGGCTGAAGGGGCAGCTCAAGAGGTACATACTGTGCTACAGGAACTCGTAAGTGGGCGAACAACAAGGGGGAGATGGGGAGGTACCAGCCCGGAGCTGGTCATATATCATTATTGGGTCCATTTGCTGCGTGGGCTGAGCTCGGCTCGAATCCATGACACAATTATATACGCTATTTATGTAGCCGATGCCTTCGATTGTCGATTGGCCGACCGATTGCCGATTCCCGATTGCCGATTGTCGTTCATGTGCGACGCTCAACGACAATTTGTATAATTTATATGGCAATTCGGTAAATGTCTGGCCTCATAAAACTGACAAGTCGATGGCAACAAGTGACACACGCTAAGGCGATTATGGGTAGCCCCATGATGATGATGATAACGATGATGATGATGATGGTGTTGTACGTATACGTATACGTAATAATAATAAGCTCAATGATAATTACCATGGCGATTTATAATATTTACGCCCCAAAGTCGATTATCATATTGTGGCACAGTGGGGCGGACTCGCTCCCTCCCTATAAGCACACTCCTGTAAGGCAGTCAGCAAACTCAATCAGTCGTCAATAATTTCATTAGTTCCCTGTATGCGTATACTTAATTTGATGGCAGACAGACATACAGGCAAACAGAGAGACAGACGAACAGACAGCAAAACAAACAGATAGAGACATAGATAGAGAGTGAGAGAGAGAAAGAGAGCAGCTGGTTGCCTTGGCCTCTGATCCTACGACAGAGAGAGACAGAGAGAGAGAGAGAGAGAGGGTCACTCTTCAGAGGGCTTATTATCTCATTTTGGGTTGTGCAATTTATGAATATTTTACGTAGAAGAGGGCAACCTTTTGGTATTTGGTATAGGGTATACGGTATGCAGTATTTGGTATGTGATATATGCTCTTCGGTATTCGATGCTTGGGTTCGCTTTGACAACTTGTCTCAGGCGGTTCCTCGAAGTTTCTGCCAAATCACTGACATTCCTTTGCCTGTGATTAACAATCATATGCGATATGAAATTCCACATGAATTTCCATGCATTTTCCGGCAAGTTAATTAAGAAATGTTAGAGAGATTCTCTGAGAAATTTTTGAGTAAAAATATAATGGATGCCATTGATTATAAGTTGATTAAGAACTACGAGAGAGCTTAAAATGAATCACTCAGGAATTTCCTATGAACTGGTTCACAAAGGATTGTTTAGCCGTCAATTCTCTCGGTTTAACTACCCCCAACAAACATTGTACCACAATCGCAGCACCAGCCAACACAGCTCAAATAATTTCCGCCCCATAAACGTCAAACCAATTTGGAATCGAGTTTTTTATGTGATTCATAAAAAGAAACAAGACCGACCCGACCGCAAATGAAGTTCATATTCGTTACTGCGATATTTACGATTTCCCGATTCTCGATTTCCGATTGCGTTTCTCGGAATGGGATTCCGGCAGTAGCTTAGCTTGCATTCAGAAAGTTTCACTCTAACTTTAAGTTTTCAGTTTTCGGTTTCAGTTTCAGACGCCTTTCCAGTTAAGATTTCAGTCTCGGGGTTTTTCTTTTTTTTTTTTTTTTTTTTGGCATTTCGATGCGTACGAAAGCGATTTCAGCGCATGGCCAACTTTTGTTTATCTTTGTCAAAATGTGCCAGAAACTTTTGCGACGGAAAAACAAATTGAAAATGTTTTATATTTTTATTGGTCCAACTGCCATGTCCCATGTTGCGCCCTCAGTCCCCCCCAGTCCCCCTCAGACCCCTCAGTCATCTGTCGCGATGTGCACTGAAAATGTCAACGGCGAAACAAATTTATTTGCAGTCAAAAAACGAAGAAACTGAGACAGCAGAAGAAAGAGAAGAAAGGAGGGAAATGAGGAGAGAAAGACAAAGAGAGATAGACGAGCGAGTGAGAGGCAGACAGTGGCATATCCCTTTTTTCTACCTATATCAAATTCAATCTGTCATATGCGCGAGTTTCCTTACATTTTTATTTCGGTTGGCAAAAACGCAAAAGTGTCAGAGAATTTCGACCGCAGTCAGTCTAACTAATTGCAAATGATGCGTGATTGGATCCCAGGGCCCTATCTAGCCCTATGTAGATGAGTCTAAAGAACGGATTCACAAGCCGTTGGTTTCGTCTTCATTTGCGGCAAATGAAATTCAAAGCGAGTAAATTGTGCTCAATTCGCATGGTTAATGCAAGTTTCGGATATGGCCACGCCCACTAACCTCCCCTCCCCGCCCCATCTACAACCACCGCCCTCCACGTAGAGGCAGCTAGACGTGCCAACAACAATGTGGCTACAGTTTATTTATGTTTATGTTCTGTTGTGGAGCACAACATCCGCTGTTGCCACGAAGCAGTTCCTAATCCTGAGGCTAACCAACCTCCCCCTACACGCCCCCTCCTCTCGACCATCGACTGAGCCCGGATATGCGCTTGGAAAACAAAATTATGCTAGGGGGCCGGAGGCGAGCTGCGGGCCGTGAAAACTCAAGTGACTGCGCAAAAGAAACGCCAAAAGTAATCGTAAACAGTATCAAAGAGGAAAGAGAGGGAGGGAGTGAGTTGCTGGGTGAGAGAGTGGACGAGGAGGAGGAGCACGCCCACCGACTCCCGCAAGCGATATGTTTTTCTGCACCTAAATAATTGTTTTAGCTTCTGGAACGACCCATTACACTGTTTTAAAACGGGCGTTTTTTGATGATACAGCAAGTAGAGGTTAGGCTAGGATCGGAGAGGTTAGACTAGGTTAGGTTAGGATAGGATAGGAGAGCTTGGACTAGGCTAGGTTAGGATAGGATAAGAGAGCTTGGACTAGGCTAGGTTAGGATAGGATAGGAGAGCTTGAATTAGGTTAGGTTAGACTAGCGTAGGCAAGGATCTAGGCTAGGATCTAGGCTAGAATCTAAAGTCTTGGCTGGGACTTAGGTTAAAATCTTGGTTAGGGCCTAGGCTAGGATCTAGACTAGGATCTAGGCTAGGATCTAGGCCAGGCAAGGGTCTAGGCAAGGGTTTAGGCAAGGGTTTAGGCAAGGGCTTAGGCTAGGATCTAGGCTAGATCCAGGCTAGGATCTAGGCTAGGATCTAGATCAGGGTCTAGGCAAGAATCTAGGCCAGGCAAGGGTCTAGGCTAGGGACTAGGCGAAGGTCTTGAATAGGATCTAGGCAAATGTCTGGGCAAGAGGCTAGGCAAGGATCTGGGCAAATGTCTAAGAAAGGATGTTTAGGTTAAGTTAAAATATGTTAGGTTAGGTTAGCCCAGGTTAGATAAGGTCAGCACATTCTGAACACAATTAAAGCCAATTTTTTTTTGTATCGTTAAATTGTCAAATTGTTAAAAATTTTGCTTAAAAATTTATGGAATTTCTTGGTCTTGCAGACAGAATCGTACAGCCTTACAGCTTTTAAGTGAACTCGGCTGCTTGAGACAAGATTTGATGGGGCGTAAGTCCATTGAGGAACAATCCATGGGCTCGTCGCAACAAAGGTCCATTGATTCATAACTATCCGTTTCCATCGGATTGCTCAAATCCTCAAGCGATTTATGAGTGCGAATAGGCATGTCACGAATCGGTCTCGAATGAAGAAACATCATCGAAGCACAGGGTGTCCTGGCGGAACTGAGTAATGATCCTGTATAGCCAAAGTTGGGATTTATCTTTGAGTACCTCGGTTTCTCCATAGCAAGTTTATACTTATTCGATATTTTCTGAATATGATTTGTTGATTTCACGTATTGCAGATCGAAAGAATTTTTATAGACGTTCATACAAAAAATACAAAAAGGTATTATTTATTTTTTCTTTAGGTTTTAGCACGAATAAAACAGCTAGATTTACGTTCTCCAAAAATTCGAGTGTGAACTGACTGAACTAAAAATCCTACCTCGTAACAGCACCCAGTTAGTTAAGTTAATCGAGCCTACTCAGTTTTCGAAAAAAAACATATCATATATACTATATCATTGGTCTCTTAGCTTTTAAAATGCCTCACTGAGTTCTAACTTACACACTTTATACGAACCGAAAATCCTTTATGATATCTTTCTGGTTGTATCTGTTGGGGTTATGCAAATATCAGATGCATAGGAATTGATAAAATACTCTGTACCTGCCAACTCATGCAATTTAACAGCATTTTTATACCCTTGCAGAGGGTATATTAATTTTAGCCAGAAGTTTGCAACGCACCTTAGGAGACATCTCCGACCCTATAAAGTATATATATTCTGAATCAGCATAAACAGAGGAGTCCAAAAATGGATGTCCGTCTGTCCGTCCGTCCGTCCGTCCGTCCGTCCGTCCGTCCGTCCGTCCGTCCGTCCGTCCGTCCGTCCGTCCGTCCGTCCGTCTGTTGCAACGCAAACTAGTCTCTCAGTTTTTGAGCTATCTTCATGAAACTTGGCATACAAGCTTCTTATTGCTGCGAGCTGTAAATAAGTCGGAACGAGCCAGATCGGACCGATATATCGTATAGCTGTCATAGAAACTATCGGCCGATTTTTGTTGTTTTTCAAGATATTGCAACAAGATTTGGCAAATCTTATTCTTATTACGTTCCTAATGTGCTGTCAAAATTGTATCAAAATCGGTCCACTATAACATATAGCTGCCATAGGAACAATCGGCTGAAATTAGGGTTTTTGTATGCAAACCTGTTTTGTTCTTGGAAATACAGCACATTATCAATACTTTTTAATGTTATACAGTAACCCGCCCTTAGTTTTTCCATTTAAATATCTCAGACGTTTATATTCTATAGCTGTTATAGGAACAATCAGTCAGTCCATCTGTCTGTTCCAACGCAAATTAGTCCCCCAGTTATTGAGCTATCTTCATAAAAGTTGGCTCACAAGCTTCTTAATTCTGCCTTCATTAAATAAGTCGGAACAGGCCAGATCGGACTGATATATCGTACAGCTGTCATGGAGCCTATCGGTCGATTTTCGTTATATTTCAAGATATAGCTATCAGGCTTACCACATCCAAATCTAAGTATGTCCTTAATAATAAAGTTTCATTAAAATCGAAGTTTTATAACTTATAACGATCAACGATCGGCCTAATGAAGGTACCTGTTGCAATTTTATGAAAATCTGAGTACTATATACATATAGCTGTGTACAACTGCAAGGGTATAAAACCTTCGGCAAGCCGAAGGTAGCCTTGCTTTCTTGTTTAATGACAGCTTGATGCAATATTGACACTCTTAATGAGTTTGATAATTGCTCGATCGATTTTCGAAACTGCATTATTCCCTAACAGCACTTTGTCTCTTTTGTCTTCCTCTTGTTCTTCTTGTTGTTGTGATACTATATATAAGTTCTAAATAACGGCACAACTTTACTGATGACTATGTAAAGAGGAAAATAAAATCAACTGTTTCCTTGGCATTTGCTTCGGGGGCATGTTATAACAATTTGCGAAAGTTACACACACACACACACACACACACATATGACTATAAATGCGACTTCCGCTGTAGCCGGAAATCAACATGCCCGCTAGTTGGGCGAGTTCAACAACGACAACGACCCCGCCCCCGCCCCCGCCTCCGTCCCCGCCATTACCATTTGCCATTTCCTCATTTGTCCCAATGCCGCATTTCCCTATTTCCACATGCTTTGCGCACTTTCTTTTTTATCCTGCCCATCATTATTGTTATTATTATGATTGTAACTTTGTTAGGCAACCACCGTGTGTGTGTGTGTGTGGGTGTCTACTCGTGTGTGTACATGTCTGGGGCTTATTAAATTGCCATTTACCCGGTCCCAGACAGACCATGCAAATTGATCAACGGGAAAGCAAATTAGTCCAGGCTGCCCTGTCCAGGGGCCTCGGCCACGTGCTGATTGCATTGATGAGGAACGCAATAACAATGTGATTTATATTCTATACAATTCTATTTTCGAATCTCTCTCTCTCTATATGCGGCTTTCTTATCATTTCTCCCCGAGTTTCAATTCAAATGGGGCTTGTCGGAGTTGCCATGACTGCTAATAAATCCACTTAACAATTGTTGGACTTATAGATAGGGTAAACAACTCGAGACTATAATAAACCAAAGATCTTTCCACGAAATTCTCATTTTCTACGAAATTCTATTAAAAGTGGCTGAAACCAAGTTAAAAAAACATATATGATACCATTTTGAGCTGATCTAATAAATCTGCTACGCTTTCGTTCTGCCCATAATAAAGCACACCTGCAGAGGGAAATCAGGATAAATTAATGCAGTGCTATACAGACATAAATCAAGTGAGAACCGCTCGATTTCAATATACTGTAACCCACAAAAAAAAAGAAGAAAAAAAGAGAACTCTGCTCGATTTAGTACTACATTGTGTTTTACTTTTATTATGATGTATGTGTCTTCATCTCTCTCGCTCTTTGTCCCTCTGCTAGCTCACACAGTTTTTGGCTTTTACTTCCACACACACACACACACACAGTGTAGAGTTGTAGCTGGAATTCATAGCATACTTATGAGGGCTCTGCCAGCTGCTGACCGCGACGACAGTTTCTCTCTCTCTCTCTCTTCTTCCCTTTGCCTTATTAATGGGTAAACGTAAATTCATTTCGACAAGAGATCAGAAATCACAACCCCCTGGTACATATGGAACATGGTTACAAATGCGACTCAACATAGAAATCCTATTAGAAATACGCGTGACTTTCGCCAGCTGCCGCACAGCTGCACAAAGACGACAGGGCGCCCCAGGAGAGTGGAGAGAGGAGAGCGGGAAGAGAGAAGCTGCCTTGCAACGCGTTGCAGCGCGTATTTTGACGTGATTTTAATGGCTCAACTGCTGCGTAAATTGCGTGGCAATGGCCAGCAAACTTCATTGATTTTATGCGCCCTGCAATCGCTCCTCAGGCAATCAATTTTTATAACCCAACAGCAGCAGCAGCAACATCAATGCCGGCAACAGCAGCTCTTGTAATAAGAAGGCAACAAACAAGCGAAGAAATGAGGCAACAAGAGCGCAGCTCACTCAACTACGAGATACTCTGTAAAATGCACAAGCCTCACTTCACTCAGAGAAGAGTCTATACCACAGAGTCGCTTCAAACTGCATGCCTGATTAAATGAATAATAGATTGATTTATTATTTGTGCACTGTTGCCAAACTTCACTCGCATACAGTCGCATATGCCCCTCCTGTCTACTTTTTGATTTCACTGAAACCAATATAACCATTTAGAGGCTTTGGCATGAGCAGGGAAGAGCAGAGAGTTGCCACTGCTTAATGCCACGGGCTGTGGCCTTGCCACTGCGCCAAATCGACGTTGACAAATTTCACAGGTGAAATTTACCTTGTTGCTGTTGTTTTTCTTTTTGTTGTTGTTGCTCTGTGGAGTGCCGCACTCATTGCTGAATTCCGTATAAATGTTTTACATATTGTGAAATAACAATTGCGAAAATTTGGCAAACGGTAGCGAGGGTTGCCCAAGAAATAGAAAGAATATCATTGAATATATATTTTCTTGATTTATTTTGCAAGTGCTTGCTTGCGCCTCGTGCATTTGCAGTGTGTAAGCGTGTGTGGGCGTGGCATACATATGCTATATACCTGAGTATCGCTGTGGGCACTTTACAAGATTTGACGATTTGCCAGAGTTCTGGCAAATTGACATGTGGTTGGCCTCGTTGCTGCTCCTCCATCTTCTCTCTCTCTCTCCTCCATTCGCTCTTTTCTTTGCTGCTGAACAGGTTGCTGGAATTGGCATTAACAATTGCTGCAGAGGATTATAGAAAGTCCATTATACGACGCACATTGCATGGCAATAAAATGGCGAAACGGTTTTGTATCGTTCTCCTTATTTTCCTTTGCTTCGCTTGAAATTTGGCGAATGCTATTAAAATTCACCAGAGAGCTTCAAATTTAATGTGTATTTTATTTAATAGACATATTATACAGTTAGACTATGTATATTGTATAATATCCTAAAGAATCCCTTGACTTTGTCTTTTACTTTGGGTTTTTTTGCTTCTCTTTTCTGCTCTTTGTTGCAACTAAATATGACAATATCATTATCCGACCATATACACTGATATCGGAGACCATACAAAGGTCACACTGGCTGTGTGTGTGTGTGTGTGTTTGCGTGTAGGTGTGTCTGTTGTGGCATGCTGGCCACGTAGTATTCACTTAGCATACACTTTGTGCCCCAGTACCATCTCAATTTCCCTTAGGCCAATCTCATCTGCATTTTACGCAGCTGTCCGTATGTCGCTTCGATGGCCTGGCCTGAATTACAAGTAGACAAGTACAGGAAGAGAGAGAGAGAGAGAGAGAGAGAGAGAGAGCGGGAAAGAGAGACATAAAGGAAAACACCAAATAAAACAACACGAAATAATACAAAACAGTTTCAAGTGCCAAACACTTCTAACAAAGTTCAAATGTTTCTCTGTATGTGCAATTGTATTACACGCACACACACGTACACAACACACACACACCCTCACGCACTCCAAGCTCGCATCCCTCTTTAGGGGCCCTCGAATGTTTGTGCCATCTCCTGTTGCCATTGTCAGCAGCTTTGAGGAAGCGACCACTTGTTGTTGTTGCTCCAATTGCTGCTGCTGTTGCTGTTGTTGCTGCTGCTGTTGCTGTCGTGCCACTTGTTGTTGCTGCTGTTCATTGTTTGACGCCGCTTCTCGTGTTGTTATGCACATAAGCATAAAATATTAATACCATCAACTTCAGCGACAACGTACAACGAAATCAAAAAAAAAAACAAGCTAAAAAAAAGCTGAAAAAAGCTAAATAAAATGTTTTTTTTTTTTTTTTTTTGTGTTGCTATAAATTGAAAATTGGAAGAGCAAGCAAAATAAGTTATTCAAAAAGTCAACTAAAATAAAAGCACATCAAAATAGCTGATAAAACAAAACAAAAAACACATGAAATTCGGACAAGCAGAGAGAGAGAGAGAGAGAGAGAGGGGGGGAGAGGAGGGACACTCTATGAAATCAATTTATGTAGCATGTGTACAGCGCATCTATTCTTTACGATATGCTTATTCTAAAATTGGATCACACATGGGGGAATAATAAATGCAATATGATTTATTAGGTTCTTTCCTATAAGAAATAAACAACTTGTTATTGAACTCAAGTTTTTTTTATAGGAATCTTAAAATATGCAGCGATTAAATATTGAAATATACCATAATATGCAATATAACTAAGTCTAAGGAAACTTTATCAAAGTTGGTATTATCTAGCTAAATTGCTAAGCATAACGATTAAAACAAGGGCTGTACTATCGTGTATTATATCTATATGAACTTAACTACATTTATCTCAAATTCTCTCCACAAAGTCTCTGTAATTACTGCAACATATTAAGCAAACATACATAGTCTAGTATACTAATAACTGTGTGTTAACAATGTCAGAGTTAATGCGGAAGTTTTTCAGTCTCTAGGGAAATGCAGTATAAATAACATAATTAAAATAAAAACAGAAAAAACTATATATGTGTTTCTTTAAATATAATTAAGTACGGTTCGCACAGAATTGTGTGTGTGTGTGGATTCATATAGATCCCTTTAGCTCACTTGCGGGATACACTGTCTGGCTGTGGCACTTTATGGGCGTTCTTTAGTGGGTGTTGCTCTCGGGGGTTATGAAAACTGGTTGCTAGTACTATATACTCTCAGATCTAATGGATATGCTTACAAAATTTGATCAAACTCGATAAAGACGTTTTGGAGATATTTAATCACAAACACGCGAGTTTTCTTTAATTTTGTATGTTGTTTTTTTTTCTCAGCTTTCTTTATCGAATAACACCCTGCATATGTCTGGTGTTGCTTGCTATTTGTAGGATTTAGTTAGGAATTATAAACAGCTAAGATGACTAAGATGACAGACAGTTAAGCTTATCTTTGTCAGTGTATCAACACGTTGTCCTTGCTGGGAAACATTATACGTAGCTTGTTTTTTTTTTTATTTTTTTTTTTTTATATATTTTAAATCACAGTCGAGTCAGTCGCACATTAAAATGCTAAGTCAACATGGGTGGAGTCTCTATGTGTGTGTGTGTGCGTGTTTGTGTTTGTGCACTTTACGACTTTAATTATGTAAGTACATAATTGTGTTATTATCATAAGCGTACGAACCCGGTTCTGGTCAGGTCCCTTCTCTGCTATGTGTGTGTGTCCTCTGTCCTGTGTGTGGTTTGCTGTGCGTCCATGCCTGACCTTGTCTGGCCTGTGCTCGGTCTGCTTGCCAAGCATTTTACGGCCATTAAGCCCCGGCAGAGTGTCTTTTCGGGGGTTACGCTTGTTACAGCGCCGACGCGTCGCTTGGGTCGTTGCCGTTGGGGTAATGCCACAGGTCGAACCCGGTCGCGTACCCTCGGACCCAGTGTACTCTCTATATGTGTCTTGGGTTGCCTACTTACAATTTAATCTCTCTGCTTCGGTATTGTTATGCCTGTTCCCATTCCCTTATTCTTATGTTTGTTTTCTTATTTTTTTTTTATACTTATTTTCTTATTTTCTTATTATTCAAATTATGAAATGCGCAATGCTTTTAATTATGCATCGAAACATTTTCGCCGCTTTCTTTTTCATTAGCGAAGTTTCAAAGAAAACATAAGGACAGACAGACGGACGGACAGAAGGAAATACGGCGTCCAAAATGAGCTGGAAAATGAGCATGAGAATGAGCATGAGAATGAGCATGAAAATGAGAATGAAAATGTCTAATAATTAAAATCTGAACGATGATTATTGCCTCCAGTTCCTTCGATTGTTGTTGTTCTTGTTGTTGCTAATACTTATTGTTGTTGTTGTTGTTGTTGCTGTTGCGACTGTAAACAATTTATTTGCTTTTAATTAGAGCGCAAATTAATTACACATACGCCTGGGCTAATTTTGTCTTTTCATTTTCGTTTTCATTTTCATGCCTGCTGTGCCTGCCTGTGCCTGTGTGAGTGTGTGTATGGGTGTGTGTGTGTGTGTTGTGCCTGTGTGAGTGCGTATTTTTATTTACATTTGGTTCAAACGGCATTTAATTAAATTATGGCTTTAATATATTTATTATGCTTACATTTCTTGGATCTCGGCTTTTGCTCCCACACGCACTCCCCCCCTCCCCCTGTCTCCCTCTCTCTCTTTTTATCTCTCTTTCCATCGTACACTCTGCCTCACACTCACTTACGCTCTGCCTCTGTGCCTTGCCGCACAGTGGCGTCCCCAGAGGGGGCTGTCAAAAAAGTCTTCGACTAATTGCGCCGCGAACTTAATTCTCATCTACACAAAATTTCGCTCGTATTACACAAATTTTACAATAAAGATTATATTGCAAGAGGAAGTTTAAAGATCGAATATCATACAGTTGGAGTTCAAAGTGCAAGCTTATTGAGCTATTTGTGCTTTTAGAGTGTTTCTTTATTATACATAATAGGCTGAAGAAGGTAGAAAACTTGGTATTTCTGTTTAAAACTTTGCTTTTATACGGTAATTAGGTGGGTCTTAAATTGAAATGTGTATTTAAATTATTTCTGCGAATTTTATGCGTATATTTAGTTTAATTTTTTTTTGCAGGGTGACCATACTCAATGCTTTTTAAACATAAATAAAGAGGTCGCTCTTTAGCCAAGATAATGTTAATAAATAGTTCCTGCTTTTATCTAGACACTCACTCGTGCCTGCTATCGATGCGCAGGGTGACCATACTGCCCCCCTCCCCACATGCTTGTGCTGAAATCAGTACGCCTCTGTGCTCGGCTCTCTGTGTCAGTCGCAGGCATTTTAACTTCAACTAAATTATTATTAAGTGCTTTTCATTTTAAGTTGCCAACACACACACACACACCCGCACACACACACACACACACAGGCAGCAGCTGTCTACTCGGGGCTGCCTTCTTGCCTCCCCCTCTTTCTCTCTCTCTCTTTTCCACTGTGATATCCTTTAGCAACAATTCGTCAATGTCAAAATTACGACAGTGGGCACGCTTCTACTTACGAGTACTTTTTGCGCCTGCTGTTGCAATTTGTTGTGGGACCCCCCACCCCCTCTGTGGGGCCCCCTCTCCCACCCAGCTGGCAGGCACGCTCCAGTTGCTGGCGCGTTATTCCAATTTAGATCCTGGTAGAGGCTGCTGCTGCTGCTGTGGCTGCAGAATCTGTGGAATGTTGCCACGACGGAAATAAATTGTTATTAATGCGCCTTCGTCTCTGCCTCTGGCCCCTTCTCAGCTACGCCCCTGCCATATCGTGTGTGTGCTGGCCATGTGGGTGTGGCCCAAAGCCCGAATAATGTGCGGCAATTTAATGTGGCAGCCACTTGTTGCAGCAGCCAATGACGACGACGACGACGACGACGGCGACGACGACGCCGTAAACCGTTTACGACTCCCGTCAAATTGATTTGTGCCGCGCGCGCACACGAGGCAAATCAATTGCACTCAGCAGCCCGGACGCTCCGGCAAAGGCAAAGGCAAAGGTAATCATAACGTTGCTCTGTTTATCAGGAAGCCACGCCCCCCGCCTCCCTCTCCCTGGCATAAAAGGCGTAGGGCGTCAAAAAGCTTTAAAGCAAAGCGGAAACAGTCACAGGCGGCGCACAGAAGAGGAGGGGGGAGGGGGAGATGCAGAAACAGGAAGAGTAGCAGGAAGAAGGAGGAGAACAACAAGAAACACACACACCAAGAAATAAAAGAAAATAAAAGAGAAAAAGAGAGAAATATTTGCAGAAAAACAACTGAGAAAAGTTCTAACTCAAAAGAGACGAATAGCAAATGCGCTGTAATCCATTTATAACCCTAAAAATAGGGTGACCCTTTTGATTAATAACATATTCCATATATAATATGATATATGTATTATAATTGGAGCTTTGTATGCTTTGGCAGCACAAGCAATGATTATCATTTTAAAACAAATTATCTCTTAGGATTTCTATTGTAAATAGTATTAAGCAAAAATATGGTCACTCTAATATTTCATTGCTTGCTTGCCTAGAAAATGGTGTATATGAAAGGGCATTACTTGATTGAAATCCGAATTCTTATTAAAAATAGCACAAAGCCTGAGTATGGTCACTCTAATGCTGCGTTGCCATAGGTTTCTTTCTTAAAAAAAACGTACATATACATATTTACATTTGTCAGCACAATGAAGATCTGTCATATATATAATATATATATTAAAATATAAGCACAGACAACATCCTTAATATTTTTCCCAGAAACTCTGCGCATTTTTCATTCGCATTTCACACTCACTTAGTGCAGTTACCTCATATATCATATGTCAATTTCGCTATATGGAAAATGTCTTATCAGTGTTTGCAAAATATTTTACGGTCTGTCAAGTTCGCCGACATAGTCGTAATATAGATCCGGTTCCAGGGTATCAGAATGATGCCCGCAAGACTCGTTAAATTGCGTGATGCTTCCGTTTCGTTTTCCGTTTCTCTCTCTCTCTCTCTCTCTCTCTCTTTCCCAATTCCATTGCCTTTTTGAGATGTGGACTCCTCCGCTTTCGGTTATCCTAGGCGTCGCGGTTGGCCGCAGACGCTGGACCAGAGCAGGGCCAGAGCCAGCCCGCTTGGCAGCCTCCTCCGCAGCCTCGTTAAATGCCTCGTTCAATAAAGAAGTCTCCCCCGGCCAGTTCAGGTTGATGCCCGTGCTTATCGTCATGCTCGTCTCCCACGATTGTCGCCAACCCAACCCAACCCATCCCATCGCATCCCATCCCAGCTTGTGCTTTATTTGAATTTTGCTGTGCGTCGGCCAAGGAATTCAAAACAGATTTCTTGGCCAGATTGTGCCGAGCTAACAGTTCATTACCCAAATGACTACTATGTGGGGGGGATCATCATCAGCAACGTTGGGATCGGGCGTCGGCTTTTGGAATTGTCGGGTCACGACTTGGATTGGACAAGACAGTGATTTGACTCTAGCACAAGGAATACAAAATACAAAAAAAAAAGAAAAGGTTTCATTCCAAAATATTTTCGAGTCGCAAAAGAAAAGTTTTTGCTTATTTTCCTTATGCATATTGCTGCTCATAGTTTACGCCCTGCAATTTTCTTGGAAAACTTTTGCACAACTTTTCATTCCAATGAACCCAAACCCGAACCCGAACCCCAACCCCAACCCAAGCCCATGAGCTGCCTGCTCTGCCTGTTGCGGATTGAGTATCATATACTTATTTATTCTGGAGGCAGGGTACTCCCTACTCTGTTGTCGGGGGAGTTGCGAAACTTTTTAATAGTTGCTCATACAAAATCATTTACGAGTGCCTCAGTTAATGCAAACTGTGTGTGTGTGTGTGTGTTTAACATATGCAAAAGAATACGAAAAGTTTATCAAAGTGCGAAGTTGCTAAGCGAAAATTTGTACGCCAAATGTTAACGAGAAAAAGCCAAGACGAGAAAGAGAGAGAGAGAGAGATCCTAGCATCGTATTCATCTATCTCCCTCTCTCAGGAGCTCCATCTGCGTCCAGCTGTGTGCAATTGGGCAAGCACTTGGCCGGAATAATCACGTAAGGCACTCGAGACTGCAGAGCTGCAGCTCCTGCAGCGCAATTAGCTCCTGCTCATGGTGAACTGTAGCGAATCCATCCTCAATTGTCTCTCTCATTTCCCACAACTCGGCACGTGATTGGGTGAGTGTGAGTGCGGATGAATGTGAGTGAGTGCTCAAGAGCTTAGGTTAAGCTAATCACAGCTGTTGTAGTGTTTTCAATTGTGGAATTTCTAGAATTTCAAGTGATTCACTTGTTCAAAGGGTTTACCTATGTTCCGGAATACAGCTGCATCTTTAAAATAAGCCAACAAACCCAGCAAGATATACGAAATACGTTTTTCAAAAAACATTGCATACTTATTGGGGCAATATATGTCTTTATCTGCGAGTCGCTGGCACTTACTAAGTTTAAGCTATCTGCTATACAAATTCTGGAATATGTAGAAGAAAAAACACACCTTCTTCCCCAATTCATGAAATACGCCTCGCATAAACGTATTAATTAATATACCCTCGAGCATTATGGCATCTCTCTCAGCAGAAAAGTCTTTATATTCCGCTCTTAACTTAGTTTATGCAGCACTTCGTACTTTATTCGCTTTACGTAATGCCCATGAAACCAATATTTTAAGTATTCCCCATTAATTTGTGCTCACTCCACGTAATAGGCTTACGTAGTAGCGCAACACGAGTCGTGTTTTACTATGCTGATAAAAAGTGCCAATGGGGGGGCAGCCTAGACACCCTGTATCCCTCTAGCTGTCGCTTGTTACGCGGTTACGAAATGCAACAGAACACGCGTTACGTACAGCTTTTTATCAGTCGCAGCGTTACGACATTAACTTAATAATATCCATAAATTTGTTGCAGACTCCTCCTGCCTTCCAGCTAGTTCCCGCTCCCGCTCCGGTTCCACGTTTCGCGTATACCACGGCATGTGTGTGCGTAATTACAATTACGCGAAAACCTGCGCAACGCAGCGCAGCGCAGCGTGTGCCGCAATGTGGCGTAGCGTGTAAACAATGCAATTACGTGTAGGCGCGAGGGATAAAGGCGCAGCTGCAGGGAAGTGGGATGATGGTTGGATGGGATGGGATGAGGGCGTAGCTCACGCACTGCTAACATGCCACGACATCTGCCCGGGCAAGGCCACTGCCACTGTCAGGGCCAGAAGCAGGGCCAAAAGCAGGGAAAGGAGCAGGGCCAGGGCCAAGTCACAGCCAGGAGCGGAACAGGAGAACCGGAGAACAGCGGAATGTGTGTTGAACTTTTCGTTTGTGCGGAAATTTCATTCAATTGAATCGACCGGAGAGGGGGAGGGGGGCAGGGCAGGCTACATAGATGGGGGAGTCGGGGTATAGGTTATTTCTTTTTATGTCTCGCTGAGTTCAGCTGGAATCAATAGCAGGTGTTCGCTCGGAAGGAAGGTCGCCGGCTCGACCGACCGACCGGCTTTGTAATTACAAATCCCCCCAAACAGTTGCGCCTTGTCGAACGGGCTTTATAAGGTTATACGGTTCGAGGAGTCGTGTGGGGGGGGGGGGAATTTATTTTGTATTTAATGCGTACTTACTGTTGTCTCTCTCTCTCTCTCCCCCATGCAGGACTATATGCCCGAACTGGCCGGCATCGGGCTGTGCGTTATCAACTTGATGGATGACATGCAGGAATACTCGCGGGGATTGTTTCTACTCATGTAAGTATTGACTACCTACCCCCCCCCCCCCCTTGCACCCTGCCTAACTGAAGTTGTAAATTTGTTTGTCTTTTTTAAGGTACTGCGGTCCCGCCGTTCTCCTCTCCTATTTGTATATACGCACCTCCCAGGAACTGCGACCACCCGATGGGCCATTCGCCGTCATGATGTACGAGCATCGCGCCGATTTGCGCATGAGACAGAGGTGAGTTTGCCCTCCCCTCCCCCTCTCCATCATCCGCAATGGATCCCCTAATGGATGCGGTATTGTACTATACTAAACAGGAAAGCAGCTGGGTTCCATTTGTTAGATAAATTTAATATACTCACGACTTCAGCTGTGAAGTCAATAAGTACGACACAAGTTTCTGTTTCACTCAATCTGGATGGAAACTTCTTAAGGAGAGGTATAAATTGGGTGTACTTACAAGGCATATACATTATCTAGTCTGTGTTTAAATTTCAACAAGTTTAAGCTACAGAAAGCTGAGTTACAGACACTTTAGTGGAAACGTTGATTATAGAAATGCTCCTAAGACTCACATATCAAATATATTCAGATCCTTTAAAGCCATTATCATTATGCAGCCTGTCTACAAAATTTCATCTATATCAGGCTATAAATAGCCGAGATACTCACCTCAATCTAACCTAACCGCAGGCAAAGTTAACTTTTCAGATACGAGAAATCAACGAAAATTACGTAAAATCATTTCGATTGAATTCTGCTTGTAATCAATCCATCGCAGCACTCCTAACTGATTCGGTTAGGTAAGGAGGTCGATTTGGGGCCTCTGGTACACTTGTTGTACCTTGCAGGGCCCTCAGGTCGTTTGGTCGGTCGGTCGTTTCATTAAATTGAAATATTAAGCTCTCGTAGAGAGAGAGAGAGTTCATTATTCATCCGGGTCCCTGTTCGATTTGGGTTTCCGTGCTAATTGCTCTGATTAATTTTACGAACGGATTGAGATGGACAAGAGGCCAACACCAGCAGCACCACCTGCGGGTCCTTTTGGGTTCTCCACTGTCCGAGACCGAGACGGAGACCGGGACTGACAGACCCAACCCCTTTTTGCTAATGAGCTCAATTTCCATCCAATGTCAGTTTAATGACTTCGATTTCCCTCTTTTTCCGCCGCATTTCCTTCGTTTACGTTTGATTTCTCACTCTCTCTCTCCCCCTCTCTCTTTCTCCTTGCAGAAACTCTTCCAGCTCGTCTGTGGAACCGCGTACCTTGAGTGGCGGCGGTGTTGCTGGCCTGAGCAATGGCCATGGCGCCAGCACCCGCTCCTATGATCTCTATAGCGCCGAACTGGACGTGCATCGTGAGAAGCGCAAGCAGCGCAATTTTGGTAGCATGGCTGCCACTCAGGTGGTCTGTCTGTGCCCCCTGATGATCCTGCGCTTCGCTCGCCTCTCGCTGGAGGAGACCTACGAGAACCAGAAACACTTTGACTTCACCTACCTGATGTTCGTGTGGGTCGCCTTTCTGCCCACCGTCATATTCCCGTGCATATATGCATCGCAAATATTGCCCAGGTAAGTGTGTGGGACGGTTGCAACCCTGTTGCTTCTAGGGTTTTCCGATAGATAGATAGATGATGATATAGTATGGGTTAAGCTAGCGAGGTGTCTCAACTTGCAACCTTAATTAAGTCGATAAGTTGTATTTTCTTTTTTTTATTTTTGCTGCCTCGCTAACTTATCGATATTTCCGCGAGCACTAGCCAGCACTAGACCATCGATAACTGCTTTGTTAATCGATTGTAGCCTTAAGAAAGTCGATAAGTTGTATCAACTTTTTTTTTACTTTTGCTGCCTCGCTGACTTATTGATATTTCTGCGAGAAAAAAAGAAAGAAAGTCGATAAGTATTTTTTTTTTTTTATTTTTGCTGCCTCGCTGACTTATCGAAAATTCTGCGAGCACTACCCAACACTAGACCAGCGATAACTGCTTTGTTAATCGATTGCAGCCTTAAGAAAGTCGATAAGTTTTATAATTTCTTTTTATTTTTGTTGCCTCGCTGAGTTATCGATATTCCTGCGAGAACTACCCAACACTAGACCATCGATAACTGCTTTGTTAATCGATTGTAGCCTTAAGAAAGTCGATAAGTTGTATCAACTTTTTTTTTACTTTTGCTGCCTCGCTGGCTTGTTGATATTTCTGCGAGAAAGAAAGAAAGAAAGTCGATAAGTTGTATTTTTTTTTTTTTGCTGCCTCGCTGACTTATCGATATCTCTGCGAGCACTACCCAACACTACACCAGCGATAGCTGCTTTGTTAATCGATTGTTTAAAGTGAACTCTAATATCGTTGCATGCTGAGGGAATATTTTAAAAGATTTTAATGCAAATTTCCACTTTTCCTTTTCCCTAATCTCTTTCAGAGATGAGCAGGAGCGGATACGCGGCTACTTCCGGTTGTCGGCCAAGCGGAAACCCAAGTCACAGCGTCGCAGCGATGCCGGTACCGGTAGCTCGCGCGAGGACTCCATCGAGAAGGATGAGCACACGAACACGACGAGCATTGTGGGCAACGGACAGAGCAGCCTGGTGCCAGCCGAGACACAGAAGCAGTCCGGCAAGGTGGGTTCCATTTCGCAGCGACACGAGCGACCATCACATGGAGCTGGTGCCGGGGATCGCTACAGTGGTGCACCCTATCGACAGGCAACGGCGGGCGGCAAGGAGCGTGAACGGGAACGCGAGCGAGACAGAGACAGAGACAGGGATAGGGACAGGGACAGGGACAAGACTAGGGAAAGAGGGGATCGAGATCTGGATAGGGTGAGGGACAGAGACAGGGAACGTGATCGCGATCGCGGCGAGCGTCAACGTGGTGGCAGCAACTCGCTGGGCGGACGTGGTGCTGGAGACGCTGGCGTCGTCAATAATCTGGGCAAGAATATGCGGGGCAAGAAACATGATGTGAAGATCAACATCATCTCCGATGGCGGCCATGCAACGACAACATCGACGACGCAAGCGGGACGCAAGCAGCCCGCCAGCAGTGGCAGCAACAACAGCAGCAGCCGTGGCCTGGCCAAGTCCAGTCTGGCCAGGCACAAGTTGCCCGTGGAGAGCATGTCGGTGTCGAACAACTCCGTCTCCAATCTGACTGCCTCGACCTATTGCAATGGACACAGCAGCGCACTGCTCGACGACAGCAGCACCAGCAACTATGGCGATGGGGAGGAGAGCTCCGTGGTTAGCAGCATGATGCATCCGCCGCAGCGTTGGCCCACAGGCGTCCCTGCGCCAGGAGGAGGAGGAGTAGGAGTAGGTGGAGGGCTGCGCCAGAAGGATGTCTCGTTCAGTGAGTGCAGCAGCACCTTCTCCTCGAGCACACTGGAGCGTGATCTTGAGATCATCGATCTGCTGGAGCGGGAGCGCAGCATGGACATACAGGAGATGATGCAGCGTGAGCAGCAGGGCGAGAAGGTGCGTCTGTCGGTGGGCGGAGGCGTAGGTCGCCAGTTGCCCGACATCGAGAAGCTCTACGCCCAGCGTTCTCCGAAGCCCAAGCGCGACTCCGGCTATGGCTACGACAAGGCTGGACTGGCCCTGGTCATGCCAGGCAGCGATCCCCTCAGCATTTCCCTCTCGAGCAGCAGCCAACCCACTGAGTACAGTCTCTGCTCCACGCTGCAGGAGCAGCAGCAATTGACACATCCGCATCATCCGCAGCTGCTGCATCAACCACTGCAGCAGCGTCTCAGCCAGCAGCAGCAGCAGCAGCAGGTGCAGCAGCAGGTACAGCTGCCTCCAGAGGTTGAGGAGGAGGTGCCACAGGATTTCTACGATAGCTACACACCCGGTGGCCGCAACAATTTGCCGCCAGCGGTGCAGGCAGCGATGGCTCAGGCCAGCGCAGTGGCTGCCACAGCGCCGCCTCCGCCCGCCTATCAGTATCAGTACACGCGACGGCTGAGCCGCAAGAGCTCCGGCACTGGGTCGCATCACATGGTGGGCAGCACTGGCGGCGGCTTGGGCGGCAGCAATCGTGGCTCCAAGCGGGATAGCTTCAATTCCCTCAACGGCACCGATCTCATTGCGGGCGCATTCTGCGAGCTGGATCCCACGCAGCCGCTGAACAAGATGGCCGGACTCGATGGACGCATGCGACGCAGTAGTCCACGCAATGCCAGCTTCAGTTCCAGCTCGGCACGCAGCTCGCTCAAGTCGCGCGACTATGGACACGGATCTGCGCACTCGGCGCATCCGGAGTTAGATTTTAGGGAGAACATATTCGCCGAGCTGTAAGCGATGCCATCAGGCATGTAGGCACGCCCTCTCCCCGCCTCCCCCCCCGCACTCCTCACTCCACTGCGTGCTGCGTATGCATTTTCACTTTTCCAATTGTTTTTCCCCATGCATGCAGGTACAAGGTATGCGAAACGTTGCAAACTTTTCCGCTTTTCTCGCTGCGGAAAAACACTGTAAACATTGTTGATGGAGCAAAGGAGGGGGAGGAGTAGGAGACGCAGGGAAGAAAGCTGAAGTTTTTTTTGGCTTTTCTTTTCTTTTTTTTTGTACCAAGTTTTTTGTTTTCTCACAACTTTTGTGGGAAAGTCAAAGCTGCAGTGCGAATTTTCCGCAGCTTTAGGGAAATTTTCTATCACGTCAAGTAAATAAAATAAAATAAAGAAAAGAAAACTCTCTTTCTCTCTCTCCCTCTCTCTCGACTCTAGAGAAATGTAAACAGAAAACGCACACACTTTGTGAAAATTTGTTAATCGCGCTGCAAAATAAATCGATTTTCAACACTATCGGTTTAATGTATAGATTGTATCGAAAGCAAAGCTTATTCCTAGATGTGTATAAGTGTTTCAGGCGCGAGGGGACTTCCCCTTCTAAAAAGTGTTGAAATCGCATTAAGGAACAATCGATAATGAAAAAACGACAATCGATTTATCGATGGAGTGATGTAATCGATTGTAGAACCATTTGTTTTGTGCAGCACTGCTCTACGATGAAAAGGTCTATAGAGAGTATGGGTAAAAAAAAAGGGATCTGATTAGTTTTTTCTTAAAAAGGAACGAACATTGTGGAAGCGTGCCTAAAATAAAAAAGAAGAAAGTTTCAACCGATAAATATCGATAGAATTGAAAAACAAAACACATATATATATATATATATATTTTTAAAGAGAGCCGCATAATGTTGCTCAGAGAAATGTTACAAACTACAAAAGAATGAAATATTTATTAAGAATGCGCTCACATACCGAGGGAACTTAAAATAGTTAATGCAAAATATCAAAAAATATATAATTATATATGTTAAATGTATACAGTACACACACACACACACTCACACATGCATAAATGCGCTAAAAAGTTAATCTAATATTGAATATTGAATTTCACATCAATTTGTTAGCTTTAATCGTGTTGAATATATAACGAAACTGTTGCAAAATATTGAAAAAAAAAACTCGGGAAAACCCGTTGAAGAATTTAAAGAAAAACCGATAAAGAAGAATACATACTTAAGTCACGTTCAGGAAACGTGTGAAATGTGCCAAGCGATAAATCGAAGTGCATTTTTTGTAAACAGAATGCTGAGAGGGGATTGAAAAATGAAAATCGAAAATTAAATTGAAAAATGAAAACCGAAATCGAAACCATATTTTGTATATAGAGACGAGTCGCGAACTCGTACGTATTTTATTGTGAGGCAGTGTTAGATGCATATTAATTGTTGATAACTTTATAAAGTGGATGCCCGGTTGGAAGATACCCTGTACCCGCAGGTCTATTTCCTGTTTATTCTGCACTTGACGACTGACAAAGGGTTTTATTATGGTACTAAGAGATCAATTCGCAAATACCCTCTATAAGCCTCTATACCCTTTATAACTGTAACGACTGACTGCAGGGTACCAAAGAGATATAGTCACTTTTTTCAGTTTATCAGTTTACTATACGGATAAACACACTCCTTTGACACAGTGGCATAGTGGGTACAGGATGAAATACAGCATAGGGGAAAATATTGCTATAATCCAAACATACGTACATACCCAAGGCAAATAAATATGAATATATACATATATGTACAAGCATACGTATATATTTACCGTAAAGTGTTGTGCAAACATATTTTAATATTCAGCGCCAACGCAAAGTTTTAATACCGAAGTTTATCGAACGTTATCTGCAAAAATCAGAAATCACAAATCGGAAAACCGGAAACAATAATCCAAAAAAACAAGAAGAAAATAAAGAAATACGAAAATACTTAACCAAACACATATAACAGAGATATCTTTAAAGTACATGTATGTTTGTAATATAGTTTAAAGATTTTAAAATTTGATTCAATGTTGAAAAATTCTCGCAAGCCTCGAGATTTGTGTGTATTGTTAATTTAGTGAAAATGAATGTAAAATTCAAGAATAAAACGAAATAAACTAAACTAGGGAGATTATTCTGAGGCTAAACTGAACCTAACTAATCTTGGATGATATAATGACTTTGTTAATTAACTACGACGTAACTAAAACCAAACCAAACTGATCTAAACTTAAGGAATCGACACTTGACTTCATATACTTCATAGCCCCATACTTTTCCCACTCTCTCTTTCTCTCTCACTCTCTCTCTCTCTCTCTGATTCACTCACTCTACTTGATTCAAGTCCACAACTGAACTTTGAGTACTTTCAATTCGCAAGCGAATTATTATTAAAATTTAGCATAAATTTACCAAATTAAGACAAGACAAAATCCAACCAAAGGCACAGAGCGAGCCCCATAAAGTGTCTACATAAGTCCCCTATAAATAAGTACATAAAATATACAGTACATATTATATATACATATACTATATACATACACATGTCTATATACTTACATATTTGTGCGTATATTGAATATGGTTGTTTTTTTTTTTTTTTTTTTTTTGTATTTGGTGTACTATGAAGCAAAATGAGAAACTAATAAAAAAAATTTTATGTGAGTTAAACATACAAAAAATAAAAAAAAGGAACGAAAATCCTGCTGCATTGGCGTCGTCTTTTTATTTATCTTTCGTGCGCTGCACAGTGGGGCAGTGTGTGTGCTTATAAACTCATTTTAAATGACAATGGGACGTGGTGAACTGTAAAGGTTTTCCTCAATTTTCGATGTATAAAAAGACTATTAACAGATTTTTAAAACAAATACTGAAATTAAGCAATTTTTCAAGATATGTTGATATGATTCACATGATTTTTTCAGTATTCCATATATCAGCTGATTATTAAGGGTTTTTTTTAAGTAAATTTAAAATAAACAAGTTTATTTTCAATATGCATTGGTGTGATTCGCTTTTCAGATCAGTGAACTGACAGCTTTTTGATTACTTTTTTTTCCATATCATTATTATTGTTTTTTTTTTTTTTTTATTTCGTTTTCTGCATATTGGTGCCACTGTGCAATGGTAACGCCATAAAAAGTTTGATTCCAGCTGTTTGTCTTTGGGCGCTGGCCTAGGTAAGCTGTGTGTGCGAATCCGAATGCGTATGCGATTGGGGAGACCCCAACATGGCTGAAGGCAGTGGAGGATTGGGGTGAAAGGGTGCGAGGAGTTGGATCTGCAGCTGGAGGAGGAGCAGGCTGTGGCCACGTGCCCGTGTCGCCTCAATTTAATCTGTGCAAATGCAAAGGCGAAAAAGGGAGCCAAAATAATTCGCAGCGCAATAAACCTCGCTCCAAAAAGGGGTGGAGGGAGAGAGAGAGAGAGAGAGGTGCAGGATGAAGACAGCTGTGCAAAGGAAGCGATTGTGTAAATATATATGTATATGGAGTATTCTCTCTCTCTCTCTCCTGCATGTGCGTGTGCCTGTGCGCATTGAGGTCAGTGTGCGAGTTCAAAAGTTCAGCGCTTCAGGGTTTAACAGCCTCAAATGTTAGCATCCAGACTCCATTCTCCCCTCCGTCCCTTTATCATCATCGTGCTCTGCTCAGCTGGACGCGGTGAGGTCAGTTGGCAGAACCGCAGCTGAGGCTGCTTTGCGCCTTCAAATGACCCAGTAAACTGATTAAGTACCGTTATTTAGCAGCTGAATAGATGCGCTACAGTCTCTCCCTCTCTCTCTCTTTCACACTCTTACCCTCTCTTTCTAGTGGTCTGTCTGTCTCTCACGCCTGACCTGTGACACGACTCAGCTCAGTCGGCATGATATTTGTGTTTCTCTCTCTCTCTCTCTCTGTCTCTCTTGCCCTCTTCCATGTTATTTATATTATTCCGTTATTTTATGACCCATGGTATAATCGTAAAATTACGAGAATTTCATATTCCATTGTTGGCAGCAGCGACGCCGACGACGACGGCGACGACGATGACTTTTTGCGGCCTCCCATCATTACACAAGTCGTTAAGAGACTCGGTCAAAGTTTTCTTGTCGCCCGCTTGGCAGAGCGACATTTCCCGAAACCCCAAAACTGGCATATCAAGTTGGCAAGGTCAGGTCAGTTTGTTCGACAGTGTTTGGACTATGTACATAGAGTACATATACGTATGTATGTATGTGTGTGTGGATTTGTGGTAGGGAATCCTCTATGGGACTTGGCGAACTTTAAAGATGCTTCCCCATTCTAAAGAAAATAAAAACTTGCCATATGATGCGTATGACAACCTTACTTTACAACTTAAGTAAACAAATTTACTATTCTCAATTTGGAATTTTACTTGAAAGACCTTCAAGTGCATTAAACTAAGCCAAACTACCCAAAAGGTCGACTCAAAATTATCCTAAATGCATAAATGTTGTACAAATTGGTATAAGAAAGTCAGTCCCAGCATATTGCGCTCTTAAGTGCAGTCCATATAATATTCTGACTGCTATTAATGATTTCTTAACTTATTTAAATAAACTAAGCTGGTAACTCTCGTAAAACATTGAATAGGTTGCTTGAAAACGACCTATTTCTGCTTGGGAGTAAGTAAAATTATTAAATCTTCGAAATAGGTCGTTGAAAAGTGTGGAAAAACCATCGATATCTGCCTAAAAGTAAGTAAAATTGTTAAACCTCCTAATAGGTCGTTGTATCGACGTTGCAAAACGGTCTGTTTCCGCTTAAAGCTAAGTTCTATTATTAAACCTACTGAATAGGTCGTTAAAAGTAAGTTAAATTATTAAACCTACTGAATAGGTCGTTATTTATTTATTTAACGTCAACTCAAATATATTTAAAAAACGATAAAGAAAATTACAAATATAAATTGAATTGAAAATATAAGTATAATTTAAATTAAAACTAAGAATATTAAAATTATTATTATTATTAATTTTTTTTTTTAATTTAATTTAATTTTTTAGGTATTTAAGTTACGTTCCTATTTCTGCTTAACAGTAAGTACATCTATTAAAATGCTACTGCTAAATATAATTATTCCAAATACTATTCCGTAAAGTGTATCCCAAACTTCGGCTTGAAGTTTTTCCTTCCTTCAGCATAATATCTTGTCTCCTTTGGCTCATTCGGTAGGATTTCCAACAGGGTTGTGTCCTTCACTCAATAAACCATCGATATATGGACTGCCCAATTGTGGGATCGACTACTTATTGGCAGAGAGAGAGAGAGAGAGAGAGGCAGGGGGCGGGGCGGGAGAGAGTGCGTGTCTTCATTGTCGGCTCATTGGCATAATGCGTGTTAAATCGTTAACTGCGAGTGCCACAGTGGCTCGAAGCGACATTCGCATTGCCCATTCTCGTGCACATTCCCATTTCACGCCTTCGGACATGGGCGGGGGGAGATGGTATTGCAGGGGAGAGGGGGGTCTACGTGCGGCTGGCGCAAATGACACACATAAACAACTTTCAATCATATGAAATGAGCTTTCAATTGCGATTGCGTCTGCGAAATGAAATGAAACGCGCGCGCGAATCAATTTATGGCGATCACGTATACGCAATGTGGACGTAGGGAAGGGACCAATGGTCACACGCACACACACACCCGCACACATACTGCTGCCAAATCGGCATAAAATAAAACTTGTCTTTCATAATCGTTTTAGTTGTAAGTTCGCATTCCAAAAGTTGCCTAATTGCACTCACAATCGCAATCATCATCGCAATCGTAATTGCAATTGCAAGTTGCGAGTTGCAATGCTTAACCTTAACCTCACTTCCTTATCGGTGACCCAAACCGAGTCGACCGACTGGCCCATCGTTTGACCTGCCCAATTTCGGTCACTCGACTTGTTGCCTTCCGCTTGTGCATGCAACGCACGTTCCCATAAACAACATTTTATGCCCAGTACACCCTGTGCCCCTCCCCCGTCTCTCTCTCTTTCTCTCTGCCAGCCCCGCCTGGTTTACATTTCAGTTTGGAAGGGAAGTCTGAGTTATATAAGCCTGACCTGACCATATTCAATTAGCATTGCAGTCGTCGATCCATATCCAAAGACACCCTGCACTCTGCACTCCACTTCCCCTTCCTCTTGCTGCGGCATATTCGTATTCATGAAGCATTTGGCCAACTAACTCGATAATATCAACCTAGCGCCGTCTGATAGAAAGAAAGTGACAAATCCATAGAAATTATATAATGTTTCGTTATGATCACATTATCATAATTGTACATTATTTTTGATCGATTTTCGTTTTTAATTTCTACAAAGTTTTCTCTTGCCTTGTTAGGGAATATATTGATTTGGCAAGCAAATGGGGGAACTATAATCCAGTAAATTATATATTATATACAAATAATTAAGCTATATTTAGTCTCTTAACTTTCATAACTTAACTTACCTTATTGCATTCTAGAACACTCTGTCAGTGTTTTACAACACTTAAGCTCGATAAATAGTCAAGAAATCTAGGGTAATTGTATCTTGCTTGATTAAATATATATATGTTTATAGTGCTGTTAGAAGATCGATAGTTTCCACTTTTGTTTATACTATCGATAGTCGCTATTTCAATTGATATTTATCGATAATTCCAGCACTAATTAACATATATATATAATTAGCATAGTTAGATATTATTAGTTAGGGTATAGAACTTTCGGTTTGTTAGCTAACCCTACTCTCCTCCCTTTCGTTCTCCCACTCTCTGCTTGGCACGTGGCAGATCTCGCTGCATTACTCTCACTCAGACTCGCTCGCTCGCTCTCTCTCTCTCTCCCTATCTCTCTCTGCTGGGCAAGATGGCGTCGCGCAGGGGGTCGGCAGACATTTTGGCCGCTGGACGGTTGCGCTGTCACCTCACGCACGCGACACGCAGCGCAGCGACAGCGACAAAGACAAAGACAGCAACAATAAATAAATTTTCCATTTGCCAGCAGCAATTGTTGTTGTTGTTGTTGTTGCTGCCGCTGCTGCATGCCAAGTAAATGGCCAAAAGCAAAGGGCCAAGTATAAAACGCTTGGACGACGTGCGGGCCAAGCACAGTAGCAATTCGGGAGCAACTGCAGCCGTACGCAGCGACGGTAAACTAGCCGGGATTAATTAAGGGCAACAAACAACGCCAGAGCGACCCCAGAGCAACATCGTCGTCGTCGTCGTCGTCGCGTCTTTGCCAGCTGCATCAATTACAATTAGCATTCGCCGCTGCAGCCACCGATCATAAATCATTTCCATTCCCCCGTCCAGCAACATGTCCAGCCCGATGCTGACCTTGTGCTCCGCCCTGCTGCTGCTGCTGGTGCACAGTGGATGCCACGCCCAATTATCACTGCACACGGATGCAAACACAAACTCATTCACGCTAAAGACGCCGGGACTGCAGCAGAGCTTCACGCGCTACTATGGCGCCGCCAAGACGCAGCCGCAGCAGGAGGCACTGCAGCAGCAGCAGCAACTCCAACAACCACAACAGGAACAGCAACAACAACAGGAACAACAACTGGTAAGTTGCGTGTGTGGGCGTTTGTGGGTTTAGGCATTTATTGTCTCTAGCAAGTTGCGGCGGCGACGACGACGACGTCCCATAGGTGGCCGCATGGCATCGCCAAAGCCCAACTCCATGTTATTGCGCATCTTCTGGCCAAGCACCTCGATGCTCTGCTCATTGCGAGCCGCAGCTCCGGTCTCGACCAGCTCCTTAACCTGTGCCGCAGCCAGCATCAGCCCGGTGCTCAAATCCTGCAGAGGGTTGGGGGATTATTAGGGGGTTTCTCTGCCAGCCAGGTGCGTGTCCCTGCTTACCTGCGGTCTTGCGGCTATGCACGAGGCAAGCAGCAACAGGGTGTAGCAAATGTATTGCATTTCCAGGGAATTCTCTCTTTCTCTATCTCTTTGGGTCTTCGCACTGCAACAGAGGCGAATGATTCGTGCTCCACTCCATGTGGCCTATTTAAGCCCAACTCCACATTGACTCCACTCTCACTAATTGGCTGCGGCATTCCAACGCTCGTGTTGCCACATCCGGCCAATCTCAGGCAACATCTCGGCGCATCTACCCGGAAGCTGTTGGATCAGTTGTTGGATTGCGTGACCTTCCATCGCAACTGTGTCGCCTGACAAATACCCATTTGAGAAGGTCTCTAAAGGTCTCCCTCTCTCTTCCACTAGCCCTATCTGCTTATTATCTAAGCCTATACGCCTTTACTTCATGAAATCCATGCTAGATCGTTCGCATGCCAAATATTTTCGTTTTTAAAGTTCCCAAAAAGGCATATCTTGGATTTATCAAAACCATTATTGAATTTTATTAGTGCATATATAGGGTGCAGTATTTAGGAGCATGTATGCCAAGATTCATGAAGTTAACATAGCTGCAGGTGGAGTTATAGAGGTTCATACAGACAGATTTAGCTTGTTTGACGCTTTATGCGCTTATAAAAATAGATATATACTTTATTTACTCACAGCTGAAACTTTTTGTCGAAATTTCTTATATTCGCTTCAAGGTTTTAAATGAAAATTATGATAATGATCTGTAGATATTCCATATATGACTATTTTCTGCTGTTTACCATCTTTTATGTAATATAAACCAGTTTAGCACGTGAACTCTGATTATGATCTCGAATTTCTAAACTAACCGACTGTAAACACGAAAATTATTTAACTAAACTAATAAACTATTTAATATGATACTGATAGCGTGAGTTAGGGCAATACTATATGTGTATAAATGGGGCCTTATATAGTGAAATTTGACTATGATTAATTAGAGATAGAAATGCAGTTAAATAACTAGTTAAACTCAATGTAAAGCAGGTGAATTTGTACTATTAGTAAAGCTACACTTTTTTCAGATTACTTGACTGTATGATATTTCTGATATTTCTAATACTATTTTGTCTGGCTCCTTAGAAACCCTTCTATATATTTTAGCCCACTTCAAAGTAAAGAAACTTCACCTTCCCAAACAAATAAGTATATTTCGATTTTGCCAGTTTCTCAAGTTTATTGTTAGGAAATCTAGCTAGAAAGTAGCTTTAAATCAGCTAAAATTTCCCCCCTATTCGGCATTGTTGTTGTTTACGCCATCGGCGAAGATGTTGCGCACCTCCTCGAAATAATTGTGCAGGGAGTCGGCCATGGATTGCCAAGCATTGCGAATGTTCTCGCCGAACTCCTGAGCCGCCGCCGAGATGCGCTTGTCCAGGCGCGGTTCGTCCGGATACACCATGTGGGGTCGCACATCGTCATACTCATTGGAGTAATCCAACTCGAGATCATGCTGTGCCATGGCCAGAGACCACAACAAAGCCAGCGCAAAGATGGGCAACCAAATGAAGCTCATTTCCCTAACTGATGCACAATGGCGGCGGCATTGTTCCTTTTGTAGCCCCATGGGCTGCATGGCGTGCCGGAAGTGCTTATCGAGTTATCGATAGATAATCGATCAACACGAGAAATACGAGACTTGTTCAATTTGGGCTTTGCGTGTCGTTTAATTTGTGCAAAAATAGGTAGAAAAAAAAAAAAATAGTTGTAGATGATATATATGTTCATATATGTTTACAGTTAGTTGCTGGAACTGGGCGCTTGAGCTGCTGCCGCTTTGATCCGCTCGCGCATCTGCTGCGCCACATCGAGCACATTGTCCATGAATGACATCCACAGTCCCTTGACGCGATCCCCCAGACTGGGTCCCTGTTTCTGCCCCTGCCCCTGCTGCTCTGCCTGCCGGCGACGTCGTCGTCGTTGTGGTTGCATCTCGTGCAGCTTCTTCTTCTTCATGACCTTCTTGACAATGCGCGATCGTGCCGCATTGTTGGCTGCGGCACGCTTCTTTGCCCTCTTCTTGCGTGCTTCCACATCATCGGAGGCTTCGGTGGTGGCGCTGGTCATCATCTTGAAGCAGGGTGCACGTCGCTGGCGATGCAGCAGGCGATGATTTGCGTGTGCCAGGCTGCTGCTGCGTCGCCTACGACGTCGTCGTCGTCGCTCATCCGACTCGGAGGAGGAATCATCGCTCTGGCGGCGCATGGCATTGCCAAAGCCCAACTGCGACTTGGAGTGCAGCGAGAGCAGCGGCGTATCGAAGTTTAGTTGCGGTGCAGCCATCCGGCCATCCTGTAGGGTATCCAGTAGCTGTCCACCCACGCTGAGAGCGCCTGTGGCAAATTGCTCGAAGGGATTCGCTGTATCGCCGCGTGTCCAGCTCACCAGGAGCAGCCCCAGCAAGAGTGCCAAGCGTAGCTGCATTGTGGGCGACGACTGTACTCAGCACGGCGAGATGCCTCCCCCTTTTATGCCTCCAGTGTGCACAGATCGCGTGCGATCGTAGCAAGCGGCGCGATCTACTTCCGGCTGACTTATCGAGGGGAAAAGGCTAGACAGTACGAGCTTAGTTTATTCAGCTTTTTAGTCAACCTTATCAAATTTCAGTATTTTTTTGTTTTCTCTGTTTTTTTTTTCTTTTTTTTCCATATTTCTTGTTTTCTTTGTGAGTTTGCTGATAGAGTGTTAAATACCCTGCAAGTTGTGAATTGTCATCATGAGTATCGAAAAGAATCGCAAACATGTCTCGAAAGTGGTGGGTGGGGGTGGCCAGAGACACTAGAGAAGTACTAACCCGTCTCTCTCCCTCTCTCTCTCTCTCTCTCTCTCTAGCAATACGCATCTCGTCTGGCCTCATTCGCACCCACAGGTCTGCATTATTCGACTGCTTATCCACTGCGGCAATCGTATAAGGCCAAAGTAGCTGGAGAAGCCGCTGTTGCTGCCGTGACGCCGCAGCAGCATCTGCAGCAACAGCATCAGCAGCAGCTCAGCGCACAGCAGCAGCAGCAGCAGGCACAGCCGCAGCAGCAGCAACAGGTGACCGCACAGCAGGCACAACAGATACAGCAGCAACATCGCCAGGTCGTCGCCAGCATGCCCACCTATGCGGATCAGATGCAGGCCGCCTTTGCCGACTACCAGCGGCAGCGTCTGGAATTCGAGCAGCAGCAGCAGCAGCTGCTGGACAAGCTCTATAGCTACTACCCGGACATCTCGCAGGGTCAGCAGCAGCAGCAGCAGCAGCCGCAATATCAATATCAGTCACGCGTCCAGCCGCAGCAGCAACAGTTGCAGTTTGGCAGCAACAATGGATTGCAGCAGCAGCAGCAGCAGCCGTCGTATCAGCAGCAGCAGCAGCGCCTGAGCAGCGTGGCACAGCTGCAGCAGGGCCAGACGCCCTTCTACTCCACCCAGCATCATCTGGGTTTCCTGCAGCAGCAGCAGCAGGACATCCTGCGGGATCAGCAGCAGAATGTGGCCCAGCAATACGCCAGTGCCAGCGCTGGTGCCTCCAATGGACCGAGCAGCACGAGTGGCCACACGCCGCTCACCTCACAGAACTGGGGCATGCCCATACCGGAGGCCTCCGTGGTCTCATCGCCCACGTATCAGTCCTCGGCTGATGTCTCCCATGTTAAGTTTAGCAGCGGCAATCTTAACTACAATTTCTGAGGGTATTCCCCCCCTTACTCACACCCTCACACACACACATACACAACTGATACACTCTCTACACTATATATCGCATTTAATTTGCCTAATCCCTATGCAAACTCATCCCTAACCCCCAAGTAATAATCGTTTTCCCTGGCAACATTTTTTTTTTCTTTTTTTTTCGAAATATTAAATTTTAAGTGAAAAAATTCCAAAAATATATAAAATATTATTTTTTAATGAAGCAGGGGGCCGCAGGGGCGTGGCAACAGTCTAAAACAAACACTCTATTATAGATGTGTGTCATAGGAACTATGTGGTAGTTTCAGCTCTTATAATCTCCGAGATTTACGTGTTCATACAGACATTTCTTTCAATTCTCGCTAAATTAGTAACATTTCCTTCCACTTTGACATTTAAATACAATTTCGGTTTTAATTATGCAGCACATTTCCTTCTGGTATTTTTCTTTTTTTTCCAAATAGTAATGAATAGTGATAAAGATAAAAAAAATGCAAAAATATATATTATAATGTTGTCGTTTTTTAAGGAAGAGGGAGGCCGCAGGGGCGTGGCAACAGTCTAAAACAAACACTCCATTATAAATGTGTGTTATAGGTAGTATGTGATAGTTTCAGCTTTTATAATCTCCGAGATTTACATGTTCATACAGACATTTCTTTTATTTCCTTCCACTTTGACATTTAAATAAAATTTCGGTTTTAATTATGGAGCACATTTCCTTTTGGTATTCCCTACATAGAGATGCATGTAAATTCATGTGATTTCGTCTTGCAACTCTGTAAAATTCCTGGAAATGCGCTATAAATAGAGATAAAAAGAGAGAGAGAGAGAGAGGGGGGGATGGGAAATGGCAAAAGTAACACATACTCAGGGTCAACTCCGAGCGGGGGCATTCCTAGAATTGGCTGCAGCCCACGCAAAATAACAGTTGCATTTCGGTCTAGGCACGAGTGCAAATGGTGGCAGTAAAAGCAGTGGGGGAGGGAGGAAGGAGTGAGAGAGGGAGTGAGAGAGGTGGAGGGGTTAGTGACGCTGATTTCTCAGGCAACTCGTGAACATATTTGCATGGCAAATTTCAATCTAGTGCGTACTTAAAACCAGAAGAGCAAATCAAGGCAAATATGCAGCACAAAGCAAATGGCAAACTGGACACACGCGCAGATCCAGAGAGAAGAAGGGGGAGCTGGACAGACAGATAAACAGACAGACAGACAGAGAGACAGACAGAGAGACAGATAGAGAGACGCAAATTGACCGCATGCCTCCTGCAGGGCATGCAGCGACGCTGTCTATGTGTTTTGTGTGTTGCCTGAGACTGAGTGTGTGTGTGTCTTGATATGTGTGTGTATGCTGGTGTGTGTGTGTGTGTGTCTGCCTCTGTCTGTCGCTGTGTGTGGCCGCTTCCTGTTCATTTCCCCCAGCTGACAGGGCACAACACAAAAGCCAAAATGTCTGACCAAGTCACAACACCAGCCCCGCCCACTTCGTAGATTCTCCAAGTAGGCGGAGTAAGAAGAAAAAGGAGAGCAGGGAAAAAGAAGAAGGTCTCTGAAATATCAGCGCATTACACACTTGAACTAGCAACTCTCTCCCTCCCTCTCCCTGTCTCTGTCTCTTTGGGCTTTCAATGCGTGCCACGCTGCGTATACGCAACCTGCCAAAGTTGTTCCAAAATGGAGAGATAAGCAAATCATCATCAGGCTAATTAACTGCGCACGTATGTGTTTTAACGCCTTTCTAATTAGCTAATTAAAAGCGCGTAAAAAGCATCAATTGAAGCAATGCGCGAAACTTTCCAAAGCTTTCTTCGAGAGTGTTTTTGGGGAGAGTGCCTAGCGGGGTGCCCCTTGTAGTGCCCTTTGTAGTGCTTTGCTTCCAATTAGATTGAGTTTTGACTAAGTATACATAAGTTCAGCTTGCAAATACTTTCAGGAGAAGCGCGAATTATGCAGAATTTGTCAGAGTTGCCACTGGGAAGGATCTTGTAGCGCGTCCTACGTTGCGTATACTTAATTTAGGGCAAGTACTTCGCTTAGAAGTTTTTTGCTTTCAAAATCTATGGCTACTAGGGTAAAGAATGCGGTATATATATAAATTTCGAATGATTTTTAAATCTATTTCAATCTATCACGACTTATTTGGACCTATTTCAACCTATTTTGACTTATTACAACCCAGGCAGAACTATTTCTATTTATTCCGACATATTACGATCTATTACGACCTATTGCGAATTATTGCGAATTATTGCGGTCTATTGCGAATAACTGTAAAACTATTGCGACATATTTCAACCTATTGCAACCCATTTCGACTTATTGCGTCATATTTCGACCTTTTTCAACATATATCTACCTATTGCAACCTATTGCGAAATATTTCGACCTATTTCGACCTGTTGCGAATTACTGCAACCTATTGCGACCTATTGCGACCTATTGCGACTTATTGCGACCTATTGCGACCTATTGCAACCTATTGTAACCTATATTGATATATCTATTTTGACCTATTGTTACCTATATCGACCTATTCAACCTATATCGACAAATTTCGACCTATTGCAACTTAATGCGACCTATTGCAACCTAGTTCGACCTATTGCAACCTATTGCGACCCATTTGAACATATTTCAACATAATTCAACCTGTAACGACCTATTTTAACCTACATATATTGTCCCATTTCGACCTATTCCGACCTATTGCGACCTACTGTGACCAGTTGAAGGCACTACAAAAGTGAAAAATACTCAACCTTTTGCACCTTCCTCCCGATATTTCATTATACTCTCACATCTTTAGTTTGGCCAACTGCAGCTGGTATCGTATAGTTTTAGGGATTCTCCATTCTGGTTTCAATTAGTCAAATGACGAGCTCAAGTATTTGCTTTGTACTCGTATTTGACGACGAAGTTCGAAGGGTTTTGTTGGGTTTTGTTTTGGTTTTGTTAAGTCTCTCTTTGTCTGGTTTCGTCTGGCTTTGGCTCTGGCTCTGGCTTGGGCTTGGGCTGGGATTGGCCTTGCCTTGCTTTGGCTTTGTTCCTTGCAGCACTACCCCCTCTCGAGTCTACCCCTGCTTTCCCCCTTTCGCATTTTCTAATGCAATTGTCGTGTTTTCTTTCTCTGCTCTCTTTCTCTCTCTCTCTCTGTTTCTGCGCTTTTCTTTGCAATGGCTTTGCCTGTTTACATTAACAATGTGCTCTCTGTGTGTGTGTGTGTGTGTCCTTGGGCGCAGGTGTCCTCTACGGAACGGCACTCCCTCTCTCCCTCTCCTCCTGTCTCCCTTCCTGTTTGTATTTGCATGGAGCTGGCTAAATGAAAACGCCAACAGATTTTTGGCTGACAACTGTTGCTGTTGCCCGCTGGCTTTAAGACCGGCCCCAACGCAGTAAGCTGCGGCTCAAGTCACGCACCGCAGGTCCGTGGGCAGCGGGGAGCGGGGGGAGGGTTCTGCCAAGAAACTGTGGGCGTTGTTTGGGGACTTTTGTTGGACACCGCCTGGCATAACTTTGCATCTTAATTGATATCCAGCTGCTCGGGCAACTTCTCGCTGTGTCTGGGCAGGAGCAGCCTTGCATCAATATTTGTGCCTGCTCCCCCGCTTTCTCTCTCTCTCTGGGCCAACATTTCCAGCGAAATGTAAGCCTGGCTAACATCCGCATAACCGCAATATGTTGTGGTCTCTTTGCCACGTTAACGACTCGTTTTTCCAGCTAAAAGCGCCACTTGTAGATAAACTGAGACAATTATTGAGCACACACACACACACACACGTATACATATATGATATAGGGGGTGGAGAGATAGTAACACCGAGATCCGATCCCCGTCTGGGGCCATTCCCATTTACGAGTTTGTTGTTTCTGCATTTGTTTGCTTTGAGGTTTCGCTGCCATTTGCCTCGTGGCGGCTTCCTCCACCAGCGAATGCAATTCACATGCCTCTCCTACATTGTGTGTGTGCGAGTGTGTGTGTGTGTGGCCACATATGCCACCTACAGATACAAAGGATACGGCTACAGCTGCAGCAACAACAAAGATAACAACCATCCGCAGCAGCTGAAGCGACCACGATATGTACAAGGACTAAAGCTGGAAATGCTATTCATAGCCGCAGCTCGGGTTGCCTTCAAGGGAAACCGCACTCCTGCTCCTCCCGCTCCCGCTCCACTCCCATTCCATCCCATACCATCCCCACGATCTGTCGTTTGGTTCAATTATTCGCCGCATTCGCCGCAAATCGCATGTCGAATGACGTTTTAAACGTTATTCGTAATTGCATTCGAAGTTAATCAGTTCTTTTGTCTCTCAACTAATTGGGCAGCGGTATACCCTGTAAAATGCAGCAGCAGCAGCAGGGTCGCATGTGCGCAATGAAAAGGAAATGTAGATGGGGAAATATACATGAAATTTCATCAAAATCAAAATGGCAGGAAAAACTGCATAGTTTGTTATAAGATTCCTCCCAAACGACTCTACCAATTTCAATGAAATTTCATTTACATATCGCATAGATCTTAGAATAAACAAAGATCTAATTTATATACCCCTAAGCTAACAGGAAAAAAATAAAGCCTTAAGAGATACAAAACAGTATGTGTGCCGTATAGTCTAACATAATATTAAAACATTTAAAGGGTAAACCGATTTGATTAAAGGTTGCACAAGCAAATGAATTATTCAAGTACGTGTGTAACAGTATTTTGGGTATTCATTAAAATGTAAGTACAAACAGTTCAAGAAAAATACACAAAAAAGAGAGGGAGAAAGAGAACGGGCAAACAAAATCGATAGAACCCTAAGCAACTTTCAGTTTCTCATGCCTTTTCCGGTTTTTTTTTTGTTCTTTCTAAAAGAAATTCGTGTTGGTATCTAAGACATTTAACTAAAGTCAATATGGTAATAGTCTTGCGAGTTATACGCACAGCACTTACGAGATATATGTGTTCATACAGACATATGTTGTTGGTTAATAATGGCTTCGACTCAGGATTGTAGCTAATTTATGTGCAAAAGAGACTTAAGAAATGATATCAATAGGGTCTAAAGAACAGACCATATTGTATTCTATTCTTTTAGAATTTTTTTTTTTATTTCATTAGATTAGATTAGATTAAAAATTTTTTAGAATGACTTTATTATCTATTTTGAATCAGTATAGAATATTTCATCCACTTATGCACAATATTCGGCATCGAGTTGACATTTTCATTGGATCTGTCCACACTTCAGTTGCTCCGCTGCTGTCTATATTAAGCACATTGATCCAAAAATGCGCTCCAAGTGCTATTTTCGAGTCTGGTCTGGTCTGGTAGGGTTGGTTTGGGTCGGTTCTGTGGCACACGTGGCGTATGCGTGACGACACACTGGTCGTTGGCCTACAAAAAAGAGAGAGAGAAAGCGAGAGAGAAGGGATTGGGATTTTTGGGTATTTGAACTTTAATACTTTCGCTTGGCATTTGGCAGCTAGGCTTGCTCTCTCTCGCTCTATTATTCCCTCTTGCTCTCTCTCTCTCTCTCTCCCTTTTGGGCTGTGATAAATTCCACGCATTGCGCCATAAAGTTTGCAGCAGTTTGTATGTAACACTGCGATATGGCAACTGCTCAACTGGAGCGTGGCATATAAATCGCAGCATAGTTTTCGGTGCCCATATATCATGCCAGCAACTGCATTCAGGCAGGGTCTCCTAGTATGTATGTACATATGCTTCCCATATATATTTTCAAGAAATAAGTATATGAATTCATCTGTATTTTAAATGATTTTATTTTTTCCAACATTTCACATGCATTTTCTGTACAAAGTAACGTTTAAATAGAACATATAAATTCAACCGCGATAAAAAAAAAATAGAAGAGAATAGAATGTATTATATATACGATATACACACGAAATTACACAATTATATTTTGCGCAGAGAGAGACTTTTCCTTTGAACATGGAGTGTACTGTGGCTGCCGGAGAAGAAGATGCGGAGGCGGAATAATCGACAAAATGACGAGATGAAGGAGGAAGAGGCACTTATTTGAATTTCAATTGCAATTCCGAATCGATTCGCATCGCATCGCATCGAATCGCAACGCATCGAGAGATGAGTTTCAATTAGAATGCCGTAGGTCGAAGGTCGCATTATTTACAGTTTGCTTCGCCGGGGATATTATGTGATTATATTTAAAGCCGCGTAACTCCATGCCCGGTAACTGTTACTGGTGGCAGGCGGATGGTGCTATGTGGTTCTATGTGCTGTGCTCTGGTATGGCTGGTGGTGGTTGGTGCTGGCGGGCTGTGACTGTGTCTGGGTCTGTGCTCCTTAGTAGCCATAGTGGATGCCATGGCCAGAGACGGATGTATGCACCAGTGCGGGGGCAGCAACGGCGGCCCTGCGTAGAGGGGGGGAGGGGATGGATGAACGATCTATCTCTATTTATAAAGCGGGCGTGGCAACGCATTACTCACTTAAGCACAGGGGCGGCGGCCAGATGCGTGGTATAGGCAGGTGCTGCGTAGGCAGGTGCAGCCAGTCCGATGCCATGTCCGATGATGCCAGCAGGTGCTGTAGAGTACAAAACCGCATTAGGAAGCCGGCAAGGAAGTCCATAATCAGCGTTAGGTAACGCCAGCCCAACCCACTTAATTTCTATCTTTCTTTGTCTCTCCTCCTCTCTCTCTCTCTCTCTCTCTCTCTCTCTCTCCCCTGCTCACTCGGGGCGCCAACAATAACCCAAGCAGGTTGTCAACATTAACAATGAAGCTGACCACGTCTCGAGTTGGTCTATTGTTGCTAGACATTTTGGGTGGGCCCAAGCGGGTCTGGGGGCCCTGGGGTTCTTATATTTGAGCACATGGCGAGTGACAAGTCGACATCAATCAAGTGATACGGCAAGGTCTGCAGTTTTGTATTGTCAAGCGAACATGAAATGAGATATGTCAGCGCTACAGTAGCCTCTGAAATTTGGCAACAGCGAGCGGAGTGAAGTTGGACAACAGTGCAGGGCTAAGATCTGTTATTAAAATCCTAACATCATTCGTATTATTTGGAAATTTAGCAACAGCGCACTTGAGTCCGCTAAAAATTCAATTAATAGCTGCAGAAATTTGGCAACAGCGCCGCTAATCAGTTAATTCCTTTCTACAGCACAGAGTTTTGAGTTCTTAAAAGCTTTTTTCGATTAATTTACAACTCCATTTTGAAGCTATGTTTCTGCTTATTTCTCGTTCTCTATATTAAGTGTGAAGTGTGGCAACGTGCCAAGCACTTAACGTAAAGAAATAATACAGCAAATAAGTTTGGCAACAGTTCTGCACAGCAAACTACTCTAGTTTTCATTTTCTTTTCTTTTTTTTTTTTTTTTTGTTTTTGAAGTGTTCCTTATTTTGTCCAAGTTTGCCCAGTCGAGTGTGAAACATGGCAACGCTGCATGGACAAGACGTGCAAGATATGCCACATGACCTGCCAATGCCAAGTGCCACTTGTCCAAATGACTGACGAACCGACTGACGAAGAACTGAGTACCTCACTTGATGACCCATCCCCATTCCCATCCCTAGCCCCCTCCTCATACTAATCATCATCATCTTCGTCATCGTTCCATCGTTGGCCATGTGTCAATGCTTTAAAGTAGTTGGCAACAATGAATGAATGATTGATTATACTCGCCACTTGCCATACTCCTGTTGACTGATACCTATACACCTATACGTCCCCTCCCCCCTGGGCCATCTCTTTGTCTGAGTCCTGCCCAATCCTCTTGCTGTTGGTGTTGTCTAAACACAAATCGATATCGAAGCAGCGACGCAGCACGAATCTATGCAACGACAACGACGACGACGCCATCACCAGACGCTGGTGCGGTCACAGTCAGCACGTGCAACACGCCTTTATTTATTCATATGCTACACAACATGAGTAATTTTATCGTATCGTATTGACCCATTGCCAGTTGGCTGGCCTGCCCTGAGATAATTGTATAGAGCTCATAACTCATGGATATTATTGATTTCACTCATTGAGTACGCTGGGGCGCTCATCGAGAGAATTATTTCAAGCTGCGGAAAGCGTGTCTCAAATATTCTAGATATTTAATAGACAGATTTAATTTAATCCTATGATTAATTGTTGAACTCAAGCGTTGCTTAATTTTTTTTCTTTTATCTCTAGTTTTACAGTCGATAGGCTTGATCGATAAACTGTCGAGCTGCCAATATGACACATTTTGAGGTATTGGCAACAATTTCTAATTGAAGAATTGGCAACATGAATTATTCTTTTTGGCACTGTGGCAAAAATCTCTAATTCTCGATAAGTTTGATTTTTTTTTGTATAGAAATTGTGTGCTTTTGTCGCCAGCGGAAAGCGTATCTCAAATATTCTAGATATTTAATAGACAGATTTAATTTAATCCGATGATTAATTGTTGAACTCAAGCGTTGCTTAATTTTTTTTCTTTTATCTCTAGTTTTTCAGTCGATAGGCTTGATCGATAAGCTATCGAGTTGCCAACACAGATTTTGACACATTTTAAGGTATTGGCAACAATTTGTAATTGAAGAATTAGCAACATGAATTATTTTTTTTGGCACTGTGGCAAATTTATCGAATTTCTCATCTCTAATTCTCGATAAGTTTGATTTTTTTTTTTGTATAGAAATTGTGTGCTTTTGTCGCCAGATGGCGCCAGCTGAGAGTTTATCTTATTTTCGCAGCGCGGCGTTGCTTTTGTGCTGTTGTTTTCCTTAGTTTCACGCTACTTTGAGCACACTTCACACACACATACGAGTAGAGCATTAAGTAGGATTGCAGTGTAATCCCCTGGCTGCTGCCCCTCGCCCGCTGACGTAGTGAAGCATGGCCAGAACGAGAGTTGTGCCCGGTATTTACACAGCAGAGGCAGCAGCAGCAGCAGCATCGAGTTTGTTTTGGCCAAGTGCACTTGGCCGGCAAAGCGAAAATATAATAAATTGCAGCACAGCAGATAAATGGGGGGCGGGGAGTCAAGCAGGAGGAGCAGCAGCAGTACCAGGTGCTGCTCCACTTGACAACAGATCTGATCAGAGTTCAAAGCTGTAAAAGGATGTTAAGAACTTAAGGCTGGAGCAGATTAGTATGAGCTACGACTACGACTACAACTACAGGCAGGCAGATGGTGCAGAAGGTGCGGAAGATTAGAGGCAGTTTGTGGATTGCGGGTGAGGGCGATGGATGGCCACCTACCGTAGGCTGGAGCTGCAGCGGCATACTTCAAAATTGGAGCCGGTGCAGCGGCGGCAGCGATGTAGCCATGCGACAAGGCTGGAGCAGCGCTATAGCCATAGCCCGTATAGCCTCCATGACCGTAGGCATGACCTGCACTGGCGGTGGCCAGATGCAGAGCTGGCGCTGTGGCTGCATAGTGTCCGCCATAGGCGATGGCCGGAGCCGGAGCAGCAGCGGCATAGGACAATGCAGGAGCAGCATAGTGACCGCCATAGGCGAGTCCATGACTGCTCGCGGCCAACTGGATCTGCGCTGGAGCGGTATGTCCCACGGCGTAGCTGGCGGCTTGAGGCGCGACTAGATTGAAGGTTCTTGGGTGTTAGCATAACTATCGACTACTACGTGCAGCCAAAAAGATGAGTGAGTGAGTGCGTGAGTGAGTGCTTTGTGCCTGGGTGAGTGTCAGTATGAGTGTGCGAGTGCTGGGTGTGCTAGGTGCAGGTGGGTGTGTTTCTCTAGAGGATCTGCTTACCGGCATAGTGTGCGGCAGGCGCCAGACCGCCATCATTGCTGATGCTGGAGCGCTGCACATGGGATTGCGAGTGCGCTGTCTGCACCTGGCTGGCGTAGTCCGATTGCGAGGATTGGCCATAGTGTCCCTTCACCGTATGCTCCTGGGTGTTGCCCACGGAGGCGTGATCCACGCTCGGTGCACTAATCGAGTAGGCAGCGGGTCCACCGGGTTTGGCCTGGGCGCAGGCAATAGCCATGGCGGCAATGCAGAAGATGAGCTGCAATACAAGGTGGATACGAATATAGACACCCTGTGCGTAGAGACACCCTGTCATGGCAGCTGCTGCCAGCTCTCTCTCTCTCTCTCTCTCTCTCTCTCTCTCTGTCTGCCTTTTCGGCACAGGACGCACACATCGCACAAGGAAATTGCAGGCGCATAAACTTTTAATTAAGTTGCTAAAGTAGTTGTTTCTCCCTCTCTCTCTCTCTCTTCCACTTTCCCTCTCTATCGCACACTCACATCCGTTGCAGCATGTGCAATGCGGCGTATGCGTATTATTTACGAAGAATTTGCCTGGAAAACAAGCAGAGCGACCGACTATTCCGAGTTAAGTTTGCCAGCTTAGAAAAGCATCAGACAGATGATGTACATATATTTCCACTTGGCCCCTCAACAATTAGCGCATCTGCAGAGATTTACCTCCCCCCCCATTTCAGGAGGGATTTGCTAACATGCTTTATTATGTAGTCGATTTGTGCTCTTAACTTGAGAGAACTCTGCTCGTTAGTTAAACCTCAACTCGAATTTCAGGCTTATCGTTTGCCTCATCCTCTAATCGACTCACATTTGCTGGGAAGGCTACCAAATCTATTTAATATCTTAATCAATTCGAGTTCTCATCTTGTAATAATTTAAAATCCCTCTAGCGCTTTCCAGCACTAGATTGATTTATATAAAGAACTCTTGGGCGCTTTACAACACTGATAACTGCAGCATTATGAGTTACCTGTCTCAATTACTTTAAGTTTGACTCGTTACTCATATCGATAACTTGTCAGCATACAAATAAATCGATAGTCAGCTAGTGATGAGCTTGGGCACTCGCTTAAAGTTATTACACGATAGTTAAATAAAATAAATACATATACTCAGGTATTTCCTTTATTAGGATCCTTTCCCCCAATTCGTACGCACACGTTCTCCACACAATTCCATTAAATTTCAATTTACGCGGAAAAATGCAAAGGAACACATTCGAAAACATCCGAAAACTTCAAGGGCACACTGGGGAGTTCCGGATGCCTTTTTTTTAATTTTATTTAAAATTTATATCATTTTCGTTTGTTCTGTTCCAGCAGCTTGTCTTGCTGTAGCTGTTGGTGTTTCCCTGTCAGTTCAGCTCCATGTTCTGTTCTGTTTTGTTTTGTTTTGTCTTATTTTGTTTTATTTTGTAGCGTTGCCTGCCTCGCACTTGACTTGGCGCGTCTTTTATTTGTCTTTGGGTATTTATCTGATTTTAATTAAGCGTAACTGACTGCCGGACAGGAATGGGTGGTGCTGCCATGGCCATGGTAGTAGGAAGTGGGGCGTGGCCCTTTTTTGTAGAGCAGGCAACAAAAAAGTTACGCAACTTCTGCTTGAATATGTTGATTCAGATGAAGCCTTTAAGTCAGTCTCCTCTCCCCATGATGCACCACCTCACACCTCGCACAACTATTATTATTGACCTACTTTATCGAGACGCCTTCACACTCGCAATTTTCTATATTTATTTTGCATTTCGTGCGTACGTATTCTCAGCTAATTAACATTCATCTTGTCGCCCGATTGCCTTCGATTTAAGATTTCGATTTGATTTAAATTTTAAAAAGTCACATTGAGCGAAGGAAGGTCAGCGATGTGATTAAAGACAGTTCGCAGAACTGTTTAAAATGCGAGGAAGGAGATAAGCAGCAGCAGAGATAAACAGAGAGGAAAAAGAAATAAACTATAGTGTTTACAATGTTCGTAGAGCACACTCGAAGGGATAAGAGCGAATTCAGGTAACTTATAAACGGATAAAGAGCTACTTTGCGAATTCAACTGAAATAAACTTAAGAAATGAATACGAATCTCATCATAAAGTCACTCGAACTAATCAATTATTTAATTTGAGAGCTCTCTCTCTCTCTCTCTCTTAATTTAAGTAATCCATTTCTCGAGCTCCATTTGTAGTTAATCACATCGAAATGCAGCAACTTAATTATGAATATTTATGAGACGATGTCACATATCACGCGCGTCGAACAGCTGCACTTTGGGAAATGCAAATATTTTTAAGAATACTATATACATGAGAATTTCAATTATGCAGGCATGTACAGACAACATTTTGTGGTGCTTCTGTGGCTTATTGAAATCGTAACTTTCACACAAAATTATTTATAAATTTTAATTATTCACTTAGTTAAGGAAAAATGAATTAAAAGCAAAAACTAAGGACTTAAACTTAGTATTATCCTAAGTTTATAGCGTAGTCTAAATGAAAATTGCTCTATAGTTTTTTTTGGATTGCGATTTATGTACCCTGAATTTATTATACCCTTCGATCATTGAAAATGGTCAAAAAATGGTCTTATAAATCAAACGATTTTCATGGGGAATGACATTTTGTTTATGTTTTGATTGTCTGAGTGATTCTACATTTAAATTATATCATAATAGACATTTTGAAATTTTTTGATATTTTGGAAATTTAAACAATGGTCCCCCCTGTAAATTTTTAACAAAATTTTTTTTTTCAAAATTTTAAATCGCGAGGTTTCAATTTTAATCGATTGCGGAGGTCAAAATTAGTAATAAACAAGTGTTTAAATCGATTTTAGACGATACTTAATTTTGGCCCAAAAATCATGTCGAAATGGTCAAAAAATTAGACATGTAACACACTGAACAGGCCTGGTACTTTCATTTTTCACCGATCATAACTTTCTTATAAATCAAACGATTTTCATGGGGAATGACATTTTGTTTATGTTTTGATTATCTGAGTGATTCTTCATTTAAATTATATCATAATAGACCTTTTGAAATTTTTTGATATTTTGGAAATTTAAACAATGGTCCCCCCTGTAAATTTTTAACAAAATTTTTTTTTCAAAATTTTAAATCGCGAGGTTTCAATTTTAATCGATTGCGAAGGTCAAAATTAGTAATAAACAAGTGTTTAAATCGATTTTAGACGATACTTAATTTTGGCCCAAAAATCATGTCGAAATGGTCAAAAAATTAGACATGTAACACACTTAACAGGCTTGGTAGCCTCATTTTTCACAGATCATAACTTTCTTATAAATCAAACGATTTTCATGGGGAATGACATTTTGTTTATGTTTTGATTATCTGAGTGATTCTTCATTTAAATTATATCATAATAGACCTTTTGAAATTTTTTGATATTTTGGAAATTTAAACAATGGTCCCCCCTGTAAATTTTCAACAAAATTTTTTTTTCAAAATTTTAAATCGCGAGGTTTCAATTTTAATCGATTGCGAAGGTCAAAATTAGTAATAAACAAGTGTTTAAATCGATTTTAGACGATACTTAATTTTGGCCCAAAAATCATGTCGAAATGGTCAACAAATTAGACATGTAACACATTGAACAGGCCTGGTACTTTCATTTTTCACCGATCATAACTTTCTTATAAATCAAACGATTTTCATGGGGAATGACATTTTGTTTATGTTTTGATTATCTGAGTGATTCTTCATTTAAATTATATCATAATAGACCTTTTGAAATTTTTTGATATTTTGGAAATTTAAACAATGGTCCCCCCTGTAAATTTTTAACAAAATTTTTTTTTCAAAATTTTAAATCGCGAGGTTTCAATTTTAATCGATTGCGAAGGTCAAAATTAGTAATAAACAAGTGTTTAAATCGATTTTAGACGATACTTAATTTTGGCCCAAAAATCATGTCGAAATGGTCGAAAAATTAGACATGTAACACACTGAACAGGCCTGGTACTTTCATTTTTCACCGATCATAACTTTCTTATAAATCAAACGATTTTCATGGGGAATGACATTTTGTTTATGTTTTGATTATCTGAGTGATTCTTCATTTAAATTATATCATAATAGACCTTTTGAAATTTTTTGATATTTTGGAAATTTAAACAATGGTCCCCCCTGTAAATTTTTAACAAAATTTTTTTTTTCTAAATTTTAAATCGCGAGGTTTCAATTTTAATCGATTGCGGAGGTCAAAATTAGTAATAAACAAGTGTTTAAATCGATTTTAGACGATACTTAATTTTGGCCCAAAAATCATGTCGAAATGGTCAAAAACTTAGACATGTAACACATTGAACAGGCCTGGTACTTTCATTTTTCACCGATCATAACTTTCTTAAAAATCAAACGATTTTCACGCGGAATGACATTTTGTTTATGTTTTGATTATCTGAGTGATTCTTCATTTAAATTATATCATAATAGACCTTTTGAATTTTTTGATATTTTGGAAATTTAAACAATGGTCCCCCCTGTAAATTTTTAACAACATTTTTTTTTTCTAAATTTTAAATCGCGAGGTTGTAATTTTAATCGATTGCGGAGGTCAAAATTAGTAATAAACAAGTGTTTAAATCGATTTTAGACGATACTTAATTTTGGCCCAAAAATCAAGTCGAAATGGTCAAAAAATTAGACATGTAACACATTGAACAGGCCTGGTACTTTCATTTTTCACCGATCATAACTTTCTTATAAATCAAACGATTTTCATGGGGAATGACATTCTGTTTATGTTTTGATTATCTGAGTGATTCTTCATTTAAATTATATCATAATAGACCTTTTGAAATTTTTTGATATTTTGGAAATTTAAACAATGGTCCCCCCTGTAAATTTTCAACAAAATTTTTTTTTTCAAAATTTTAAATCGCGAGGTTTCAATTTTAATCGATTGCGAAGGTCAAAATTAGTAATAAACAAGTGTTTAAATCGATTTTAGACGATACTTAATTTTGGCCCAAAAATCATGTCGAAATGGTCAACAAATTAGACATGTAACACACTTAACAGGCCTGGTACCCTCATTTTTCACAGATCATAACTTTCTTATAAATCAAGCGATTTTCACGCGGAATAACATTTTGTTTATGTTTTGACTATCTGAGTGATTCTACATTTAAAAAATAGCATATTTGATTTTTTGAATTTTTTGATATTTTTGAAATTTAGGTAGGTTTATTGTCCTACGCTTGTTATAATCTAGTCCTTCTACCCAATCTGCGAAGCTACAGCTTCATATGCTATCTAATGATATTTATCCTTTTTTTTTGGGTAACCTCATCTCTTCTCAACATAACCTCATTTTAAATTAAATTGGAAAAGGATTTCTTGATGTTTCTTTAAGTTCTTGGGTTATACTGCTACTTAGCTGGCGGTACATAGTTCCTTGCCGTTGTTCATGCATCCTGTGAATCTCATGAGACACTTAAATACCATATAACACTTGCTCACACACACATACATATACAGAGTATACAGTGGTGGACCTTAGTCCTGATCAAACGCACCTTGAATGCCATTATTATTATGTGGTTTTTGTTTAACGATTGAAAAAAAAGAGTTTTGTGTTGAGATTGGTAACTGCACCGGGCTGCTTGCTGGGCTGCGTATCGAAAACTGTCTCAGTGTCGCGTTCTTTGGGCCTATTTATACCGCGTGTGGAGTAATACGCTGGGAAAAACTATGCAGGGGCCGCTTTGGCAAACGAGTTTACTGCAAGCTGCCACATGTAATTTGGCAAAGCAGGCAGCCCGCAGCCAGCCCCGTCTATTGTGAATGTACGCAGGCGCGCCCGACACGCAGTCACAGTCGCAGATGCAGACGTCGACGCCGACGCAGACGCAGTGCAGCCAACACCCGCCGCCACGCAGCAAATCGGCTATGGTTGCTTTGCCCATTTGTTGATTGCGCTACGATTCAAGTTAATTAAAATCACTTTGAGCGTCATTGTTTAATTGGAAATTGTTGTTGACTAACTCACCGATCCAAACCGATCCGATCGGATCCAATCCAATCCGATCTGGTTGAGGAAACGGCGACGCATGTGGCATGCGGTAGCGGTGCGAAACTCATTCCGATTTCGTGTTTTCCATCGATCCAAGTTCAAAATAATCGAACACAAAGTGCAAGAATCTCTAGCAAAGAGATATAACGGTAAAAAAAAAACCTGTATTACGTGTATAAAGTCACCTTCAAAGCTCTCAATTGTAACTGATGACAAATAAACTGATTCCAAATCCTTAACTCAAGTGTATACATGGTTAAACTTAAGTTATTGTTAGATTTTCATATTATCTATGGATTCACAAAATTTCAGCACGATCTGCAGACAGATATTTCAGTTATGAACAAAATACAACTTAAATTAAGCTTAGTCATTGTTATATTTGTATGTTTTAAATAGTTTTACAAATTTTGATTGGGATCTCTAGAATTTATAAGCAATTTGAATGAGTTTCTCTTATCTCACTAACTCATCGTAGATATCAATAGTTATCGAATTACCCAGAGAAGAGTGTAATATGCATTTTCTTTCCACAAACATACCAAAAGCTTGTTAAGTGGCAAGTCAGACAGGAGAGCTATGAAAATAGCATAAAATGTCTGAATTAAGAAATTCTTATTGCATTGCAAGGAATTTGAAAGCTCTTAATGTGGCATTGCGATATGCAAAACGAAGGAATATTTACAGAAATATTTTACCTGTCTGAGCTTAACTCAATTCTGGGAAAATTTAATTGAAATGTACATACATATATGTAATATAAAAAGTGTTCTGCGCTTGTTACAGCTTGAGATATTAAGTATACGCATTGTTTAGTCTATTTAATCTAACACTCCTCTATAAAATATATATATATATATACATATATATAAATATATAATCTAGAGTTGTGCAAATATCATATAATTAAGTGCAATTAAAGTGCCTGCGATTTAGCTAATTGTTCTGCCCCAAAAGCGATTGAACCAGTCGCCACTCGCAGCTGCTGCCACTCGAATCTGGCGCAACTCTCACTTGACAACGTCAGCGCCCCTCCCTGCCTCTGCCTCCGCCCCTGCCTCTCAGCACGCACACACACGCACATTGCATAACTGCAACTGCAGCTACAACTCCCAACTCCAACTGCAGCCTCAGTGCTCCACTGTGCTGGCGGAGTCCAAGTCACGACTTGGGCAACGCATAAAGTGCGCATAAATTGTGCGACCCACAAAATCGAAAGCTGCTGCCACAATTTAACCAGCTCGCGACACACACACATACGCACACACACGCAGCTGCCAAAATCACAAATCAAACCACTTGCAAAAAGGCCTCAACCCTTGCACTGCAGCCCCCTATCCCAACCAACTCCCTGCTCATTGTTGTGCGGACATTCGAAAGCGAAAAGCCATGCCATGCCATGCTGGCCCCAGCACCAGCCCCAGCCCCAGGCAGGCCAGTCTTGGGGCCAAACGGCCCTGGCTCGCTGTCCAATTTCCGCGCCCAGTTGGCGGCTGCTGCGTGAGAACAAGAAAAAAAGCCAAAAACTGAGCAGAGCACTCAAGCAGAGTGGGCTGCAGTGCAGAGAATACCCTGGCGCCTCAAGTATACCCTGTAAGCAGAGCATAGCAACATATATCTAAAATTAAAAGCATAATTAGTTTTTATAAAATCAAAATATATATATTCATTTTGCATACTTATCCTCATCAGCTGCACATACCCGTTTCGGTCAAACTCACTTTCCGGGGTATATATAATACATATAAAGCGAGCAGCAGCAGCAACAGCAAAAAAAAACTCCACAATCAGGCCAAAAATGTGGCTGCACTTTTAGCAGAATTTTCAAACCAAAAACTCAGGTCTGAAGCCCATTAATAACGCACTCGATGGGCGCCACGTGAATGATTCGAGTACCCCCGAGAGGAGGGTGCACGAGTATGTGTTAGTCGTATGAAAAGGCTGCGAAACCGGCGATTACCGATGCGAATCGCTCTCAAGTGGACCATTTCGGAGCGGTTTTTCTATACTTTATTTACCACAATTGAGATATTTGTATTTATTTAATTTTTTATTTAAAAATAATATTGTTGTATCCATGTCTTCACGAAATTTCCAATTCCTTAGCAAACGATAGTGACGCTTTTGCGCGCCGTCAACACGTTATGCAACACTCTGTTATCGATAGTTAGTCGAATAGGGTCACATTAAATATCAAAAGGCTTAAAATAATAACATATGTATTGGTAACTTAACAATAAACTAATGAATTTTCAAATGTATGTATAGATCTGCCTTATAACTATTTGTAATCTTTTTGCGATCCCCGTTGTCAACACGTTATTCAACACTCCGTTATCGATAGTTAGTCGAATAGGGTCACACTAAATAACAAAAGGCTTAAAATAATATCTGTATTTGTAACTTGACAATAAGCAAATAAATTTAAAAATTTATATACAGATCTGCCTTATAACTATTCGTTATCCTCGTGCGATCCCCTCTTGACATAATTATCATTTATAGCGGACTATTTAGAGGGACACTCGTATGCTCTTGCTGAAATATAGGAACATATTGTAGTAAATATGATATATAACCTTCTCACATCTATTACACCCTCAATTCCACTTGAATCTGTAATATATCATAGTTGAAAATACTCGCTTAAGGTTAGTTTATAATGCAAACTGATGAAGTTTTCCATTTGCCGAGAACAACAACTGTATTTGTTTTTCCCTTCAATTTCTTTAGTGACGACCCACTTGGGCCATCCACGCCATCTCCGTGGGCGCTTTGGCAATCGAAGGAACCCCAAATGCATATGGTTCCCCACTACTATATATACGATGATTGAGCGTGAATCCGAAAAACAGACTGCTGGCGGGAGGGAGAAAACTAAAACGCAGCAAAAGCTTTTGGTTCCACGAATGTGCTGAGTGACCTTCAGCACACACGCACACACACACACACACTGCGGGCAGCATGACAGGATGCAATTGCGAGCGGGACGAATGTTGCTGCAGAAGACGTCATTTTGCTTGGCAAGGCAACCGCCTGTGGTGCAGGCAGAGATGCTGCTGCTGCTGCTGCTGCTGCTGCCACTGACGTTGCCAAGGCAAATGGCAAATGGCTCAGCTGCTGCTGTGTTGCCCACAAAGTGAGAAAGGGGAAAGGTTTACGAATCAAACTGTCGATATTATTGCGAACCATCTGACAGTCCCCTACTCTCTCTCTCTATGCATTCGCCTGTTCTGCTGTCCCTTTCTAGTTTGATATTTAATTCTGTCTGACAACGCAGCGATGCGCTGCTTACAATTGTTTTGCAGCATTCTGAAAAGAAACAAACAATCTGCACGCGCTTTTGTCTCGAAATTAATTTGTATAATTGCAGCGTCAATAGCCACAACTCACAATACACGCACACAGGACAACAAAAAACAATAGGCTTCAGCCCAGTGTGCAAGCGAGCATATCCCTCCTCCCGCCCAGACCAGGCCCCCTGTCATTGGCGTTCAGTGAGGCGCAACTTCACGCGTCTATGTGGGTCAAAACGGCGCAGGCTTCTATGTTTCGTTAGTCATAACGAACTTGGCATACTCTACGAACTTATGGGTTTTTGACGACATAAAATAAGGCATGGATGATCCAAATTTTTAAAAACGTTAAATTCATTTGTATTTGATGCAGAATCAATCTAGAGGCTTAATAGAAGAATATCTGATCATTTTTGACGAAGTTTTCTATACTAGAGGCTCTATAGGGACCCTGAAATCGAGCAAGCGGATAGCATGGAACCCACATAGAAGGTTCAAATTTCTGAAAATCCTAGATTTACAATATTTTGATACAAAATCAATGTAGAGGCCAAATAATGAAGAAAATGCCTTTTACCAAAGAAATCCGATGATTTTTGACGAAGTTTTCCATACTAGAGGCTTTATAGGGACCCTGAAATCGAGCAAGCGGATAGCATGGAAGACACATAGAAGGTCCAAATTTTTGAAAATCCTAGATTCACAATATTTTGATACAAAATCAATGTAGCGGCCAAATAATGAAGAAAATGCCTTCTACTAAAGAAATCCGATGATTTTTGACGAAGTTTTCCATACTAAGAGACCCTGAAATCGAGCAAGCGGTTAGTTTGAAAGACACATGGAAGATCCAAATTTTTTAAAATCTTAGATTCACAATATTTTGATACAGAATCAATGTAGAGGCTAAATAATGAATAAAATGCTTTCTCCCATGGAAATCTGATGATTTCTGACAAAGATATTGGTTCGGAATCTTAGTACAATTGTCCCAGACCTTCTGTAGGGCAACAAAAAAAGTACAATGTCTTTCACTGACCGCTGCTGGCGTCAACCATTTGGTCAGGATAAGAACAACGCTGCCGCAGTCGAAGCCGAAGCCGACGTCGCAGTAATTGTTGGCGGTGTGACAACACTTGTTTCAATTGCGCCTATTGATGTCATTGCTGCTGCTGCTGCTGCTGTTGTTGTTGTTGTTGCTGTTTCTGTTCTTGTCCATTGTTCTGGTCTGTCTGCTCTCTGGCCGCCGCCACTCATTGTCATTGTTGTAGTTGGCTGAGACCACATTTGCCTAAATACTCGACACGGTCCGCCATTAACACGAGCACGCCCGCAAGGGGAGGACGCGGGTGCGGGACGGAACGTGCACAGTGTGTGCAAATTTTTTTGTTTTCCTATTTTACATGGAATTTTCACGGCATTGAAGATTAATGACCGACGTTTGTCATTTTGTTTGTCGGCCTGCCAGCGGCACGAGCTCCACATCGATGCCATGCCATGTCAGGCCACTTCACCCTGCCCTAATCCACGTTTCAAGTGGGGGGGGGGATTGTGCATTATGATGCATTTGCATGTCGAAGTTGACATTTATTCAGTTGAGTTAGGGGGGAGCTCCCAATGATTGGACTAGTGATACCTGTAATAAACAAGTTGATATATGGCCGATGCAATGTACGACATGTGGCACGCACATAGAGAGATGCTTTACGAGATTAACTTTGTGGACTGATTAGCCCAGATGTCGTGTGTGTGGCACCAGAATGGTCAATATAGACACATAATATGGTCTGGATGAAACGCAACTAGAATCGCATTTCTAATTTAGCTAATTCAAATAAACCTTTTACAGTGTTGAACAGTTTCCTACAGTCTTTTGTATACAATTTAAAATTTGACGCGACAGCTATCGATAATGACAGCTGCTGCTTCGATAAGTATCGATATATTATACGAGTATATAACAGTCGCAAAGCTGTCACTTTGCCACTTTCGACTTGTCGTCTCACATCATTTTCAATAAGTCGTCTCTCAACAACTTAAATTCAGTGCTTCTGAAAATTCCTGCTTATACGCAGTTTTGATAGAAAGCAAGTGAGATAAGTTGCAAACTGAAGACGGATAAATGAAGAAAGAAACAATATGATGGAAAATGAAGACCGTGGAAAACAGTCCCGCTGTGTGACGCCAAGTCGCAAGTCCGAAATCTCGAAAACAGAAAAACAGACACATCCTGTCAGAGATGCAATGGAGGTAAGCATTTAATAGTGAAACAACGCGTATACTTTCCTGATAGACAAAATCAAATAATGGAAATAATATGCGTATACATACATTTTAATTTAGAGTTTGTCTATTTATACCCAAAAGGGAATACTAACTTTGTGCAAATGTATGTAACAGGCATAAGGAGACGTGGCAGACCCCATAAAGTATGGTCAAAAAAATAGACATGTAACAGCCTCAAGAGGCCTGATACTCTCATTTTACATTTTTACATCAATCGTAAGCTGTTAGATAAGATATAAAGTTCTGCTTTGGTATCTATAAAGCAATATCCTCCAAATTACAATCCGATCGGACTAATAACACCAGGAGTTATTCAAGTCAACGTTTTCAATACAAATGTACGAGCAGAAGCAGCTAACGTCGACGTCGACGTTGCGTCGTGCCGCTTTACTCTTTACGCGCGTCGCTGTGTGAGTGCGAGCGAGTAAGCTATATGTAGTATTTGTGCAGAATTCTCTGTTTGAAATTATGAGTGTGGTTACACGTTTGTAACAGATTTAGAAAATTGGGAGAAGGATATCTTACTGTCGAACGCTCGACTGTAGCCACACCCACTTGTTATATTTTAGATATATTCAGTTCGTGTTTAAATATTACGCGAAATTTCACTCTCAAATTTATCTTAAATATTTTTTTCCAGTGGTTCGATTTGAACCCATTCGCTGACTAAAATAAATTATTTGTATAATCATATTTTTTACAAATCATTATTTGAAAATGACATATTTTTCAAAAACACATTGCTTTAATTGAGAGTTACATAATTCCAATTCCCCAAGTTGCAAAAAAACAATAAAGAAGAGAAGATAGAACAAGCAAATCATAAATACCGCTGTCGCAGTTTTTGTCAAACATCAAGAAACAAAGATGATGGCAAAAAACCTCAATCGGAAATTAATAAGCAAGAATCAAATAAGTCGAATAAAAGTGCTGGAGGAAAAAGATCAACACATCACAGATCTAAGTCTGAGGATAAAGAGAACCATGTATCCTCTAAGGATCAAAAGGTAAGCAAAAGACGTAATTTATAAGTCATTTTATAAATATAACGTAAATATGAAATTTTAATAGGGGAAACAATTCAAGAACCAGCGCACAATTCAAAGAAGTGAATGTGAAAAGATCAAATCGATTAATTTGGAGAAAAACTCCAACGAACTGAAAGCCACACAAGAGCAACATTATCAGCTAGTTCCTTTTAGCGATAAAAATAGCAAGGGAAAATCTGAAAAGGATCTTAACATTCCCATTAAAAACGATAATAGAAGTAATAAAAACCCAAATACTTACAAGGAAGACAAAAAACCCTATTCGAACAGACAGAATTATTCAAGAAAGGAAGGGAAAATCGAGAAACCTGATAATAAAAAAATATTAATAAAAGATCCTTCCGAATATAAAGCCACTGAAAATAAAAACAAAGAGATAATCGTATCGAAACAAGTAAATGAAAAGACAGATTCTTCAGAAAATATAATCACTGAACCCAATAAAGAAAGGAATTATTCCTCGGGAAACAGGAAAGCCAGAAACCCATTTTCACAACAACTACCGAGTATTAACAAATCTAGCATAGACAAACATATTTCACAAAAGATATACGCTGAAAAGGATTCTTGCGATAATACAAGAGATCGCTCTCGAAATAAAAATAATGAAAAAACTGCAGATAAATTAAAAGAAAATCTAGATGTTTCTGAAGATAAACGTCTAGAAATAAAAGAAGAAACCAGAAGGATTCGTAACCCATTTGCACAGCAACTCGAAGTTGACAGAGACTCCAACGGGAAAAGGACCATAGGAATGCTGGAAAATAATAATAATTTGTCAGGACAACTTTCACGTCAGCAAGAGAGAAAAACTAGATATTCGGTAAATAAAAGTTCTTCCAAAAACAACTACAATGCAAATAATAAACAGCAAGCAAAAGATAATAATCCTTTTGCATGTAAAAGTAATTTTGGGGTATTTACGGAAGGAAATGGAAACAATAAAAACAATGAGATCAAAAATGATAAAGTACCTCAACAAAAATTACAGAGAAACAGAAATCCTGGTAAGACGAATAATACGCGTAATAAACCAATTGTACCCCAATCAAACAGTAGCACAGATCCAAAAGATCTGCAGAAAACCCATGCTGTGAAAAACTCAAGAAACAATCGCAACAGGGTGGGGAACAAAAGTATTAAAAATCCTCCGGTACAAGAAAAAAATGAAAAGAAAGACCCAAATCCAAATAATTTGAGTACACCAAAAATTTTGGAAGAACAGAGGAGATTTTATAAGAGGTTATCTGTGGATGACATATCCAAGCTGAATAACCCAGTAACTAGAAACCTACCACCTTTTGGTGGCCAAAAAGAGAACAAAATTGTACCCTTAGATGATCAATCAAATGCCTCCAACACAACACAACAAGAGGAAAACATATCTAGATTTGTTATTCCAAAAATAGGAAAAAGTCGACCGGATACAAAGCCAAGCTGGAAACATAACAAGGGTGCTGCAAACTTAAGGAAATCTGAAAAGTTTGATACTCCTTTGTTAAAACTTGAAAGGAATTTGAAGCAAAGTAATAGAGGCAAGCTTAAGAAAAAGGAAAATACTAAAAGTAACACCGAATACAATACTCCTAAACCGGAGTCAATAAATAAACCAATCGAAAAGACCTGTCAAAATCTTGATTTAGAAAAGAGTCCAAATCCAAAAGCCACTACAAGTTGCGATATGAAAAGGCGAGGCTTAACCTCAGAACCACCCAAAAAAATAACCGTCATAAGCGAACAAAATGAGAACGAGAAGGGAAAGACTCAAATTGTAAACAAATGTAGAACAGAATATCAAAAGTTAGATGAAGAAAAGAAAAAACATACTATCCAAACACACAGTAAAGACGATTCATCAAAAAATTCAAGCGAATCACAAACCAATCTACAAGTTAATAATATACAAGCAAAAGAGATAGATATGTTTGCAAAATTCAGTAAAATTGGAAGCAAGTCAAATCAAAAGTCACAGAAAGATGAAGGTAAGAAAAAGATAAGTAACAATACAACGGAAAAACATTTACAAGAATCAAAGACACAAAATCTGGATAAAACAACATCTGCCGAAATGAAAAAAGAAAAAGGTCTAAAACAACTTAAAACAGGATGTAAGGTAAGCAATAGCGGAACAAAGAGTCGATTCTGACAAAAATAATAAATTAATAAAAACTCTACGCCAAAAACTTACACAGGTAGATACTTTTAAAAGATCCAATCGAACTATTAAAGAAGCGTCAAAAGATCTAAAGGAGAAAACTGCTCAGACGAATAAGAAGGTTACCAGTACAGTTTCATCATCTAAGGATCCAAAGCACGAAAACCATTCACATAGAGATTATTTGAAGCAATCTAAGCAAAATGAAAACTTAGGTGACTGTGAAATACCAAAAATTAAAGGACACAATCAAAATAAAAGTGACAAAATTCCAACGCCACATGAAAAACCAAAAGAGGAAAACATTCAGCCGGAAGAGAACTCTCATCCAGTCGTATCAGCTGTTCCAGAGGTAATCACTTTTCATAACATCAAATCTGTTCTATATAATTTCACCAGTATTTTCAGAAGACATTAAGTAAAGAGGATACTGAAATGGACAATGCAGTACTAGAACATTTAGATGGAGAAAAATCAGTTGCTTTTATGGAAGATGCTGATAATTTTGGAGATGATCTTGAAAAACTGGCAGAGATCGTTAGGTGTAAGAATGAGGAGTTACGACAGCTTGAAAAAGACAGCACATATTCCGATCAACAGGATGTTGAGCCAGAATCGATGAACGATGATATCAGGGAACTTGAAGAAGCTATTCGTCTGAAAAATGAGGAATTAAAACAACTTGAAGCCATAGAGAAAATTGAAAAAGACGACAAGTTGAATAAATGCAAAAATATAGTATCGAAAAAGAAAGGAAAACATATTCATCATATAGATAATAAACTTGATTTAGGTTCAAATTCAAATGATTCACATATCAGCACAGACAACTCCTCTGATTTGGAAATACCTGAAAATAGAATACCCACTCAATATCATCATGTGCATATGGAAACACGCCCTAACATGGTCAAATTTTTCAATGAGGAAACGATTCAGAGACGAGCAAATGCATTGACATTTCCTCAAAAATTCAGTCCGTTGCCTCCTAATCCGTATGCATTCAAAACAGTCAATCCGTACGTTTGCGTTCCCATGCGAAGAGATATAAGAACATTATCTGGTATGCAAAGTGTATGCGATAGAAATAGATATCTTAATGTACACCCAATTAACCCACCAATGCCAACAATGGGTTATATTCAGTTCCAGAAACCCGATGTGGTCCCTTACAATTTTATACCAGTTTCTCAACAGGTATTTATTTGTAATCACTTGTATAAGCTGTTATTTAACTTACGGAAATATTAACTTTTTCCTTAGCAATTATCAATTCGATCCGATCCCTTTATTCCAAAGACAACAGATTTCCAAATAGTGCCATCCTTTCAACATGAATCTCTTATCAATCGAAAACAATTTCAACCGTTTCCAATAAATACACATTTCAGAAAGGTGGATGACATTATCAAACATAGAAATGAAGCATTGAAGAAAATTGCAAAAGTAAAGAAACAGCAAGATTACTATCATAGACTATGTCTGAATACGATATGCAAAAATGCCGAAAAAAGGAAATCCCTATCTTATAAGAAACATTATTCACAACTATTAATTAGCAATTCTGCAATTCAGAATTCTGCGCTACGTAAAAATGATGAACCGAAACTAATTGAAACTAATGAGGAAAAAACTGTAAAAGTGAATGTCGCATCAAATGAAAAGTCAATCTCTCTAAGATTAGTTCCTGACCCACATAACATAGCTCTTGAAAAGGTAATTCATTATACCCTTCGAAATGGTCAATTGAAAATGGTCAAAAAAGGGTATACTAACTTTGTGCAAATGTATGTAACAGGCATAAGGAGGCGTGGCAGACCTCATAAAGTATATATATTCTTGCTCAGGATCACTAGCCGAGTCGATTGAGCCATGTCCGTCTGTCTGTCCGTCTGTCTGTCTGTCTGTCTGTCTGTCTGTCTGTCTGTCTCTCTGTCTGTCAGTCTGTCTGTCTGTATGTCTGTCTGTCTGTCTGTCTGTCTGTCTGTCTGTCTGTCCGTCTGTCTGTCCATCTGTCCGTCTGTCTGTCTGTTTGAGACAACAGATCTCAGCTATTAAAAAAGCTAGAGACACCAAATTTGGTGTGGAGGTTCCTATATATAGATAAAGTTTATTTCAAATGTTTGATGCCACGCCCACCTCCCCCGCAAATCGGTAATTTACGATTATTAACCAAAGTATTAAACTAAGAAAGTTCTGCTTTGGTATATATAATGCTAAATGCCATTAGAATAGATTCTCCAAATTACAATCCGATCGGACCAATAACACAGAAGTTATTCAAGTCAACTGTACGAGCAGCAGCATGCGCTCTGCTACGAGCAGTTGACGTCGACGTCGACGTTGCGTCGTGCCGCTTTACTCTTTACGCGCGTCGCTGTGTGAGTGCGAGCGAGTAAGTTATATGTATTAGAAGTATTTATGCAGAATTCTCTGTTTGAAATTATGAGTGTGATTACACGTTTGTAACAGATTTAGAAAAATTGAGAGAAGGGTATCTTACTGTCGACTTACTTACTCGACTGTAGCCATACCTACTTGTTTTTTAATGAGATATTTTAAAAGTTTCCCAGCTGTTTTGGGAGGCCGTTTGTAATTTGTCAACAAACTGTTTTATTTATTTTTAGAAATCTGTAGAAAATAATCTCAATTCCACTAAAGTGAAACCGGTAAAAGCACAATCAGTTCAAAATCCACTATGCCAACTTGTGAAGGGCATAGAAAAAGATAATCTAAATGACAGCAAACCTTCATTAGAAGAGAAAATAGAAATTAAAGGCAAAGAAAAACCTTCATTAGAAGTGGAAAAAGAAAAAATACAAGATCAGCCATTGGAAATGGAATCTGCCAAGAATTGCGTTGAAGTATCTAAGATACTTCATTCTGCTATAAATAAGGTAATCAAATATTAATTCAAAATATTTTTTAATAATCTATTATTTATATTTATTTATTTCTTTATATATGGAAAGCCAAAAACCAATATGGAAAGCCAAAAAAACCAATCCCAAAATATAAACAAAGTACAGAAGGAAAATGAAATGATAGTCTACGAGAATAATGCACTTATTGAGAAATCTAAGGGTGTGCAAATAATAAAGAAAGCCGATGTAATCCAAAAAGAAGTCAATATACCAAAAAGTGAAACATCTTCTACAGCAAGCAACGATATCAGGGTATCAAAGCTACTAGAAGATGATCTTAAAATTAAAAATAATAATGATGATTTATTAGATGAGGATACATTACTTACACAAGACGTAATCATGATTTAGAACTTGTTTATGTATATAAATATAATTTTTTTTCAATCCTTTTCAGAAAAAAACGGTTCAAAACCAAAAGGAAGTCGATTCAAATTCAAATAAATCATGCATTCACAAGAAGGTTTCACGGTTATCGATAAGCTGCGAAGTAGAAGAAATTGAAGTAACAAATAGAAATGAAGAACAAAAAAAACTTCAAGCAGATGTAGAAAAGAAAGCATTTAACAATAGAGCTAATGAGGAGTCAAAGAAGACTCTTGAGAAAATCTCAGAAACTCCGCAAGTGGGGGACATAATACCTCATAATGTAAGGTAATATCGATTATAATAGTTTGAAATTTACATATGATTTTTTCAGAAGAACCTAGCCGAGCAACCTACTACCGAATATAGTTTTGATGCAGCAATGTTTTCTTATTTGACTGAGCTTCAGGTTATTCCCATTGATAACGGCTTCACAGAACTCGAAGATCATTCGACTCAACAGCAAATGACAAAAACCGAAGAGGTAATAAATTTCACGTTGAAAATTTTTTAAAATATTATTTGAAAACGATAAATTGAATCAGTTAAAAAAAGAAACTGGGATGGTTAAAGATAAAATCGCATTAAAAAAAGAAAAATATCTTAAACCATTTACAGTTTCAAATAGTGCTAAAGAAACTAAAAAATCATATTAACGAAATGAAATCAAAGTTAAGAACCTTTCGGTAAAGGGTAATAAAAGAACAACAAGTGAACCGAAATTATTATTAGATTATAAATTTCATAAAATAAAACCAATAGTGAGTGGTCTGCAGAATTGATAAACTGCAGAATTATCATATCAAATATCATATGTATTACTAATTTTTTTTCAGAATAAACTTTATCAAAATAATTCGTTAAACGGTTTACCAATCTGTAAAGAAATCGCATTCAATGAGGAAGCACTCATTAAACTGAAGGAGATTCAGGTTTTTCCTATTGCTAATGAGGATGTTCAAAAAATGAATGGTAAATCAATTTATCCAAGTAGTTTGGAAATTATACCAGAACCATGTGTAAGTACATCTGATATCAATCTGAGTGTAAATGCTGATCAGGCCATACAAAAGGTACGATTTTATATTTTGAGAATGCAAATTTAAAGTTACGTTGTAAAAATTTCTTTTTAGAACGGACTTACAGGAAATGATTCAATCAATCAGAAATATACCCCAAAGAAATTCATACCAAAAGATCAACCAATCGATAAAATAGAGGTAATCGAATATTTAAGCCATTTATTTGTTTTACTGTTGTCTTTAATACTTTAGAAAACTTTTGTCAACCCGATTTATCTTTAGTTTCTAACAAGGAACCATACTATGTTGACTCGTTTTAGGTTTCCAGTGAGGGCAAAAAATTAAGAGAAACTAACCAAAGGACAAAAGGCAAACAAAAATTAAAGAAAGTTGAACTGGAGACGGACAAAAAACCGATGTGTCACGAAATAGTTCAAATAGAAAAGGATCAGACGTTTCCTAACAGTGTTGGAGAAAATATAGAAGAAAAATTGTCTATTAGAGAGCAACCACCAATTCCAAAAGAAACCGATTTTAGTGCAGAATTATTTCTAAATCGGAGGGATATTCAGGTCATTCGTCTAGGTAAAGATAATAAGATATCTGAAGGGATTGTTCTACCAAAAACTAAAGAAAAGAAGAAACGAATTGACTTGAAACGTGCACCAAGAACAAAAGTAACAAAGGTTCAAAAAGGAATGTTAAATTCTCAATGTGAAACGCTATCTCAAAGTGTAGTTCCCCAAGAGGTAATCGGGTTGTTGAGTTTAAATAAAATTGGTATTATTAACTTATTATTTTCAGAAAAATGTAATTCAATGTCATCCATTAACTTTAAAATCTGTTCCAACCGAAACTGACCTTAAAACAATTCCAAACACAAGTGGGATTCAACAATCTTCAATTGATGATAAAAATAATCAAGTTATAAATGAAGAATTCAAAAAAGTGAAAGGTAATACAATCAAGCAAAAAAAAATGAAAAAAGCTGTGGCTAAAAAGCAAGCGAAAACAATCCCTCAAAAGGTAAACGTTTTTGGTAAATGTTAAAATATATAATTCATATTCTTTCAATCAGAAACCTGTGCCCGGGAAAAGCTCCATTTTTGATATAGAATATTCCGAAAAGAAAACTGAAGAGGTAGGCAAATGCATTAGGTTTTCGTTCATAAAATAATTTGGTATTTTCTAGAAGGTGTTGCTAATAGAAAATACTTCAGAAAATAGAAAATTTCAAGATCTGTCTGAAACAAATAAGAAATTTCAAAAGGTTCAACAAAATACGGAAAATAAAAATACTTGTAAGACGGGAATATTGTTTGATGAGAAATCAAAAACAATTCATGAGCGCGCATTAAATAAACTTCCAATCGAAAAAACTAAGACAATTGCTAATAATACAAGTTTCCAATGTTCTAATAATTCCAATACACGTTTAACATATTGCGATCCTCTACAAAGCTCGAATGCTCAAAAAACGAAGATTCCTCCATCAAAAGTGGTCTCCCATCACAGAAAAGTTTCACCTTTAGTGATAACAAAGGTTCAAAAAGGAATGTTAAATTCTCAATGTGAAACGCTATCTCAAAGTGTAGTTCCCCAAGAGGTAATCGGGATGTTGAGTTTAAATAAAATTGGTATTATTAACTTATTATTTTCAGAAAAATGTAATTCAATGTCATCCATTAACTGTAAAATCTGTTCTAACGGAAACTGACCTTAAAACAATTCCAAACACAAGTGGGATTCAACAATCTTCAATTGATGATAAAAATAATCAAGTTATAAATGAAGAATTCAAAAAAGTGAAAGGTAATACAATCAAGCAAAAAAAAATGAAAAAAGCTGTGGCTAAAAAGCAAGCGAAAACAATCCCTCAAAAGGTAAACGTTTTTGGTAAATGTTAAAATATATAATTCATATTCTTTCAATCAGAAACCTGTGCCCGGGAAAAGCTCCATTTTTGATATAGAATATTCCGAAAAGAAAACTGAAGAGGTAGGCAAATGCATTAGGTTTTCGTTCATAAAATAACTTGATATTTTCTAGAAGGTGTTGCTAATAGAAAATACTTCAGAAAATAGAAAATTTCAAGATCTGTCTGAAACAAATAAGAAATTTCAAAAGGTTCAACAAAATACGGAAAATAAAAATACTTGTAAGACGGGAATATTGTTTGATGAGAAATCAAAAACAATTCATGAGCCCGCATTAAATAAACTTTCAATCGAAAAAACTAAGACGATTACAAGTTTCCAATTTTCTAATAATTCCAATACAAGTTTAACATATTGCGATCCTCTACAAAGCTCGAATGCTCAAAAAACGAAGATTCCTCCATCAATAGTGGTCTCCCATGAGAGGAAAGTTTCACCTTTAGTGATAAAAAGACAGAAGTGTGAAGGTGGTCCACACAGTAAGGGATTAAAACGTCTCACAAATTATACAGTAAAAAAATCGTGTCGCAAGGAAGTCACATTAGATGAAAAATTACGTCAAATTCAAAAACGAAACGAAATTTCTCAAGAACTTGCCCAATGTGCTCAAAAATCGCATAAGCCATCTCAAGATAGTCTTTTAAATTGTATACCAAGACGAGAAGACTTCGTTGAAGGAATAACACTCAATCGACAAGACATTGATCATAATGATAATGAGTTTCATATAGTATCCAAAAATAATGAGAAAACTTTACTGAATCAGAAATCAAATCGAACATCCACACAAAGTGGTTCATTTCCTATGATAAAACCTTTTGAAACTGGACCCGCTTTAAATCAAATAAATGTTCAATCTAAAGCAGATTGCCTAAAAACACAAAAAATTCCAGATTTGGCAAGCAATTCTAAGGAAAAAATATTGATTCCTAAGACCGAAAAAAAGAAATCACAAACGCGCATAACAAAACTCAAGAAGCCTCCAAAACAGGTATGTAAATCGAAAATTTTTATTGAAATAGTATTAATTGATATGCTAATCATAGAAGGCAGTATCTTACTTGGATTTGTGGAATATGAGGAAAGAAAACAAGCTATACAATGGAAAGCCGATAGTAATTCCGTCATATATTGAAGATATCTGCAGACAAAAAGATTTGAAAAGGCTGGAAAGAGAAAATAAACGGAAAGAGAGTATGGCAATAGGCAAAGTATCTGCTGTACCGAAATCTAAAAAGGTTACCAAAGCAACTAAGCAACCGATTCTTGCTCATGAAGTCCATCAGAATGATGGGGTAAAACTAGTGCCCTGTTTCTTAAAAATTTTAATACTCTTTCTTTAATTTTCTTTAGGAAACACCTAAAAGCTCAAATAACCCGAGATTATACCAAGAGGCTTCGAAAACCAATCAACTAAAATTACGAAAATTATCAAAAGGGAAGGATCTATCGATTCTTAAGGAAATTTGCAACCCCCAAGAGGCCAAGGAAAATGAAATAAATAAAATAGTGAAATTTCTTGAAGAAGGATTTGAGGATCCCAAAGAGGTGGAGAAAAATGTGCAGTCCAGAAACATAGATGAGTTAGTGTTGCCGATAAAAAAGACCACTGTGAACAAGAAGCGCCCTAACGAGAATTCTCAGTCTTCCGACAAGCAAATAAAAAAAAGAAAGCTTTCTTTGTGTGAAAATCCTATCACAAAAAAAGATAACAGCAAGTTAAAAATGGAACTAAATAATAAATCAACTAAACCTTCGGATAAAACCCAAGAAGAAAATACAACAAAAAAATTGGTCAATAAAACAGTTAAAAGACAGATTGGTCAAATAAAAGAAATGAAAGAAAAACCAACAATTGAGAAAAGAGTTGTGAATGATAAAGGAAATCAAAACATAACAAAAACAGCTGAGATAAAGTCAAACAATGGCATTGGAATTTCCGCTAACCATCCGATACTTAACGAATTAATCAAAGCCCAGGAAACTACTACTAGTTCATTAAAAGAAAATAATCACAAAACTTACAATGAGAAAACTACTGAAAATATTGGAGAGACATCACAGGAAATCGATAAAACTGTGGTGGAAAATATCGGGAAGGATTATAAATCTACAAGTTCTGCCCCAACAGGAGGTCCCTCAATTTTAAAACAGGCATCTGAAGAGGAACTTGCAGAAGAAGCTGAAAGAGAGCGGGTAGGTTCAACAAAGTTCTTATAATAACCATGTTCCATGCATATGCTTCATTAAAACTTATATGATCGATCATTAATAATCTTAGGGAGCTGCTAACGATACGAATGAACGCCGATTGTGGGATATACGCGAAGTGCGTCAGACCAGAATGGTGGGGATGCTGCAACACTTGAAAGACGAGGATGTGGTAGATCTGGAGGAGTTCGCGGTGCTAGACACGTTTCAAACGTACAATTCCAACAAACTGAGCTGCGTCCAGAGCACCGTGTTTCAACATCCCAATAAGGTGATCGAACAGGCCACACTGAGCTCCGTACAGCTGCCGGATCTTGTCAAGGAGATGTCACTGACGGAAAAATACAAATACGCGAATCGACTTAGCGAGGCACAGCTGGAGGCGCTCCAGTATGCGTGCCAGGCACACAAACAACAGCTGCCCAACGGAGCGCGTGCCGGTTTCTTGCTGGGCGATGGTCCCGGCATGGGGAAGGGCCGAACATTGGTGGCCCTGATCTATGAGAACTACAGGCAACGTCGAAAGCGTGCACTGTGGATTTCTATGTCAGCGCAATGCAAATACGATGTGGAACGCGACGTGATCGCTGTGGGAGTCAGTGCGCACATCAAGGTGGCTTCGTTGAGTAGCTTCGAGTATCGGGACATCGCTTCCAATGACGGCAACGAAGGCAGTGAAGCCTTTATGCAGGGCATCATCTGCTGCAGCTATGCGGAACTGATTGCAGAGTCACCTTTCCCAGGCAACTCCCGGCACAGCTCGCATGTGACACAACTGGTCGACTGGCTTGGCAGCTGTGGCATCATCATTCTCGATGAGTGCCACAAGGCGAATGTACTTAGTCTGACCAGTGCCAGCAAGTTCATCCGCACGTGCACACTGGTTCTGCAGCTGCAGCAGCTTTTGCCCCTGGCACGCGTGGTCTACGTTTCGGCTACAGGTGCTGCCGAGCCGCGCAACATGGTCTATATGGAACGACTGGGATTGTGGGGCAAGGGCAGCTCGTATGCGGTATTCCAGGAGTTCGTTACTGCCATGGAGAAGCGCGGCTCTGGCGCTGTGGACTGCATGGCTGCCGACATGAAGATGCGTGGCATCTATCTGGCCCGCCATCTCAGCTACGAGAACATCAATTTTCACATTAAGGAGATTCCCATGGCGCGTGAATTTCATAAATTCTACAACAATTCAGCCGATCTGTGGGCCCAGCTCTATGGGCAGGTGATCAAGGCTTGTCGTCGCCTGTGCATCGATTGCCGTACGCAGGAGAGGATCATGCGAAGGTTTTGGTCCGATCAGACGCGTTACTTTAAGCACGTCAATTTGGCCGCCAAGCAGAAGGATATGGTGACTCTGGCTAACGAGATATTGGCCAAGGAGCAGGCCGTTGTGATCGGGCTCCATGACACGGGAGATTGTGGAACACTTGATAATCCGGTGGATAATGAAAGCGAGCCGCCAAAGGATTTTGTCTCCACTGCATTATACATTATACAAACGTTTATGGACAATCTCTTTCCAGCACCCTCGAAAGAGTATTTCGATAAGCTAATCATGGACAATGCCTTCTATCCGGAATCGGATACGCATCTGTGGGGCTTGAAGCGTGCACGCATGGACTCCGACTGCTCTGATGAGGAAGCCGAGCATGAGGACGACGAGGAGGAGGAACAGGATGATAAGCAACTCAGAAATATACCCATATTTGGACGCAAACGTCGTGGACAGCCGATCAAGGGTGAGTTACAATAGGTGATCCTCTCTCTCTCTCTCTCTCTCTCTTCTACATTCCAACATATCCTTGCAGTGAAGAAATCAAAGCAGCAGCGCATCCTGAAGAGTTTCTGCAACAGCAAAGCACCAGAGAATGAGGATAAGGACTTTAAGATAGACTATGATACCTTCGATCCGACGGTGGCCAAGGTCACTGAGCCTGAGGTGATGCGCTGCATTAATGCTCGCGAGAAATTGATGCAAAAAATTGAACGGATGCAACGCCGCATGCCGCCGAATACACTGGACAAACTAATCTCTAAGCTGGGTGGCAGTGACCAGGTGGCTGAGATCTCGCTGCGACGCAGTCGTCTGCTGAAGGGGATCAACGATGAGACAGCTCAATACGAGATGCGTGGGCAGACGGACGCCCAACTGACTGAGCTTAACTTGCAGGAGCGACAAAGCTTTGTGAATCATAGCAAACGGATTGCAATCATCACGGAGGCAGCCTCATGCGGCATCTCGCTGGTCGAGCCAAATGCTGCAGAAAATCCAAGGAAGGTGCATCACTTTTGCTTGGAGCTTCCATGGTCCACAGATCGTGCAGTGCAGCAGTTGGGACGCAGCAAGCGTAGCAAGCAGCAACACGATCCCGAATATGTAATACTTGTCTCTAATCTTGCCATGGAGAGCTATCAGGCCAGCATGTTGGCCATGCAACTAAAGCAACTGGGTGCCGTGGAGAGTGAGTTGCTTGATAATGATAATGATAATGATAAGCAGGGGGCACGCAACGAGCAGCTGCCCTTCAATGTCGACTCCAGCATTGGCAACATTGCTCTGGACAGTGTGTTGCAGCAGATATCGGGCGGGAAACCATTGGAGGACGATCTGGTACCGAAGTCATATGAAGGCGATTTTCTCCTCGACAGTTACTATTCACTCTCCGGTGTGGGCATCCTTACGGCGGGCCTCAATAAAACAAACATCATTGACGCTGACTGCCTCAATGTGACCACATTCCTGGACCGCATCCTTGGCTGTCGCATTGAAATACAGAATGCAATCTTCAAATTCTTTATTAATAAGTTGAATTCACTGATTCTACAGACCCGTCGCAAGCCGCTCCTCGATCTGGGCATTATGGATTTGGATGTACATGGCGGTAGCGTTAGAACCACTAAACTGACTAATTTCCGACGCAATGGCGAATTAGGTCGTGCCTCCACGGAGCTGCGCACTGTCATCGTTGAGCGTGGCATGTCTTTCCAGGCGGCAATGGCTGAGTAAGTGGGTGTGGCATCAATCTTCATGTGTATACTTCATCCCTTTTCCCTCTTCCCAGGTACGAAAAGGAGGAGCGAAGCAATTACGAGGGTTTCTACATACTGGAAACTGCGTTGAACAACGTCAAGTGCGCCATACTCTGCCTGAGTGAGGACTATGAGCTAGATCCGGATAACATTGTAATACCCAACCACAAGAGCTGTGTGCAGCTACGCATCTGTCGCCCTAACATTGGTTTCCAGCTGAACATGGAGTCGCTAGTCTCGATCCGTGAACGTTACACCAAGACGTCGCCGAAATTGGCAAAAGAATTATGGGATAAGCAATACCAGTGCAACCTTAGCTCGTGTGCCCACATCTATTGGACCGGCAGATGTAACTATGGCCCGAATTGCTATCTGGGATTGCGTCGCCGCACCTATCATGTCCTCTCCGGTCTCATTCAGTCCATCTGGGAGCGCATTGCGGAAGTAATCGAAAAGCAAGGACGTCAAATGCAAATGGTACGCTACTCGTTGAATCCCAATCGCAAGGTGGTCGGTGTTCTGGTCTCCGAGGTGGCATATCGACGCCTTGTGACTGTGCTATCACGTGATTTCATGGTCGATACCAGCAATTACAGCTACTAGTGGGATTATTGAACTCTCCTCCTTATAGAATTAAGAATTAGAAATAAGAATTAGAATTAAGAACGAGCAAATAAAGGTCTCATTTCAGGCAGAAATAGGCTTATGTGTTCTGTGTAATACTAGATATATAATACTAGATATACGATATTTCCTTTGCCTTAAACTGTTTTGATTTAATCGATATTAATATCGCTTTATTGACATCTCTAGTTTACAAACTGTACTTACTCTAAGCTGCTTTACTGTTTGACGTTGTTAATGGGGACACGCCATATAAGGCATACACACACACACACATACGCTGTATAGTTAAGTGCGTGTTGTGTATTAAAATTCACCTTCAAATTCAAAATCAATAGGCAAAAATGTCCACACCTCCCAACAACAACATGTCAAGTGAGCAACAACAACAACTACTAGAGAAAACAACAACAATGGAACACGCCTTGAAAAAGACAACGTTCAGATTGTTTTGGAGCAGATTTTATTTATATTTTTGCAGCGTTGCCCATTTTTGCTTGTGTTTTCTGCTTTTTTTTAGATACCCTCTAGGCAATTAACATAACAGGGGCATATTGATATGAGAACTTGATTAAATAATGATATAAATAGCTATATTATAAGAATCAATTGATAAATCAAATAAACATTTTAATTTATTAAGAAGTTGATTATATTTGTATAGGGTATTCGGCAGTCGTGCTTGTCTGACAACTTATTTGTTGTTTTTTTTTCTCTCTGAATTTGTGCCGTGTGCCGATGCCACAGCTGCGATAGAAAGAAACATTTTGGGCGTACCATGGGCCACATGCCACGCCCCTAGCGTTGAAAAAAATGACGCCCACTTTATTGTGTTAATTTCTTGTGAATTTGTTTTTTTTTACGCAATATATTGTTGTTATTCTAGTTATTATTATTGTATTACGACGTTCCAAACTGAATACTTATTTTCCATTTCGACCTGACAACACAGAAGACACCCAGGGGAGGCTGTGGAGGGTGTCCAGGCATGATCGAGAGAGGAGAAGAGAGAGGCACCTCATAGCTTTTATAGATAACAAGATTAAGTTGTAGGTCGCTGGTATCGGGCGACTTTATTGAGTTAAGTCTGCAGTAATGAAGAGCCTACGGGATAGTCGAGTCTAGGTGTGACCATGCACTTGTCCCAGCTCACGCTGGTCACACAATCCCCTGCGAAATACTTTGCACAAGTAGAAGCGCTTCCTTTCCTAAATCCCTTGGACTTAGCAGCGGCTTTGCCTCGAACTATTTTTTATCGTTTTTTTTTGCTTTTCAATCTCTTTTCTCGCCTGTCATTGCCTGAGCTCCCTATCGCAGCTCATTCAGAGTGTCGACCAGTTCAAACTTTTCTTCTCTTCTACTTTCTTTCTTCTTTTTCCTTATTTTTCTTTGGCAACTTATGACTTGCTTTATAGACAAATTTCCTTCTACAAAATGGCAATGACAGCTAGAAGAATAAAAAAAATATATAGAAAATAAGAAGCACTTTAATTATTATCGCTGTTTAGTTGATTTTGCAATCAGCTTACTTGTTAATAAAGCATACATATATTATTTACAAACATAAGTGGAGTGTAAAAATTTAATAAGTGGTAAAACAAATTAAAAAGTCTGCAAAAAGTACCCCAAATATTTTATGAAATATCTGTAGTAAACCAGGTCTAATCAACTCCACGCAATAGATTAAAAATCACATTTAAATATTTCACTGACCACGCAACGCAATTTCCTTCATTTTTTTTTATTTATTTATTTATTTCTTTACTTAGCTTGCCCCATGCGTCGTATACGCAATATTGTCCAGGAAGTGGCAGCTTATCTGCCTGCAGTCTGCAGTCTTATCGCCGACACGCACTCAGCAAACTCAATCAAATTGCAAATCGCGGTGGCTTGTGCAAAAATCCGCAGCGAATTAAGCGACAAATCAAACGACGCATAAATAATTGCGCAGGCCACGCCCCGCAAAAAAAAAAAAAAAAAAAAAAACAAAAGCCCACAGCATGCACCGCCCAAGACGGTGGAGCGTGCAACATGCAACCACGCAGCGGCTACGCAATGACAAGACAAGCGACAAAATTTTGCCAAAAACGAATAAGTTATACACTATGAAAAAATAAATAAAAAAAATACTGAAATAAATTAAAAAATTAAAGTAAAAAACAGAAAAAAATCAATATTAAAATTTATAAAAAAAAAAATAATAATTATATCTTAAGATAATACTTATTTCTCGTTGTAAAAAATACTTTTACTCATGTTAAAAAGAAAGGTCGCCAAAAATCTATGATAATACTTATTATTATAATACAAACAGTTAAAAAAAAAAAAAAATAAAAAAGTGCATGACATAGTTAACATAAATAAAACACTGGAACAATTTGAGGCTGCCCGTACAGCACTACCCTACAATACCCTATCCTTGGGCAGGGGTGCTCTACCAACACAATGGGCATGCAGCTGGAATTTCTCGCTCTACTCGTGCTGCCTAGCGACGTTCTATTTTAATTAAATTAGTTTCGTTTTTATTTATATTCGCATTTATAGCCAGAATTATTTTTTGGACCACCCACTAGCAGCAGCAGCAGCAGCAGGAGCAGCCATATAACGACCGAACCGCCCCGAACCGAGACGGACCGAGAACAAACCCTAAAAACGTCTGTGATTGGAAATATTTGTTGGCCTACGGCAGCAGCAGCTGCCTAATTAAGTTGGCTTATTAGTTTCGACGCGTCGCTAGAGATGAAGCCCGTGAGCTAGAGTGAAACCAGACTAAGGGGAACTACCAGAATAATACTCTAGTACTCTAGTGATATGCGGCGCCAAGTGGGCAGAGAGCAAAAACTTTTGCGCGAAACCTCTAAACTTGTTTGGCAATAAATTAATAGCAGTTTATAAAAATAACTACAGGTTTCTTATTATTATTATTTTTTTTTTTTGGCTCAAGTTCAGCTAGACAGCTTTAAAATTGCTAGACTTGTTTGCTTTAAATGCTACGATAAGAGTTTTGGATAATATTAACGTTCATACAGACACTTTATGAGGTCGCAAATTGCCAAGTGCTTTGAACATTTGCGAAACTATTCGCTTTGCTTTTTGCTTAATGGGGTTAGCTCTACTAATATAATTGCTTATATATCTATAGAGTGGAAAGCGTAGTGTCTATAGATCCCTCCCCCCTGGAAGCCTACTTAAGGAGCTGGGTCAACTCATTTTCTATAGGCTTTCTTTGGATGGGGGTCGCATTTGCTGGCTAATTTGCTCGCTACAGTGGGAGACACACATGCTCTATGTACACACACACACACACACACACACATGAGGCACACCTTCTAGTATAATACTCTTACCTTCTTCAACTATCCATACACCCTACTAATCGCCTGGAATTCTGCTCAAAAGCCTCTGCGATAGCTGATACTCAAGTTAAACATGCTTGGTTTCTATTTCACTGCGCCGTAGTGTGTCCCTGTGTGTGTGTGTGTGTGTGTGTGTGTGTGTGCCAGCCAGTGTGTACATCTTCCACTTGATATTGTATAATTTATGAATCGATTTTGTAGAATAGGAATGATTGCCTTCTTATGTATTCAATGAGTTTACCTAAACACTCGAGGATCTTGCGATGGTTCCACCTCGGCGTGTTGTGCTTGCCCTCTAGGCACATCAGTAGCTCCTCCTCCCCCCACACACACACACACACACACAGACAGCTAAGCCTGCTACCCCATGCCAGCTGACTCTGCCTCCTGCCTCCTGCCTCTTTTAGCCATGTTTAGCTCGCAGCAGGCCAAGCTGTTGCTGTCGATAGTTGTCGTTGCTCTTGTTGTTGTTGTTGTTCCAATTCACCTGAAGCCAGCTAACTGTGATTTTCGCGTTAATTACGTATACGCACTGCGGTCCACGGCCATTAAAGTCCAACCACCCCAACCCCCCCCTCCGCCCATCATCGTCCGGCTCATTAAAGAGACAACAGCGAATGGGAAAAGGAGTGAGGGCAACAACGAAAATGGTAAGCTAAGGAAAAACCCAATCCCCTCCCCCCTCCACTCCACGGGCACACGAAATGCAATTAAAGTGCGACCCGCAACTGTTTTGACCAAAATTCGCGACCGACCACAAACAACACGAGAAACAACATGAGAAACAAGAAGGGAAACAACAAGAGAGAAACAAGAGAAACAACAATCGACGACGACGACGACGACGGCGACGATGTCGACGATACCTGCGCGCTGCACATGAACACGGTCAACTGGTTTATGTGCGGTTAAAGATACCCTTTCCTCCCCCTCCGGGTCGGTCGGGTTAGTTGGATAAACGGTTACGGGGCAGGAAATGAAGTAGTAAAAAGAACTAACAAAAAAGGCCAAAAATAATGGAAGTATAAAGTGCTGAGATGGGTTCTATAGCGGGTGATCTATGCTTGAGTTACTCAACTGTTTCTATTTAAATGGCAAGTGGTGTACAAGCACAAAAACGAGCTTTGAAAGCTTTAAATCACTGAAGAAAAACTAAAGCTCATTGAAAGTTGCTTCAATTGAGATTCGAATGATTTGAGATTATTAAAAGCGCTTTGAAAGCTCTTTATATTAGGATTAAGGTAAAATCCTCCAAACGCTTAAAAAATATAAAAAAATTAACGAAAAAAGCGCTACTGTTTGGATTACTCAACTGTCTCTATTTAAATGGCAAGTAGTGTACAGTTACAGTACTTTGAAAGCTACTTCAAGTGCAGGAAAAAGAGCTTTAAAAGCTGTTTCTTTTAGGCTAATAAACAGTTCCCATTAAAGCTTTTAAATACTGAAGAAAAACTACTAATTAAGCTCAATAGATTCGAATAATTGAGTTTACTAAAAAGCGCTTTTTAAGCTTTTTCTTTTGGGATTAAATCCTTCTAAAGCCTAAAAATTAAAAAAAAAAATACTAAAAAAGCGCTTCTGTTTGGATTAAAATCAGTTGCTTTTTAAAGCTGAAATTACTAAAACAAAAAGCTAACTTTAATTAGAAAAAACTCCAGATTTTCCGCTGCAATAAAAGGCCAGTTTTAGCTGGAAAAAAGCGACAATTTTTATTTAAAGTGCATTAGCACGTCGTGGTGTTAGCCTTGTTTTGTCTCTAGCTATTTTGTGCAGTGTTGCTGCCCGCATTTCTGTGCCGTTAGCCAAAAAAAAAAAAAAAAAACTCTTGCGCTAACTAACTTGGCTAAAGGGGCAAGTGTTTTGGTCAGCGAGGCGACTCCACTCGAATCGCCTTGCCTCGCCTTGGTTGCCATTGTTAATCTTGCCTTAGTTGTGGCTGCTGGCCTGGCTAACTGGCTGGGCTGTCTGTCTGGCCAACTGGCTGGCTGGCCTAGCCGTGCAGACTGCATCGCTTCCAGGCCACTTCACTTTATTTACCGTTTTAGCCAGAGCGTTAAGTGTGCGACAACATCGAACTGCTCCCATTTTTTTATGGCCAGTTTATTGAAAAAAAAAGGCGAGAAAAACCCGCCAACTAGAGAGGAGGCAAGTCATGGCTAAAGTCACTGAAAAGGAGTCGCTGAAGGAATCGCTGCCATCGGGTGTTTCAGGTGATAAAACTTAAACGTTGCATAAGGCGTGAGGCAAGTGGCAAGTGGCATGTGGCAAGTGACCATTCACGCCTTTCCCTCCCCCTCTCTCTCTCCCTGTCACTTACATTGCCTTTTACGAGCAAAGGCAAAGGAAGTGGAAGTTGCCTCGTCAGCGGAGGCACGCGGAAATTTATCGATGAAAATGGAAGTGGAAGTGGAAGGAGAAATGGAAATGACAGTTGCAGCTGAAGATGAGCACAGTAATTGACCCGCTGGCAGTGCATAATAATAAATACAAGAGACAAGAGCCATAAGGCAGCCAAAAGGAGCTAAAGAACTGCCTAATTGAAGATATGCGCTCCCCATATATTATTTCAAGCTTATTACTTAACAATGTAGAAGAAAAACGTACAAGGTAAATGCTGAAACATAAAGCTGACTTAAGAAAAAACATAAAATTACAGACACCGTGCAAAGCATGCACAAAGAGAGTGCAAATTGATAGCTAAACGCACTCAGAAAAATTCTCGTTTAAACAGTAACCTGAGCAATGTTGCAAAACTTATGCTAATAATGAGATTTATTAAACTTAAATAAATAAATAAAACATATTAAATGCTTTAACACTCAAGAACTGAAGCAATTCTTGCAGATTTACAGCTAATAAATGCTGCATTTGCATTAATTCAAACTTAAATCATTTTCTCGCCTGTGCCACATTTAAATTCTGGCGCCACAGTGCTGCACTGGTTTATCGATGACAGCACTGCCAGCTGCAATGAAAACTTATCGAAGCCGAAGCTTTCGCTTTGTTTACAAACAGAAGCGAAGGCATCATGGCGCCCGGCAATTGCATTTGACAGACACACTGACGCTCTCTTAGCACGCGCCCGCAACAGCTGTCGCTCTCTCTCTCATTGTCATTCACTCACTGCGCTCTCTTTGACTTGCCTTCGCTCTTTGCTGCCGGCATGCTGCTCTCTCTTGCCGTTTTATTGTTGGCAGAGCGCGTGCGCTGCAAGTGTCAAAATTGCAATCTAAAATGTAAACGAAAGAAAAATTGTGCAAAGCAGGCGGAATAAGCTGAAAACAAATAACAAAAAACGGCAAAGTCGCAGACAAAAGAAAAAGAGAAAGAGAAACGAGGCAATATATAAATGAAAAACAGATGTGCGACCATTCGCGGCAGCCAGAAAAAGTCGTGATTGAATTTTTCCATAGCGCCGCGACGAATTTCCATTGTGGTCAATCGCGCAGCGTCGTTTCTTCTATCGTCTCATTCGCAGTCGCAGCGCGTCGCGGTGTGCTAAAACAAAAAAACGAAAGAAATAAAAAACTTTTAAAAATTTCCGTCTTGCCTAATTGACACATGCTTAATTTGTGATATTTTGTATTTTTTTTGGAACACACGTCACAGAGATAGACAGAGATAGAACGAGAGCGTGTGAAGTGCGTGTATAGTGCGTGTGTGTGTGTGTGTGTGCTCCGCGTGTTATGCAAAGTGTGAAGGAGTGAAGAGTGAAAAGTGAATTAGAGAAAAGTGAAAACTAGCGTGCAATTATTGTTATTCCGATATACCCTACACATATATATATATATACGTGCTCTGACTGTAATCAGGTATATGCTAGCATCCCTCTCTCTCTCTCCCACTCTCTATCTGTGCTTCTTATTGTTGTTTTCTTTCTTTGTAAGAGACCCCCTCCCCCCCCATCCATCACCAGCCACGCCTCTGCTCACATGCAGCTTATTAAAGCACTTCGGCCTAATTGCATGCTGTGAAAATTAACTGCGCCATGAATGAGTCACGCCGCCGACGCTGCCGGCGTCGCTGTCTGGACAGCAAGCAGCGGCTATTTTTAACCTACGCACATGCTAGCAGGCAGCGAAACCGGCATAGGCTGGCCACACTGCTCGATAGATCGATAATTCGCATATGATTTATTTGCACTTGTGTTTGTTATTAGACAAGGCAGCAGCAGCGACGGCGGCAGCAGCAGCAGCAACTGCAGCTGCATCGGCATCGGCTGCGTCAGCTCCAGCGCAGCGAACTTTCTGCAGCATACTTTCAGGCGGCGCATGCAAATTGCCATGTGCTGCGGCTTTCTCTCTGCTCTCTCGTCTCTGCACGCCGCTTCTTACTCGTTTTGTCATCCTTCTCTATGTTTGTTTTGCCGTTTCGTTTTGTGTGCGTGTGTGTGTATGTTTATTTGTTGTGGAATGTGAAATGTGACGTCACAATTTTCTGCATTTCTTGCGCTGCCCCCAAAGTATGCAATGTGTGGGCGAGACTGAGAGAGACGCAGCTGCTCTGCTCACACATTTCTATCTCTCTCTCTTTCTTTCTTTCCTTCTTTCTTTGTGTGTTTTTGAACATTTTCGGATCCAACTTGATAAGCAAAATTTCAATTATAATCACACACAGATTTATTTTACGAAAATAACAACAAAAAAAAAAAAAAAAAAAAAAAAAAAACACGTACGCACGCACGCAGTCACACATACATAGAATACAAATGTAGAATTTGGTACATTGTTTTCGCTTGCATCACTCATTAATGGCTTCCTTCAATATGTCGCAATTATTGAAGAATTTATGCAGTAGCCAAAACACTTTGCAGTTCATTCAGTTAACAAAATCAAAACATTTAACCAGAACTAGAGCAATAGTTACAACAAGAACAACAAAGCAAACTGACAGAGAATACAAAGCGGAAGCAACAACAACAAACACTACAACAACAACAACAACAACAAGCAACACAGCAGGCAGAGCGACAACAGCAACAACAGCAACAAGATCCTATTACGGCGCCCAACTGCGACGCCAGCTGAGCGTAAGCAGCAGCAGCAGCAGCAGCAGCGCAGACAGCACGCTAAGCTGTCAACGCAGGCAGAAGTCAAAGCAGAAGGCGACGACGTCAAGGCTCAAGCACACTGGCAAAAGCTGCTGCACCTATGCGAGCTTAGGCAGAGAGACAACGCCGGCAGCAAAAACAACAACAGCAGCAGCAGCAGCAACAACGACAATGTCTCAAGAGGTCGTCGACGCTGATGCGGCGTCAGCTGCAGCAGAAGCTCAGGCTCAGGCTCAGTTCACGCGAGAGTATTATGACATGCCCTTTCAAGTAAGTATGCGTGAGAGAGCGCGTCACAAAGAGCGAGCAAGGCGGGGAAGAGAGCGCCAGTACGTACGTACGGGACACACACGCACACATACACATCAATCAGCTGCAGCAAAACTCATTAGCTGGCTGAGCCAATTGTGTCACTCTCTCACACATACACACACTCACTCTTGAAAACTCTCTCAAACACACACACACACAAGTGTGAGAGCGCAAAGATTTGCTCTGCTCTAATGTTCTCTTGTGCACTTAATTGCTTCGCTACACCGCCACCTCCCCTTCCCCTGCCGCACTCCCTCACTCACGTTATGCTGCATCCTGCTGCCTTAACATGCCTTTCTCTGCCTCTCTCTCTCTTTATCTCTAACTCTTTTTCTGTCTCCATCACACGCAACTCAACTCACTTAGAGACCCAATTCGAAGCTGTTCTTTTGTGTGAGTGTGCGTGTGGTTGTGTGCCGTCACTCTGCTTTACTTTCACTTATCCCCTCTCTCTCTCTCTCTCTCTGTATCCTTCTTATGCCGCCTCTACGGGTCCTTGCAGTGCGAAATGAGCGACTCAGCCCCCAATACACCCGGTCCCTGCTCGGCCCCCAAGAAGTATTATCGTCATGCGGCCCACAGGTGAGTACCCTGCTATATGTAGAGTATATACAACGACTTGCAGATACTCTTTCTTAAGTTTTAACTGTATGGGGCCTCTCAATAAATTCTTTTCTAAACATTAGAGGGCAATATATATATATCTGTCTGTTGTTCTGTCCTTATAAACTCCCACTACAGGGTATTTAATAGTCGAGCACTCCTGACTGTAGTTTTATAGTTTTTTTTTATTATCAAAACTGGAAATCTAGGCATTTTTGTAAACACGTGCCTCCATAGGTTTCTAGCGATATTATATGTATATACATTTTTTTGTTGTGGCTAAAATTATATTATTCTATATATAGAATTTATATAAAGCTACAAAACTGAACAGCAACATTATTTTGTGAAGAAATTGACGTTTTTATGCAGTTTTTAAAGCTAAAAATATGGGAAACTATTGTGGAAATTGTATTTTAAGTTTACTCTCTATATTTAACTGAGTTTCTGCTATGCCAATCTCTGGCAATACTTTATTAACTACCATTGTAATTAAGTTGTCGAGTCATACATACCTCTCTCCCTAGTTCATAATATATTAAAACCTACGCTGTTCTAAAGATTGTAGCTGCAGCTGTCGCGCTCTCTCTCTCTCTCACACACACACACACTCTGCTCATTAAGACTGTCAAGATTATCCGGCACAAGTTCTTATCATTCACATCTGTTTTCGTTTCTATTTCTATGTGTTTCCTTAACCCTGTCACAGCTGACATAGGTTAATCTGGCTAGGGAGGTGTCAAGGTTAAGAAGAAAAGCAGAGAAAAGTTTAGACAAAGTTAAGGTGAGATTGAGGTTAGGGTTGCTGCTAAACACTTAAGAAAATCATATCATGTCAAGTACACTCTCCACTTGGTAACAATAATGCTTATCAGATGAAAAGAATATACAATAAGTAGAGCCAATTTGTAAGGAATTCCTAGCGTTATGCAGATAAGTATTCCATAGACTACTACAAACTATCTACATACATATACACTATATATATATTTTTGATAGTAACTGTAAAATACACACTGATAGCAGAGAATTGCTCGGTATCTGCGCTTGATTTGATTAAGAATTGTTATCATCAACATTTCCCACATTTCTCTCAGTGTATTCGGTGCTGCGTTCCATGGCCAATGCCAAATGCTAAAAACCTCCGCAAAGCGACCTTATCGTCGCGCCCCGAAAACTCCGCGACGCGTCGCGTAGACATCGAGAACAACATCGGCTACAACAGAACTTACTACATACAGCACGGTGCAGATGTATATGTGCACAGCACGTAGGTGCCCTGTCCCCCTCTCTCTCCTCTCTCTCTCTCTTTCTCGCTCTACGTGTACGTGTACCTATTTCTTGTGTGCGTGTGTGTGCGTATAGTTGAGACAGGGTATCACAGGGTTGTTGTTTAGTTTGTGACGCATCTTTTGGGGAATTTCCATTGCCACTAGCAAACATTTTAATGGAATATTCTATGAATTTCGGAAAGTTTCTCGAGGTAAGGGTATTGCTTGCGTGACATAGCTCGCTGTTCATTTTGTTCTTCTGAAGTTTTTACTGTAAACACATGTACTTGTACTTATTTATTTTTTTTTTCTTATTATTTTATTTTTTTTTTTTTTGGTTTCATAAAAACTCAACCCGGTTTTCTCGTAGACTTTTCGAGTGGGCACTTTCTGCGGGGCGTGAGTGACAACTGCATTTTCCAAGTCTACAACAAATATGTCTATGTACCTATTTGTATATGTACCTATAAATTGTGTGTGTGTGTGTGTGTGTGTGTGTGTGTGTGTGTGTGTGTGTGTGTGTGTGTGTGTGTGTATATTTACTACTCTCCGTCTATATTGATGTTATCTGTCTGTTTACTTTTTGTTTTCGCCACGTAACATGCCTGACATTGACACACTACAGACACGTCGCGTTGCCCAGCCGCTATGCGTGTGGTAGTCCCAGGTCTATAACACCCAGAGCTAACCGAATCAGATCTGTTTAGATCTCTCTATGCACCGATTATGCCAATATTTTTCTATTTTTGTACTATTTTAGTTTTTTCGCTTTTTTTTTCATTTTTTTCCTCTGATGTTTGGAATTTTTTTAGAAAAGCAATCGAACTAAGGGTAAATAAACAGAGCTCTTACGCGTTGTTGCTAGTTCGATTCCATTTGGTATTTTTTCTTATTTTTTTTTGGCATAAACAACTAAAAACCGACTACATGTAGGAATTATAAATAATGAGCTCTAATTTTAGCCATGTTTATGGTGGAAGTTGTCACATCTCTCTCTCTCTCTTGCTCTAGAGCGTGTACTCAAGCGATATTTCATTAGTAAGATTACGCAGAGTACTCTAGCCAGATTATGAATCATTAGTCTACGCTATAGCTACCATATCTCAAGTTTCAGATTGTATCTTGAAGCTGTCGCAGAGATAGGTACGTATTACCGTAGCCACTTCAGAAAGTACCATATGTAGTACTTCTACACCCATTGTAAACTGTCGCATTAAAACTAATCGAAGAAGGCGTACAGCCCCCTTCCCCGTCCAATATGCTTGGCACGTACCATTTCAATGCTAATGCACATTGTACCTAGATATCTATGTATGCATGTGTGTGTGTGTGTGTATGTGACTGGGTAGACTGGGCGACTAGGCTTATGAAATATTTATGAGTCCACGCACCGTAGACACCGTACAAATCATTATTATAATTGGACAGTGGGCGTTAGGTGTATGCGTACAGGTGCGTTACATAGAGATGTACCCAAAGATGGCTTAGGAGATAAATGTACCCCCTCCCATATACTAGTTCGCTGTGCGAAAACACTCTAGCAGACACTGTACCATAATTAATGTGTTACCAAAAACAAAAAAAAATGTATATCGATCGAAGCTGTCAAAGCTTTCAAACGGGATTTGCATATTCAGAAAAAAAAAAAACAAATCATATGAATGAGTACACTCATATTTCCATACTCGTGTCGAACTAAATAAATAGAAAAAGAAACAAAGTGTATTGTATAATCAGCTACGTAGATCTTTCATAGACACGTTTCACTTTTTTTGGGCTGAGGTAAAAAAAAAGAAAAGAAAAAAAAATAATGCCGCTATCCAAGTCTCAAACCCACGCACACAGCACGATCCATGTTTGAATACTTTTTAGCTTCAGTTTGACGTTTCCTCCAGTGGTTGTTGTTGTTTTCTTTATTTCGTGTTTTTTTTTTTTTTTTTTCTATTTATAATTTCTCATTTGACACACTGAAATTTCCATTGGCAACGAGTGTGTTTAGCTTGTACTCGTATTTTTTGAGTGTACTCGCGCACTTTCTATGCTCTATGTAAGTGTCTCTAGATTTACGCGCATGCCTGTAGTCGCCTCAGCTGTTCGCCCTGACCCTCACCAGAGTGTCAGAGTTGAGGCGGCGGCAACAACAACAGTGGCGCCGCCGGCGGCAACAATTCACATTTAATTTATTGCATAAATGGCACGAATAGCCAAAGCAAGCAAAGAGCAGCACAGCAACAAAGTTGCGTCGCTGCGCTGCGCTGCTTGCTCTCTATAGTAAGTGCGCGCCTACTCTTTCGCAGGCAAAAATGCGCTCATTACACACGGCGGCGACAGAGCGCCGCGCAGAGCTTTCGACGCGTGAGAGAGAGCATGCGCGCGTCGCTCAGCAGCAGCAGCAGCGGCGGCGTCGTTCTCTCAACTTTGCTTATTTGTGTGTAATTGTTGTTGCTGCTGCTCGTGCTGCTTCCTTCCCGTTTTCTACTACGTTGCATTCAATGAGCGTCGCCGTCGACGACGCCGTCGTCGTCAGTTGAAATTCGAACGTTGACCGAAATTGTTGCTCTCGTCATAACCTCACTCTGTACACTCTGCAAAATATCTCGTGCGTGTACGTGTGCGTTCGTGTTGGTGTGTGCGTGTGCGTGTATTATTTTCCTGCTGTTTTTTTGTTTTTGTGGTATGATAAGCTGCCATTGCTCTCGGCATTAATTATCCCAAAAAAAGAAGAGAGAAAAAAGCATAACAAATACGTTGCTAGCTGGAAAAACGTTTGCGTTTGTCTGGAAAGATCATTCCATACGCCACCGTCGCCGTCGTCGTCGCTGCTGCGTTCTGATTCTGTGACGTTGCGGCTGATAAGCGCGCCTAAGATCGCTTGTTATTGTTTTCCTTTTTTGTTTTTGTTTTCAATTTTTGCACGCGTGCGCTCTCTCTTGCGCTCTCTCTCTCGCTCTCTTGAGCTGTGCTTTCTGAGCGCTCTGAACTCACGTTTATCGACAGCGACGCCTCAGCGACGCCGCGGCGCAGCTGTAGCTGCCATTGCTCTTTGGCACCTTTGGCTAAACAGTCGCAGCAGCAGCATAAGCAGAAGCGCAGGCAAAATGAGCCAACTACAACAACAAAAGCAGCAGCCCAAAGCGCCGCTAGCAGCAGCAGCCGCAACAGCAGCAGCAGCAGCAGCACATTCCAAGCCACAGGCACAGGCACGCGTCGAACGGGAACGGGAACGCACACAGACAATCGGTGAAACGGACATGGATCAGTCTGTGCTTAACGGACTGCACTTGGGCGTCGACGGCAGTAGCAGCTACCATGGGCACAAGCGGGAGTTGGGACACAGGTGAGCGGGAAGGTGCAAAGTTCGACTGATTCACCTGCAAGTGCGCATACGCATGACTTATCGGCTTAGTCATCGATTTATCGATTTTACATTTGAGTTTCGTCAAGTTTCAAATTTCAAGCGGATTTCATCGAAATGACGCGTTTTTGTAATCGCAATCACGATCACGATCACTTTTACAATCACGATCACGATCACAATCACATGCACGATCACGATCACGTTCATGATCAATGCCAATTGCAATTGCAGTGCATGCACATTCATGTCTTTTGTCTTTTATCTTGATGACCGTACACACATTTCCTAGAGTGACCATCAACCAGCTACCCTCTCTTTGTCTCTCTTTGTCTTCATTTTATCTGTCGCACGCAAGGAAATCGATGCAGGCATATCTTATAAATATAAATAATAAACATATATATTATTTCTTGATCAGCCTGCTTATATGGCACATTATATGTTTCTATAATTTTCTATAATAAAACAAGTGGATATGGCTACAGTCGAGCGCTCGACAGTAAGATACCCTTCTCCCAATTTTTAAAATCCGTTACAACCACACTTGTAACCACACTCATAATTTCAAACAGAAATTTTGCACAAATACTTCTACTACACATTTCTCGCTCACACTCACACAGAGACGCACGTTAAGAGTGACGTCGACGTCGACGTCAACTACTGAAAGCAGCGCGCAGGCTGCTGCTCGTACATTTGTACTGAAAACGTTGACTTGAATAACTTCTGTGTTATTGGTCCGATCGAATTGTAATTTGGAGAATATGTTCGTATGGCATATAGCTTTATACATACCAAAGCAGAACTTTATAAGTTTAATAGTTTGCTTAATAATCACAAATTACCGATTTGCGGGGGCGGTGGGCGTGGCATTAAACATTTGAAATAAACTTCATCTGCTTGGTAAACATGGGTACCTCCATGCCAAATTTGGTGTCTCTAGCTCTTTTAATAGCTAAGATCCGTTGTCTCAAACAGACAGACGGACAGACGGACAGCCGGACAGACGGACAGACGGACAGACGGACAGACAGACGGACATGGCTCAATCGACTCGGCTAGTGATCCTGAGCAAGAATATATATACTTTATGGGGTCTGCCACGCTTCCTTATGCCTGTTACATACATTGCACAAAGTTAGTATACCCTTTTTTGACCATTTTCAATGGTCGAAGGGTATAAATAGAAATTTAAAGTGAAAGAGTTGTTCATTTTTTTTTAATATTCTTCTATACATGTTCTTCATGTTTTTATGATCAGCAATAGATTAGCATATATTATAGACATAAAAAACTGCTAATTTCCTTATTTTTTCCTAGCAAAACTGTTATAATTTCAAAAAAGTCTGATCATTTTCTTTATTATATTTCCTATTTCTGCACTTTATATTTTAAAAAAATCATTTGAATTTAATGAAACATTTATAAATTTATCGGAAATTTAAAAATACCCTAAAATCTCTTAGCAGTGTTGTAAAACGTCGATTTTTTCTAATCTCATCGATGCAATTGACAGACAAGCGTGCAATTTGCGTGATTTAAACATGTAACTCCCTTCCTCTCCCTCTTTTCCTACACTCTTCTCTCTTTCCCTCTCTCTGCCCCTCTCCTTCTGCTAGCTATCAAGCAGCCATCTATCAGACTGTAGCTTGCATTATCTAATCTAATTTGTGTGCTTATTATGATGTGCTTTTCCACTAATCTAGCCCACGTTTCCCCAGCTGCGGGCCGTATACATATATGAGCTTGTCACACACACACACACACTTGCATATACCCTTCCCCCTAGCCAGGGCTACAAACTGGCATCCAGGGCCTGCCACAATTTGCATTTGCAGCTGCACTTTCACTTTGTCTCAAAACTCGTTGCATATTTTAAGGCGTCTCTGTGTGTGTGTGTGTGTGTGTGCGTGTGTTGACAGCGACAAATGTTTATCAAGATTGATGGCTCTATAGAGCGAGATAGCTAGAGAGAGGAAGGAGAGAGCGAGACAGCGCGCTACACAGGTAGTCGAGGCTTTTGCTGAGCATTAACATGCCCTTGGCCGTCTATATAGCCCGCTCTCCCCCTCTCTCTCACACTCCCCCTCTCCCCCCTAGCATTGCCCTCTCTTTCTGGCGCCCTGTGCTTAATTAATAGTGAGGCGTTTGCTGGCATTCTGCCTAATTGATGTCGTCGTTTAGTTTCGACCGGCCACACGCGACGTATGCGCAATTTTTTTCGATAATTTTTGTTGTCGTTGCTGCCCCTACCCCTCCCCATCCTCCCCCCAAGCTGTCTCTATGAATGCAATTTTGCATAGGTCACAGCGTGCCTAATCTCTGTTGATTTATATCCCGCGCTACACCCCTTTTTTTCTAACATTTAAAAATTGTCAATGTTTTTTTTTTTTTTTCTGATTTTGCGTTGATTTTATTTCGAATTGCTATGTAAACTACAACCTTAGCACCTGCTAAATGCCAGCACGTGTAGGGGATGGGCAGGGAGGGGAGGGGGGGTCGGTTGCAACGGCAGCATCGCCATTTTGTCGCTCAGGTTGAGGCTTGAAGACGTGACCTGCAGCTGTTCTGCTGCATGCAGCACAATTGCAAACAACATGGCAACACGGCATGGCACGGGGGGGGGGTAAAGTTTGTCTTAAATCAAAAGGCTATATGCAGAGCCACGCCCACGCCCGCCCGCCCTCTGGGCGTGTGCGTGTGTGTGTGTGCGGCAGTCACGTAGCTGAAACTTTGCGATGCCGGAAACGGAAAAGCCCGCAGCGGCAGCAGGAGAAGAAGAAGCAGAGGCAGTGGAAAAAGTTAAATGCAATTTGCATTTCATTGAAAATTCGCATATAAAATATATTTTATGTTTCATAACATTTTTTCTCCCTCCCCCACTCCACATGCGTTTGCCTTGTTCATTTATTTTACATAAAAACAACAATTTACACTGTAATTAATAATGTTGGTATTCTTGTTGTAGTTATTATTATTGCCTCAGTTATTGTTATTGTTATTGCTTCGGATGCTGCACATTATTTATGCACCCATTTTTCCAGTCCTACGAGCAGTAAAATAAAAAAAAAAAACCCTTAAAAGATATGAGCTTTACATAATCTCGACTTTTTGTAATTTAATAAAGCCGAAGTGCCATAAAAAGGTTTAACAATTGGAAGAACATAATTGAATGCGATTGATTTTAAAGCTGTAGTACTCTTAACTCTGAGAACTGTGTACCATGTCATATAATACGATTTTCTAACACTTTTTGGCACAAATCTTTATAATAAGCGAAAATTTCGCTCTATAAATCATGCTGCCCTTCCTAGCGCTGTTATCATACTGAAATTTGCTATACACACCCCTTAGTTCATAAAGATAATTATAAATAGAAAAAATAGAGAGGGTTATAAATCTATTGCAAACTAAACTATCAATAAATTTGGCAATTATCCCATCTATACCATTATGAAATTATAAATATCCCATTGAATAATGTCATAATTCATAATATTATTCATCCATCCATCCGCACGGTTATCATAATTTTTCCTCTTCGATTATATACGATATACGATATATATACCGTATTTAACGACATGGAAATCGCATGATTAATGCATAAAAATTATTCAAATTGCTTTGGTCACATCTGCATACAGAAATTTCCATTAAATTGGGCAAATAACTACTGTGCGATATGCGGAAAATCAACTGCAACAACAATAACAACAACAAGAGGAAAAACAAGAAAAACAAAAACAAGAGAAGAACAACAAATCAAACTGTCAAATGAATTTAATTGAACGATATTTCGTGCGATGATATTTGTTTTTCGAATCGTGCATCGATGATTATTGCCGAAAGTGCTTTGATACGCTTATATTATAAATAATTATAAATATATTTTACTTTTATTATTGAGTGAAGGAGGGAAGGGGGCGTGGACACACCCCTCCATGTATGAAATGAGGTTTTTCGTGCGCAAATATAAATGCGACAATTTTTTGGGTCTTTTAGTTCTTTTTTTTCGCGGTTTTTCGCAAATTACATTTCGATATGCGTCACTTGAATATACAAAAAGGCATGTGGGTTATATCCACATTTGCCACGCCCACATTTCCTTACGTGTCACATTTACGAGCAACCAACAACAAAAGAAAAGGATGAGGCACCTTGCCTTGTCTTGCATTCAAAACCTACGTCATTTACGTGCCTCTGCTTCCGAATTCCTGTAGAAAGAGAACCAAAAGGAAGAAGAGGAAGTGCGAAAGAATGAGAGAGAGCGAGAGGCAAGTCTTTTACCTCTGCGTCGTGACATTAATTAAACACTTTCGTCGCCGGAAAACAGACAAAAAAGAGTTTAATGTCGCCAGCTTGATGAATGTGTTCTCGGAGAGATTTGCGTAGAATTCTTAAGAGATTTTCTGTTTTAAGAACTTGCAATGCAATTAATGCTCTATTTAAGGAATGATATGAAATCCCATAAACTATATACACATGAGTGAAGCGATAGTAGCAATAGTTGAGTCGTTATAGCCTCGTCTTTCTCTGCCTGTCTGTTTGAACACCTAGTTCTCAGGGACTATAAGATCTAGAGTCTTTCAATTTAGTCTGAATATAACTAGATATACATATGTGTGTCTTAAAGTAAGTTTAAAATTTTTACCATACCCCCTGACACCTACGTAAATCAATATTTATTGAATTGCTAGCCTTTTTTAGGCCATTTAAAACTAGAATATAAAATTCTGGCAAACAATATGAATAATTTTGCCTGAATTTATATTATACGTTTATTGTAATAGTAAATCTCTTTTCTGTCTTATAAAGTATATATTATATTTTCTTAGGCTGTTAGATTAACATCATCTTTATCAGATCTTGCTTAGTTAGCTACAGTTCGGCTTCAATTAAGCTCTATACCATCATATATAATATATTCTTCAGCATGCTCATATTTTCCCACATAAACTAGCTTAATTCTGAGAACTTTTACTTGATAAGGCGCTTCTTAGTTCATTTCCGGACTGCGTATTTCTTTGAAGAAGCTTGCTCTAAGTGGAATTTCATTTCCCACGCTGCAATCGGCTCCCTCCCTCTCTCTCTCTCTCTCTATCCTCACTTAACTAAGTGCTAAATCAATTAGATAGACCCGAAAAAAAAAGCGCAGAACATCCACACACACACACAATGGCAAACAATTTAATTTACCTTTATTTATTTATTTGATCATTCTTGTTATTGTTGTTGGCCTTTGTCCCGAGTTCAGCGACAGCATCCCCAAACAGAAATTCAGGGTTGCCCCAGCGAGATTTAGACTGGGATTGAATAGGGGCTGGAACTGGGCTGGGAATGTTTCTGGGGCTAATTAACCCCGGCATTCATTCGGGGCATGCTAAGCTGCCCTCAATCAATTGACATGCCGCCGCCGCCGCCGCATCTGCAACATCAACATCAGCCACCCCAAAGCAAACAGACAACCCCCCTCCCCCCTCTATCTAGGTCCACCCCTGGCCGTGCCCTGCTACAAGGTCGCACGCAATGGGTCGAGAATTGAAAGTGCGAGTAGTTTTTGAATCGAAAATAGAAAATAGAAAAAAAAAAAAAAAAAAACGTGGCACGCACTGCGCGAATCGCTGTAGTCGACCCACGCAGCTCTCGACTAACTACACTGATCTCTGCCCCCCTCCCATCCTACCTCTGAGGAGGGGAGGGTTAAACAAGTTATACACCGTAGATAGAACAGGTCGCTTTTTCATTCATTTTTTCGCACATTTCGCCTCAGTTCGGTTTCGTTGAAAGTGCAGTTTAGACGGCGATTTTGTTGTTTCGGACGGGAAAAAGGACTCGAACGAAAGGACTGTCTACTGTCCACAGGCCAAGTAGGGTTGTGCGTGTGTGTGTTGTGTGTCAACCCTGTCTAACAGCAGCAAATACTACGCCATCTTGTGATAATTTAGGCTACACAGGGTGACTACAGTGACATTTTTTAGGTTTATCAACTGGCAACTGTCTTGCTCTCTCTCTCACAAAATGCTGCTATCGATAGTTATACATTACTATCGGCTGAGTATATTATATTCCATAAATACTCATCTCTAGTCTTGTTGTTCTATGGATTATCAGAGGATTAATCCTTTAAGAGTTCATAGTAATTTACCCTTAAGTATCATATATATCGTTTATTTTCCTTAGCTTTCATATGAATCGATTGTTTAGCAATACTATCTTAAGTATCTTCTGGTAAAGATATTATTATGTAGATACTTATCTACAGAGCTTTATTTTGTCGATTAATCTTATAAGAGTCCATAATAATTAATGGTTTTTGCCTTTGGACTATCGTATATATCGATTGCTAAGCCATACTATCGCCTTTGAGTATCGTATATATCGTTTATTTTCCTTGGCTTTCATATGAATCGATTGTTTAGCAATACTATCGTTTAAGTATCTTTTGGTAAAGATGTAATATATTATATACATACTAATCTACAGAGCTTTATTTTGTGTATTAAGCTTGTCAGAGTCCTTAGCGATTACTATCGTATATGTATATCGATTGCTAAACCATACTATCGAATAGAGACATTTCTCGCTCTCTTTTTTTTCTTTTTCTAGCTAGTTGTTTCTATACTGCCAGTTCTATTTTCCCTAGCTACCTTTACTCTACACTCATCTCTACTCTCGGTTGTTCTCTAGGTTTAGCTACCTTATTTCGTCTCTCATCTCCGCTCAAGCTATCCAATTTCCCCTCTATTCCTTGCGGCCTTCAAGCAATTTACTCGCTTTTTCAATTTTGTTGACCACAGTGAATACTTTTGCTGTCACATGTGTGCACATGCCTTCGCTCCCTCTCTTTCTCTCTCTCTCTCTCTATCTGTCTCTCTCTCTGCCTTTGCGTGTGCTTATGTTTGTTAGGCTATTTGGTTTTGTGGTTATGCTTATTAAGTCAATTATCGCCCAATTGTGCCTACAGAGGGACCAAGCTCCGAAGCTTCCTGGGTTAGACTCGTGTGTCTCTCTGGGTCTCGGGTCTCTGGGTCTAGGCTCTTGGCTCTTGGGGGTGTCAGGTGCCTGGTGCCAGGTCTGAAGACTTCCAACCACAACATCGTAGACTTGGCGTGTGTGTTTGTTTGTAATTTGGATTTTAATTGGAAGTACACACACATCAGGACGCTCTCCTGCACTTTCCCTGTCTCTGTCTCTTTCTCACTCTCTCTCTCTCCCTGTCTCTCTCTAGTGAGTGTTTTCTTTGCGGTCTGTGTGAGTGACCTTGGTCGAGAATTCAATTTGCCTGCGCCTTGAGCTTTAGTTGCCATTCAAAATGCTTTGCGACCTAATTGAATGAGGCAGCCGGAGAGAGAGAGAGAGAGTGAGTGAGTATAGGGTGAGGCAGGGGGAGGGGGAGGACTGTAACTAACTAGTACAATTATCGAGGAATGTAACTAAATTTTGGTAAAACCACAAGAGTGAATTCCAAGCGAATTTCGAAACACAAATTCAACTGCAAATGGAATGGACCTTGGGCTGGCAGATGTGGAAGTTGAAGTTGAAAGTGGCCTGGCTATCTCTATGGGGTTCTTAAAGAGTTACCTACCTACCTACCTAATCTCTGCCTCTATCAGTTTGCTTTGTCACTTTCCTCTTAACTCACATTGTATCCCCCTTGGGGTTGCCTCGATTGGCTGCAACTGACAGGCAGAGGCGGAGGCAGTGGCTGCAACAGGGAGGGGTACAGTGCGAGGCAGTGGCTGCCACAGGGTCATTCTGAGAGATCGGTGTAGTTTACACGTGTCCAGAGTGACAGAAACTTGAAAATGATATGATACTCAGTTAGAGAACAATGGGGGAATTATGACGCATACGCAGCGTGGTACGTGGCAAACACGTGACTCGTAAAAAAAAAAAACTTATTCCTTTCATGCTTTATGCACAGTGAATAAAACCAGTAAAAGCTGTCAAAATAGAACTAGTTCCAGCTCAATTGAATCAGCTGTAAATAAACGTGCATTTTCGACTTCTATATAAAGTTCTCAATCATCAAATAAAACTTAATTAATGCTTAATTTTACAATCTTTCGAAACTTGTGAATAGCTTCATCGAACGCAACTGTACCAAACTATAAAATAGTTCACAATCTTTACGCTTAACTGAATGGCAAAATATCTATGTGTGTGTGTTTGTGCATTCACAATGGCTGCGACAATTGTGCACGAATGTGAGGTTATGACATGTGCATTACGTGTTACAGTCCTGTCTCTCTCTCTCTCCCTCTCTCTCTCTCTTGTTTCTCACTCTTATGCTCTGTTATTCTCCTGCAGTACTGACAATGTAATTGGCAGCAGTTGCGCAGTAGTTTTTGATTATTATCCTGTTTGATCTCTGTATCTGTAGAATCCCGTTGGCAATAAACTTGTTTTCCTGCCATCTTGTCGCCATTGGGTTTTTTTTTTTTGAGTATAAACCACTCATAATGGCCAGTTGACACATCCTTGATGGGGTAGGTGAGTTATCAAGCTGTCCCTGCTTTTGGCCATCAATTTTAAAGTTTACAGCGCAATTTGGTCAAGAACGACGGAAAATTGCTGTGAAAAACATTCTGAATTTCTATAATGATTCCTTCTTATTTTCCTTAGTCAACGTTTTACAACACTGAAATTCTATAGAAATACAGACTGACAATGCAACACAACAACAACAATAATAATACAGACTTAAAAGTTGACAATAGAAACGTATATAAGCTTACAACCGACACATACGATCGACTAGAACTAAAACCATCTGAATCTGCAAGTGTTTTCGATACATTTCCAAGTCACAATAACATCTCGAACAACAGAACTCTGCAACAACCCTTAAATTCGTAAGTTAATATGCTCTAAAATCACAAAAGACCTTATCGAGAAGCTGAAACACATTTCCATATAGAAAATTATAAATTACCATATTATAAAGTATTAGACAACATTGTATATGTAAAATACACGACAATAGTATGTTATTTTCTCAGAATACTCTTTTTATTTTAATAATTTCTATGTTATTCAACACTATACAGTTCTACTATACTATACTCTTCTATATTTGCATTGGTACAGTTATTTTAAAATGCCTTATTCAAACTATTTTTATATTAAACCATATTTATTGCTCTAATATTTCATATCGCAAAACCCTATATATGAATCCTTCTAGTATTTTCTCTATCGCTCTATTGCAATGCCAATGCACCTTAGAAATTTTATTCCGTATTTAAATATTTTGCTAATCTATGGAAAAACAACAGGAGAACAAAAACAACAATAAATTCAATGCAAAATGTCAACAATCCAATTAAAATTCCATTGCATGCACACACAAATAATAAAAAGAAAAACAAAAACAAATCAGATCATATATAGGCGATAGTATATATAGGCATATTTATGTTAATGCTGACGTATTTTTGTAATCTGCACTTGAGAATAATGAGTTGAAATCTCAAGCTTATCAGGCAAGCAAATTTTATAAATCCCCCTGCTAGAGTGAAATACTACGAAAATACTGAATACTACTTTGTAAGAACAGAATAGTCGATTGTAAAATATGAAAATATAATTCATTAAGCGTAGTATTTCTCTCACTACCCGCACTAACGTAGAATTCTACGCATTGCTCATACGCAACGTTGTCGTCACAATAACAAAATAAATAAACAAAAATATTTATTTTTGTTGCCACGCGAGGCTGGTGAAATTTGACGATGAGTCAGTCAGTCGAGCTATAGAGAGAGTGTCAGTATTTCGATATTGAGTAAAGTATATCAATATGATCATAACCTCGGACAATACTATCAAACTGTTTTAAAATATTAAAACAAATTTAATATGTTCTATAGCAGCAAAACATTTACAGAGCAATATGTTTAATCTCACAGAACCATGCAATACGAACATGAAGCTTAAAAACAGACATTAAATAAACATAAATACATTTACCATACTTAATATTTAATCAAATCATATTCCATTCCAATCCATTCAGCTTTTTATAACGAATTAATTTAAATCAAAAGTAAAAAGTAAAAAGCACAAAATAAGTTGAAAATTTCGCCAAGTTTGTTGAATCATTAAATTCTCTGAATTCCCTTACACTTTAATGCGTGTGTTTTTTACGACCTTGGCAATTTGCAAAGCTTTTAACTTTTGCGTTTTTTTTTTAACCGTTTTCATGCTGCCATTTGCCGCTTTATTTTTTATTCCGTTTCAATTCTATTTCGATTTCCATTTGTATTTATTCAATTAATACCTAGTGAAACAGTCCAACGTGCTGCATGGATATTTTTAGACTAATATTTATTTTTATTTAGTCTTCTTTTATATTAATTGATGCGCATTCGACGGGGGCGTCAATAGGAATTTGCTTGATCTTTGGATTAGTGCGTCGTCGAATCGCGCATTTTCCCCAACTATTTTTACGCGCTTTCTGTCACGTGCACGATTATAATTACGTGTCCATTTGTGTAATACGGAAATTATTGGCAATTTACTGAAAATTTGCAACAATGTGTCAACTGTGAAAATTGGCAACGTTGCCAGAGCGTAAAATTAATAATTGCAACGTTTTTCGGGAGGGAATTTTGCGCAAATATTTCAGGCGCTTCGAAGCTTTATCTGTGTGTGAGAGAGTGAGTAAGTGTATATGTATGTGTGTGTGTGTGTGTGTGATTCTTAGATTTATGCACTTTATTCGAATTGAGGTTAAACAACAAGCGACCTCAGCAAGAAGAGAGACAAGGATGCAACTTTTCGCTTATTTGGCAAATTTTCAAGTAAAGCAAATTGCAAAAGGGACAACAAAATAAATATAAACGCACAAACACACACAGAGAGGGAAAGAGAGAAAGAGTGAAAATATGTGACAACAATTTGAAAGAAAAAAGAAATATCCACAAGTCGAATTTCAAATATTCTAGCAAAAAAAAACTAGCTAGATAAAAATGCTATAAAAACACATGCAAAATATGAAACAGAAAGCTTTAAATGCTTTAAATAATTTTTGCTTAAGCAAGCTTAAAATTAATGAGCTTTCCCTATAGCGCACATACCCTGCTCGTTGTTAGGGTATACCAAAAAAAGGGCAAAAGCAAGCCGCCTCCAACTTGTCTGCTAATGAGTTTTGCCGCATAAAGGGGCGTGTGTGTCACCGCCAGGCGGGCGTACGGGGAGGTCTGGGCTGGGCTGTGCTGTGGGCGTGTCATCGCCGCCCACAACACAAGTTTTTCATTTTTCAGCAGCAGCAGCATCACTAATTGCCGGGCAACCGCATCGAGTATTCGCCCCATCGAGCAAACGATTCGGAATCATTTGTTCGCCTCGCCTCACTTGTCTTGCATTCACTCGCATTCACTCACATTGCACTCATTCACACATTGCACTCATTTCATTTTGCAAGCTTCTTCGCGATAAACTTTTGACACTGCCAAAAGGGGGTAGCCGCATCCGATTGCGGTTTTGTTTTTCTACTATTTCGAGATAAGGAAATCAAAATCGAAATCAGGCGACTGTTCCAGACTGTACACTTGGCACATTAGCGAAGGATTCTCGAGGCAACCCCCCGAAGACCTTGAAACTTGAAACATATTTGCTGCTGCTCGAGCAAAACATTTGAGAGCAGTTTCTGAAGGGGTGGGTCAGCTGTACAGCGAAAGTTTGAAGTTATAGGAGGAGTAATTGCTCTTAAGCTTTAGAAACAAAGTTCCCGAACATTTTGCAATTATTTACAATTGTGTATTGCAAAAAATTAACAAATGATAATAGTTTCCAAGTTAATAATGGGGGAAAAAACAAGTTAAGAAACTTAAAATTAATGGTATAATTATTATAAACTGTTTAAGAGGTTCTTCAAAATTAAATTACGGTTTTCCTGCCGCTCAAGCAAACATATTACGTTATACTATATAATAATTATCTATGACACTTAAGTATAACATATAACATATCAAAAAGATTTCATAATAAGCACTAAACCTAAGAGTATGCTAGGTTTTCTTCTCAAAAAACAATTATTATCTTGATTTCAAACGATATTTAATTTTGGCCCAAAAATCATGTCGAAATGGTCAAAAAATTAGACATGTAACACACTTAACAGGCCTGGTAGCCTCATTTTTCACAGATCATAACTTTCTTATAAATCAAACGATTTTCATGGGGAATGACATTTTGTTTATGTTTTGACTATCTGAGTGATTCTACATTTAAGTTATATCATAACAGACCTTTTAAAATTTTTTGATATTTTGGAAATTTAGACAATGGTCCCCCCTGTACATTTTCAACAAAATTTTTTTTTTCAAAATTTTAAATCGCGAGGTTTTAATTTTAATCGATTGCGGAGGTCAAAATTAGTAATAAACAAGTGTTTAAATCGATTTTAGACGATACCTAATTTTAGCCCAAAAATCATGTCGAAGTGGTCAAAAAATTAGACATGTAACACACTTAACAGGCTTGGTAGCCTCATTTTTCACAGATCATAACTTTCTTATAAATCAAACGATTTTCATGGGGAATGACATTTTGTTTATGTTTTGACTATCTGAGTGATTCTACATTTAAGTTATATCATAACAGACCTTTTAAAATTTTTTGATATTTTGGAAATTTAGACAATGGTCCCCCTGTACATTTTCAACAACATTTTTTTTTTCAAAATTTTAAATCGCGAGGTTTTAATTTTAATCGATTGCGGAGGTCAAAATTAGTAATAAACAAGTGTTTAAATCGATTTTAGACGATACTTAATTTTGGCCCAAAAATCATGTCGAAGTGGTCAAAAAATTAGACATGTAACACACTTAACAGGCCTGGTAGCCTCATTTTTCACAGATCATAACTTTCTTATAAATCAAACGATTTTCATGGGGAATGACATTTTGTTTATGTTTTGACTATCTGAGTGATTCTACATTTAAGTTATATCATAACAGACCTTTTAAAATTTTTTGATATTTTGGAAATTTAGACAATGGTCCCCCCTGTACATTTTCAACAAAATTTTTTTTTCAAAATTTTAAATCGCGAGGTTTTAATTTTAATCGATTGCGGAGGTCAAAATTAGTAATAAACAAGTGTTTAAATCGATTTTAGACGATACTTAATTTTGGCCCAAAAATCATGTCGAAGTGGTCAAAAAATTAGACATGTAACACACTTAACAGGCCTGGTAGCCTCATTTTTCACAGATCATAACTTTCTTATAAATCAAACGATTTTCATGGGGAATGACATTTTGTTTATGTTTTGACTATCTGAGTGATTCTACATTTAAGTTATATCATAACAGACCTTTTAAAATTTTTTGATATTTTGGAAATTTAGACAATGGTCCCCCCTGTACATTTTCAACAAAATTTTTTTTTTCAAAATTTTAAATCGCGAGGTTTTAATTTTAATCGATTGCGGAGGTCAAAATTAGTAATAAACAAGTGTTTAAATCGATTTTAGACGATACTTAATTTTGGCCCAAAAATCATGTCGAAGTGGTCAAAAAATTAGACATGTAACACACTTAACAGGCTTGGTAGCCTCACTTTTCACAGATCATAACTTTCTTATAAATCAAACGATTTTCATGGGGAATGACATTTTGTTTATGTTTTGACTATCTGAGTGATTCTACATTTAAGTTATATCATAACAGACCTTTTAAAATTTTTTGATATTTTGGAAATATAGACAATGTACATTTTCAACAAAATTTTTTTTTCAAAATTTTAAATCGCGAGGTTTTAATTTTAATCGATTGCGGAGGTCAAAATTAGTAATAAACAAGTGTTTAAATCGATTTTAGACGATACTTAATTTTGGCCCAAAAATCATGTCGAAGTGGTCAAAAAATTAGACATGTAACACACTTAACAGGCTTGGTAGCCTCATTTTTCACAGATCATAACTTTCTTATAAATCAAACGATTTTCATGGGGAATGACATTTTGTTTATGTTTTGACTATCTGAGTGATTCTACATTTAAGTTATATCATAACAGACCTTTTAAAATTTTTTGATATTTTGGAAATTTAGACAATGGTCCCCCCTGTACATTTTCAACAAATTTTTTTTTTCAAAATTTTAAATCGCGAGGTTTTAATTTTAATCGATTGCAGAGGTCAAAATTAGTAATAAACAAGTGTTTAAATCGATTTTAGACGATACTTAATTTTGGCCCAAAAATCATGTCGAAGTGGTCAAAAAATTAGACATGTAACACACTTAACAGGCTTGGTAGCCTCATTTTTCACAGATCATAACTTTCTTATAAATCAAACGATTTTCATGGGGAATGACATTTTGTTTATGTTTTGACTATCTGAGTGATTCTACATTTAAGTTATATCATAACAGACCTTTTAAAATTTTTTGATATTTTGGAAATTTAGACAATGGTCCCCCCTGTACATTTTCAACAAAATTTTTTTTTTCAAAATTTTAAATCGCGAGGTTTTAATTTTAATCGATTGCGGAGGTCAAAATTAGTAATAAACAAGTGTTTAAATCGATTTTAGACGATACTTAATTTTGGCCCAAAAATCATGTCGAAGTGGTCAAAAAATTAGACATGTAACACACTTAACAGGCCTGGTAGCCTCATTTTTCACAGATCATAACTTTCTTATAAATCAAACGATTTTCATGGGGAATGACATTTTGTTTATGTTTTAACTATCTGAGTGATTCTACATTTAAGTTATATCATAACAGACCTTTTAAAATTTTTTGATATTTTGGAAATTTAGACAATGGTCCCCCCTGTACATTTTAAACAAAATTTTTTTTTTCAAAATTTTAAATCGCGAGGTTTTAATTTTAATCGATTGCGGAGGTCAAAATTAGTAATAAACAAGTGTTTAAATCGATTTTAGACGATACTTAATTTTGGCCCAAAAATCATGTCGAAGTGGTCAAAAAATTAGACATGTAACACACTTAACAGGCCTGGTAGCCTCATTTTTCACAGATCATAACTTTCTTATAAATCAAACGATTTTCATGGGGAATGACATTTTGTTTATGTTTTAACTATCTGAGTGATTCTACATTTAAGTTATATCATAACAGACCTCTTGAAATATTTTGATATTTTGGAAATTTAGACAATGGTCCCCCCTGTACATTTTCAACAAAATTTTTTTTTTCAAAATTTTAAATCGCGAGGTTTTAATTTTAATCGATTGCGGAGGTCAAAATTAGTAATAAACAAGTGTTTAAATCGATTTTAGACGATACTTAATTTTGGCCCAACAATCATGTCGAAGTGGTCAAAAAATTATACATGTAACACACTTAACAGGCCTGGTAGCCTCATTTTTCACAGATCATAACTTTCTTAAAAATCAAACATTTGTTTATGTTTTAACAACCTGAGTCATTAAAATAAAATAATATAGCTTAACAGATTTTTTGAAATTTTCGATATAATGGAATTTATGGTATATAATAATATACAATTTTTCTATAATTTTTCAACAACATTTAAAAAAAAAATTTTTTTTTAATTTTAATTCGCGAATTTTTAAGAGCGAGTAAGCCATATGTAGTAAAATAAATTGTGCAAAATTCGTTATAAGTGTGATTACACGTTTGTTAAGGATTTTGGAAATTGGGCGAAGGGTATCTTACTATCGGTCACGCTCGACTGTAGCCTTACCGACTTGTTTACCTTAAATATACAAATTATTTTTGAAAATTTCTCAAGAAACTGTCTCTACAATTTCATTTATACTTCTCTTACAGAGTTTTTGTGAACCGATCGCTGCATTTGGAGAATATCAAGTACTATGGCTTCGATATGGACTATACACTGGCAGGTGAGTAGCATTATATTGTGGTATATAGTATCCGAAACATATTTGAATTATGTATTCTACCCTCTTAGAATACAAATCGCCGCAGTACGAGCAGCTGGGATTCAATTTGGTCAAGGAACGTCTAGTTTCCATGGGTTATCCCAAGGAGATATTGCAATTCGACTATGATCCAACATTTCCGGTGCGTGGCCTGTGGTTCGACACCCTGTACGGTAATCTACTAAAGGTCGATGCCTATGGTAACATTCTGGTCTGTGTGCATGGCTTTGAGTTCATCAAGCAGTAAGTTGGATTGGATATATAATAGTATCGAGTATTTTATTAATCTATCTCTCTCTCTGATAGTCATCAGGTGTACGAGCTATATCCGAATAAGTTTCTCAAGCTGGATGAGTCACGGGTTTATGTGTTGAACACACTCTTTAATCTACCGGAGACCTATTTGCTGGCCTGTCTCGTCGATTTCTTCACCAACAGCAATGAGTTTGTGCGGTAAGTTTGGGTTTGGATTAGATCAGATGGGTTGTATCGAGGGTATTCAATACTTTCAGTCTATCTGCTACCTAACTATCTATCAAACTTTTTCTCTTCTTTTTTTGTACTATCTCTCTATCTTTCTATATCTTATTCTCTTATTCTCGACAGCGTTGAGCGCGGCATCAAAGCTGGTGATTTTCTATTTACCTATAAGTCGATTTTCCAGGACGTGCGTCGTGCCGTCGACTGGGTGCATTCCGATGGTGATCTGAAGCGTCGTACAACACAGGTGAGTGTGAGGTGGGAGAAGAGGAGGAGGCTCTAGAAAAGAGATCTTGATCTCTTCCTTTCCCCATTTCAATATTTTGAGTATACTGAGTATACTCTTCTATTTTTATATCTATCATTTATATCATATCGGAAGAGAGATATTTTCTTCAACGAGAGAGATCTTTGCTTCTATTCTTTCTTTTCTTTAACTTCTCATAACTATCAGACTCTTCTCTTGCTCTGATCTCTCTCTCTCTCGTTTTTATTAAATTTCTACTTATCTCTTTACTCTTGAATTTGCTTTTCTGCCTCTCTATCTCTCTCTCTCTCTCTCAATTTATGCTTCTTTCCTGCACTTTCGTACTCCCTTTTTTAAGATCAATTGATTCTAATAATTCCATCTTTCTCTCCCTCGCAGAACATGGCGTACTATGTGAAGAAGGACAAGCGTTTGCCCACTGTACTCTCACGTATCCGTGAGTCCGGAGCAAAGCTCTTCATGCTGACCAACAGCGACTATACGTATACCAACGAGATCATGACGTATCTATTTGATTTTCCACATGGCGCCAATGCGGATGAACCGCATCGCGACTGGAAGAGTTACTTCGATGTGATCGTGGTGGATGCACGCAAACCGTTGTTCTTCGATGAGGGAACTGTGCTGCGACAGGTGGATACGAAGACGGGTGGGCTGAAGATCGGCACACACATTGGCCCGCTTCAACCGGGTCAGGTGTATTCGGGAGGATCGTGTGAACTCTTTACGAAGTTCATCAATGCCAAGGGCAAGGATGTACTCTATGTGGGGGATCATATCTTTGGGGATATTCTCAAGTCGAAGAAGATACGCGGTTGGCGCACGTTCCTCATTGTGCCGGAGTTGGTGCGTGAGCTGCATGTGTGGACGGATGAGTGTCAGTTGTTCGCTGAGCTGCAGAACCTGGACATTAAGCTGGGGGATCTGTATCGTGATCTGGACTCAAGTGCCAAGGTCAAGCCGGATATATCGCAGTTGCGCACCTGCATACGCGATGTGACGCACAAGATGGACATGTCGTATGGCATGATGGGTTCCCTCTTCCGTTCCGGATCGCGGCAGACGTTCTTCTCCAGCCAGGTGGTGCGATACGCTGATGTCTATGCCGCCACGTTGCTCAATCTCATCTATTACCCGTTCTCCTACATGTTCCGAGCTCCGGCCATGCTGCTGCCCCATGAGTCGACGGTGGCCCACGATCAGGCACATCAGCCGCCGCCAGCGAGCTCCTCATCATCGTTGAAGGCACTCGAGGATGCCAGCTCTGGTTCCGGCATTGGTTGTGGCTCAAGCAGCACCGGCAGTCTGGGTAATGTTGCCAGTGTTAGCCCCAATCCGACAGCCAAGTCGAACTCGGAGCTGCGCAATGTCGAGGCGGTTGTGGGCAGCGTCAGCAGCATCAATAGCAACTCGTCGGCCACGGTCGATGAGAGCAAGGAACTCCATCGAGCGGTAAGCGTGGTCTCAGAGTGATCTCTGTCTATCTCTACTTATTCTCTCTCTCTCTCTCTCTCTCTCCGGTACAGAGCTCCATTGTGCACACGCGCCCGTCCACGCCCACCGTGGTCACCCATACGCACGACGAGGACTATTCCGAGGAGGAGGAGACGGCAAGCGGAGCCGATTCATCGACGGAGCAACAACAGCGCGATGCATCCGATTAGGCAAACCCGACTCGATATATGCTCCTCCCCCCTCCCGCTCCCTTCCCAGAAAAAAACAAAAGAAATCAACGAATTTTATCTAATCGCGTTTCCCGACACTCTCGCGGACCCTACTCGATATACCTAAAGGATTACGTTGCATTGCTGCCTCCTCCTTTCCAAAGTCTCCTCCAGCTTGACCTGAAAGTGGCAAATGCGAATAAAACGTGGGATTTTCTTCGATTTTAAATATACAAACACACTAACTATATCTATACATATATATACATATATATATATAATGTCTATTCTATATACTATATACATATACACACAAATAGTTGGTTCCAATTGCATAAAAAAATGAATGAAAGAAAGTGTATTTTTTTTTAATACCAATAAAATTCTAAGTGTAATGCAAGTTCTTCAGTCTTAACCTCAAACCCGATTTGAAACTGTAGTTCTAAGAGGGTCTTAGTCTGGACTTTGGAATTTCTAACGTCCTGCACTAAGATAGATAGGGCTAAGCTGTTGATGAAGGTCGATTGAAAGACCCTTCTTGGAGTTTGAAGAAAGAATGAAGGTCCTCTAACATACCATGGATAAAGCAGCACGCGCAGATCCTAGCTAGGATTGAATGACCATTTCTCTTGGGGTTTCAAGAAATCAAAGGAAGAAAACAAGTTATGGAAGGTCCTACCTCCAAAAGAAAGACGTAACGTCTTGGGGTCTAAGCAAGTCAAAGGAATAAGGCAAGCTAATGAAGGTCAAACCCGAACCTGTGGTAGGGTTAAAAGATTAAAAGACGCAGGCGATGAGGGTCAATACGTACGATTGAAAGACCCTTCTTGGAGTTCGAAGAAAGAGTAAACCAAGTTAATGAAGGTCCATCTGAAAAGCAGGTCGCGCAGATCCTAGCTAGGATTGAATGATCATTTCTCTTGGGGTTTCAAGAAATCAGAGAGAAATCATATCCTAAGAAAAGCATTTTGTAGATCCTACCAATCCTACCTATTCTACAAAAGAAAGACGTAACGTCTTGGGGTCTAAGCAATTCAAAGAAATAGGGCAAGCTAATGAAGGTCCTACCAGACCCTGGGGCTAGGGTTAAAAGACGCATTATTTTTGGGGTTTCTCAATATATATATTCAGAGAGTACGAGTTAAACAAAATATATTATGTAGTATATCCATATATGGTATATATGTGGAATATATAGTGTGGCCTTGGACTGGGAGCTGCAGCTGGTGCTGCTTACTGCTTGACAATCTTGTTGGCATCGCACTTGAGCTCCTCGTAGATGTGCTCGTTCAGGACTTCGCCCTTCAGCTGGGTAACCAGCTCGACGGCCTCATCCTGCGAAGAACCAGAGAGAGAGGGGAGAAGAGAGTGCAGAATTAGCAGAAGAAACACATAGAACATCAGGGGAGTCAACTCACATCGAAGATCACATCCTGCTCGCCCTTCTGATACTCGCCGAAGAGAGCAAAGACATCAACGAATTTGCCATGGGCACCGAATCTGTCCGAGATCAGGGAGAACAGATGCTTGATGGTCTCCTGCTCGACGCTGGTGGTGTCGGCGCGTGCGAAGATCGCATGGGGTAGCTTCACCTCCACATTGCAGGCGGCATAGTCGGTGACGGGACGACGCTCCAGTGTGGGACAGACCAGTTGCCAGTCCTTGTGCTGTTCCAGCTGATTGGCACGCACAATCAACAGTTGCTGCTCCGTGCTGGGCGTGATGTGGCACCAGTCCAGGCTGCGACGCTTGTTCAGCAAGGCGGCGCTCAGGCGGGCACGCTCGCAGCTGGCATTGAAATTGCTACAGGCGGGGGGAGGAGGAGGAGGAGGGAGAAGGGTTTAGCCCAGGAGCAGCCAAATTACCAAGACACTTCCGACTTACATGGGCGCCTTCTGCAGTGCCTCACGGCTGAGTGTGGGCGGAGCAACCGCTACCAGCACCTGATCTGCCTGCAGTTGCTCGTAGACCAATGGGATAAGCTTCTGCTGACGGGCATCGGCATACTTGGCGGCAGGAGCAACCCACATGTCGGCCTTGCTGTTGGCCAGAGCCTCCACACAGTCGGTGGACTGGACGCACTCGAGCTCCGGGCGTGCGTCGCGGGCATAGGCCGCCCGATGCAGTGCCTCACACTTGGAGAACTCCGCATCGCTCTGCACGCACAGACGCAGCTTGCGAATGGCGCTGCCATCGCGCTCGATCACATCCTTGTAGCCGGCACGCTCCAGATACACCTTGGGATCAATGGCCTCCGCCTTGCTGTGGTAGAACGCATTGGGCTGAATGAGCAGATGGGCGGCAGCATCCTTGTTCTCGGCATGCAGACCATTGGCAAAGAAACGCTCCAGACGCGATTGCAACTGATGCAGCTTCTCGGGACCATGCACAGCCTGCTCGTTGGAGATGTAACCGCTCCAGGGTCGCTGAGCCCATGAGCAGGCGGGTCCGGTGATGGGACGACGTGTGCCATCCTCGCACAGATACTCAAAGTCCTCGGGTTTACCCTCCGCCTTGGGTGCCGTGGGATTACCCGTCAATCCGAAGTATTTCTTAATGAACTGCACCTTGGTGAAGGCAACCTCACCCTGTCCCTTGTCCAGGCAGCGTATGGCACCATCGTAACCACTATAGATATCCGGATAGTTGCACTGGGCGGGCTTCTCGCAGAGAGCACACAGATTCGAGTACTTCTTCTTCAGCAGACGATCCGTTTCGGGATGTGCCGAGTAGTTGCCCACCAGGCAGGATTGTGTGAAGAACTCCGACAACGATTTAAGCTCACGCTCTGTCGCCGAGATCTGAGGATCAGCAGAGACCTTCAGCACATGCGTATTCTTCAGCTTGGTAATGGGAATCCTATAGCCCACATTGCGACCGAATCCAGTGTGGCAAGACTTGGCACCACGCAGCTCCTGCAGCGTATGGATTGGGGAGCTCTTCTTCACCAGAATAATGCCCTCATAACGGAAGTTGGCTGTGGGGATGGGGTAGAGCAAAATTAGCGGGGGGAGGGCAAACAATCCTGAAGGTGAACTGACTATAAATAACCCTATATATCTTAACTCTAGCAGCATCCCATGTAAATCTTGATTCCCTCTCTAAAATTTGAATTTCTCTCATGATAAGTTCGAGCTCTCAATTCTAGCAGAAACTCTCTGTGATTATATATGTATATATATATATATATGTATAATCAAGCTAAATTTGAAATTCAATTCAATTCGCACAATCTAGCTTAATTTTATGCATTATAATCTTCTAGAATATGCATATTATATAAAAAAAAAAAATTGGCCCGCAACGATAAGAATGAAGCAATAAATTGTGTGTGTGCTCAGGTAAGATCGTGCGATGTGTGAGGAGATTTCTAGTTTCTAGGCGAGATCACCTGCCCGACTACTCACCCTCCTTGTCGTCCTGGGTGCGTATCTCGGAGACAACGCGATAGTCCTCGTTCTTGCGATGATATGCCATGTACATGTCCTCCGGTTCGCTGGCCAACACATCAGCCTTACGCTGCTCGATCAGTTCCAGGCACTCGACACGATCCCGTCCAGCGACACATTCCATACGGATGCCCGCCTCCGAGGGATCAGCGAGTAGTTTTTGGCAATCGTTGAAGTAGATCTGTGGCACGCATAGACGATCTGTAAGGCGAGGGATTTTGGATTGGGTTTGGGTTGCTCGCTGATCTGATCCTCTCCAACTTACAGATGGGCTCCTCAGCAGCGATGCAGTGCAGCATCTGCAGCAATAGCAGCGGCACCGCTAGTGGCCATATCCGAGAGATCATCGCTGACGTCATCAAGCTGCTGGCAATTCCGTTTAAAGTAATTCAATTTTCAGTTCCAATTTCCACTTGCTGCTCCTACGGGGCCGTTGCTCAACTGTGGAGCTCAGCTTGCCGGCCGGCGACTTATATAGCCAAGCCCCCCTCCCAAGGGTCGTCGTGCACTTTTTTGCTCTCTTTTTTATTTTTGCTCATGTTTTTGTTTTCGTTTTCGCACTTCTCGCTGTTTTTGTATTGCTTGTTCTTTTTTTGTTTTGTTTTCTTCTTTTCGTTTTGTTTTGCCTCGTATTTTTTTTTTTTTTGTCTCCGACGCGGCCCGCAGGCGTTTTGATTGCCAATGATCTTTTCATTAAGCGAGCAGAGCAAACCTCAAGCGAGTGAGTTCTAGGCGAAGGCAGCACGACGTGCGCAATACCCTGTAAAGCAGCCAAAATGCGGAGAATGCTGAGCTGGGAAAAAACTGCTTTTTGTTTATGTTTTATTATAATATTGAATTATACTACATTATATATAGACTATATTTATACATAAATCATTACGTTTTCTTATATGACAAATGCACATTTACTAACCTCACTTAACTCTAGCTAACAGTTCTACTTATTTAACTAAAGAAATATAAATATTTTTTATTTTTTTTCTTATATCAATTTGTACTTCCCCCAGCAAGGCGTAATAAAAGCATTCTATCATAACAATATATTAACATACAAGTATATATATATTTTTTCTGCTAGCCTTGCAAGCCTTCCCTCTCGTACAGTTCATTTAAGGGGTACGTGCAACTAATACGAATGTAGAAAAAACCTCTCATGGGGTACTCACTCTTGGGGTACTTCCCAGTGAAGTGTAGGAGGCCTGCGCTACGCAGCACAAGCCGGGCATGCCGAGTTGCATATGAATCAGATATACATATATCTTTAATCTATACATATATCTTTATATAGAGATCAAACAATGAGGCACAATTGATTCAATTAAAGGTCTCATAGATTGAAATTAATGTTCGAATCTACATGATCTTAAGCTATACTCGCTTATCTGACAATTTGGGGAAGAACCAGAGGAACTCAAAGGTGCTTTACCCAATAAAATAATGCACTATGAGTGATAAGAAGTATTACATGTACCTATATAGTATGTACAGTCGGATAGAGATAGTGTAGTGTAGAACTAGAATATCAACTTAAATTCACGTTTCGTACCGATCAGCTGACTCAAGTAAATGATTATATTTTGAGATCACCCGATTAATTATACGCCTGATATTCAAATGCTGCGATAATTATAGATTTATCGATCAATCTCACTTCTCGAATGCATAATTTAACGAAACTTCTTAGAATTCGATGATCCAGTCGAGTATCTCAACTCTAGACATATTTGCATGCATATCACACAGATATGCCTAGGTATATAGTATAAATATATATATATATCATAGACGGCAAACAGGTTATCGGCGCTTGTCGCTGTTTCAGGGTTCGGTTTGCCAATGCATTCGCCGGGACCGGTTACTCCCACACTCCCTGCCGAAGTGCATAGGCCTAACCTAGGCGGAACCTGTTCTCTAGCTGCTTTACGAATCTAAATGGATGATCTATTCTGCAGGCAAGTGGTTCGTAAGGGGCCTGGGCAAATTGTCAGGTTTTTTGTGGTGGGCGGTTTGCCCATAAACGAAGCTTAATTCACTGGAAAAGTCTGATAAACAAGATCACAAAAGCTAGCTACTTATATATAGTTCGCAATACGTGGGTGTGCCTCAGTGGGGTAGCGGGAGAGAGAGAAGGGTAGAGGGCTAGAGGTCACCCAGTGTGCTCTGGCAATAATTATGCATGTTGGGCCTATAAAATGTAATTTTTTTTGTTGTACCCAAGCAGGGAGACCTGGGACAGGTGAGTGAGTGAGTATGGCTCGCAGATTGTAATGTGCAATCAAGGGTCAATTGCATAACGTCTCTGGGATGGGATTTTCCAGTTTCGGTTTGAGCTGATGTTCCGGGAATTTCCAATTAAATGTAATCAAAGGCTTTGTGCAGCCTGGGCACAATCACAGTGTCATTTAGTCTGATTATGCATAATCTAATGAAAGGAAAAGCAAGTGCAGGCAGGCCAGGCAGATGGGCAGTTGCTAGCCTGGCAGAATTTATAGAATTAAGTCTCAATTTGTCTTGATAATAATAGCCAGCTGCTACACACACGCATATAGGGTATACAATAATAGAGTGGCGTTGGTACCTTTTGAATTGTGTATTTTTCGCGCCCAATTGAATTTTCTAGCAGGTTGGCAGCACCAAAATGTCTAAATTGGCGCCATCTAGTAGCATTCGCCTGTACTAGCACACACGCACACTGAAAAGTGTTGTTCATCGCAACGCTCTATGGTCACACTCACAGAAACTGCTGACCATTTCGCTGGTGAATCTGGCCACACTGTGACGTTTTTGCCCCAAGAGAAATGACACGTCAAGTGAATTGCATATCGGCAGACAAACAGTGAATTAAATCGGCTTTAAATTATATACAACTAATTCAGAACGTAATTTTGTCAATTTGTGTGTTAAGCATTGCTGCTTAATTTGGACCCAAAATGAGCCAAGTGCCGTGCTACACGATCATCCACTCGCCGGACCTCGAGGTGCCGAACGAGATGCAGCTGAAGCAAGACCTCGAGAAGGGCGATCCGAATGTTAAAATCGAGACGCTCAAAAAGGTTATCAAACTGCTGTTAAATGGTGAACGATATCCGGGCCTGATCATGACCATCATACGGTTTGTGCTGCCCGTGCAGAATCACACAATCAAGAAGCTGTTGCTCATCTTCTGGGAGATTGTGCCAAAGACCTCGGCCGATGGCAAGCTGCTGCAGGAAATGATTCTCGTCTGTGACGCCTATCGCAAGGTAAGTGCCAACACAACCCAAGCTCACACCCCAAGGTACTCTTACTGACGTCAGCTTATTTCGTTTTTGGTTTAGGATCTGCAACATCCGAACGAGTTTCTACGTGGTTCCACGTTGCGTTTTCTGTGCAAGCTCAAGGAACCCGAACTGCTGGAACCCCTGATGCCAGCCATACGTGCCTGCCTGGATCATCGTCACTCGTATGTGCGTCGCAATGCTGTGCTTGCCATATTCACCATATACAAGAACTTCGATTGGCTGGTGCCGGATGGGCCCGAGCTGATTGCCAGTTTCCTGGACACGCAGCAGGATATGTCGTGCAAGCGCAATGCCTTTCTTATGCTACTGCATGCCGACCAGGAGCGTGCCCTTAACTATCTGGCCTCGTGCATAGATCAGGTGCAGAGCTTCGGTGACATTCTGCAGCTGGTCATTGTGGAGCTCATCTACAAGGTGTGCCACGCCAATCCCGCCGAGCGTTCTCGTTTCATACGTTGCATCTACAATTTACTGAATTCGTCCTCGAATGCCGTGCGCTACGAATCCGCCGGCACCCTCATCACATTGTCTCTGGCTCCCACTGCCATCAAGGCGGCCGCTGGCTGCTACATCGAGCTCATCGTCAAGGAGAGTGACAACAATGTTAAACTGATTGTGTTGGATCGTCTGATTGCCATGAAGGAGAACGAGAACATGGAGAAGGTTATGCAGGATCTGGTGATGGATGTGTTGCGTGTTCTGGCCGCTCCCGACATTGAGGTGCGCCGCAAGACACTGGCCCTGGCCATGGATTTGGTTTACTCGCGCAACATTAACGAGATGGTCCAGGTGCTCCAGAAGGAGGTGGCCAAGACGCACAACGTGGAGCACGAGGATACGGGTAAATACCGTCAGCTGTTGGTGCGCACACTGCACACCTGCTCCATCAAGTTCCCAGATGTGGCCAGCAATGTGATTCCCGTGCTGGTCGAGTTTCTGTCCGATACCAACGAACTGGCCGCCGCCGATGTGTTGGTCTTCATACGCGAAGCCATCCAGAAGTTCCCGGCACTGCGTGCTCTCATTATAAAGCATCTGATTGAGGCATTCCCACAAATCAAATCCTCGAAGATTCATCGTGCCGCCGTCTGGATACTGGGCGAGTACGTGGAGGGCTCACAGATACCCGAGGTCGTTGCGGCCGTACAGCAGACCTTTGGCGAGGTACCCATGGTGGATGCCGAGCAGCGTCGTCTTGCCGGCGACCAGACCGAAGAACAGCAGCAGCAGCAGAAGGGCTCAGCCGCAGGCGGTGATGCGACCACCAATAACACGAACAGCAGCAGCAACAAGGTGACATCCGATGGTACCTATGCCACGCAGAGCGCCTACAGCCTGGCACCGTAAGTAACCAAGAGAGAATCTAACCCGTTACCCTTCTAATCCTCCTAATCTCCTCTTGCTCAATCACAGGGTCGCCAAGAAGGTAAAGCTACCGCCGTTGCGTCAGTATTTAATGGATGGAGATTTCTTTATAGGCGCAGCCGTTTGTGCCACGTTGACCAAGATGGCGCTGCGCTATGCGGAAGGTCCCACACCGAATGGGCCTGCACCGTATCGTCTCATCACAGAAGTGATGCTCCTCATGAGCTCAATCTTGCATTTGGGCAAATCGGGCTTCCCCAGCAAGCCAATTACCAACGATGATGCAGACCGTATCATGATTTGCCTGCGCACGCTGAGCGAGCGTAAAATCGAAGCAGCTGCAGTCTTTATGCGCGATTGTCGCATTGCACTGGGCAAGATGCTGGATGCTCAGCTGGAGGAGGATCAACGTGTGCTCAAGGAGAAGCAGCGTGCCACCGCAAAGGTGCAGCCAGATTCGCCAGTACTTTTCGCACAGCTCTCGAACGGGCGCGACAATCAGCTGGGCGAGAACGTGTTCGAATCGAGCCTGAACCAGGCCTTGGCCGGCACCAAGAGTGCCCAGCTAAGCGACAATGCGTCGCCCAATAATAAACTCAACAAGGTCACCCAGTTGACTGGCTTCTCCGATCCCGTTTATGCCGAGGCTTACGTTAACGTCAATCAGTATGACATTGTGCTGGACGTGCTCATTGTGAACCAGACAAGTAAGTTAACCTATCCCCCCACTCTCACTTCATTGCCCAGATAAGCAGTTCTTGCTTCCCCCAGATGACACGCTTCAAAACTGCACACTGGAGTTGGCCACATTGGGTGACCTTAAACTGGTTGAGCGCCCGCATCCGGTGGTGCTGGCACCACATGATTTCTGCAACATTAAGGCCAATGTAAAGGTCTCCTCAACAGAGAATGGCATCATCTTTGGCAATATAGGTTAGTGATCCAGCTGAGAGTGTGTTCATCCCAGCAGCATGTCTAACTAGTCCATCTTCCTTACAGTGTACGATACCGCGTTAAACACCAATGTTGTGGTACTCAATACCATTCACATTGACATCATGGATTATATTATCCCGGCCAGCTGCACAGACACAGAGTTCCGTCAGATGTGGCAGGACTTTGAGTGGGAGAACAAGGTGACGGTCAACACAAGTTTCACCGACCTGCATGAGTATCTCAAGCATCTGTTGAAGAGCACGAACATGAAGTGCCTAACGCCGGAGAAGGCGCTCTCGGGCCAGTGTGGCTTCATGGCTGCCAATATGTATGCCAAGTAAGTTGGAATCTCTTTGATTTAACCGGAAACAGATGACTCAGTTGTCTCTCTTCCTTTCAGATCCATTTTCGGCGAGAATGCATTGGCTAATCTGAGCATTGAGAAGCCTGTTGATGATCCCGATTCAAAGGTTACCGGGCACATACGTATAAGGGCCAAGAGTCAAGTGAGTTGCATTGATTCCCAATCATCTGAAGGGTTGCTAATGAAACTATTCTTCCACAGGGTATGGCACTTAGTCTGGGCGATAAAATCAGCTCCTCGCAGAAACAATCCGTGCAGGCCACCTAGTTGACCCAAGCCTCTAGTTTCAGCTAACAAAACGTCAACAACAACAACAACAGAAACAATAACAAAATAAGTAGAAGCAGCCAGCACAAGGCACAAGAAAAAGAAAGAGAGGAGCATATAAAAAAGGTGGCCGTAGCACGGCCTGCATTCCGCCTGATTTTGAATTAAAAGCAGACCACAACAGCCTATTACATACATATTAAAATTATGCATGCAATTCTATACTTATTTAATAAAGTTAACCGCCCCAAAGCAATGTTTGTTTGTCCTCATATGAAACGAGCGCACGCATGTGAGAGAGACAGCAAGCGCACTCGTACTCAAGTAGAGAGAGATGGGGCGATTACATGCAACTACTAGTAACAAGAGTCCTACTACTTTAAGTGGGTGGGTGCCCTTATCTCCAAATTACATTAAGTATAATGAATCATCATGCCAACGTCTCAGCCACATCACAAGAAGCTTATAATTAAAGTGTTTATTTGTGTTTATCGTGCGTTATCACATTCTTCCTGTATTTATCAGCCTTTCGAGCTGCCCTCATTTCAATGCTCTCAACATATAACATATATCATCTTAAACATGTTTATCAACAACAAGGTATTTCGTCATCTGAACATAAGAAACAGTAAAGCGATTTGAACCACGCTTGATTGCCAACGCATTATTAGATTCAAATATCGAGGACGATATCGATAGGTGTGGTACTGAGGCTATCGACTTGTGTCCGCAAATAGTAAATTTGAATTCTTATGCGATATTTCACTGAGCAGCGTTGCCATGTTGTTATCGCTTCAAGCGATACCAGGGACTTGGCGGTGGTTCGATTGTTGTACTAGCCGGTTATTCAATTGAACCGAAACTGAATAGTAGAATACGCAATTTTCACAACATTTTTGTGTAGCCCAAAATTGTTGCTTACTAGAAGCATTTTTATACTTATTCGTATACCTAATGACAAAAACTTACCCACTTGATATGCAAATTTAAACTGAACTGCTTCGAAATTATCTTCACATCCCTGGTTTTTGTTTGAACAGGTTCAGTGTTGAACAGCTCATTAGTCCAAACCCAACACTAGCGCCTAGCAGTTGTTGGGTGAGTGGCAAAGGCATAAGCAAAAGCAAAAGTGAATTAAGAAAAGTAGTAACAATATGCGGAATTAATGTGCAGTACGCACGTTGTTTGCTGTTAACGTAAACGCAATGAAAGCCATATGAAAGCCATTGCATTCGCAAGACCATACATAATACATCCCACAAGTCACTTATCATTGTGAACTGTGATTTCAATTCTGCAGTCGCAGTTGGGAGTTCAAGTCGTCGATGCGAGTTGCGAGTTGTGAATCGCGAGCTTCGAGATTCGAGTTTTCGGTTTGCGGAAAGTAAAAGTGGCTGCGTTTGGGGCTGTCGCCGCCTGTCCCTGCCGACTGCCTCTGCCTCTGCTGCTGCTGCTGCTTTCGTCTCTGTCTCCGCCTATATGAGTATTTGTATTTGTGTTCATAATCATATTCATGTTTTTGTTACGTTCGATGTCTGTGCGCGCGAATGTTTGAGTGCAAAAAGAAGTTGCAAAAATACAAAAGTTACGCAAATTTACAGCAAAAGCAGCGAAATTGTGTAAAATAATAACAACAAGCAGCAGCGCAGCGTCGCGTATCCGTGTCCGTCTTCGTACCTGTGTGTGCGCGCGTTAGTGTGTGTGTGCGTCTGTGTGTCTGTCTGTCTCTGCGAGTTCTCTCTCCTCCGAGCGAACCGGCGGTGCAGCAATGAGCGAGAACAACGGCAGCAACGCCATCACAGCCGCCAATGGACCGCGCATCGTTACCATCTACAAGACGGAAACTGGCTTCGGCTTCAATGTGCGGGGACAGGTGTCCGAGGGCGGTCAACTGCGATCCATCAATGGCGAACTATACGCCCCCTTGCAGCATGTTAGTGCAGTGTTGGAGAACGGCGCCGCTGAGAAAGCGGGCATCAAGAAGGGCGATCGCATACTGGAGGTGTAAGTAAAGCAAAGCAAAAAAAAAGAAGAAAAGAAAAGAATCCCTGTAACGCGCCCCGCCCTTGCCTACGAAGAAGGCAGAGAATGAGAGCGACAGACAGAGAGAGAGAGAGAGCAGAGAAGGAGAATGAGAGAGAGAGAACGAGAGTCGAAGAGCAGCCCACCCACTAAACGACTCCACTCGAAATGGAAAAGAAGCTTTAAACTGAATTTTTGTGTTCAGCCGCTGCCGCCGCCGCCGCCTCCTGCTGCTTGCTGGCGTCCTGGAATCAATAAACGCTCTGTCTCTCTGTGTGTGTGTGTGTTTCGTTAACTTGTGTACGTGCCGCAAAGAGAGAGGGCTGTAAGTGAACTTTGCCGACATGGCTGCTGCTTACTGTTTCGTTCAACAAATACACGTATGTTTTACGTACGTACGTGTGTATGTATGAATGTGTGTGTGTGTACGAATGTACTTATTCCTGTTGTTGCTGCTGCTGCCAGTGTTGTTGTTGTTGTAGTTGTTAGCGCTGTTATGGCGTAATATTTATACTATTGTTTGGCCACACACACACACACACACACCAACGCAATATACACACACACACACAGTGGCAGCTAATTAAAATGCCCCGCTCGTCCCCCGCTCATCACACAACCAATGGCATTCGCCCAAAACCCACACTGGCGCTTGCTGTTTTTATGCTCTCTTCCATCTGTCTCTTTTTTCTTGTTTTTCTGCTGCTGCTGCTGCTGCTACTGCTTTCTCGTTTGCATTTTTGACATTTTCTGTTATCGCAGCGTTGCCAAATGACGCTGAGAGAGAGAGGGCGAGAGAGGAGTGCCCTCCCTCGCATCGGTTAGCAGCTTTTGCTATCAATCAAAGCAAAACACGTTGCACATAATTGAATTTTGCGGGCGCCAATGTGGTGATAACCTGCCCCACCCCTCTCTCTACACTCTCTCTCTCTACTGTGGGTCATGCTGCCGGGCAAAAACGAAATTGAAAAAGCGAAAACCTGCGCACAAATTCAATAAATACATTTTAGTAACAGTTTCGTTGCTTGGCGTCTAACAACTTAATTATCATTGTCAGAGCAGCAGCAGCAGCGGCACCACGCCATCGTCACCGTCACCGACGCCCCACTCTTTTGCCTGTCCTCTCCCCCCTCCCTCTACCTTGCTCATCTTTCTACGCGGACACACACACACACGCCGAAAACTGACAAATGTGTGCGTGTGTGTGTGTGTGCTTTCTATGTAATTTTTCTCGCACTTTGTTTGCCTCTGGTGCAGGCAGGCAGTAGCAGCGGCGGCAGCGGCGGCTTCTATCTACACGGGGCCAGCTGGAACAGTTTATTGTCATTATTGTTGTTGTCCATAATTTGATTATCAACACAAAACCCCATAGAGTAGAGTAACCGTTACAATTTAGGCTGGGCGTGTGTGTGTTAGCAGCCGTAGCGCAGTAAACTGTAAACATCATCATTATATAGTACTATAATAAATTCACATGTAGATCTTGTGGTTCTGCAGTTTAAGCTGGTTCATTGAACCGGTTTGCATTCGCAAGTTCAGTTCTAATTACTTTATAGTTCATTTCAAGGATCCAATTCAAGAGAGAAAATCAATTAGATTTTCTTTTCCCCCCATAAAACACTCAAGTTTACTTTTAATTTTTATTTATTTCGCACCGTTTTCTATTTGCAATATCACGTGACGCATTTGGCTTGACCATAAAAATGTGGCGTGTTACAAGGGTCGATGATTTATTTATGTATGTGTACTGAACCCCAAGCTGACCCAGAAATGTTGTGGGTCTTGAGAACACACCTTTTGCTTGACCTGCTGCCCGCTACACTACACAACGAGCTATACAGGGTATCCTTGGCGTGGGCGAAGAGTTTAAGTTTAAAGTTTGCTTAAAAATATACAAAATAGTTGAATAACAAATTATTTATATATCGTCTCGCTTGAGGCTTTCGTTTTTGTTTAAAAATAAATTAATTTTTAAACCAATTAATTAATCATGATAGTACACAGAACCGCAAAGAATTTATTTATATTACTTTAAAAGCTATTATTATTTATTTATTTACAAAGCTCGGCGTGCTATTTTTCAGTTTTTAGTTCCCAACTGTTTGCTAACCCTGATATTATCAGCCCTGCTGATGACTGTCTTCCTTCCTCCCGCTCTCGCCCCCTCTCTCTCTCTCTCTCGCTTTCAAGAGGCGTTTTAATGCCGCTTACCAGTTACTAACCGAAAAAAAAGAATATAAAAATAAAAACCGAAACACCGCTCCACATCCTCTGCCGGTTTATCAAACCGTTTCTCGTGCCTCGAGTGGGAGTGAGTAAGGGATGGGGTGCGAGGGAGCGAGGGAGACGACATGGTATCATTTTGTCGCTTATTGTTTATTCATGCTTTTAAATAATTACCGCCTCCGCTCGCACTGCACTGCACATTAATTGCCCACAGATCGGGGTAGCGGATATTAAAGTAGTTTCATAGATAGATCTATATACATACATATTGTAGCATGTAAATATGTACCGAAGCGATGTCAGTTTTGGCTAGTCATGACATCTAATTTGGTCTGTAGGCTGCCATGTTGCCTATAAATAATCAGAATAAAGTATAAATATAGTTACACGCTCTAAAGTGCCTGGAACGTATTAAATCGAAATTCTGATAAGTATAAATTATCCTAGGACACAATTATAAAGCTTGCCACGCCCTAAAGAGTCGGTAGAAAATAGGGAAAATAGTCAAAAATATTATTTAACTTTAGAAATCCTAAGATTATCTTAGCAACATCAAAAGAGATCTATCAGCACTGACAGTACATTCTCCCGTAATTGTACATGTCAGTCAGGTTGATGTACCTATTTGAATGTACTCAAAACCAGCCCGGGTTGGGCTTAAAAATTGCCAGATAGACAACACTTGCCTGCAATTGCATATGGATGGAAGAAAAGGCATCTGGTATGGGCAGATATATGTACATATATGCATATAGTATAGAATGTATACAAATCCATACTATTGTATAATATCTATTTGTATTTGTAGGTAAGCTTAAAAGTACCCCAAGACCTGTGGGTGTATTGTGTGTGTGTGTGTGTGTGTGTGTGTGTGTGTGTGTGTGTGTGTGTGTGACATTGCACTTGTTGTTCATTTCTTCATTGTTGTTGTTGTTGTTGTTGCCACTCGACGTGGCATTGTTGCTGTTCTCGGAATCCGGGGTAAGGCTGCCTGCCTGCCCCATGAAATCAATGAGGATTATGGACTATTTTCATTTCTAGTACTCGTAGTAGTTGTTCGACAAGAGCAACTCGTTAAAACATTTACGACAAGAAGCTCGAAAATTGCAATAACGACAACAACAACAACAACAACTACACGAACTACTCGTATAATAACCAGATAACCAGGACAAGCTGAAGCGTGCTTGCACTGATTGGCTCCTGGCTGCGCATCAGGGATTCCAAACGAAATATAATCCAATTTTAGTTAGGGGATTTGCGTTGCGTTGCCTGATCCGATTACATGTTTGAATAACTATGATTCCATGCGATTATTCAATAGGATTTCTTTAGATTCCTTCTTTTTTTTATATATGTATATATTTATAAGAAATTTTCGAGGTTTTGTAGGGGTTTAATGTTTGTATGTTTTTTCTTTCTTTTTTTCTATTCCACTCAATTCGATAGCGATTAGTAACAGCGCCATCTGGCGCACAGTGCACGCATATACGCATAAGTATGTTAATGTGTTTACATTAATGTGTGTGTGTGTGTGTACGAAAGGGTATATCCAAATTGGGGTCTCTCCCGGCCCAGGCACACACACACTTAAGCAGAGCGCGTTCCCACTTGTTTTATTGTGGCATTTGCTACAGAAAAATCAATAGATTTACGTCACTGGATAGGGCAGGAGGAAGACGGTTGGGGAGGGGGATGAGGGGGTTCTTGGATTGCGGTGGTTGAGGTTGATGTTGGAGGGTTTGCTTAGGTTTCGGTTGCGCTTTAGATTTAGATTTGACTGTGCCATAGCTAAGCCGGAAATAGAAACACATCAAACAGAGCGATAAACAATATCAGCCGAGGGATACCCTGTAGTCAAAATGATAGAAAAGCAAAGGGAGTATTTGCGTTAGTGCAGGCTACACGCATCTGTTTCTTTTCTTTGCCTTGATTGTTTTTCCACAAATTCCACAAATTATTAAGTCTATATGCATGGGTAAATAAAGCTCTCTCTCTTAATTATTATTAACATAATCTGTCCTGCATTATTACTATCCGCAACGCTCTTAACTATTCTAAACTGAAATCCTTTTCTCTCTCTCTCTCTCTCTCTCTCTCTCTCTCTCTCTCTCTCTCTCTCTCTGCTTTAAAAGTACTTAATCCTGCCGGTTTTAAATCTTCTCTTTGTACCTTTTTCTCTCTCTCGCTCTGGGTACAAATTAAAAAACAATATAGTTGCGTGTGTGTGTGTGTGTGAGTACACACGTTCTGTATTTAATCAGCAGACGTGCAGTGGGCGGCAGCAGAGGCGGTGGCATGTGAGGATGACATGGGAAAGTTTTGGGGGGCGGGTTGGCATGTACAAATAATATACGGAAAATGAACCACAACGCAATGCGATTACTTAAAACAACAAAATAAAATTCCAGTAATATTCTAGCTGAAAGTGAACGACTAGCAGATACCAATTAGCTATGGATAATAGATTACTGGGGAATTCTGCTTATATCAGTGTTCACTTTTCCCTCTATAAAGCCGGCCTGGTAGCTGTATCTCGGTTTTTTATAAAACTTTAAAACTGGTTTCTTGTCTCTCTGAATCTTAGATTATTTTGAATATATAAACAATATATTGAATTAAGTTTTCTATATCATTTCCGAAACTCACTGAGTTTCTGATATAATCAATAGCAAAGAAAAGCACATAGATAATTTAACAAACATTATGCATGGAAGAGAAAAAAATCAATTATAGTTTTTATAGTAAACTCATATACATAGATATATCGTATGCATATATATGTATATAGTAATTCAATCAATCAGCGCTAATCGAGGCTTACGCTCATAAAATGATCTTGTGTTGCAACAGAGAGAGAGAGAAAGAGAGAGAGAGAGACCTCTGGGGCTTCTCTCCATATGGCAATCAAATTAAGCGAGGAGTACCCTGTGCTTCCATCACTCCATACACATTTCTTATGCCTCTGCATGCTTGTATAGTTATTATTATGAAGTATGTTAGTTATATTCGACGCTGAGTCATGTTTTCGTTTGTTAATGTTGCTGCTGTTGCTGTCGCTGTTGCTGTCGTCCCTGTGCGTCACTGGCAACACGACAAACACGATATAGCTGCGATTTATTTTATTTCTGTTTCTCTATCTGTTTTGTACCCAAGTAGAGGGTATATTCAGCTTACAATACACAAAAAAAAAAACACTATATAGTATATACATTCTTGATCAGTATCAGTAGCAGCATGACTGCCTAAATCCCTTTAGAGCTTTGCTATGTTTACCATGTCGAGATATCTCCAGTTATCTATAGTTTTCATCGTAAATCATAACTTTATATATGGAAACAGGGTATACAGGCCTCTCTCTCTCTCTCTCTCTCTCTCTGTCTGGCTTAATGGTGGCAAAAGTCAAACCGGAAAGACTCGCGCTGAGGTCTCTTGGGCGAGAAGAGCTTACTCTAGACGCTTGGGGCAGGGCAAGGAGCGGGGCGCATTGCAGCTTGCACAGCTTCGCATAGAGTTAAATTTTCCGGTTTCAGACGCAACTCTATGGCCAGAAAACAAAGCCGAAGTCAACCAAGCCAGACCGAAAATAAGGCCTCATGTATAGCCGATACATTATACGTAAATGTGTCATGGTTTCCATTGAATACTACGAGAATAAATAAATGAATCACATTTCAGTTGAGTTTCATTCAATTTTGGGTTACGTTTATTTGTTATCGATAGGAAGTAGGAAATTATAATTAACGAAAGCCACAGGCTGTTAAATTTGATATATCGTTACTCGTGCTACGTTTATGCCATGTGTTGCGTGGATTCGTAAATACACGAAATGCAAGAAGTTTAGGATTTAGCTTAAGCAAAGATATTAACTGAGTTTACTATACTTTGCCTTACAATTTCATCAATACAATTTATAATAAATATTCGTATAGAGGAAAATACATGAATTTGTTGTTTATTGTGCTTAAAATAAAACGCATAAACATAGATTGGTTAGTTATGCTTGCGTTGCGTATTAATTCCAAAGAATAAGGATTAGTAAAGCATTCCAAGTGGTCTGGAAAGTTACATATGTTTTTTCCTATGAACAAGAACTAAGGGTCAAGCAAAACGTGCAATTCCTGGAAACTAATAATTATAACTAATAGCTAAAAATAAAAAAAAACACTATATAGTATTACATAAAATTATAATTTATTATTATATTATATATTATTATAATTTTATATATTATAATATAACAGCTTCAAGGAATACCCTCATTTTGATTTGTTTTGCAAGTAGCTCTCGATCGGTTCAACGACTCAAATACTCATGTATGTTTATCATAAGCAAATTCAACTTGACCCCAATCCATGTACCACATACTCGTATGTGTGTGTGTGGCTTCTTTCTTATCAGTGCAGTGATAAGTGGCTCGTTAAGTGCCTCAAGCGATCAATCAAATGCAACGTCAGACAACAGTCTCCGCCTCTTTATTATTTCGACTCTCAAATTGATCAGACTGCAACTGTAGCTGCTCAATTGTTGCTAAATAATCGAATTGTTATAATACTATATATTATATAAGAATATTCCTCAGCATGTTGCCCTTTCATGGCGTGCAGTTCGCCCAGCTCAGCGCCTATGAGCGGCGATGTCTTCGGTACAGAGGGAGGGGACGGAAGGAAGGCTGCTGCTTATCAAATTGAATAATGTATTTATCTCCCGCTTTCTCTTTCTCTTGCAGCAATGGCGTCAGCGTGGAGGGTGCCACACACAAACAGGTGGTGGATCTGATCAAGTCGGGCGGGGATTGCCTGACACTTACCGTCATATCGGTAACACAACAGGAGGCCGATAGACTGGAGCCGCAGGAGGATCAGAGTGGCTACTCCTACATTGACTACTCCGACAAGCGTTCGCTGCCCATCAGGTGAGTGTCTGTGCTAGTAGTTGCCTCTCCTTGCCACTAATCTCTTCTGTTCTCTCTCCTCCCACAGCATACCCGACTACAGCATCATAAATCGCAATGGGGAACGCTACATTGTCTTCAATATCCACATGGCTGGACGTCAATTGTGCTCGCGCAGGTATCGTGAGTTTGCCAATTTGCATTCAATGCTGCGCAAGGAGTTCAGTGGCTTCAATTTCCCCAAGCTGCCGGGGAAGTGGCCATTTCAGTTGAGCGAGCAGCAATTGGATACACGTCGTCGTGGACTGGAGCAGTACCTGGAGAAGGTATGCGCTGTGCGTGTCATAGCCGAAAGCGATGCTGTACAGGACTTTTTAACCGATACCGAAGACGATATATCTGCATCACCGGTGGATATCAAAGTAATGCTGCCCGATCACGAAGTGACCAGTGTGTCCGTGAAGAAGTCATCAAATGCTCAGGTCGTATGGGAGATACTGGTGCAGCGCGCCAATCTTACAGCCTATACGCAACAATATTTCTATCTGTTCGAAATTGTTGAATATAATTTCGAGCGGAAATTGCAACCGCATGAGATACCACATCAGCTTTATGTGCAGAACTATAGCACCGCCTCGTCGACGTGTCTCTGCGTTCGCCGTTGGCTCTTCTCGGTTAGCAAGGAACTCACGCTGCCCGAGGGTGAGCAGGCGGCACGTTTCATCTTCTATCAGGCAGTCGATGAGGTGAATCGCGGTAATATACGTGCAGATGGCAGGCTCTACGAGCTGAAGGCACTACAGGATGCCAAAAAGGCCAACGACTATTTGGCCCTGGCCCGCACGCTGCCCGGCTATGGTGATGTTGTCTTTCCGCACTGCTCCTGTGATAGTCGTAAGGAGGGTCATGTAGTACCCGCCGTGGGTAAGTGCTCAGATGGTACTGCGAATGTGCGAGAATTTATAGATCAATCCATTGCAGGAATGAAGAGCTTTAGGCTGCATGCATGCCGCGAGGATGGCTCACTGGAGGCGCAAATGGTTGAGCTCACCTGGGACAGCATAACGCGCTCCGAGAGTGACGAGGAGTCCATGTCATTTTGCTTTCAGTACAATCGTCCAGATAAACCAGCACGTTGGGTCAAGGTCTACACGCCATATGTAACTATCAACTACTCCTCTATAGATCTTCTTATTATATGAATATATTTCCTTAGCACGCATTTCTTGCGGACTGCTTTGATCGTATCATGGAGGAGCGCAAATGGGAGGATAGCGGTGATTAAGATCGAATGTACATGGGGCTCATCTAGCGCATCTATGAAGCAACTCAATCATCTCAAGATCAGCATCATCACAGCGAGTGGCACCGAGGCAGTCCTTAGTCCATCACACACTCTCTCACACACACAAACCCGCACACACTCACAATTAGATTTTGTTTTTTTCTAAGTATTTTTCGTTTTTGTATCGTCTATCTGTTTTTTTGTTTTTTGAAATCTTAAAGTTCTGTTGTATGTAAAGTTTTCTTGAAATTACACTTGGTATGTAAATTGTGAAGTACGCAGGCAGCTGAAGTAGAAGAAGATCGTGTGGGGGGGAAAGATCAATAAAATTTAGTTGAAGCTCAACTAGACCGACAGTCTGACCGGTTGTACACCTCAAAACCTTCCAAAACTGAACAGATGTGTGTATATTGTAAAATATAACCATGAGAAACTATTGTAAATGCCTCGAGCTCCATATGATACAGATATATAGAGAGAGAGGTGTGTGCGGGCGGAGGCAGTAAGAACAACAACAACAACAACAGTCCGGGACAGTTGAGTAGGAACAACAACACGAAAACTAATGTTAACAGCGGCAACAAAATGTTTCAAATATTTCAGCACTAGCACATAGACATAGAGATAGCCAGTTAGTGTTAGAAAGAGAGGGAGAGAGAGTGATAGAGAGAGAGAGTGGTAGTCAAACAAACACACACACATAGACGACAATGCACCAATTTAGTAAATGATGCAAGTTGAACGAAAAGCGAGATTCTCATTAAAGCATAATTATAAAACATCATATAGGAATTATAATTATAATATACGGTATACAATATACAATATATCTGTAACTTAAACACAAGCACACACACATACATACACATACACACACGTGTAAATTCAGAGTTCAATGAAGAAGAATTTGTTGTGTTTTCTTTATTTTTTGTCTTACTCATAAATTGCTAAATGTAAAAAGTCAATTTTAATATGGTAATACAGTAAAATGCTTATGAAATAGTTATTTAAATAGACATACATGCATAGTACATTCACACATACATATACAACATACATGTATACAAATATATAGAAAAGGATTTATGAATTTTGAAGAGGCATGAAAGTAAATTACACACAAGAATTATAGAAACAAAAGTGATTGGATTATTAACTTAGGATTGCCATGACTGTGTGTGCGCGTGTGCGTGTATGCGTGTACGAGTCTGTATGTGTGTGATTGAAGGCAAAGGGAAAATGTGAATTCATATTCGTAAAATAATCTGCAAGTAGATGGAACAGATGCTCAGGCAAATTCCACTTATTGTTCACAGCTTAAGCTCCTTATGAACACACACACACACTCACTCGCACCCACACAACTACGCACACACCCACACACACACAAAAGAGAATCACAAATAAGCAAGTTTAAAATGCAACAAAATTCAAAATAAAATGCAACACTTTATAAGGCGATTAAAAATATACACACATTTACATAAGCATACACACACACACACAGACAAACTTTGTATACTCACATTCACACACACATATATATATATAAATATACACACATATATATTTACATTTATCAACGATGCAAGTGAAGTCTGCTTGTGATATTTACAATTTACACAAAATTATTATTATTATGATTACATTTACCACTATGATATGATTATTTTGTATGTATTTCCATTTCGATTTCGCTGTGCTTTTCTCTTGATTGATGTACGCGTTATTACCCCATACACTGTATATGTATATGTATCATTTTTTTTATTGTACTCTAATGATTTATAGCATCGGTAGTGCGACACACGCTTTATACTCTGTACACCCTGTTATTTATTCAAGTAACTAACCAAACCCTAACCCTACACGATGCAAATTGTAATCTGAACTGTGTCTCAAGAAACCGCATCAAATTTTTTGTCATTGCACGTGCAATGTGTGTATCCTGCGGATACCTCAGCATGTTGTCTATCGCGCCGCGCCTCCCCCTGGGAACTGGGGGGACGCAACGCTATTTGGCCATTTACTTTAGCAACGTTATACGTTTTATCTGCATATCTAACTATGTATATGTAAATTCCATAATTATATATATTATGTGTTTATTATGTATTGCTCCTTAAGTTATGTAATATTATTATTATTTCATCTTCTTTTTTTTTGTATGCGCATATATATGTGTTTGTATCTATGTTTCGTTTCAAGAATATTGTCAAACAAATATTTGTAGAACGTCTACAAAATGGAAAAGAAAAGAAAAGAAAAGCCGAAAGAAATGTTAACACATAATCTAAAACTTAAGCGAAGGCATCAATTTGTATTTGAAGAAAGGAAAACAAAAAACAATAACAACATATGCATATATTTATTTCTAAATATTAAATGGAAGAAAATTCGAAACAAAACAAAAAAAAAAAAACAAAAAAGCAAATCATGAAACATGCTAATAAAAATAAATGAATAATTAAATGAACATTCCTTAACAAAACAAAATAAAAGAAAAACGAAAACGATTAAAAAAGAATAGAACGAAAGCATCAAATAAAATTGAATATCAAATGTTTTTTCACATATTTAAAAATAAACGTAAATAAATAATTAAATAAAAAGAAATCAATTTACGCCTAATTCCACGAAATAACGAATTACACTCAACTTGAGAGCTGGAAGACACTCATACACACACACACACACACAGACACCCACATACATACATATATACTATATACTGATGTACAGTCAAAGATCAAAAAAGTGTTTGATGGTGGAGCTAAACTCCCCGCCAGCCTGTGAGTCAATGTAGAGTAACAAAATAAACAAAAACACTGATAAACTGACAAGAAAAAACAAAGAATAGAAAACAATGAACAAAAAAGAAACAAGAACAAATCAAAGCAAGCTAATAAAATTTTAATAAAACAAACAGTGAGAGAAAACAAATTACCAATTTATTGAAAATAAAATTGCATTTTTTCCCTTTTAAAAAAATGATATTGTGATTTTCTTTCTAATTTCTTATTATCTTATGGTTAGAATGTATATTATATGAATAGTGTAAGTACAAAGTCGACCTCAAGAGCGATTGCTGTCAATATGAAATGACATAAATATTTTCCCATAGATACAGCTGCGTGCCATGGAAATTTCACACGGCTCACGTGAGACAGAGAGAGAGAGAGGTATTTTCGAGGAAGATATCAGGTGTAACGGCATCTATAGGTAGTACCTTGTCACATACCTAAATCAATTTCTAATCCAATTCAATTCACTCAAGAATTTATTAGCATAAAGTTATAAATGGGTTTTATGGCACCCTGAATTGGTCTATAAAAAAAAAGCTATGCACGTTGATAAACTTATCGGCAGAGCGAGCGATTAAACGTGGAGCAGGCGGAGGGAATTTCTAGTTCTGTATTATGTTGTTGGTTTATCGGCGCGACACATGTTATTATTCAACGAGAAGTGGAGGCTTAAAACACACTTTAGTCGCATTATGCATACCCTATACGGAAATTTGATTAATTATGGAGTATTTAGGATAAACTTGCTTTAAATGCATGCAACATATTTTCAGGTTATGTTTGACTATGCAACTTGCTATAAACTTACTATGCATGTACTTTGAGGTTATGTATGATTTTGGAACAGCCTGAATGTATGACTGTAGAACTTTCTAAATGCATCTATTTTTAGGTTATGTACGATTCTTTCAATAAGTAGTAGAAATAAGATCAATTTTTGTAGATATCTCTCTCTCTCTCTCTTCCAGTAAATTGGTTTATTTTTGAAAATATTTTTAATGAGATTCCCTACACTTTATAAAGTTCATGCCTGCAACACGATCGCATTAGCAGGGAGACTCCACTCAAGCAGAGAAACCTTTGTGGTTTTTTTTTTTTGAATTGTTTGATCAATTGGCGCGATTTAACGTTTTATGGTTGGTGATAAGAAACCCTATGCATGTGAGAGAGGAGCAAGTGAGTTCGGCGACTGGAGCGAGGGAGACAGCGACAGGGATAACGGCTAATTAGGTTGCAGAGAGAGAGAGTGAGTCGTAGCGAATGTCGATCGGCTTCGTTTTCAGTTCGGTTTTTTTTGTATTTTGGCTAAAAACGAATTTAATTAACTGAATCAATAAGCAATAAACAATGTTGTTGGCGGGGCAAACAAAGCGAATTAAATACATATAGAGTACATAGCTTGCGGCCCAGTTAAAAGCGATGCGTACAACGCGACGTATGCGTAATCACAGGGCTGGCTCGCTGGTTGGGCTGGCTGGGCTGGTGGTGTTAATCGCCACAGCGGATGGGATGATAATGATAAGCGCAACAATGATGATTAAATGCAAATATATATGAAAAGCAACCGAAGCGACACAATCGCTTCGACGAGCTAGTAGTATATAGTATATATTGCTCCCATTCTCCCAGTCTACCTCGTCGGGGTAGCTGCCCCTGCGCGCGCTCAGCTGACTGAGCTCATCGTCGCTCATCGCGACTCGACGCTGCTGCTGTCGGCTGTATTTGGCCGCGAGTCGCAACCTGGACGCGTTAGCGTTCGCACGTGCCCAACACCATCACCCATAACTAGCCCGAATCTAATACCGCTAAGTTAGCTAAGCCCAAATCCCATAGAGAATTCGATAGATTCGAGCTTATGCAATGCCGCCGCCGCCGCTGCCGACGCTGCAGGCTGCGCAGGCGCTCAATGGGCAATTGGATCGCTCGCTGGAGTTGCCCTATGCGGATGAACCCATCGAGGAGGAGGAGGCGGAGGAGGAGGAGCGACAGCAGCTGCTTGCAGACGCCGCCCGAGCGCAACTGATACGCAAACCCTCACTGGGTCAGCGACGCAATGTGGAGATGCCACAGCTGCTGGTGGTCAACGAGCTCCCAGCTCCCACGCCAGAGGAGACGCCACCGCCAGCACAGGCTGCGCCCACAGAAAGGGAGCACTTTGGTCATGGCATGCGACGTAATTCCATATCGCTGCCCTCCGGCATTAACGCCATGGATCTGGACGCCCTACGGCGACGGCATCAGATGCAGGCGGACAGGCAGGATGCACTGCACGAGGAGAGCCACAACGAGAGTGTGAGTCTAAGTTCCCTCGATCATTCCACATTTCCCGGTGCTAATGACCATTTGCGAAACGAGTTTGTACTCACAAAATACTCACAAAATATTCACAAAACATTCATTTTGGCATCGTTAGGAGCGTTGAGAGGCGACTGCGAGAGATAAAGCACAACAAACACGATCGTAAAACGATCATTAATGTGTTATCTCTCCGCCCGCTAATTGAGACTCTGTCAGGGAACGTAACTAAAAACCGCAACACGCAACCAGCCAACCGAACGAACTGGGGAACGTTCTACATCATGTTTACTTACCTCAGTTCGTCGTAGTTATCATCATCATTTTTTGTTTTTATTATCCCCCAACATCGTCATCATTGATCTATTCTAATCGTACACTGTGCGGCAAAGTTTCACTTCACTTCTCAAGCAATCAATAGAGTTTTGTCCTCTTTTTCGATAGTTCTTCCCATTTTCTATAGTAGATTTGCATTATATTCATCCCAAACTTGTTGTCTAGTGTTATTATTGCTGATTTTCAGCTGTGTTTACACTTAAGGTGTAATTAATGTGAATTTCAAATAGTCGAACAAATACGTAAGGTGGCAGATATATTTGACTATGGAATAAATATGAAATGATATGATCAGTTCACCTACTTGCGGGCTAAATGTATGAAGATATGGTATATCTTGAGAGAGAGAGCTCAGCCCAGTCGATCACATCTGTTAGTGTAGGGTATAGGCAGACTGTGAAATATAACAGTATGATAATTACACTGTGCAACAAGGTGTGAAGCCAGTATGCTCATTCTGCACTGTTTCAGGTATGAAAAAAAATAAATTTTATGTCATTTATAGAACTTCATTGATACATTGATTAATTAAAATACATAGGGAATCCATAGTTTCAAAAATAGGGCAAAATCAAGTGCAAAGTCGAATTGTTTCCGTAGAATATACATAGGGTAGTGAGGGATTCCTCATTGGGCACTTGCACCGTGGACTGTTCCCCGATTAATCAGTTAGTCAATCGACAAAAAAAAAATAAAATTAGTTGAATATATTGCTTAGAGATATGGCCAGCTCAAGGTGACTGATTAAATGATTAAAATAGATTTGCGTTGCTCGTCAGTTTTCGTCGTAAGTTTTTTAGTGTTGAAAAACGTTAGAAGTTGAAAATATAGGTTATATAAGATTAAATTTAAAGTTCCTTAACCTGCGAATGATTAATTTATTTTTGAATATTAATAAGTTTGTTTATCCGTTTAACTGTCAATTAACTTGTTCGACTAAAAGCTGTGACTTTAAATAGCCGTCATTAAGAACGATTTTTAATTTGTTTTTATCGAGTATAAAGAACAACATACTGTCTATACTCTTGCTTAGGGTATTGCAGAAATATCAAGCTCAATCTTTCTAATACTTTTATTATTCTTATATCGTAGTATCGTAGTTTGAAAGTCTTGGGATCCGTAAATAAATATATAGTACACAATATAGTCTGATACTTTGAGGGTAGGGTAGCGAGTTGTCGGCTTGACACGAATAATTCTTTTTGCGAGATGGCAAAAGACACAGAAGTCTCAATGAAATTGTGAGAAATGCGAAGCCGAAGCGTTGTAATTAATCACTCAGGAATGAATACAGTGAGGCCCAGTTAAGATCAACAATGATCTCTGAGAATATCAATGGGAATACTTTACCAAACTCGAGGCACTTGCAAGTTCGCTATAAGGAAGTCTCAGTGTACTTGTTGTCTCTGAAGTCTCCACGAAGCTCGACGTCGAGCGATTAAACAAGCACGCACACACACACACACACACACACACACACACACAGAGATACACACACACACACTGAGATACAGTGGGGAAAAAGTAAAGTCAGGCCTCTGCCTGCTCATTTCGAACACAATATTCGAGCAATTATCAAACGGCCGGCAAAGGCAGCGGACGAGTTACGTTGCGGAGCCGACAGATCTACAGATCGTGGAACGTTGATCAAGGATTGCAGTGATCGAGTCAGGATCTTGTCGGGATCTGGTCGGGCTCTTGCCGTATGATCCTTTCAAGCCATGAGCTTGCCTCGGCAGGATGAAATGCAGCAGCTAATTGCGGCCAAGGCAGGTACTACCTAGAGATACGATCTGCATTACTTTTCCACTTCGATCCACTTCGATCCGATGCGATCCAATATTGACTCGCAGCTGGTCCGAACTGGTTGCAAACCATTCTGAGATAATGGCAAACAAAGGCAGGAAGCAGCAGCAGCAGCAGCATCATCATGTCACATGCCTTGCACATTCAATATAATCTGATTCTATATATTCCGCCATTCCGCAGACTGCCGACGATGCCTCCGCCTCCGTCTCCAGCCTGGGCACGCCCACGACAATTACGATAGTCCCCCCCAAAGGGAACAAGAACAAGGATGACAAAGACGACGACGACGACGACAGCAGCGATGAGTTTGGCAATGCCAAGAAGCCCGTACACAGGTAAATACCATGTTCAGGCCAGTCCCAGTCCCAGTCGAGTCCCCGTCCAGTTCCCCTTCCAGTTAGGTTCCAAAAATAGCAGTCACCTCGATGTTCATCGCAGTTGCCCTTAGTTCCCTCGATAACACTTCGCATCCTCGTGTTAATTGGCCGCCAAACCATAAATATCTTTGGACTCGCAGCAGCTGCAAGACTGAGCAATACCCTGTAAACGATTGCTACCAAATTTCCCATAAATAACTGTTTAGTGGGTATCTACAAGTCCCAATCATAATTACTTCAAATACTCTATATATTATATATCAATATCAATATCATATTTAGATTTACTACAGACTATATTTAGCTGGGGGAACAATCATAACAATGCGCGCTCTTTCTTCTAAATATTTTGTCCACCTGCTGACCTATACGACAATATTATGATCGCATGATTTGGAATACTTAATAGACAGACAGTATATGATGTATGTCTTACTCACAGCTTCTAATTAGAACGGAGCAAAAGACTGGGGTCTTTCATATATGCCGAAGCAGTTGATACACTTTTAAAACTTTTGATAAAATACCCATTAATATACTTCTAAGTTCTGTTCTCCCTGCGATCTTCTATACGATCTGCAAGTTACTTTTATCTGTCTTTCTTCAAGCGTGTCACATAGTTCCCAGCAAAATCGTAATACCCCATTGAAACTATACTTTCGGGCTGTGTAGACTGTCGATTAACGCGTTGTCCATGTAGGAATGTGGAATGTCTGGCAGCACGAATACATTTGATCTGGCAACCTAGAGCAGCGTAGCTTGTGCCGGGCCAAAGTTCAGCTTGCAATTAATTTAATTAACTTTTCGACGCGACTTTTTAGTCACTTTTTCTGGTTTTAATTACGTTTACGCGATGGCAAATCAAAAGGGGAAGGAAAGAGAGAGAGAGAGAGGGAATGGGAGTGGGAAGAGAGAAGGGTATAGCGCAGTGTGTAGAAATGAGAGAAACATTGGGGGCATGGGTATTACCAACATGAACGTGCTTTTTGCCAACATTCTGGGCCAAAACGTTTGCTTTTTACATGCGCTACGTTAAATTGAAATGCTTCAGTTATAATTGGGAATTATTACCGGATTGATCGTGTGCCATATAAGCTGGGATTTATCAAAACTCAAGTGATTTCTATCGAGTGTCGTGTGTGCTACAGTAAGAACTGGGAATACCCTGCTCATTGAGAGAGCTTTAAGCGAGAGATCAGTCGAGTAAGAGAACTTATAGAGAGGGAGATCGAGTGAGATTTAAGTTAAGAACTTTAGCTGAAAAGTCGCTCACAGCGCAGGGTAGAGAAAGCACGTAAAGCTTTCTGAGTGCACAGACAGAAAGAGAGCAATGCAGGGAAAGAGAGAGCGAGAGAGAGAGAGAGAGAGAGAAAGAGAGAGCAATTTTGCAGTTTAAACGAATTAAGTCGTTGAGAGAGGGAGGAGGCAGAGAGAGAGAGACAGAGACAGAGCTCCGCTTATTGCTGATAAGTGAATCAAAGGCAGAGACGGAGACGCAGGCTGAGATTGACTTCGTGACTGCGACGCCGACTGTGACTGCGACTGCGACTGCGACATAAATTGTAATGATCTTGTTGTTGTTGTTATTGTCGTTGTTTATCAAAACTTTTGGCATCGCAGGGGGTGGGAGGGGGGTTGGGGTAATACTTGTCTGTATATATGTATAAAGAGATATCTGAATCTCGTCGTATCTGAATGTCGCCCCAGCTCAGTAGATAGTTGTGATTAGGCGTGATAAGACACACATTTCGCGCACGTAAAGCTGCACCCCAAATCCAGCGGCGACTTCTATATATATAGTCATAGCTATAGTTCAGGTATATATCGTATATATATCGTTTCCTCTGCTAATTAAGCGTGCAAACGAGCTTTACATATATCGTAAGCCCCTTGAAACGATTCGGTAATTAAATAAGTGTAAATATAAATATTTATATATGTTTGTTGGGTATTAATGCGTATAAAGGCTTTATCAATAACCAGCTTGTTTGCCCATCGCGACCCATTAACGTTTCTCTTCTGTGTGTGTGTGTGTGTGTTGTACATAATGTGGGCAATAAAGATAAGAAGAAACACGATCTTAATTCACCAAATTCCACTCTGCGGTGCGTTGATCTTGAGTGTTAAAAATACCCTGTATGGCAGAGTAAAGAAGTCGTTGCAGGGTATTCACACGCACACCTTCTTCTGGTATCTTATGCTATTCACATACAGATAAGTGATAACGATAAGAGCCAGAATTAAATGATCTCTAGGCACTATTTGGTAAGATCATAGAACAAGTTAAACTAAGATCATAGAATCAAGTTAAACTAAATTTCCAAAGAAATCGGTTGAGCAAACTCTATTTCTAGAACTCTGTAATTGCCTATAAACCGAAGCAGAGGCTGAGGCCAGCAACTTATCCAATAAAACATATTGAAATCTATATAAATAGAGGTTTAACTAGTGAGTCTAACATAAGCATAGATTAACTTGTTGTACATCTTGAAGCAAGTAACGCCTCAGTTGACATTGTGTGTATTTCTTATTGGGAAAAGAATACATTTGCGATAGTTAGATAAGGAAAGAGACAACAGTTAACTTTGGATGTCATAAATATCTGTCAGTTTGGACAGCAGGAAGATCATGAATGAAGAAACATTGGTTATCAGATTCGTAAAGCTTGAAGCAATCAATTGTGACTTATATATTGTTGTCTTCTTACTGGCAATCTTGACATCTTTATATTTTATATTTATTGTACTTTTGCAGAGATCGTTTTCGTAGTCGCAGACGCGCTTCCATCGCCCCCCTGCCCGCCCTCCGACTGAACAGCAAGGAAATGTTGGCCAGCGACTTCGATACCCACAGCCTGGCGAGCAATCAAACCTCCATAACCAGTGTCAATTCCCTGGCCAGTCTGTTGCGTGAGAAGATGCAGGTGAGTAGAGAGAGGGAGAGAGAGAGGGAGGAGACGAGAAGATAGAAGAGCAGAGAATACAGTAGAAGAGCAGATTGAAATGAGAAGTTTGTCTTGGGGGAGGAACATTTACTTCAAGGGTTAAGCTCTTGATTTATAAAGGACCTAGCTAGGACTCTGTAGAGTAGAGAGAGTAGAGAGCGGCTGGAAGGAAGGAACGAGAAGATAGAGAGCAGAGAGAAAGGAAGAAAATACAGCAGAGCATAAGGAAATCAGAAATCAGAAGTTTGTCTTGGGGGAAGCACATTAACTTCAAGGGTTGAGCTCTTGATTTATTAAAGACCTAGCTAGGACTCTGTAGAGTTGAGAGAGTATTAAGAGAGAGAGGGAGCGAGAGATGGTTTAATAACCGAAGCCTGTTTTCACAGGCTTTTCCACAGTTGATACGCAAGAAGAAGCGCGAAACGAAGGACTACAAGATCAAGATATTCGTGATTGTGATGTTCTTCATGATCATCTTCCTGGTAAGTGTTGGTGGTGGTGCTCGAGTGATCGAGACTCGTTAACTTATACCGTATTCCGTTTGTAGATCGGCTACGCGTATATCGCATACCATCAGCAGATGAAGACGAAGAGTTACTTCCAGAAGATCAAGTTCAATTCGAAGGATCGCATCTTTCGCATACTGAGTCACGATGACAAGGAGGTGATCAATGGGCATCTGGGTGTTACGTTGGGCAGCGACACAGCGCCGTTCCATTGCCTCGAGGAGAACAGGCGCAGCGATGGCAGTGTCTGCATCGAGTGGAACGGCATCGCCAGGCTGCACATGAACTTCGAGGACAAGAAGGTCTTCCGCTGCTACACGCTGCAGTGGCAGGCCCTGACGCCGGGCCTCCTGCCCACCGATTGCTACGAGCTGAAGCGCGACAATGGATTGTGGTTCGGTGGCGGCATCACCAAGGGTCAGGAATGGTCACTGAGCTATGCCAACTTCGACTTCATGCCCTACGCCAGCGGGGACAGCAAGGTGCATCAGTTTGGCAATGCGGTGAAGCGTTACTTCATCAACTCCATCGGCGTGGCGATGCAGGTGAACGAGAAGACGCCGCTGCAGTTGGGCATCAATCGCACGGAGAATCAGTTCTGCCTGCGGGCTGCCAACGATGACTTCACCTTTGTCAATCGATTGACCCCACTGCCGCAATTGGACTACAAGATCTGCACCACGGAGGACATGCGCAGCCTGCACATGCTGATGACACAGCAGAGTCTGTGGGATGGTCTGACGGAGGCGGATATCGGGGAGCTGCACTCGCTGCTGGAGGAGCCCGTCTGGCAGATACCGCATCAACAGCAGCGGGACTCGCTCAACGAGTCGATCATCTGTGATTACTCGGAGAATGCCATCGCCATGGGATTGGGACACATTGTGATCAATGAGTTCTGGCAGGAGAATATCGGTGACTTCACCGTGGATCGTGCACGCTTTCCCACGCTGCGTGACACCATCGATGTGCTGCATCGTCGTGGCTTCAAGGTCGTCTTCACCATCCAACCCTTCATCAGCACCGACAGTCCCAACTTCAAGGATGCAGTGGCTCGCAAGCTGCTGATCTATGAACGTCACTCGGAACGCAGCATTCCCGCCCTGACACGCTATAAGAGCAGCTCCAGCGCGGGTGTGCTGGACATAACCAACAATGCATCGGTGCCCTGGCTAATCGAGAAGCTGCAGCGGCTCAAGGATGAGTATGGCGTGAAGAGTTTCTATCTGGATCTGGGCACGGGCTACAATCTACCGCATTACTATCAATGCCGCCAGCCCCTCAATAATCCCGACACCTTCGCTCGCATCTTCACCAACAGCCTGGAGAGCGTTGGCCTCATGGGTGTCTCCATGGCCAGTGTGGTGCCCAAACCACCCACGTTCCTCAGCACACCGCCAGCGAATGCCACATGGGAGGGACTGCGGGATACCTTGGCTGCTGTGCTCAACTACGGTGTCATTGGTTATCCATTTGTGTTGCCCGGTGCCATCGGAGGTGACTACCTGCTCCAGCGTCCACTCACCAAGATGGTATCGTTCTACTCACTCGCCCAGCCGCCGCTACCCGATGCAGAACTCTTCATCCGCTGGCTGCAATTGGCCACCTTCCTGCCCGCCATGCAGTTCAGTCATCTGCCCGAGGAATACCACAGCGAGCTGGTCACCCGCGTTGCCCAGGAGATGAAGGAGGTGCGACAGACTGTGGTGATAGCGCTGCTCAAGAAGTACCTTAGTCCCTCGATGAACGAGGGTTTGCCACTGGTGCGTCCCCTCTGGATGCTGGATCCCCATGATCCTGCCTGCCTCATTGTCAGCGATGAGTTCTCGGTGGGCGAGGAGCTCATTGTGGCTCCCATCTTGGATGCAGGGCGCGAGGAGCGAGAAGGTAAGTGGAGTATGAACTAGGATAAAGATGACAGAGATCCTAATCCTATCTATCCTACCTTGGCTTGCAGTATACCTCCCGCAGGGCGTGTGGAAGGATGGGATCGATGGTTCCCTGCGCAAGGGCAGTCGCTGGATGCACAACTATCGTGTGCCCAAGGACAAGATCGCCTACTTCCGCAAAATGCCGGATAACACACGCTTCTAGCCCGGAGAAGATCGAAGATCGCAGATCGGGTTAGATCGAGCAATCTTCTCCTAGGAACTTCTATCATTCCACACTCATTGCAATTTGTATTATTATTATTATTATTATTATTATTATTATTACTATATCATTATTACTATTGGCGCTACATAAGACCCCCAAATAGGATCATAACATATCCAGGCCAAGATCCTGACTTCTTTTTTTTTTATTTGTTATGTAATTCTAAATTTATTTCAATTGTTAAGTAGAAATCCTGAAGCTCAACGCGATAAAGAAGTTAGCTGAGACTTCTGTATAATAAAGTTGATTATAATGAATGATGTAAAGGGTTAGACCTTTCTCACAGCTAGATCAATCGTTCTAGGGTACTCCCTAGCAGGTTCCTCAGGCCACAACTCATTGGGGGGGATTCGTTAAATAAATATCTATCTGTCTATCTGTTTTATTTGCAGCTCTCTTAAATTAGCTTTAGATTTATTAGTATCAATAAATAGTTTCCATTTCGATTTCCGCTCCAGTCCAATCCCTCAGGGCTTCGATCTGCACTCGGGCAGCGATGCTTCGCAGGGTTCCGTATCGGGTGGCTTGGGCAGGAGGCTGCAGAGGGCGTCTACGACAACGACATCGTGCTGATCGAGGCAGACGATCGAGCGTCGTCTGTGGGGCAACGGTGCGCCCGGCTGGCGGCAGGTGTGCGGACAGAACTGCCAGGGACCTGGCCACCAGTGTGCCGGGCAGGGTCGCTCGGCACAGGAGCGTGTCTGTCGCAGGGGTCGCTTGTTCTTCGCGTGCGTCCAGCAGGGCAGCTTGTCCGCCAGCGCTGCAAGCAGAGCATAAAATGGAGATGAAGGAGGATTGCCAAGGAGTATAGCCCAAGTGATCACCTACCCTTGCCATTCTCCTGGCATGTGGGCTCACGATGCTGCACACCGCCACCGCAGCTCGCGGAGCAGGCTGTCCAATTGCTGAGACGCCACTGATGCTGTCGCCCGGCGCTGACATTGAGCGCGGGCAGCGTGAACTCGTAGTATATGCCCGGATTGCTCTCGTTGCCGCGCACAACAGCCTGGAAGGGATTAGGTCATTAGCTAGATGAGGACAGGGATGAGGCACAGCTGGCTACTCACGTAAAGCGTTATGGCATGCTGTATGGGCTGAGGTATTTTGATGGTCTCCTGCTCATCGAGGCGATCGTAGAGGCTCTCCGCGCCGGCAATCTCAAACTCACCGGGCATCGAGATCAGGCTGTCGCCATTCAGATGGAACTTGTCACCCTGCGACTGACCGATCGCCAGGAAATGTGGCGAATTCGCCAGCTCCTTGATCAGTATGTGACGTGCTCGTGCCGGTATGCTGACGATCTCCACGTAGACACCATCGCTGACATTGAACGCTTCGCTGTAGACCTCCTTTATGGGCTTGCATTGATCACCAGCACCGCCACAGATACCGCAACGATCGTCCTGCATGTCCGAGTCAACGATCCAATCGCAACCAACTTTCTGAATGAAAGGCTCGTTTAATTGATCTTGCCGGGCATCGATCATCGATCATGGATCAACGATCAGGCTTACCTTGCAGATGCCATCGATGCACATGTTGTTGGTGCCCAGCGTGCAGGGTGTCCCATCCAGCACGGTCTCGCCCCAGTTGGCAATGATTGTGTCGTCCACATCGGTGCAGAACAGGCGGCAGGGATTATCTGCGGGATGGAGAGAGTGAGTAGATAATATAGGGAAATCCCTTGCCCACCAGCTGCACTTACTCTTATCGAAGAAGGGCAACCACTTGTAGGTGGCTCCTTGGTAGCTAACGTTGTCATAGCGCGCACACTGCTGCGCCCGGAAGCTTGGCTCCTGCGCCGGACACGCCTTCTTGCGACAGATCTTATAGCGCTTGCGTTCCCCAATACAGAAGACGCCACCGTTTGCCGGCACGGGAGAGTCGCATTCCCGCTGCTGGATGGAGACACCGCCGCCACAGCTGCGCGAGCATTCGCTCCACTCGCTCCAATTGCCCCAGCCACCATTTATGAGCGTCAGCTCATCCTTGCGCACGCATTTCCCATTCTGGCACCACTTGCCCTTGCCGCAGGTGGTGCCCGGTGCTGTGGGTCGCATATTGGTCACACATTCCCCATTGACGCGACACCACAGCGTCGAGCAGAACTCATGCGGCGCAGAGCAGGCGCCCACATCGCTGTCCGTGGTCAGGTTGAACTGCATGCGGCACTGCCGCTTCGCATTGTAAAGCTCGCCCGGCAGCAACTCCGGATACTCGTACTCATCGAAAGTTGTGGGCGCATCATTCAGGCATTCGCCCAATCCCTGGCTATAAATCAGGAAGCCCAGTGAGCAACTGCGTCAAAGATATGTGATCTTTCCTGCTACTTACTCCAGAAAGTGTGTTATGTACTTGCGGCTGCAGTTCGACCAGCAAACCTGCAGTGTATCCGCCCCGAAAGTGGGCGTCATGATGTGCACTATGGAGCCCACGCGCGGATGACAACCGATCTTGGCCGTATCATGGAACATGCCAAAGCTGTGGAGGGTAGCAGAAGGTATTGAATTGAATTGAATGTAGCTGTGGGGGCAGGTTCCTTAGGTATACTTAGGGATTAGTACTTCCCACTGATCATGGTCTAATGATCTTGCGAAATTGATCGAACTTGACTTGGTCGTAAGTGTGGAGGGTTACATAGGATTACTTTAGAGTTACTACTTCCAACGTGAAAAAACTAAATGATCTTTCGTTACTCCAGGTATAGTTCGATATATATATATAAGTCTAACCGGCCTTATCTACACTACATCCAACCGATCTTAACTCATAGTTTGCTTACTCAATTACTCTAGCGATCGCTCATCTTGTAGCTTGAGGATTACCCCGATTAATATGCATAACATATATCAATCTAAATAGGTTTAGCTTCGATTTTTAAGCTAAAGTATTCATTCATTCACCCCATATATTCATGTGTATTCAACAAGAAATGATTTTGCATTTGCTGCGAACTTCATTTACCCACGCTGTTACACCTCCCCCCCTCTCCCTATACCCTCTCTTGGCCCCTTCATCTGCTGCGACAAACTACACTCAGATTTATTATTATTATTCACATTGTCTTTGCGAATTAAAAAAATTAAAAAACAACAACAAAGAGCGCTGTGTGCGACTTATCCGAGAGCAAGTCAAAAACCTGATTATTCCAATAGTGCTTAAATCAGCAAAACAACAACAACAACAACAAAAACAACAACAGTAGCGACAAGTGCGATGGATATATAGAGTGCGAGTGTGCTTGATGGGCGAATACCCTGTAGAGTCGGTTCTTAAAAATGTCTATGCTCAGTTAAAGTGAGAAATAGAGTCTGAATTCTGGAGACATAAAAGACATAAACCTATGCGAATTAAATAGAGATAAAAAAAATATATATTTTTAGGATTATGACCCATTAAGTAGCTGCCAAGGTTTTCCCCGTATGCCTTCATAAATATTGATTTAAAAAAAAAAAAAAAAAAAAACTTATTGGATTGCAAAGAGATTTACTACTGCCATCAAAGACCCAACATGGCTCACTATATCTATAACTATGCAAGCCTCTTTTTACCAGCACAGATTACAGGGTATTCAGCTATCAAAACACACACACACACACACACGTGTTTCTAGCTAGAATAAGCATATGTGCTGGCTATTAATCGCCAACAGGGCAGAGGGGGAGGTGGGGGATTCAGTGACAACCGAACGTAAATTGCACAACAAAGCGCGACAACGACAACAACAACAAAGACAACGTGTGTGTGTGTGTGTGTGTGACGATTGAGCCGCTGATCCGCATGATCCGCCAATCCACCGATCTGCTGGTTGAGTCAATCGCTCTGGGAACACGCCAGACTGTCGGGCACTTGGCTGCGCTTATAAGGCGTTTTACAAAAATCCACTTGGCACGAACATGGAACGAGATAAGCCTACGAAACCGGACAACCTGCAACAGTTGCTGCCGTTGCTGCCGTTGCTGCTGCTACTACCAAATTGTTACGTATCCCCCTCGCCTTCCTCTCTCTCTCTCTCTCCCTCTCTCTGTTTAGGCCTGGCAGCACCAGGGCTGGCAAATTAACGCAAAGTTGCAGGCAAATTGGGCAGCTTTTATTTAGAAGAGCTTTTTTAGAGCTAGATTAAGCAAAAGCTTCGGAGACTCTTCCTAGTTGTTGATTGAGACCTTATATAGCTTGTATAGCTTTTCATAAGCTACTATTAAAATTATTAGAGCAATTGTTTTCAGACTTTTCTGTTTTAAAGCTTTCCATGATTGGCAATTAATATAATAATCAGTATATAAATGTAAAAGTTAAGATCAGCATCATTTGAGTAAGCTGTGTAGGATAGAAATGCCTATGGAATCATCAAAATATTTTCTTTTGAAATTTGTAATACAAAACGAACTAAAATCGCATTAATTGTTCACATAGAATATCTGCTAATTTGTGGAAAAAAAAACTATAAAAGAAGCTAATAAAAAAAATAAAATAAGAAAAATAAAAAATAAAACAAGCAGAAAAAAAACGAACTATGATTTTTTTTGGCTAAAGCTTTAAAGTGCTTTCAAGGCAGATTAAAAGCTGCTTAAGTCTCTGACAGCATCTGATCAGCATTAAATCGTATAAATACAACCAATTAAAACCAGATTAATTGCCAGTTCAGATTAATCCAGGGTGAGCTGAAGCAAAGCGTTTTTGCCAGCCCTGGTCAGTAATTGTTTTGTTTGTCATTGGATTGACGACTAATTGAGCAGAGCAGGGGAAGAGCGAGAGAGAGAGTGAGTGGGGAGAGGAGGCACAACCGTGTTGTGTGTGCACACTGTGCACAGTGGGCGTGCGAGAGAGAGAGAGAGAGGGGGGCGATCATTGTCACACACAACACACGCAGGTGTCAAAGCAATCGTCCGTCGTGTCCATCCATTCATTTTGTTGCTGCTGCGAGTTGTTGTTGTTGTTGTTGTTGTTGTTGTTGTTGCTTTGATTCATTCATTAAACGAATTGGGCTGCACATAAATCTCTTGCTGCGATCAATTGATGCATTTGCATGCGTTGGCTGCCTGCTGCCTGCTGCCTTGCCACATGCCACATGCCACATGCTGCCGGCCAACTGGTTGCAAGTGCATTTCGATGTTGGCCAACTGGATACCCATTTGTGGCGCCTTGGCGGCCGGAAGTGGCGACTTACTTGTGCCCCAATTCGTGCGTGATCGTGTGGGAGAGCATGATGCCGTTGTCCTCGTTGACGCTGCACGACTGCTTCGGCTTGCACATGCCGCCCACATTGGCCAATCCCAGTGTCCTGTGGAGACGAAAAAGAGAGAAGCATAAGCAGGAAGGAGTAGGAGGAGCAGCAGGAGGAGTAGCCACACTTACATGCAATTGTTGCCGCAGATGTTCTTGCGCGTGATCAGTATGGCGACATCGTGATGATGAGGATCCTCCTCCCTGATCTCGTTCTGTTTGTGCTGCCAGCTGAGAGACAGAGAGAGAAAGAGAGAGAGAGTGTGAGAGCGAGCTGAGAGATGGATAAACGTTGCTTACCTGCAAAATCGATCGAGATTCTTTTGCGCATTCTGCGTCAGATTCAGCTCCGGCGCCGTATCGTTCTCCTGCAGCACAATGATGCGCACCACCACAATCTCAATGGCATTGCCAATGCTGGGATCCTTGTAGAGGGCGGACACCATGTTCATAATGGTCAGCAGATAGCCAGCGACATCCTTGTGGAATGCGGACATGGTTGGATCGGCCACAATCAGCGTCTCCACATGCCGCGGGCTGCTGATCGAGCGCCGACTGCGATTGCCACGATCCATGTGCAGATGCTCCGGTTCCAGCTGCGTCTCGTACTTGAATTTGCTGTGCTGCCTGCGCTTCTGCTGCTGCTGCAGCTGCTGATGATGATGGTGCCGCCGCACCTTGCGTCCGCCTTGTATCTTCAACTTGCCACGCGGCTGCCATTCCAGGCGCGTCTCCATGCGGCGTCGCGGCTCACGTGTGCCGCAATTGCTCACCGCATGCTGGCTCCGACCATGCTGCTCCTTGCGTCGATGCTTGTGACGACGTCGTAGCCCCGGCCCCGCACCCGCTGGCTGCAAGGCACGAACATGTGAATGACTCTTGGAGCCACTGCCTCCCTGCTCTGCCGCACTTACCTTTTGCTTGGACTTCACAGATGAACGCTGGAACACCACATGGGGATGTCCATTGATGGGATGTGCGGCATAATGCTTCGATGGTTCTATATAATACTCATTCTTGGCTGTCTTGATGTGTCCCACCTGCCAGAGAGAGAGAGAGAGAGAGAGTGGGAGAGCTTGCTGAAAACGAAAGACTTAGGCAACAAACTTGCTGATCGCTTCACTTACCAGACCCGAGCAGGTGGATATGGCCACATTGGCCGTCGGCTGGCCACGCACCTTGCCATGGAAATGACAGCTCAGCTGCTGCTGCGTGGGCGGCGCACGCGTACGCAAATCCCGACGATGTCGCTCCACCACCAGATGCGGCGCCAGGAAGTAGCTGTGCGGTCTGCAAGGGGATGGAGGGGGGGGCGGATTTATAGCCAAATCTATTGCCACAAGTACAGCTACTTACGTCAGCTCCAGATGCAGCGTCTCATTGGCCAGCGGCAGCTGAAAGTGCAGCTCCGGCGGCTGCATCGGCTCCTGCTCCCGCTCCCGCTCCCGTACACTGCGTCGCTGCCGGCGATGATCGTGCGCATGGGCATAGATCAGTGTGTACGACATGAATTCTCCATCGGCATGCACACGCCGCGGCACCACCAGCTCACCCTCGCCCTCCTCCAGCTGCTCCGTGTGGATGCCCTCTAGCTGGATCACCCTGTGGCCGCCGCACAAGCTGAACCACAGGCAGAGCAGGCTGCAGCTCAGGTACAGGCGCCTCGTTTGCATTCTCTCTCTCTCTCTAACTGTCTCTCTCACTTGTATCTCAATTTGCCGTTATTTTCTTCTCTCTCGCGCTCTCTCTCTATCTTTCTCTCCTTGTCTTGCTACGTTGCTTTTTTCAGCCTTTTTTTTAGCCGTTATCGATGCGTCTCAGCCGCTTGGCAATTAGCCGGCGCATCGCTGCGATTGCATTATATGCCACGCCCCTAAAACGGGATACCCAACTGGGTGAGGGAGGATCTGTAAAGAAAATATATATTTATAAGAAATATGTTTATAATCGATCCACGCACCACATAAGCCTCTTAAGTCTGTTAAATAGCCAATAATCTCTATATGACTACAGATTATATTATATAATGATATTAAACCGATTTCTAGAGATAAATGTAGGCTCAGATTAGCTGAAATTCACAGAGAGAGTTGCTAGGAACAAAAGAGACCTAAGCTAGCAAATTCAAAGCATAAATGCGTGCTTTACCCTACAAAACGTTGTTTTGTTCCCATTGAACTGGCAAGTGGCTAAGTCGATCTTGATGAAATTTGTGCAGAGTATGTGTTTAGTTATAGTTCGATGATTGGAATTGTTTCCCAAGCGTTTGAACAACTCTATAAAATGATATTGCAATTATCAGTTGGTATTGATATCAAAAAATCATGTTGTTGCCACGTTCATTCCCATTGGGATGCAGTTTGCATTGTGCGCATTTCTTCGACATGTTGCCGCTGCCAGTTGCCAGTTGCCAGTTGCAACAGGAGGCAGCAGCAGCAGCTGGATGGCAATTTGTAGCCAGACCGTGGCGCCACCAAGCTGATTGGCGGTTGAGTTTCACGTGCCCAAAGGGGCGCCATGACTGATGCAAACCTGGCCGGACGGCGAGCAATTATGCCATACATTTCCCCGCAACAACAGCAGCAGCAGCAGCAGCAACTTTGGCAGACAAAAGGCAGGAAAAGAGACAAAAGATATTTGCAGGCCATAAAAAGAGTGAGACAGAAGATATTTGCAGGCAATAAATAAAAGTAGATTTGCTTTCGGTTTGGCAGCACAACACGGTGATAAATGTGGACGAGCAGATGGGCAATGGAGCTGTCGATTAGCTGGGAACTGCCCACAGTTTCGATCCCAGAGAGATCTCTATAGAGAGAGAGGGAGAGGGAGAGAGAGAGGGGCAGCAGAGTGTGAGAGAGCGACAGGCAATAAAATTTAGCAAATAATTTGAATGCGGCGCTTCAAAGACAACCACAGAAATTCAACAGCAGCAGCAGCAACAACAGCAACAACAACAGCAACAGCAGCAACAGCAACATTGTTGTCATTATCGAAGCAACACACGACAACTTAATTATTCAGCAGATCAACCGATGCTGGTCAGCTGGAAGCTGTGTGGGGTAGATCTCACAGATCTCACAGATCGCACAGATCTCACAGATCACTTGAGGTTGGCAGCCAAAAACTGGAATCCAAGCTGGGAACCAAACTCTAGCGCTCTCTAACACTCCACTCCAGTGTTATCACGATCATGATCATGATTTGTAATTTATGATAAATGTTCGCGATTCCATTAAAATGAAACAAAGCTCATTAGCTCGAAAACAAATTAAAAACATTTTCTTTCAGCTACGAAACGTGCCGAAAAAAAAAAAACAAAAACAAAACAAATCACATGAGCAATCACAGCGGTTCCCCAAATGCACTATATAAGTAGAATATCATATAGTTCAATTTATTATGAAGTTGGAAACTCTCTGATTGCGGCAGTTATACGATAGTTTCCATGGCAATTAATTGTGTTTTATTCATTATTAAACAGTTTATTGACTTTACAAGTAGATTATGCAGGGAAAAAGCACCCTGTATGATCTCTAAAATTTATAATATATACAACTCCTTAAAGAATCTTCTCTTTGGAGTATAGTTATCTCTAGTTTCCTACTAAATCTAAACTGAACTGAAGATCAACATCGACAAGATCATTTTCTTGCATATCGCAATCTACTAGGGGTTCCAAGCTATCCCTATCTTTCAAATTCTTGCCATATACAATTTTCTCTATACCATAAAGATGAACTGATCTAAAGATCTTCAAGATATTGCAGACAAACCCTACAACAAACTGACTAAGCTTGCCCGGAAAGCGTATTCAAAATTCAAATTCAGGCGCCATATTAATTCAAATTTATATCTAAAAAAAAACCCATCGCTCCCCGGCCAAGCTTCAAGCATCCTCTCAAGAATCTTCCCAACAAGAGGCGGCGAAACATGAAAGCGACGCACACGAAATTAGCAAGCGCCACATTATCATATGCTAAAAACGCACACACAAGTCTGGCCAAGATCACAGATCACTGATCACTGATCACAGATCACTGATCGCTTCGAAGGGGCAGGCGAAGGGGGCAGTCATCCACGTCGTGCCGTTCATTATGCTGCAATGCGTCGACTGTCGGGCGCCACTTTTAATTATCGATCAATCACATTTGACGGCTCCCTCCATTAAATGTCAGCCAATTGATTGAATTTTCAGAGAGAGAGAGAGAGAGGGAGAGAGACACCTAGGGTACGTGTGTGTCTGCAGTGCAATGTCTGTTGCATCCGCATCCGCGCGAGCGTTGATCAATGATCTTGTCTGCCCAGTCGCCGGTTGTGCGTCGCCGTTCTCTGATTGATGAACTGTGCTTCTCTCTCCCTCTCTCTCTCTCTCTCTCTCTCTGCGTATGATAAGCTTTCTCGCTTGTGTCATTCAAAAGTAAAGGAAACTAGGGAATCCATCCCATAGCTATATCTGGTTATACAATATCCGTTGCGCTCCTTACTTGTCCGACTTGTCGCATGATATCATTATTTGATTAGTATATTTTGCCTCTCTTTCCATTTTCAGTAATCTCCAAAAATTTCACTAACTTCCCCACTCCAACACTCTCGCTGGCTGGCACCCCGAACCATATAAGTACCATGTCTATATACTATATACGATCGATCGTATTGTCTTTTGTGATCTTCGAAATTTGTCAACAGCTTTGTTGACGCTTCGCCTAATTTATTAGCCACGTTTTGTAGTCGCTTTACATTTTGCCAGCTCGCGATCGCATCATCATCATCATGATCATGATTATCATCTTTAACATCATTATCGTTATCTGTGAGGCGACAAAACTGGGCTCCACAGTTAGATCATCTTCACATTGTATACAAAATAAAAAAAAAAACTGAAAGAGAATTCCCAGAAAAGCAGAGAAAACCCACCGAGATCCAAAGAAGGCGAAGGCAAAAATTTGGAAGCGAAGCCGCAATTTAAATACTCTATAAAATCAGCAATAGATTTCTTGAAGAGATATTAAATTCAAGTTATGAGGAAATAGACGAGAAATATATACCTATTTCATGAATCTAAAGAAGAAATGAATAAAAAAATGCCTGAGAAGAACGAAGAACGATTGTATAAAGAAAAAAAGGATTTCAACTCGATATTTTCAATATTTTGCTCTGAATTATAATGGGTATGACTTATGCTATGGTTATTATAAATATACCTTAATATAGGTAAATATTATGTGTTTATTTAGTAGAAATTTCAACTGCCTTCGCTAAGTTTTAGTTAGGGTATTTCAGTTCGTTGACAAGCTGTCTCTCTCTCGCTCTCAAGCAGTGTCTTGTCGTACATGTGTCAGCCCACTAAGCTGCCACACTGGCACAAGGGGGTATGCATAACAAAAAAAAAAAAAAAAAACAGAAAAAATGGCAAAATGATTTATGCTGGCTAAATTAAAGGGGGCTGGGCCGGCGCGGAAGATTTCACTTAAATAAAAAAGAGAGAGAGACAGAGCGAGAGTGAGGGAGATGAAACCAAAGCAATTTTACGCCTACCACGCGAGGCTCCCATTGCGAGTTGCCTCAGCTTCATTCACATATTTTTTTCATTCATGCGTTGTAGTTTCATTGAGACGCAGACACAGATACACACACACACACACACACATAAAGAGAGAGACACCCAGTGCGACAGAGTTTTTATTTTTATGAATGAAATGAAACTTTTAACGTAAAACGCGGAACGACTAACGCAGTTACAGCGCGCGAGAGACAGAGAGAGAGAGAGGGAGAGGGAGCGTGCGCACAGGGTTGCCAGATGCAGCGAGGGGGGAATTGCTCTGTTGTCTGTCCAGATCGCACGTAACTCCAACAAACACACACACAGGCATCTATATGTGTGTGTGTGTGTGTGTGTGTGTGTGTGCGTGTGCGTTGCCGTCTCGGGGCATATTTTAATTTCTTTAGTGGCGGGCGTCTCCGTCTCCGACGTCGGCTGCGGCTGCGGCTGCGGCTGCGGCATCGCATGTGGGCCGAAAATGTATTTTTTATGGCGACGTTGGTGCCCCCCTCTCTCTCTCTCTCTCTCTCTCGCTCTGTGGCGCTCCAACTCCAGCTTCTTCTTGATGTACAACAAATGCAGGCCATAAATTTCGCACAGGCGTCGCTCTCCCTCTCTCTCTCTCGCTCTCTAAGATGGCCAGCGACGCGTCGCCGGAGACAAAACGGATGAGTCGAACGTAGACAGGGACGGCGGTTAGCAGGGGGTGTAGTGGACAGATGGCAGTTCACAATATACGTTATAACAAATCATTTAATTTGATTTTATTTGCTGTGCCTCATGCTACAATGTTGCTGCCGCCGCTGCTGCTGCTGCCGCTGCTGCTGCCGCCGCTGCTGTTGTCGTTTTGGTGCTGTTGGTCTAAACATGCGCCGCGCTTTTGTTTTTGACCATTTTTGGGAGTTGCTGGCGTATTTTTTTCGGGTTTTATTTTTTTGCTGCTCAGTTTTTATTTATTTATTTTTTTTTTTATTTATTTGTTATTTTTGGCTGTGTATCTGTCGGATACGTGTGTATCTACAAGTGTGTGTGTGCACGCTGGCTGGCTGAGATCACACAGGAAATTAGCTTAATATATGGCTACTGATTTGTCCGAAAGAAACAAAAGCAAAGAAAAAGTAAAGAAAAAATTGTATAATGAAAGCTCTGAGAGTGTGCGCGACTGCCTGATGCTCTTCAATCGAGGGGGAGAAATGCAGAAGAAGAAGAAATCTACAATTTCCATTTTCTTCAGAAATAAATGTATATTATTCTCTGCACAATATTACACTTATTGTTTTTTATAGATTCCGAGAAAACTTTATCACAAGTTTCCCAAAAAATATTTAAGTTCTGTTCAATGTTTTCTGAAGTATATTTTTATTTTATCTATATATGTCAATTTCGGTTCATCTTATTTCGCAGATCATACAAAAAACCCATCATTTTTATATTCCAGCCGAACGGAAATCGTTTCCGACAAATTTTCATGCATAAAATTGATTTTCATTTGCCGAAAAATGATAATCAAACATTGAGATCAACGTAGAGTTGAACAAATTTATGTACAGTTATAAATAACTTCTTCCCTTTCTTCCTCTCATTCTTCTTGTGTACGAAAACCATGAGTTAGGCAGAAATTTAATTTCGTGTCGATAAGTTTTTAAGTGGAATTGATAAGCCTTAATGGGTTGCGCATAACCTCAAATATTGGCAAATAATTTTAAAATTAAAATGTTTAAATATCTCGAATTTTCGAGCAATTTTCGAAGATTATAAATATACCCTGGGAATTCCCTTTGCGTAGATTCTGCCCCTGTTGCCGGATTAAACCCTAGAATCTCTCGTGCATACATTGTTGTTCTTGTGAAGGGGGAAGGGGGAGGGGGAGGGGGATTCACTGTGGGTACTCACACGTAATGTGCGCTGCGGCGCCTGTTGTTCCGGTTGTGTTCGCTTCTGTTGCGCCGCTCTCGAGTGAAGCCCGTGAAGATGTCAACCGCAAATGCCGACAACGTCGGCGACAACAACGACGACGACGACGACGAGGTCTGGGCTTATTATCGCGATAATGATAATGAAGAAGGGGATGATGAGGCGACGAGGCGACGCTGCGCTGAGCTGCGAGACGACGCTAAGATGATGTCAGGTAAATGCTGTGCGCCGATTTGGGGCGTCCAAAAGCGTTGGGCAAAACAAAAAAAAAAAAAAAACAACAAACTTGAGTAAATATATGCGCTTTGTGCGATGAATATACGATATTCGACTTGGAAATTAGTTTCTGTTCTTGATTTCTTCTCGTTGTTTTCTTTGGCGCATGCGCCACACGCACTTGATAAAAAGAGAAAACAAAAAAAAACAAAATCAAACAAATTGCGAATCGAATTTGTTTTGCAAAGTTTTTGGCGCGCTTCTTGTTAGCGAGCAATGCAATCGATCGGTTATCGATAGATCGATTTCAATTTCAGTTTCAATTTCAATCTGCATGCACAATACGTTTCGAGCAGCGCACACACACACACGCACGTACACACGGACACGCCGGCGCAGTCGCCGTTCGAACTCAAACTAAGCTAAAATTGCACGCGAGCACTGGTTTTATTTGAAGGAATCATTGGGGAGCTGCTGCTGCCGTCGCCGCTGCTGCTGCTCTGCTGTCTGAGCGACAGCACCCGAGGGCCGAGACGAGACCGAGCTCTAGAGCCCGAGCCACTGCCGGAGCCGAACACGAGCGCCAGCTGAGCGAGTGCCGGCCGAACGAGGCGCAAAGCAATCGCGCGATCACGTTGCTGTTGTTTTGAGACGACGCCAACAGCAGCAGCAGCAGCAGAAAAACACATGGGCGTAGTTAATATGGCAAAGGGAAAGACTGCCCAATTGAGAATGCGCTCCTATTGGACATGCCACGATACGCATATGCAACAGTTCATTGTGAATTTCGCTTGCGTGCGTGCAATTTTGCCAGCGCTATCGATACTTATCGATATAGTACAGTGAATTTTCTGCGCTTTCTGCCAACCCTGGCTACGCCACTGCAAAACTGCGCTGCCGCAGCACCAGCTGCAATGCGTGTTGTGACCCCCAGCGAATTGGCTACGAAAGGAAATGCAGCCGGAGTTGCCGTTGCTACAGTCGCCGTCGCCGTCGGCGTCGCTGCTGGCAGTGACCCTGTCGCTGGGCCATTATCAGCATTGTCATCATTTGACTCTGTCTGGAGTCGCTCCTACTGGTGGCGCTATCAGCGAGCAGCAGCGGGAGCAACAACTGTTTGCCATATAATTATAATCATATCATACATATCTCATGACGACCGATGCGCACAAATTGCAGCCATGTCTACTCCCAACCCACCCGGCAGCTGCTCCAGAAACTGATGCAAACGACCGACCGGGCGGCGCCGTGCGTTCCCCAGTTGAGATCGTCGGGTGCTGTGGCACAGCACATATCAAGGACGACACCACCGTTAAGCCGCAAGGGGAGCTCGAATTGTTTAAAATTATCACATTGTAAAAAAAGGCCAGACGGCGACGAGTCGAGTCGAGTCGAGCCCATCCCCCATCCCCCAGGAACCATGAGGCGCAAAAATAGCCACGACGAGAACAAATCGCATTATTTGTCTGCTGCGACGGCGGCGACGACGACGACGACGGCGACGGAGTTGTTGCACGTTATTTTTCGAAAAATTTCTTGTGTGGCGCCCCGTTTGATTTTTAGGCGCCAAGCGGCGGCGCTGCTGTTTGTCGGCAAATTGTGGCGACACGTCTGGAGAGGAGAGCAACAACAGCAGCAGCAAGAGAAACAACAATGTGTGGCGATACAACTGCGATAATGTTAGAGCGAAACAGCAAGAACACAAACTGAGATACAAGATAAGCAGAGCCAGCAGACGCGCCAGACGCCACAAGAGGCGACGCGCGGCAGCAGCAGCAGCAGCATCGCGACGCCGAGGCTGTTGCCGATGCCAACAGATATCAAACACGTCTCAATCTCGAATCATTCAGGGCCGAGACTCTGGTCAGACTTAGCCAGAAAGGCTTTTGCCGCTGCCGCCACCGCCACCAACGCTGCTCAATTAACAATGAAAAGTCGGTCTGGTACGTCATAATATATTTTTATCTGATTAGCAGGCAGAGCGGCTCAGGCAGCAGACAGCAGACAGATCGTGCGTCGCAACACACACTCTCACACTCGTGCATCTGGTCCCACGGCATCATCATCGTCATCCTTGTTGGTATCGTGTGTGTTGTTATTCGTATGCTTTTTCGCGTGACTCTCATGTCGGATATCTAATCAAAAAATCTCACTTGTGGCGCCGCCGCAGTCGCATCATCAATGTGACGCCAAATGCGTTCGCCCCTGTCTGCTGCGCTTGTGCGCATGTGTGTGTGTGTGTGTGTGCAACCGATGTTTAGCGACGTTCTGCTCACATTTCGCAACTGAAGTTGATGTGGCCCCCCTCCTAGTCCAGGTAGCTTCGTTTGATACCTCCATAATCCTTATTTGAATGACCAATTTCGGATTGAGAATATTAAACTTGTTTTGGGTCGCCACGCTGTCGGCGACATGTGAATGGCAGCTGCTGCTGCTGCGCAAGAAAATAAACAAACAGCAATCAGCTGTGCGTCGCGCGGCGTTGCCAGCTGCAAAAGAAAGACTTGAGGGCTGCACAACCACATAAATATACCATGTAACACGATACGTGGTTTTATAATCAATCAATTTGATGTAATTGCAGAAACAAAACGTTCTGTATGGAATTTTATGATTGTAATTTATAAAAAACCATTTAGTGCTTATGCACACCTCAAATAGTTACTTATATAAAAGATATCTGAACAAAGCACGCAACGACTTATTGTAGTAATCGTTTGTTTATTTAAACATATTTTGCCATGCATTAGGGTTTTAAATATGTTAATAATTATTAGATATATTTTACAACTTATCGTACCTCTAAATGTGTTATAATAACACAATATAATTATTTTTTAAATACGGCGCGCATCTAACTAGCTGTCAACGAAACAGTTGGCAGCCCTGCGCACAGTTACAGTCCGACTGTCAAAAGCGATAAAAAAAGTTGTGTGCACGGCATTAAAAATTATTTGTGGCGCTGCTAAATATTTTCCAGCATATCGGTAAGTTGCGCATTGTTGCCATTGGGCAACTTGGAGCAATTGTTAAGCTAACAGAATGGCTTACAACACGGCCAGACGGCAGTAATCGATAAATAGGCGAAACTGTCTGCTTGGCCTGCTTGCAACTTATGTAATTGTCAGTAAAGTTTATGTTGTTGCCCGATTGTCCATTGATTTGTTGCAGAAAATATGATACGTGCACCGCTAGTGAAGGCGCTGGGCGCCCTCGGCTCACCCACACACCAGATCGCCAGCCGAGCAGTGCGCACCAGTGCCGTTTTGGCCCAAACACCGGCCAAGGCGCCCGAGAAGATCGAAGTGTTCGTCGATGATATTCCCGTTCATGTTCTGCCAGGCACCACAGTGCTCCAGGTGCATAGCTTACCATGTAACACAATAATGATAGACCAATTAACCTTTTAATCCTATTCTGTGCAGGCTGCTGCCGAGATTGGTGTGGAGATTCCACGATTCTGTTATCATGAACGTTTGGCCGTTGCCGGAAACTGTCGCATGTGCCTGGTTGAGGTGGAGAAGTCTCCGAAGCCAGTGGCCGCCTGTGCCATGCCCGTCATGAAGGGTTGGCGCATCAAGACAAATTCCGATTTGACCCGCAAGGCACGCGAAGGCGTTATGGAGTTCTTGCTCATGAATCATCCCTTGGATTGCCCCATTTGCGATCAGGGTGGAGAATGTGATCTGCAGGATCAAGCCATGGCCTTTGGTTCCGATCGCTCACGTTTCACCGACATCAACTACACGGGCAAGCGGTAAGTAGAAGCTGTCGCATCCAGTTAGCAGTTTAATAAGCTGAAATCCTAATCTTACCATTCTAGCGCTGTGGAAGACAAGGATATTGGCCCATTGGTGAAGACCGTTATGACCCGTTGCATTCACTGCACCCGTTGTGTGCGTTTCGCCTCCGAAATCGCTGGTGTTGACGATCTGGGCACCACTGGACGTGGAAACGACATGCAAATTGGCACCTACGTGGAAAAACTCTTCCTTACCGAACTGTCGGGCAATGTAATCGATCTGTGCCCCGTCGGCGCATTGACCAACAAGCCCTACAGCTTTGTGGCACGTCCCTGGGAGATTCGCAAAGTGAGCAGCATTGATGTTCTCGATGCCGTCGGCAGCAACATCGTTGTGAGCACCCGCACCAACGAAGTGCTGCGCATCTTGCCACGTGAAAACGAGGACGTCAACGAGGAGTGGTTGGCGGATAAGTCGCGTTTCGCTTGCGATGGTCTCAAGCGGCAGCGACTTGTGGCACCCATGGTGCGCATGCCAAATGGTGAGCTGCAGGCTGTCGAATGGGAAGGTGCTCTCATTTCCGTGGCCAAGGCTCTGAAGAAGGCCGGCGGTGAGATTGCCGGTGTGGCCGGCCAGTTGGCCGATGTAGAGGCTATGGTGGCACTTAAGGATCTGGTCAATCGTCTGGGTGGCGATAATCTTGTCACAGAACAGGACTTCATCAAGGGCACCGGCAGCGATGTGCGTTCCAGCTATCTATTGAACAGCACCATTGCAGGTGAGTTTGATCAGATCGCAGATTGGACTTTGGAGCAAACAATATAATCCTTGCGTATTCACAGGTCTGGAGCAAGCTGATGCTGTGCTTCTGGTGGGTACCAATCCGCGTTATGAGGCACCCTTGGTGAACACTCGTCTGCGTAAGGCCTATGTGCACAATGAGTTGCAGGTTGCTTCCATTGGCCCCAAGATCGATCTGTCGTATGATCATCAGAACCTTGGTGCCGATCCTGGACTCATCAAGGATATCTGCAGTGGCTCACATGCCTTCTCCAAGGTGCTGGAGGGTGCCAAGAAGCCAGCCATCATTATTGGCGCTGATCTGCTGGAGCGTGCCGATGGCGCTGCCATCCATGCCACCATTTCCGAGTACTGTCAGAAGTTGAAGAAGCCGGTGAGCAAACTGACCAAAAGGAGGAGCAGGAGAGCTGCTTAAAATTCTATTTTAATGTGTGCTCCTATTCACTTTGCAGGACTGGAATCCATTCAATGTGTTGCATAACAGTGCCTCCCAGGTAGGCGCCTTCGATGTGGGCTACCAGCCAGGTGTGAAGCGTCTGCAGCAGCAGCGACCAAAGGTGGTTATCCTGCTGAATGCTGATGCTGGAAAATTGACTCGTGAGCAATTGCCCAAGGACTGTTTCGTTGTGTACATTGGATCGCATGGTGACAACGGTGCATCCATTGCCGATGCTGTTCTCCCTGGTGCTGCATACACCGAGAAGCAGGCCACCTATGTCAACACGGAGGGCAGGTCACAGCAGACGCAACCAGGTGTCTCGCCGCCGGGTATGGCTCGTGAAGATTGGAAGATTCTGCGTGCTCTTTCAGAGGTTACAGGCACTCCATTGCCCTATGACAAACTTGATGACCTGCGCGCACGTCTGGAGGAAATTGCACCACATCTGACACGCTACGGAGAGCTTGTGCCAGCGGCCGACAGTGGAGCCAGCGCACAGGCAACACCTGTAAGTAACCTTAGTAAATCCCTTGTCATCCACTCTGATCCCATTCTAACCCACTCAACAGAGCACATCAATTGGCGGCAGCAACATCGATGTGAAACTAAAGGAACTGCGCGATTACTTCATGACCGATGCCATTTCACGCGCCTCCCCCACCATGGCCAAGTGCATATCGGCGGTCAACAAGCAGCAGCGCGAGGATGAGGCGGCCAAGCAGTGTGCTGCCAATTAAACAGATGTCGTCGCCCCACTCTGATCTGATGATATAACATAAATATTAAATAATTAATGTTGTTTTTTTTTTTTTATCTTGTCTTGCTCTTCGATTATTGCTATCCAAACTCAAACTAAGCGAACCAGGAGCAACTGCTGTCATAGAGAGGACTATGAGAGAGATAGAGAGAGGGAGAGAGAGAAAAAGAGAATATATTGTTGAGGAAGCGCTGAGCAATTTGTATATTTCATTGAATTTGTTGAAAACAAACAATTATAAACTACAAACACACTAGGAAAAAAAAAACAAAGACGCAAAATAAACGTGAAATAGAAATACTTATAAACGGGGAGACTGTGTGTGTGTGCGTGTGTGTGTGTTCCATGGCATTATAGATATCTATCTCGCTTTAGCCCCCATGCTGTATAATAACCATCGCACTCGATTCGGTTGAGCCTCAGGTGAAATAGTCAAACAATAATGTTATGCCGCTTGATTATCATCAGGATCAGGATCTGGCGTAGTGCTGGTGTCGCTGGCCTCGAGCAGCCCCACTCATCGGGGCAATTTAACAAATTATACCAGATCGATTCGGTCAGATTAAACATTGAATTATAGCTTTTTAGCGCTTCACTGCTGATACGTGATCACATCTGGTTTATTGATGGAAAAACATATTTATAAATACCACATGGAATGCACTGGATGAAAGATGACGTCAATAGATATACTACGACATCAATAAATAGATATAAAGTGCGTTGGTTTATCAGCTTGAAAAGGGATAAGCCAGTTTGGTGTGTATTTGAAATCGATATTCACTTTTTTGTATAGATCCCAAGAGAGAGTATGAAGAATTCTCCATCAGGAAAATTTAAATACTTTTCTTTACAATCTACAGAGTAATATACCAACCCATTAAAAACAAACTAAGTTTTGTATGTGGGTGAAAAATTAAATTTTTCTACCGTAAAAATACAGATTTATTTATATATATTCATGTAACAGAATTTCATAATTTTGAGTGCATCGCCGCACAGGGGCAGAAATGAACTGCAACATCAATGGATGTTTCGTTTCAGGGGCGAGAGACCACCCCTTCTTCTCATGCAGGCGGTCTCTGTTCCGCTCCCGCTCCAGTTCGACCAGAGTCAAAAGTTCTGCCCATCATTTCGCCTTAATCTGTGCGTGAACTGAGCTATTGTGGTTATGGTAGCAGGTGTGTGTGTGGGTGTGTGTGGAGTGTGTCTGGAGTGTGTTTGTTTTATGTGGGATTCTATCGAAACTAATTTAAAAAAACGTGAACTTCAATCGCTACAAAGCGGCTACAACTGTTCCAAATGGTCAGTTGAGGCGTGTGTTTTGGGGTGTGTGTTCTGAGTTTTGGGGCGTGTGGATTGGGCATAGCGTTTAGATGGAGCACTCTGCTTAACTGCAGCAGCTGGCGGGTGTGGGATCCAGACCGGAACGCTTGGTGATGGTCAGACGAGTAAATTCCTCGGCAGTTGTTGGATGTATGCCCACCGTGTTCATCAGTGTGGGAATGGTCAGGCCAGATTTGAGGGCGGCAGCGAATCCCTGAATAACCTCGCCGGCTACTGGACCCAGATAGTGCAGGCCATAGACACGCTGTGCGCCAGAACGTTGGGCCACAGCCTTAACATAACAATAGCGGACGCTCTTTTGGGGAATAAAGAATTCCGTGGGTTTGTAGTAACCGTGGAACACCTCAATCTCATCGGCACCATGTTCCTTGACGGCATCCTCCTCGCTCAGACCAACACAGGCGTATTCCAATGGGGTGAACACAGTGGTGGCCACATCACAGTAGTCCATACGCAGGTCAGACTCGCCATACAGACGGCGGGCCAGAAGACGACCGGCCAGCACAGCGACTGGGGTCAGCTCGGGCCTGCCATAGATAATATCACCGACAGCATAAATATGCGGCACATTGGTTGTCTCCTCGCTGTCCACAGGGATCTTGTCCTTGTGCGTCAGCACTCCAGCGTTTTGCAGATTCAAATCCTCAACAAGACCCTTACGGCCAACGGCCCACAGGACTGTATCGAAGACATCGCTATCAACCTCGCCCGTCTCCGTGTTCTCGTACTTAACCAACAGCTTGCCATCAGCCTGCTTCTCAACCGACAGGGGAACAGTCTTGCGCAAGAATGGAATACCACGCTCCTCCATGGATGAGGCCACCAAGCCAGCCATTTGCTGATCGAAACCACGCAGGACAATCGAACGTACCATCACAGTGGGCTCGTAGCCGAGACCCTTCAGGAAGCCAGCGCACTCCAGACCAATGTCTGCATGGAGAAAAATTCATGGTTACAAATTGATTTAGGGAAACAAGCAGCAGCAGCAGCAGCAGAAGCAGCAGCACTTACATCCAGCGCCCACAACAAGTGTCTTGCCAGGCTCATGATTCAGACTGAAAAGATCATCACTGGTGATGCCATATTCCACGGCGCCGGGTATGTCCGGGTAGCGTGGACGACCGCCGACAGCGATGACAAAGGTCTGCGCGGTAATTGTTCGGTCGCCGCCCTTCAGCTTGGCGGACAATGTGTGTGAGTCCACAAACGAGCCCAAGCCATTGATGTACTCGACTTTTCTGTGGATTGAACATTATATGAGTAAAAGTCGCTCCATATCGCCATGCAGTGTCCACTTACTTGTCACGCAAATCGACACGTGTCACCCAGTTGACGGATTTGATATGATTCTGCACCGAGGTCACTAGTTTACTCCAGTCCGGCTTGATCTTCTCATCAACATTCCAGCCATAGGCAGCTGCCTCGTGCACAGCTTCGCCAAGAAGCGAGGCCTGATGCATAAGCTTCTTTGGTATGCAACCAACATTGACACAGGTGCCGCCAACGCCCCATTTTGTGCCAATGGGTGTTGGTTTCACAAAGTCCAGACAGGCAACGCGTGCACCATTGGCAACAGCCTCCTTGGCGCAGGCCAGACCACCAGAGCCGCCACCAATCACAACCAGATCGTAATCGTAGTTACCTGTAAAGAGGATAGCAAAAGGGGAACAAGTTTAGAAAGATCATATTGATAGGGTGTAAACATCACCACACGGTACCCAGCAGCTGCTCCTGCTGCTTCTGCTGGGATGATTCCTCTGGCCTCTGACGTAAGCGTATTTCCATGTAGGCAGAACGATAAATGCTCCGACCACCGCTCGCGGATGGCTGTGCATCGGCCAAGGAAGCAGGTACAAATTCGAATAGGTACATTTGTTGTCTAGCAACTTCTGGTACACTCTCGATACTACTACCACGCACGCAGGGCCCCTCTCTCAAGCCTTATCCTGATCGTTCTCGCTGTTCTTGTTGTTGTTGTTATCGTTGTAATTGTTGTTGTTAATTGAGGGAACATGTGTCTCGCTGTGCGAACCAAAGTAAAACAATCATATCTGCAGCCCCGCCTTGGCATGTGGTTTGGTTTGCTTTGACCTAATGCGCTTGCCATGGTTACGATTATGCGATAATACGACGATGTAGGTGTTGGATTACAAGAGGCCACCAAACTCGAAACTGCCAGCTCTGGCGACGATGGATGGGGTGGGGTGGGATGGGTGTGGCCAACAACATGGCATGACTTGACTTGACTTGATGCAAATTAAACTGCACGGAATCAAATCCTTAGGAGACACATAAATCCTCTATTGATTTTAGTTTCTGATTCCTAATTTTGGTTTTAGCTATCCTTTCTATCGATTCGATTTCTCTATATATATGTATTTCCTTTTTATTTAATCTGCAAAACCATCAAAACTACCGAATAGGGGTTACTAATAATACCCTAGGGTTTTTTTTTCTCCAGCTAGTGACCATTTATAACGACGGCGATAAGCACAATTCATTTCAATATTGTATTTGTAAAACTTAATTAAGGAAGCAATAAACTTTCTTATCAAACTACACACAAAAAAAAAAAAAGTTACGGATAAAGTAAATTCGGTATTCATCATATATAACGGGCAAACAGGGATTGTACCGTAACAAAATCTGTTTATACTACTATAGAGTGAAGGCTAAAAGTACTCCAGATAAACACAGACCCAGACATAGCACATTTTGTAAACCCCCTTTTGGGTGCGAATGAGAGAGAAATATGTATGCTTGACTTTGGTCAAGGTGTAATTAGCCACACCAGAGTTGGTAATTGTATCGAAAGAGAAGGGAATACTTTTGAAATGTTTTGTTTATAATAACAGCGACTCGTTTTTCACTCTTTATATAAACTAAAAATAAGTAAGAGATATATTATATGTGAAATTAAAGAGAACCACCAACAAAATTCCAAATACTACGGTAGTTAATCGTACATATACGGGATGTGTGAGTTAAGACTCTGACAGCCAATCAGGGATTTGAAAGAGACTTTTTTTTCTAACCAATATATGTTAATATATTAATTAACCGGTGTGATAGCGTTAATTGTGTGACCGTTCTGCCTCCCCCGCTTTGCAGCGAACCCTGTAAAAGGGTAGAGAGAGCAAGTCACGATGGCAGATTGCCATTCACGATGACGTATTTCTAGATGATGATGCAATTTACTGTTGCAAGATAAGCGCGTCAGCGAATATGTTTGTGAAATGCGCCCCAAGATAGTATTCTCGAAAATTCTCCCAAGCTACGACATATTCAAACAAATACAAATACATATAATTGCTAAATATGTGTATATATAGCAAGTACATACATCATAGTATTTTTGGTATCTCGCAAAATCGCCAGACTGAAAGGCAATCGCCAGATAGAAAGTTGTTTTCAAACACACACACACGCACACACACGTGCAAACCCTAAAGCATGCCCTGTTGCTGCTCCCCCACAGTTATTATCGTGACAGTGCAAAATTTGTATGTTCATGCGTATTTGAGTATTTGGTCACACCGACACAAAAGCCGGCAAAAACCGATAAGTGAAGAGCGCAGCTACGTGCGTAAAGGCAGCGCAAGCAGAGCCGCTTAACAACAGTTATTGCATAATACATACGCACTGCCAAACACACACACACACACACTGAAATTTAGATATACATATGTATTAGTCTGCAAGAGCACGTTTGATCCCAACGACTTATGTACGGAAATATGCGACTTGAAATGCAGAGAGAGCCAGCGAAAGAGAGACAAGAAATTTACTCATCGCGTTGCCAACCAAGTTGAGAAAAAGTGATCTATCGATTGTGTGTGTGGGCAACTCCATCCATAAAAAAACAAAAAGGCTTACCTCGCAGTGCCCTAACCTTCTTCACCGTCTGCTGATATTGAGCTTGCCTATCACAGTGCGGGTGGTGAAATGGCGGATCAGAGACATTTGTATCACTATGGGAACTATCCATGGAGTTTCCATGTTGGCGCTTAGTTTGGCCAGAGCCGCGTTTACCTTTGTCTGAGCTGGCCATTCTTGTTGTTGTCGTCGTTGTTATGTTTCTTCGTTGTTGTCGTAGATGTTGTTGTTGTTGTTGTTGGGAATAGGAATTGTAGTTCGTGTGGCGTACACCTGTTCCAGATGTTGTTATTGCCCCAGCTGACGTAAATATCGATGAATGCTGGCGAATCAGCGTTACGGAAAATCTTGAATTCCACAGTGTTAGTGACATGTTGATGTCGTGTATCTATTCGGCGCCTGAAGCACGTTTATTTAATATGCACACACAACAAAATACACCAAGAAGGTGGCTACAAAATGCAGTTCCGATTCCTTCTACTAACAACAAAAAATTGCAATTTCACAATTTGTTTACTGCGCTGCGCGCGTCTCAGGCAAAGTTAAACTTTATATGACGAAAACAGAGAAAGAAAACGCGCTGTCGCCGTCGCCGTCGCCGTTGTTTGTCGCAGGAACGGCGGCAGAGCTCTTGGAACGATTGGAAAGTGAGGGCAGCAGCAGGCAGGCAAGCAGCGATTGCTACGTAACAGCAGCAGAGATGTTCAGAGCGCGAATTGCGCGGTCAAAAGAGAATACGATAACGATGACAACGACAACGACGAGTACAGAGTCGTCGTGTGGCTATTCTTTTCGTTAAAAACACGTTGTGCTAAAAAGTATTCAATATAATTTGCATAAATATTCAATACATAATACTGGAAAGTGCAACAGTTGGCTGTTTTTTCGCCAGGGTTGCCATAAATTCCAAAAGAAACTGAAATCTAATCAGCACACGACTGCTCTGACACTTGGCAACTCTGTCAGCTGCCGCCACCGGCCGCTGCTACACATATTGCTTGTCTACACATTAAATAATAAAATGAAATAAGAAAAAAAGAAAAGAAAAAACAAAAAGTGTGGGAAGAAGAACACGCTCGCGATAAACGCAATTATTAACACGGCATAACCCATTCAGTGCAGTACGCAAGTTGCGGTGTGGCCAGTGTCAGTTGTAGAACTTTTAACACTTTATTGTGCTCATTGCCTAATCTCAAGTACAAAGACGATTAGATTTCGTGACGAAATCAAGTGTCGGCGGCAGGCATTAAACGAGAAACGAGTAAACACAACAACACACACCAATTCGGAAAGCTCGTTAGCTGCTGGCTTACTACTGGGTACTACGTTCAGACTGAGGCAGGATGAAATCTATTTTGATAACGGGTTGTAATCGTGGCCTAGGCCTCGGTTTGGTGAAGGCCCTCACCGCGTTGCCGAAACCACCGCAGCATCTATTTACAACTTGCCGCAACTTGGAGAAGGCTACAGTAAGTTTTGCCCAGTCATGTCGCGGGTGTGAGTCATGCACGCCAAATTATCCATCAAAAGACACCAACAACATCATCGACATCGACATCGAAACTACTCGAATATAATTTAAAATCGCAACAACAATAACTTAATGCGAGAGAGATAGCAACTACTAAATACGGACTAGAATCTGTCCGACTTCTGGCATCACTTTGGTTACTCACCTTTACCTTCTACGGGCGCCATGTTTTGCAATTTATGCAGATAGTTTAAACTAACAATTAGGATTAGCAGATAATGCCAAATATTGTGTAAAATAACTGTTCAGTTATACTGAAGATGAGCACTTAATACGGAAGTGCAATAGAAACACACAAAAAACAATTCTAATTAGTCGAACGATAGTAACAAGTTACTCCGCGCCACACTCTCTCGCCAGCGAACGCAAATGCGAAATAAGCGGTAAACTTTTTGCAATCGCTTTTATGTTTTCGGCGACGCTTCGCTTGGGCTTTGGCTGTTCATTTTCCAGTTGTGGAAGGCACTCGAATAAAATATATCGATATCTTTGCGATATATATTGTGTGCTAAGCAATAGTTACCACTCGCGGCGATAGTTTTACTGCCCTCTTGCTTGCGCGCAATTTCGAAATTCAAGCAATTATATTATTTTAATATATTCTCGAATTTTCTTTTCTTACAGGAATTGAGGGAGTTGGCCAAGCAGCATTCAAACATACATATACTTGAGATTGGTAAGTTGCAAGAAGTAAAAATATTATTTTACGTGTTCATATATCGATTTTCCTTGTGCAGATTTGAACAACTTTGACGATTACGATAAGCTGGTTGCCAAGATAGATGCTGTGACCAAAGATGATGGCCTGAATGTACTCTTCAATAATGCCGGAATTGCAACCAAGTCGGTGCGTCTCGTTGGCACCAAGTCGGAGGATCTGCTCAATGTGCTGCGCACCAACACTGTGGCACCGATCATGTTCACCAAGGCTTGTCTGCCGCTGCTAAAGAAGGCGTCGTTGGCCAATGAGTCGGAGGAGATGGGAGTAAAGCGTGCTGCCATTATCAACATGAGCTCCATACTGGGCTCAATACAGTTGAACGTGGAGGGCGCCATGTATGCATATCGTGCTTCAAAGGCTGCCATCAATGCGGCAACTAAATCGATGAGCATCGACTTGAAGGACCAGAAGATACTCTGCGTCAGCTTGCATCCTGGATGGGTTCGCACCGATATGGGTGGAGGCAATGCACCATTGGATGTGCCTACTAGCACTACGAAAATTGTTGAAACTATTCTCAAGATGAACAAGTTGCATAATGGTGGATTCTACCAGTACGACGGTGGCAAGTTGCCTTGGTAATAACAGCCAGAGCAATCCCCGTCTTCGGCGGCAGACCGCCGTTTCATTCTCCACACGGATACAAATTGGATTAGAAAGATGTATATATAGCTTATATGTATATATGTATTTTGTTACTGTAGCAAAGGAAATTATTTGAAAAATATGAGTTCACGTTAAATCTAACAGCTTCTGTCGTCGACGTGGCGCCTCTATTGGCGTCCGACCAGTTTCCGGATCAGAGGAGAGGCGGCTGCGAATGACCCTCGTTGGGATTCATGGGATGGGCAACTCTTTTCCGCAGGTCAAGTCGCGGCCGACGATTGTTGCTCGCTGCATCTGCATTCAATGGAGGTGGATCGTTCCAACCGGGTGTCAATGAACCTGATGATGAGCACAACAAAAGGGGGCACGTTAAGACGGAAATACATTTGTATTGGGCCACTGTACTGTTGTATGGCTGCTTACCTGGGAAAGCGCCCGGGGGTGCAATGTTCTGCCCTGCGGGTGGAGGTGGCTGTTGGCTTGGTATTGCTCCGACTGTTGGTGGCGGTGGCGGCGGCGGTGTCATGTTTAGTGTGGATAAGATAAATGAACTCTTGTCAGCTGTTCTGGTCAAACCGTGCTGCCAACTTAACAGACAATTTAAAATGCTTTACTAATTGTCTGATCAGTAATCGATATATTTAAAGCTGTAAAAATAAACTCATTATGAAATATGTTGATTTCGCTAAAAATGAATGCTAATTGCTTCTAAAAATATTCACAATAGCTCCATGATGGTACATTTTTGAATAGACTAATAATTGCGCACCTTTGGAAGTCTGCTATGCTGCACTGGCAATATCGATAAGTATCGATTCGAATTTTCGCAGCTAACTTAACTAGACTGCAAGGAGGGCGCGCAGCCAACTTCACGAGCATGCGTGGTATGCAGCGCAAGAAATTTGAATTTGAACCTTAATTCAATTAGCGAACGTTACCGGTCGAAATGACGTAGAAATCCGATAAACATAGGTGGCTTAAATGAAAATCTGATTTGCTTTATGTAACATACCTTCGCATGGTATAAAGTGTATAAATAATGAAATGGCAAAACAACAACTTCTATAAATGTGTGTGTACATCTATTTCTTTCTAGGACAATGATTTTAATAATGCATATATTAAGGAGCTCTACTTACTCTTGCAATTCAAAATACTGACGAATCTCTTATTTTTTAAAAATAAAACATGCTGTTTCTATGGTCTCTTACAATAGCCGCTGTCACACGCACAAGAGTCTTAAGTCTAATCTTGTGCAGTGGCCAGCAGCTGCAATAAGCACCTGTCGCAGGATCAATTTGTATTATATCACGCTACACTTCGTTTCCTTCGATGACTACGGTACAATACGGGCAACGACTTTCTGGCTGGCATATCTCATGCAAATTCGATTCATGCTGCATTAATGATGAGCCACGGAACGAACATATGTTCAGGTTCACAATTCCAATTGCTCAACTCCTCCGTTTTGCTGTTTTGAATATTTGATTTGGCCCGTTTACAGGGCTCCTTCGTGTCCTCGTCCTCGTCCTCGTCCTCGTCGTCTCCAGCTGCTCCTTCAGTCACTTATTTACGTCTCTCTCTCTCCCACTCTTTTCGTACTGAATCAATTGAAGCGTTTATCGATTTTTAAGCCGTGCTCAGCTCCGATAAGTCGTGAATAATGAACATGTCAATTAAACCCCAAAATTTCTGCACTTTCCGCTTGGTCAGTTCGCCATGCTTAAGCGGATGTGGGCGGCGGCAAGGGCGACGACGACGCAGGCAATTAGCCTGCATCATTTGCGATTGTCATTTGTATGTGTGTGTGTGTGTGTGGTAGGTGGGTGGGGCGCGTCACCTAATTGGATTCCTGTTCAGCCACACGTCAAACATAATTCGCACTGACAATGTATGTACCACATATGTATATGTATATGTATGTAGGCCAGGCAGCCAAGCAAAAAAAATACAGTGAAAAAAAATTTGAGCACTTGCAAAAAAAATTCAAATTGCGTTGCACTTATTTCAAATTAACGGTTATAAACGGTTCTCTGCTCCGTTGCTGTTGCTGTTGTTGTTGCTGCTGTTAGTGCGCTGTTATTGCGCTGATACTGTTAATGTTGCTGCTGCTGCTGTTGTTATCGCTTAATTAACAATATTTAACTGAGACAATGTTCAGGCCGTCGAGCCGCTTTTATAGCTGCAGGTGCAGCCACAACGTACGCTTCGACGTCGACGGCGCCGCTGGCGTTTTGCTTGCCCGTTGTTGCTGTTGTTGTTGTTGTCAAGTTTTAAACTGCCCCATGAAGACACACACAGACACACACACACATACAGCAGGGTACATATGCATACACACATATGGCAACGCTTACACCAACACGCACGCGCACGCACGCACGCATTGGCAAAGCAAGCGAAGTCCTACACAGCTCACACATATGTGTGTGTGTGTGTTTGTGTGTGTGTGCGACTTTGTAATATTATTAGACGGTATTAGCAAGTGGACAGCCCCCTTAGATGCCTTGACCACACGCGCGCAGCGGCAGTGCCAAACCAAAAAGTTGCTGCCTACTTTTCAGCGCGTCGAAGAAATCATTGAGGCAGGTTGCGGCGACTGCCAGCAAAAGAAGCCTCAGCGCTCCAGAAGGGGGAGGGGGAAACATGATGCCATGTCGCAACTTCAATTCCCGATTCCGATTCCAACTGTTTGGGGTGGCATTCATTTCATTTTCGGGCATGGGGGTAGGGGGTAGGGGATAGGTGAACGCGGCACAAGGGTCACACAATCAGTGGAACAGGGCGCCCTGTGTGTGTGTGTGTGTGTTCGCCACGTAATAACATTGTTCTTCGCATGCATGTGACACCTTTACCTGCACGGGGAGGAGCTGAGCTAACCGCCCACCTGCTCAACTGGCAACTGTTACCCTCCCCCCCCCCCCCAGCGATCACTTGTATGGCATCGCCGTTTGGAATGCTTCGCTGCGCTGCGCCCGTACAACGGGGCCTGTTCGTGTGGGGAATCTCAACAAGGTAACCAGCGGGCAGGAGCTTAAAGCAGCAGCGGCAGAAGCGGGCGGCGCTTAGCGAAAATGGCGCGTATCAAGTGACAGATTGTCTGCAGCCAAAGAGGCCAACAGCTCCAACTGTTGTTGTTGTTGTTGTTGCAGCAGCAACTGTTGTTGTCGTACAGCTGTAGTTGCTGCTGCTGCTGCTGTTGTTGTTGCTGTTGTAGTTGTAGTTGTAGGCTGGTTCCGCCGTGTTGTTGCTCTTGTGAAACCATAATTTTCATGTCTAACACATTTGCATGCACACACACACACACCAACACACACACACACAGACAGGCAGGCACACACACAGTCAGGCACACTCACCTGCCTAGAACCACAAGCAAAGAGACAGCCAGAGCAGCTAACTTAACACACACACACACACTTACAGCATATACACACACACACTTACAGCTTATACACACACACACACACACACACACTCACACACTTTGACACCTTCTTTCCGCCAGCTTTGCCATATTAATTGTTCTTCGCATAGCGCATTTCTTGCGATTCTTTTGATATTCCTCCGCTATAATTATGGCAAACTAAGGAACATACGTTTATAGCAAGGCTAAAGCAACTATCTAACTGCACTTAGCTCCTGCTCGATCCCCCCCCTCTCCCTATCTCTTTCCTGCTCCATAACAAACGTCTACAAACAGGAACCTTCAATGGAATCAATTAGCTAGGGGAAGAGGGAGGGGGGGTCTCTACAGGGGGGAAGTCCTTCAATTGTTCAATTGTTATTCAAGTGGTGCATCAAGAATTTAGAGAAGGAAGCCAACCTGTAGTCAGGGTGGAAAAAAAAGGTGAGTGTAGCTTGGGCTGGCTGCATTTCGAGTCTTTCCGCAATATAAAAAAAAACTCTACAGAATTCCAGGAAAATGTAATACTATAAAATCAAGCTGAAATCGACTTGGTAAACTCTGATCTTCTACGTAGTTAAAAGATATACACGCATTACACACTGCAAAAGCATTGAAATCGCAATAGATGCATCCTTGAAATGAAAATAGAATTAAAATTGATTCTCATTTACACATTTGTCCTTGATGTCCCCCATATTTATTTATGTGCAAATGTTAAACAGATTTTAATGCACACACTCAAGGGTTAATTGCGACTGACAAGCGAGTTAATTAGAATTGTAATCGATAGGCATCGATAGGCAAACGTGCAGTGACTGCAAATGAGATATGTCAGTGTGTGCAGTTTAAAATCAGTCGAGTATTAAATTAGCTGCAGATACGAGTATAACTGAATTATTACAAAAAACAAATGGGAATTATTCTGGCTAAAATTAATTTGATTACATTAAAAGGCAGCTATGCTTATTTAACTGATATTGACAGGTATTAAGTATAGTTATAGTATGTTATATAACTGGATAAACTCAACTTTTGCACACCCTTTATATATATGATGAGAGGCGAGGTCGCAGCTAATCAGCTTAAAGAAATTAAAAATCAATTTGAAAAAGTCAAAGTTGAATGGCAACGATTGTCAGCTACACTCAAGCAGTGACTGTACTTTGAGCCAGAACTAACCTAACCTATAACTAACTCTTAATATTTCTATATAGCCTGAAAAGAGAGCTATGCTATAAAGAATACTCCTAGAACTGCCTAGAGAGAGAGAAATAGAGAGAGTATACTAAAAATGCATTCGATAAGTTGCCCAGCAATGTGTACAGTCTCGTTCTACTCGATAATTGAATTAACTTTGAAACTAAATTCAATTTGATGTAAGTTTTCGGCACTTTAAACTGAGTTTGGTTTCTCTCGAAATTAGTTTGAGGCAAATCAAAGCAAAAGTGAAACCTTTGTGGCAGCAGCAGCAGCAACTTGTCAAAATTATCGAATGCAGAAATTCGATTAATATTGTAGTCGCTTTTGTGGCTGCTTTTTGCAGCAGGATGAACATGTCGGCAGCATGCGTGATGTTGTAAGGATATTGAATGCAAGGATATTGAATATACATAACCGCACACACACGCCCAACCACAAACACACACACCCACACACACACACAGGCAAAGTTGCTCAAGAGATTTCTGCGTTGCCGCCCAGCGAACTGACAAATTCAATTGCAATCAATATTCATGAAATAACATTGTAATTATATGTGCACACACTGGCTCCCACACACACAGGTATACTATATCTGCTGTGTGTGTGTGTGTGTGGTTGTGCAGCTGACAGCATAAACGGCTTCAGCCACGTCGCAGTGTGCACTCTGTGTTTGCACGTCAAACGTGTCCTTTGCAGCAGGCGTGGCAGGGCGAGGCGTGGCAAGGGGGGAGGCGAGGCCAGAGGCAGCGCTGCAGGGCCTGGGAGGGGCAGGGGCAGCGGTGCTGGGGTTCAGGGGCCAATGCAACCAAATGGACGTCAAAGCGAGTTGATGTGCCTGTGGCAGCCTTGGCTATTGCAACGTCACTCGCCACATAATTACATGCTGCCACAGGCAGCGAGTGCCCCAAGGCGGAGGGGGAGGAGGCATAGAGAGAGGGCGGTGGCAGAGCCAGAGGGGGCAGCAGCATTCGAAAATAGTTAAATCAAAAAGTGGGACAGGCAATTTTGTTGCTTCGACTCGCAAATCTCTCAACCTTCCCCTCTTCCCCCTTGTGTTTTGCCTGCGTTGATGACGTCGCAGACGCTTGTGTGCGTCGCTGCTGCTGCTGCTGCTGACCTGGGCTGATGCTGTGGCAAAGCACACGATGACGTCAGCAGCTGTGGCGGGTAAATGGCCTCTGTGGGCCAGTCACATGTTGCTGGCACGCAGTCACAACACACACACACGCACACACACACACCCGCAGAGTGTGTGGCATGCCACTTGCCACAGGCAGCAGCAGCAACCTAATACGAGGATGCTGCAGCTCAGGCCACAGCCGCCATTATTGACTGCAAATATTTTTGCTTTTTCTCTCTCTTCTTCCCCCTCCCCCTCTGCCCACAACTAATTGACAATGTGGCAGCACTGGCTGCAATCGGAGCTGCGATCTCTGTAATTTGTAATCGGTAATCGGTAATTTGCAATCTCGTTGCACCGCAGCTGGAAAGTATGCTACAGTTTTCAGTGTGTGCGTGTATCGAGTTCCCAATTTCAATTTGTAATCGATACGCATTTATCGAGTGATCGCTTTCGTTTGAATTTGCGCCCCAGCGTAGGCAACGGCAGTGTGGAATTTTATTATTGCAGTTTATAAAGTGTGTAAATATATAGAGTATAATATAAATATTTAAAAATCATGTACAGGCTGAGTTAAAATAATAAGTACACGCAACAGAAAACAAGAATCAAATACAAATTTATCAAAAATAAATTTATTATAAAAGAAATTAAAAAGTTTGTGTTTCTTTCATATATTTGTGGTTTGTATAGGGTTTTTTTTGGTAAGCCTTATAATATATTATGTAAAGACATGCGTAAGTATACTTACATGATATTCAACAGATTGTGAAGCAAGAGATTATTCAAACTCTGATAGGGATTTTGCAAAAACAAAAACATTCAAAAGGTATTAAATTTGTTTGTGAAAATAATACATTCTAGAAATATTTGCCAGATGGCTTAACGCTTTTGATTTTCTTTAAATAAAATAAATAGCACGTGTGACATTTCGTATAGGCATGTATGTTTATTCCCATACAAACGTGCCTAAAACTCATTAAATCAGGCATAAAATAAACATATATCAAAGCACGTGAAAATAATTTATCAGGCTAAAATAAAGCAGCTTCGATGGGATTATAAGGAAATTTCGAAGGTGGCTTCCACTGTGACTGTGACTGCGACTGTGACTGTGAATGTGATAAAACATGAGTTAAATTTCGACAAAGTACGCGGAAGATGTTGAGTATAGGGAATTTTATTAGTGTATTTTAAAGCAAGAGTTACGGAGATTGATAACACTTTATTTTAATATTATGATGGCATTTTTTCGTTATTCTCATACATGATACAATTTCGTAATATTAACATAAAACCTACCAGAGCGGTCAAATTTTGATTAAAGTCTCAAAAGCGGGCATTCAATCACTCTGGTAGGCTTAGTGTTAACTTGAAAGTTGATTAGGTGAGTTGCACTTTCCTATTTCCTTATTTCTTTTTTTCTCTTTTTCTAACTACTGTATTATACTTTTTTCTTTACAACATAGAAACTATAATATCTAACTGATATATCTGGCAAATTTCAGCTCGATCGTTCGTTTCGTCTCTTTCTTCCGCTGTTGTTGTTTCTGTCACACAGACGAGCTCAACGTGTCAAGTTTTTGAATTCAAATACGCTCAAAACTTGATTAGTGGAACTCGTGCGTATGACACGTTAACAGGGTAGCACACTCGTTGATCCCGGCCGGTATTGAAAGGGTATATATGGTATATAGAGAGGCAGATGATGAACTTACTCAGAATCAACTGTTGAGGCTCCGCCAAGAGGATAAACACACAACAAACACACACACTTGAAACACTTGAAAAAAAATGTTTGAAAAAAAAACAATAGAAAATGATATGTGGCTAAGTTTATAGTAACTTGGGTAAGTTAGCCGAGTTAGAGTTGGGGATAGGGATAGATAGACAGATAGATAGATAGAGAGTGTTGGCTGATTGACGAACTGGCTGGCTTGGAGACGAGTTTCCGACTGATTCTACCAAATGGGCAAGCTTAAAATGTAAACCACAGCCAGGCGTAGCTTGAAGCCAGCATGGATGCTGTGGCAGCGACAGCGACAGCGACTGAGGCAGAGGCAGAGACAGATGCAACGAAAGCGACTGAGGCTGCGACAGTGTGTGTCCTTTGCAGTGCTGCCTCTGCTGCTGCCGCTGCTGCTGTCGCCGCTGCTGCCTCTTTATCTCAATGAAATTTTGTGTGCGTTTTTTTTCCACGCCCCTTTGTGACTGCAAAAATGCTGCGACTCTGCTGCTTCTCAGCTGCTGCGCTGCTGCTGCTGCTGCTGCTCTGCTGCTCTCATATCCTGTGAATGAATGCCAGCCATGACGTCACAAGACTTTCGCTTTCGCTGTCGCAATGGCTGCCGCTTGGCTCGCGGCTTGACTCGGCTTGGTTCGTGTCTTGGCTCGCCTCTTGGCTACGTTCGGCTCGCCGCTCGGCTCGGCTCGTGTCTCGCACTTCGGCTTCGGCAGTAGGTCACTGTGTTAGCAGCCATCGCAGCCGTCGCGCAGCAGCAGCAGCATCGTCGCAGACGCGGCCAATCGATGTGCCCAGCAGCAGCAGCGCAGGAGTGTGAAGCGAAGGCGGCAGGGGGCGTGCCAATTTGTGACGAAAGCGGGAATGAATGCGAGTGCGAGTTTCGGGTACTCGTTTGCTTTGCATATGCAAAAGGTTGCCCGGGACGAGCTGCGGCTGCTGTCGCTGCCTCTGCTGCTGCTGCCTCTGCTGCTGCTGCAGGCTGCAATGACGTCGAGACCTGTTTGACATTGCAAACGCCTCACGTCATTAACGTGCTGCAGCCACGCCTCCCGCCTCTCTCTCTCGCTGCCCCGCTTGGCATGAATGAATGGCGCTGCGAATTTGACACTTTGCCCTTATGCAGCCCCGCTCGGCAGAGGGGTAGGGGTAGGGGGCAAGGCGAGGTCCAGGCACAGTCGCTGCACTGCCTCAGCCGCGCTGCCTTCGTCTCCGTCTCCAACTGTTTGCGACGACCTTCGCATTTATTTTTAGTGCGTTTCTAAATATAAACGGGGTCAGCGCGCCATTCCGAGCAGCAGCAGCAGCAGAAAGAACTGAAAACTTTCTCTCGACTCCTAGAGAGTCCCCCCCCCTCCTACCCCCTACTCGGCATCAGCTGCGGCAATTGCAAAGTCAATTGAATCGAATTTGCATGCGGCTGCGGCTGCATTAGTCACATCATCGACAGAGGGCAGATCATGCATATATATGCATATACCGTACATATATATAAATATATATATATTCGATCTGCTGGCCCGCCTCGTAGCGGGCAGAAGCCAACGGGGCTGCCAAGCAAATGTATTTTTATTGTGCCGCATCTGCAGCGACACACACACACACACATGTATAATATATATGTATTACTTACGCACCTACATATCTCCCTCGCATAGTCTAAATATATATATAGACATATATATGTATGTATATAAGGCAAATGTGCCCGTTTATGCAGTGTTATATACATTATTATCTTGATGCTGGATGTATCTGAGCGATTAGGCAAAACAAGCTGGAAATGCGAGCGCAAATAACGACAAGCAGATACCCTAGAAATAGACAGTATTATAGCGGGAAAATTTTAACTTAACTTGTGCTTTAATCAGCTTGTTATATCATTTCAATTCGATAAAGAAATCGATGTAAAAAATCACTTTTTATAAATTTATTTATTTTTATAAACTTTTTTAATTATTTATTAACATAATATCTGGGAATATACATAGCTTGGGCAATATTGCAGTAAGAGATCAAAAAGAAAACTTATAATTCGTTTTTTTTTTCTTATTTTCTTTTATTTTTAGACAAAACTTGAAACTATATTATCGATTTAATACTACAATATAATATATAATATAATAATTAGTCTATAAATTCTTTATTAACATATGCCTATAATAATTTAAAAGATTTACATAGATATATAGCACCGAATTGTACATATATTTATCGTCAAGTTCTCCTCTTCCTTCTTTTTACTACAATATATAATAAAAAAAATTGGTCTATAAATTCCTATTATAATTTAATAGATTTATATAGGTACATAGCTTATCTGGCAGCAGTGCGACCCTTTCCTGCACTATAGATCAGCTAATTGTGTATATTTTATGTATACAAAAGCATATATAGTATTATATATGTTGGTGTATTTATAACAGATGTTTTTTTTTCTTTTTAAATGCCATAAAAGAAAACGAAATTTTAATGTGATCTAGAGCGGGAGAGAGAGAAAGTCGTCTAAAATGCAGCTCTAAGTAGAAATTCCTGATATAGTAATCCCTATATATATCTATTTATGAGAAGAATCAAAGCTTAAACTACTCAGAGCGCTGCCAACCTGCTTAAAACTATTTAAATTGCATATCTCAAGGACTTCTAAGGCAAATAATCGCCAGCTAAACGAAGCATAATAAATAACTAACCGTAGCTACTCGACAAACTCATTTGTCGCTTCGAGTATCCATGAGGCTCTTCAGTTTCAGAGAGCGAGAGAAGGGGAGAGAGGGGGAGAGAGAGAGCGAGCGTGTCCTTTGCTGTCACCGTTAATAAGCCCCACATTGTAATGAGTGCGGCTTATGCTCCACTCCTGGCCAGACTCGGTATGATGCCAGCATCGCTGTCAGTTCACCTGAAACCGCACCTGATATCGCGCCTCCATCTACCCCCAGGCGGGTGCACACACTGATTGCACCCGTTACCCGTTACCCGTTGCAACTGCAATTTGAATACCCTACCCGCCTCCCTGCCTCCGCCGGGATGAATACTACGTTATCGCATAATTTATGGGCAGAAGCAACAAGCGATTTGAACAAGGTCCTGCGCAGCCAATTATCCCTCGAGTATTTCGAGCAGGTATCGGAGCAACTAGCTGAGTAAGCTGGATAATCCAGTTTCAACTGTTTGCTGCCAATTTTAATAATGGGGGACACTGCAAAAAAAAAAAAAAAACGGCTTAAACGAGCGCGATGAGTACTTGCAGCAGCTGCTTACAAATGAATCCGCTTTGCTCTTCCTCTATTGTTTGTACAGAAAATATGTAGGTTCTTGAATTGGAAAAAAAATTTATTGAAAGAAAAAAAAGAAAAGAATTTGGCCTTGATAGGAGAGTAAAATTGATAGAGATAAGCTAAGGTCTTGTAATTTTTAAAGTTTTATATACTCTACTCTTAAGAAGGCGCTCTAACTTTACATATTTGCTATGTTTATTATGCAATCCCAATCGCATTTATATATATCATTTGAGTAGTCATATATATTCCAAAAATTAATATTTTAGCTTGAAAATAACGCTTGAAATTTGTATTTATAGCTATTTAGAAGGCGTGGCAAAATTTATTTCAACTATGAAATTCAATTTCAAGATACTGCAAGTTTGCTGGCTCTAGGTTCTATAGTTTCTGAGATCTAGGTGATAAAAGAGACAAAACAGACGGACAGAGAGACAGGAATACAGGGAGACTGAGAGACAGATTTAAAGACAGAGAGACTAAGAGACAGGAAGACAAGCAAACAGAGAGACAAACTGTCAGATAGAGAGACAGACCGAGCGACGGACAGGCAGACAGACAGGCAGATAGACAGACAGACAGACAGAGAGACAGAGAGACAGATAGACAGACAGACAGACAGACAGACAGACAGACAGACAGACAGACAGACAGACAGTCAGACAGTCAGACAGTCAGACAGTCAGACAGTCAGACAGTCAGACAGTCAGACAGTCAGACAGTCAGACAGTCAGACAGTCAGACAGTCAGACAAACAAACAAACAGACAGACAGACAGACAGACATACAGACGGTCAGGCAGACAGACTGAGAGAGGGACAGACAGACAGACAGGCAGACAGACAGACAGATAGACAGACAGAGACAGGCAGACAGACAGACCGAGACAGGCAGACAGACAGACAGATACAAAGACAGACAGACAGGCAGACATACAGAGAGAGGGACAGACAGGCAGACAGACAGAGAGAGGGACAGACAGACAGGCAGATAGACAGATAGACAGACAGACAGACAGACAGACAGACAGACAGACAGACAGACAGACAGACAGACAGACAGACAGACAGACAGACAGACAGACAGACAAACAGACAGATAGACGGACAGACAGAGAGGGACATGACTGAAGATGCTGATTAAAAACTGAATAGTTTCGCCTCAAAAACAAGTAAATATCCTTAAAATACGAGGGTCGTTTGATAAGTCCGTGACTTTTTGTATTTGCCGCGCACCTGCTCTAAATACAACACTGCTCCTGTCAGCAGTTATCGATTAACAGCTGACTGTAAAATTTTGAGAAAGCTGCGTTTTTTGGTTTGCGTTTTATAGGCATTGAAAGCAGACGATCTCGTGAATTTTAACGAAAATGGAAAAAAGTGAATTTCGTGTGCTAATTAAGCATTATTTTTTGCGTAAAAAATCCATCACCGAAACCAAGGAAAGACTTGATAAATATTATGGGGACTCTGCACCATCAATTTCAATGGTTAAGAAATGGTTTACTGAGTTCCGTTGTGGTCGTATCAGTACAAGTGATGCCGAACGTTCAGGTCGCCCAAAAGAGGTCGTCATGCCAGAAATCGTCGACAAAATCCATGGAATGATATTGGATGATCGGAGAATGAAAGTGCGTGAGGTAGCTGAGGCTGTAGGCATCTCAACTGAACGGGTACATCACATTTTACATGAATATTTGGACATGAAAAAGCTTTCCGCGCGATGGGTGCCGCGATTGCTCACACACGACCATAAGCGCAACCGTGTGACCATTTCAAAGGAGTGTTTGGCGATGTTCAACCGCAATCCAAACGAATTTTTGCGCCGTTTCGTTACCGTAGACGAAACATGGATCCACCACACCACACCAGAGACCAAAGAACAATCAAGACAGTGGGTTTCTCCGGGTGAACGTGCACCAAAGAAGGCCAAGGTGGGTCTGTCGGCCAACAAGGTCATGGCCACAGTTTTTTGGGATGCACAAGGTATCATTCACATCGATTACCTTGAAAAGGGTAAAACGATCACCGGCGAATATTATTCAGAGCTTTTGGACAGATTCGATATTGATTTGAAGCAGAAACGACCGCATTTGGCGAAAAAAAAGTGCTGTTCCATCAGGACAATGCACGGGTGCACACGTGTGTAGTCAGCATGGCAAAATTTCATAAATTGGGCTACGAACTGCTACCCCATCCAGCATATTCTCCAGATTTAGCCCCCTGTGACTATTTTTTGTTTCCAAACATGAAGAAATGGCTCGGCGGTAAGAGATTCGGGTCAAATGAAGAGGTCATCACAGAAACAAACGACTATTTTGAGGGCCTTGAGAAAACCTATTATTTGGAAGGAATAAAAAAATTGGAAAAACGCTGGACTAAATGTATAGAGCTAAAAGGAGATTATGTTGAGAAATAAAACGCTTCTTTGACGAAAAAAATATATTTTATTCAAAAAGTCACGGAATTATCACACGACCCTCGTAAGTATACAAACTGCGATTCCCCGACTGTTCGTTAGTCCAGCATAAATTATTCCTGCAGTAACCTAACCCATTTTCTATCATCATCATTATATACAAATTTAAGCTCGCTTCGAGCGAATAACTTGCAACCAAATATGTTGCAAGTTTTTCCTCTTTTTTTCCGAAGCTGGTATGCTGCAGATATAGATATCATATGCAGCGTATGCCCTTAAGCCATATCTTATACCTCTAATTGAAGCTGGGATGCTGAGCCGGCTGAGCTGGACTCAGCTGTGACCCCGTATCCGAGAAGCGGCCCCAATGTCAGTCGATGACGCTCGGCAGCAGCTAATCTAGCTCATTATTTGCTGGATGTGTCCAGCATTCCATGGTCACTCAAGCTCTCTCTCTCTCACACACTCTCCCTCTCTTTGTCTGTTTGTGTGTGTATTTTAGCGTGACCCCGGACGGCGGCCCAGCCAAGCAACAGAAGAGAGAGAGAGAGAGAGAGAGCCCCGGAGCAACCATTGATGACGCGTGCATGGCGCAAAAATTTCATTCACAAAACTGCAAAGCCAGAGCCGTTCAAGGCGATCCTAGCAAGGTGCCGGGCGGGCAGCGGGGAGGGGGGGGCAGGGCTAGCGGGCAGCTGCTAACGTCAGACCGCCAGCCGAGTACAGCATCTGCATGCGAAGCCGAAGCCGCAGCCGGAGCCGGAGCCGGAGCAGTATCGCACCAAGTGACCTTCATGCGGAATGACGCTGGTCTGGAGCAGGGCAATGGAATCGACGCCTCGGCGAGGGCACAGAGGGCGGTGGCCACAAGGCTTCGCCGGATTGAGGGGGTATTATCTACTTAAACGGGTTAGAGATCTGGGCAAGCTGGAGGAGCTAAGCTGGAGCTATTGTGTGTGCGCATTAATTAGGCGCCGTTTGGCTGTTGCATGACGCTGCCTACGTCTCTGCTGCTGCCTCTGCCTCTGCCTCTGCCACTGCCTTTGCCATGTTGCAGCCATGAGTGGCAACGCTTGATGACGTCATTGCCGGTCGTCAGTGACGTGCAACATGAAACTAGTGCAAATTGGGGGTCGCCACTGGCGGCGTCTCACTGAGTGTGTGTGAGTGTGAGTGTGAGCTGCCCTAGGGCACAGATTGCACCTCCATTTGTATTTGTGTATTTACATGTATATATGTGTATTTGTATGTATCTGTGTATGTGTGTGTGGCCACCTGTGCAGCTTTTCAAATTTCAGCTCATGTATCCTATGTATGTATCTGCTAACTTACTTATGTATCTTTGTCTACCTGTTTGGGTTTTAGAACATATCCATGTATCTGGGTACCTAGCTCATGTATCTGGGCACCTATGTAATGTATCTAGATACATATCAATGCATCCAGATACATATTTAGGCATCTAGATACATATCTATGCTGCCAAAGTATCTACATGCGCATTTCACATTGTATCTTTGTATCTACACATGTTTTATTCACTTTTTTAATCGTATCATATTCACTATGGGTAACAAATTATATATATCAATATATAAGGCGATAGTTTTTGGATCCACTTTAATATTTGCTGAGGAAACAAGGAAAAACTCTGGCAGAAACAGCTGCATTGCCTTTACAGGGTATCTCACTGCACTTGAAAGCAGGGTATGTGCAAGTCGAGCACTCTTTACTTTAGCCAGTTTCACTTGTTGTTATCTCTTTTGTCCTTATATGCAGCTGCATCTGCGTTCATCTATTTGACTTTCATTCAGTTCTACAATTGTTTCGCTCTCTTTTGTATCTGTATCTTGACTGTATCTGTATCTGTATCTTTCTGGGCTGCACTTATGACGTTTGTTTTGCTTTGACGCAGTCCTAATGCCCCAAAGTAAGTGTGTGTGTGAGTGTGTGTGTTTGTTGTGGACCTTTATCTCACTTACCTTGCCCTGCCCTGCCCTGCTCGCAGTTTCCTGTTTGCCAAAATCCAAAAATAAGATACAAAAATAAAAAAAAACCTAACCAAAAAGCAAAACAGCACACAGATACACACATACACACACGCACACAGATATGCAGAGATATTCAAATAGAAAACAATATAGAATTCATAAATTCTGATGGCCATTTACTGAAAAGCAACAGAAAACTGTTTCAAACGGTTTACAGCACAAAAATAGATGCCAGAGAATAAGGAAAATTAAAGAGCAGAAGAAGAAGATTCTCTAAAGAGAACAAGGCATATGGGAATTTCTCGAGTGCCTACCTTGATATATAACTATATATATATGGATAACTTCGTCAAAAATCATCGTATTTTCTTAAGAGAGGACTTTTTAACCATTATTTGGCCTTTTTTTTTATTCTGCATCAAAATATTGTAATTATAAAATTTCGAAAATTTGGACCCTTCATATGGTTCCACTTTACCCCCTTGCTCGAATTCAGTATCCCTATAGAACCTCCAGTAAGGAAAACTTCGTCAAAAATCATCAGATTTCCTTGGGAGAGGACTTTTTATCCATTATTTGGCCTCTATTTTGATTCTGCATCAAAAAATTGTAATTCTTAAATGTTAAAAATTCTTCCATGCTACCCCCTTGTTCGACTTTCCATTGATATATACCTATGAACGATGTTCTCAAAACGAAAACATGAAAGAAAGATATATACGAGTGAAATAATCGGTAGAGACAACACTACAAAAGACTGTCAGATACTCTGTACTTTGCTATATACTCTAGGATTTTTATTTTCAAAGTTAGAGTAATTTAAAATAAACTTCACGCCTTAACAGACAGGTGGTTGCATCAGCAAATTTATGTAATATATATAATAATAATACAAGCGTTTAATGGGGTCGCATATGCCCCCTACCTGTGTGCACATAACTTGAAAATATTATTGAAATTACTTCAGCGAAAATAAACTTTCCAAACGACATAGATATAATAATGAAACCAAAATGAATCAAAAAAAAAAAAAAAAAAAAAGCAACCCCAAGCTGTTCTGTTTTTCCTGTTTTTCTGAATATTATGCCGATGCTGGCGATGCTACTATAGGCTACCTCAAATATAGAACATTTTCAAACAAGACTATAACAAGAACAACAACAATGATGATGATGATTTCGAAATAGTCTCATGTGTGTAGAAACGATTCTCGTGTGAAGGCAATACTTTTCTGTTTTCAACACAAAGTTTACACACACACACACACACACATCGATGGATACCATGTGTATGTATCTATAAATTATATGCTTGCTATATGCTAATGCACGCCCACACAAACATCTCCCTATCACTCCCCCTCCCGCACAGACGTCCGAGAGGCTACATAACAAAATAGAAGGCAAAAACAATTATTTCTTTTTGGGATTTTTTCGAAATATTTGCACATTATCACTGGCTGCATGGCATAACTGCGCATCTGTAGCTGTATAACGTTAATGTAGCTGTATCTATAGCTTCATCTGTATCTGTATCTGTATCTGTAGCCTTAGCCTGTTGCTGTATCTGTGTCTATTTGTCTGCGAATTGTTTGATTTTTTTTTTTTTTTTTTTTTTTTTTTGAATTGCTGCATGCGACGCGTTGCAGCGTCATCGCTACGCAAACTTGTTGCCAAAAGGCACACCCACACACACACACACACACACAGATATAGTATATAGTATATAGTACTCAAGTACATGGCAGACACACATATGCGTATATAGTATAGATCATATGTTATGTCGTTGTAGAACACACGTCAATTAGGAAATTTCCTTTTTATTTTCAACAAATTTCCGCACTTCATTTGATTGAGATCTAAAAGAAAAACAAAAAGGTTTTTTCCAGATGCAAGAAGTTATCGAAAATATGCAAAATTACTGGTGTATATAGTATATATGCTCAGCTAATTGCAGATCAAATCTTTTTGTATAATAAACAAAATTGTGTGAAATAATTAAGAAATAAGTCAAGGAAATTGAATGAGCTAAGGCAGTTGCAGTTCCTAGAAGTAGAATATATGCCAATGTTTGTCACTGCACTCCACATGGAGAGGGAGAGCAAGGGAGAAGAAGAGGGAGAGAGATATAGATTGTTTTTCTTCAAAATTTTCATAGCTTTCTAATGAAATTTCTTCAGGCGTTTAGCCCACGCAGCGAAATCTGTGCGTATCTATTTAACTAACAACCAGGGCTGGGGAAATTAACTAGAGACATTGCTGTGTATATTCCCTAGATCGGTCTATATGCTCTGCATGCCTGGTTAACTGCATATGGAGGAGGAAGACGAGAGCGAGAGAGAGGGAGAGCGAGTGAGAGAGCGAGCTGGCCCACTCAACTGGAGCAGATTTATTTTTATACGTGCATTGAATTCCAAGCGGCTCCGCTTACACTGCCAACACACAGACACACACACACACACACACACATACATACACACACACACACATAATATACATACACACACAGACACACACAGAGAGTGAGAGAGAAAGAGAGGGGAGGCATATAGACATGATTTCTCCAAGTGCCTGCAGCGGCGGCAGCAGCAATCGGCCACTGGCTGCAACACCAACAACAACACCAGCAACAACACCAGCAACACCAAGAGCAACACCAGCACCAGCACCAGCAGCAACACCAGCACCAACACCACGAAGCGGGCAACACATTTTTCGGTATCCATTTCGATTTGGGTTGCCCGCGACGTCTATTTTTAGCCAGCGCGCCCAGATACAGATACAAATACAGCTGCAGATACACACACACACACTCACTCACTCTCTCTCTCTCTCTCTCTCCCTCTGTCGCGCACTCTACCTCACTCCCTCTCTCTCTCTCTCTTTCTATGTTGCTGCACAGAGCGCGAGAGCCGCCCGAAGGACGGTCAGGTGGGCGGCAAAAGCTGCGTGTGTGTGCGTTGTACGATCCGATTCAGAATCCGATTCGGTATCTGTATCCATCGGTTGGCCGCCACTAGAATATAGTCTGCCGTGGATCGTCGGACCGTTCAGTCTTTTTGTGTCGTTCAGTACCATCCGATTCGTGTGATCGACAGCATCGCTCAAATTTTTTTTCTTTTTTTTCTAATTCCTTGAAGGTGAGTGGGTTCTGCTGGCGCCCAATAAAAAAAAAAAAAAAAAAAAAAAACCAACAATGAAAACAATATACTACATAGAACCAGCATATAGTACGATCAATCGATCGATCGATCATAACAGTAACAGTAAATCGAATCGATCGAGATCGAGAGGAACAAATAGAACAAAATTGTGTGTGCAGAATTCGACGTATTGTGCGTGTGTTAATCTCACTATATAAACCAGATTGAACAAGAACATATACTGCTGCTATGAACGAGAATCATTTTCTATGAACTATACAATTTTTTTTCTATATTTTTTTCACAATTTTTTTCGAGTGCAAACGTATCTGCAAAGTGTTTAAACAACTTTGATCTAATCACGATGATTATTTATTGTTTTTTTTTTTTTGGTTTGTTGGTTAAGTTTTGAGATTGTCATAAATCGTTGAACGCAGCGATTATGTAAGGAGTGCGAACAGCAGATCTGTGTGTCTGTGTGTGCGAGTGTGCCTCTTTGTGTGTGTGTGTGTGTGCAGCTAAAAATGTCGCTACTAGATACAAGATACATTCGAAGCAGCAACAATTTCGCAGCAGAAACGGCCCCAAAATAGAAATGTGCCTTTGTATACCCACAGACACACACACACACACACGCATACACTCACGCACACACACATGCATACGCAGACGCACACACCCGCATATATACAAAAATCTATATAGATATATGCTTTTTGTTCAAGTCAAAAGTTTCGATTTTTCTCAACATTTTGGCTGAACTTGAAGAAAGCTCTGAGCAAATGCTACAGTTAGTTGGATATATAGCTGAAAATTTGGAATATAGAGTAAAGAGAAAAATTGATTGTTAGATGAAAAGAAAGTTAGATAAATAGCTAAAAAGATACTTAAATAATTGGAAAAGATACACAAATAAATAGAAAGATACTTAAATAAAAAGCAAATATATATGGATAACTAAAGAGAACAAATGATATAGCAAATCCAAGTTATTATACATATCTATGGATATCACAAAGTATCTTAAAGTCTCACAAAATATTTCAAATTTAAATTCACCGATAACTCTATACAGTGTTACTTGGCTTGTTATCGTTCTGAAGCTTTGCGAGCTTTAAGCTCACATTACCTACCTACCTTCCCCCATACGATCAGTTCGGTTATTGAGAGTGACCTTCGTTCTCGATAGAAAGCATTTACATATATGTATATACACACAACTGACCCATTTGGCGATCCTAAATACAAGTTCAGCAAGTAGACGATCAGTTATCGATAGCAGGATAGATGGGGAGCTTTTCTGGCAGAGTGCGTGAGCAGGTAGAGAGAGCGCTAGAGCATAGTGTGAGAGAGAGAGAGAGGCCTGAAATTGGATATCGATAGAGAGCTAGCTGTACTGCTCTCCCATGGCAGGAGAGAGCGAGAGAGAGAGAGAGAGCAACCGCCGCCTCCCATATACGGTGCGGCAGCACTGGCGTATACGTGATGTGTTTATCTATACAGATATTGCGCATACGCACTGTGCGCCCCACTATATATAATCGTGTGTATATAGATATTTAGAGTGTGTGTGTGTGTGTGTAAAAAGAGGCTGTTTTCGCGTTGTTCTCTCACTAATCAGGCAATTATTTTATGGATTTATGGAGGCTACGTAGGCGACATTTTACCAGCGATACTACACCCACGCCGTCTCGCAGAAACAGATATATGTATGATATGTGTGTGTGTGCTACGCGATGACATCATCGTCTATCGGCAATCGGGCCAATGGCATCGATAGTTTTTAGTCGGCATTAGCATTAAGTGAGCTGCGGCTGCATTCTCTGTTCGATTTACTCACGTGCAGCACTCTCGCTGTCTCCCTCTCTCTTTGTTTTACAGTAACTAAAAACACAAATCAAAATGGCTGATGATGAGGTGAGTTAAAATACATAAAAAATAAAATCAGTTAAGACGCGCGAAGAGGGGAGCAGAGAAAGGTCATAAAGGAGGATGGAATACTGCAGCTGCTGAGGTGAGTGACGTGACGTGACGATAGTTTTCCCCCTAATCGATTACTAAACCAGTTATTAGACTATCTATTTAAACGCTTACTAAACTGGCTTTAAATGCTTTAACTAACTCTAAACGCGCACGGCTTCTCTTGCTTTACAGGTGGTTGCATTTCCGTTTCCGCTGACAGACAAATCGGCATTGGCTGCGAGCGTCAACTGATCAACGTTTATCGATTATCGATTATCGCTTATCGTTTATCGTTTGTCCCCGTCTGATACTTGTTGTGCTGTCAGTGCCGTCTGTCTTTGTTTTTCTTTCGTTGTCGTTATCGTTATCGTTATCGATTTACTTATCATCTCCTTTGTCTGCTTACAGAAAAAGGCTGCAGCACCAGCCCCAGCAGCAGCAGCAGCACCAGCAGCAGCAGCAGCGGCGCCAGCTGCCAAGGCCGCTGCACCGGCCGCCGCAGCTGCACCCGCTGCCAATGGCAAAGCGGCAGCGCCGGCTGCAGCCAACGGTAAAGCGGCGGCAGCGCCGGCTGCACCCGCTGGTCCGCCCAAGGATCCCAACGATCCCAAAGTGAAGGCCGAGGAGGTACACTGGTGTACGTGTGGCGTATCGTAGCGCCAAGTGAATGTCCACCGTGTCGGTCTCTCCCACGCTCCATCTCTCTGTCTCGCCATCTACGTGTTATGCAGTTATCGATAGAGTGATAACGATAACAAAATGTAATCGGTTGTGTGTGTTCTTGTTGCAGGCTAAGAAGGCTAAACAGGCTGAGATCGAGCGCAAGCGTGCTGAGGTGCGCAAGCGCATGGAGGAAGCCTCCAAGGCCAAGAAGGCCAAGAAGGGTTTCATGACCCCAGAAAGGAAGAAGAAACTCCGGGTGAGTAAAACAAACAATCGATAACCAGCTAAACCGTTTCTAACCTCACTATCTTTCCTTCTCTCTCTCTCTCTCTTTCTCCCCGTCTGCAGTTGTTGCTGCGCAAGAAAGCCGCTGAGGAATTAAAGAAAGAACAGGAACGCAAAGCGGCTGAACGTAGACGCATCATCGAAGAACGTTGCGGCAGCCCCAGGAATCTCAGTGATGCCAGCGAAGGTGAGTGTCCGCTATCTGACCCGATATGCCATATAACTATCGTGCGGAGTAAGCTCAACTTTAGCCGTAAATCAAGAGATCAAGAAAAAAGAAAATCAAAAAGAAAAAAAAAATAAAAAAAAGAAAGTAAAAAAAAATAACAGACAGTGTTCTGCAGAGATAATGAAAATGATTCATAAACATTAAAGTCTACAAAAGTGTCATCTATCATCACATACACACACACACACAGTACACACACACACTCGATATTTAAAATTGAAAATCAACAAACAAGCTGCGCTCCACACATACACCTACACCAACACACACACACATACATACACACTCGATACACCTCCCACACACACAAAGAAACCTATAATAAGTATTTAAATATGTCTTTTTTTTGTTTCCCGTCTCTTTTCTGCAATGAAAATCCACCACAAACACACCAACATACACGCCCACACCACGCCCACACTACGCCCCTTACACATGTCCATTGTGAATGCAATCCGACACACACACACACCCACACACCACACACATCTGTCTGTATATACATACTATACATACGCACAGATACACTGAAAACCCTGATCAAGCAACACTATGACAGGATTAATAAGCTGGAGGACCAGAAATATGATCTTGAGTATGTTGTTAAGCGCAAGGATGTTGAGGTACACACACAAAACTATCAATCTATCTATCTATCCCGTATACTATTACAATCCAAGCTACCTTTCTCAATATAAATTCCACATATACTATATACTATATATATATATATCAAAATCAAAATGTCTAAGCAATTTTTAACGCCTAACTACAACAACAACAACAACCGAAGCTGAAGCTTAAGATAAACAACAATCAACACCTTCTGTCAGCTATATCTCTATATAATTATATCTTTCTCTCTCTCTTTTTCTATTTCTTAATCTATCTAAATCTACTAGATCTCTTAAACATCTATAATTGTTGTCTTAAGTACTCACTCCTGTATAATACACTTAATTCTCGTGCGATTACGAACAACAACTAAACCAACGATAATCAGTCCCTGTACATACAAACACTATATATACTATATATATTCGTATAGCTAACCTATAAAAAAAAATAATGATTTGGAAAGCAAATGTGCCCAAAAAAAATAGAACAGAAATTAAAGCTCTAATTACCCGTATAATTTTAAGAGTAATTGAGCGTTATTATCTGGTAATTGGAGACCCTATGTAGCGCGCTCTCTCTCTCTCTCTCTGTCTTTCGTCCCGTACATGTGTTGTGTATTCTACTGGGAAGTCTTACACTCTCTCTCTGAAATGCAATCCCCCCAAACACTCCCTCTCTCTCTCTCTCACACAGACACAGTTACACTCGCACACACACACAGCTGCAGTACACGTCTCTCTTCCACACAGACACAGACACTCCCTCACCCACACACACACACACTCAAACTACAACTAGCACTAGTTCTCGTGACTCGGTCTCACTCGTTCTCACATTCACAGATACCCTACAGAAAGTTTGTCAGGATTATTACAGTAAGATACTGAAATTGGAGTCTGAGAAATACGATGTGGAGCACGAAGTAGCCAGAAAGGACTTTGAGGCAAGCGTTGCAACACACACACAGACACACACAACAATTTTCTCAAAAAAAAAAAAAAAAAAAATGAGAACTAGTCAATTGTCGTGTATTGCAGATATCATATTTTTATTCTCTCGCTACTTATCGTAGTTTTCGTAATATTTGTTAATAACCAAGAAGAGAGAGAAAAAAAAACAAACACACCGATATTTTTGATAGAATGATTTAGCCTGCACCTGCAACGATATATGAAAATATTCTGATGCTGGCACCAAAGCGCCATCTGGCGTTCATTTCTCTCCCTCTCTCTCTCTCTCTCTCTCTCTATTTCTCTGGCTCGCTCTGCGTGCGTGTGTGTATCAGTCTGGGGGCACCCTGTATGTAGTCGTACAAAGCACACTGTGTTCCCTAATCTTTTCTTTTACCATTTAGTTAGACAATCTTAGTTAGTCTCGTTAGTTAGTTAGTCTACACGTAGTTAACCCCAGAAAAAAACAAAACAAAACAAAACCGAAAGACAAAACACAACTCTGTCTCTATATTTTTGAGTTCCCATTTTGGATTTTCAATGAGAGCTATGCAAGTTTTGAATAAAAGTGAGCAAGAGAGCACCATCAAAATTTGTTGAATCCATTTTGAATTTTGGGACAAAGCAAACAAAACAAAAAAAAAAAAAAACGAGAATTACTAACAAAAAAAAAAAACTCAGGCAACTAATCAAGCTAATCCACGGTGGATTATCCACCCGCCTTTCCGAAAAAGGATCGCACACTGCGCGTGGTATGTGGGGCAATGCATTGTGCCCTCATCACGGCGGGGCGAATCTATAACCAAGCTGCCTTTATACTAAAACCTCAACCTGCCCCCGCCCCCGCTTCTATACAACAATGTGGCCAGCTGATTTGCTTTTTGTGGCTGCTTTTGGAGAAGCTTCTAGTGGCGGCCTCAGCTGAGTTTTTTATTGCTGATCTAGAATTAGTTAGAATTACCCCCCACCCCCCTCGTAGAAGCTGTTTTCTTTTTGGTTTTTTTGTATTTTGTAAACAGCTTGTACTAAACACGATTGAAACGAACAACGAATAAAGAAGAATACGAATACGAGTAACGAGAAACTTTTAGCAAATAAGTAAAAAAAAAATAAAAAATATCTAGAGACAGTCTCTATTTATCGGGTAGGGCATCTCACTCTCTCCAACAACACTACAAATCAAGCACAACAACAAAACAACAACAAGCACAACAACAACAACAACAAACACTTCATGAAACATGCAACAAGCGCACTACACTGAAAAAAAAAACAAAACAAAAAAAAAAAAAAACATATCAACAAAAAGAAATAAGAAATAAGCAAAGTTACAATGTGATAACGATAACGATAACGATAAATGACAGAAAGCAGAGTATTATGTATTTTTACGTATTTATCTATATGCAGTCCAAATCTTGGGCTATATATGTACCATCTGCAGGTGTATAGAGCTAAGGATGAAGATCATTAACGACTCTGTATTAATATTGTATTCCTTCTCTCTCTCTGACACGCGCCGCAATACGCGCGTTACATGTGCGTCGTCTCTGTCTCACTCTCTCACGCTCACTCTCTATCCTCTCTCTCTCTCTCTCTCTCTCTCTCTGTCTACTTCCTTCTATACTCTTTCTCTTTCTCCTATCTATCCTTCTATCACGTTCCTCAAAACAAAAACATAAAATCTCTATCTCTCTCTCTCTCTGTTTCTTCCTCTTTCACTCTATATATATAACTCTATCTATCTATCTTTTTCTTATATCTGCATCTATATGCGTCTCTTTCTATGCACCGATACATTGTCTCTTTCTCTCTCGCACTCGCCAATACACTCACTTACACACACACACATACATGCACACGCACACAACGAACGTATTTATCTCGATATATATATATGAATATATATATTCGTGTACCGTTACCCGTTACTTTATACCGTTACCACTACTTGTACAACCGACACCGATTACCGATAACCGATAACCACAGCCGAACTGCAGACAATATGCAAACAATATTGGCAACGCCTGTATCAATTGGAGGGCGATAAATTTGATTTAGAGCACGTGCAGAAAGTCAAAGCACAAGAGGTAAATTCCCAATAAATCTTGCCATGCACCCAAAACAAACAAACAAACAACCAAAAACAAACAAAACAAAGAGCCAACAAAAAAATAAAAGAAAATACCAAATTACCAGCATATATACACAATATACTCCACCAAAAAAAAAACAAAAAAAAATGAAAAAATTGCGAATGTCTTTTTTTAATTTACCGAATTTGCAATTGCAAAATATTATATATATAAAAAGCAACAAACAACAGCAACAACTACAACAATTTATAATAATCACAATAATAATAATTAATAATAATAATTATTATTTATTATCATCTTTTTTTTTAATTACGCCCTTGATATTTAATTTTGACTTTGATTTTTTTCGAAATAATCTTATATTTTTTTAGTTACTTTTTTCGAACCTAATTTTGATATTGTATTTAACTGCGCTAAACAACAACAACAACTACAACTACAAAACAAAGTACAAGCCAAAAGAAGCAAAGATTTCTACTCTCTCATGCATCTATATATCTACATATATATGTACACACATACATACATATGTATATAGTTAATATGCAAAGGTGCCCAGCGCGTGCTTTGAACTCACTCTGCGATGAGGGGAGACCCCCTTCGATGAATCGTTAATCGGTTCGGTTGGTCCCGTTTATCGGAACGCAGTCGGGCCCAAAAAAAAAAAAATACAAACAATTCTGTCAGAGAAAGAGAGCTAAATCGTTATGCAAAAAAACTGGAGGTTGTCTCCCCCGCAGAGCTGGCAACTTCGATCGCCTCCCGAAGCAAAAAAAAAAAAAAAAACTAAATAAAAAAAAATACTTCAATTAATAGTCAAGTACGAACTAAAACTAAACTAGTTATGCGTACCCGCATCTTCTATCTCTATCTATCACATTTGCGCTCTTTGTCTTCTTTATCTCTCTTTCTCTATCTCTTTCTCTCTATCTATATGTCCCTTTCTTTACGAATAATGAAGCTGCTGTCCAGTGACAACGTTTCTTACTTACTTACGTATAACCCATCACAATGATACCAAAATACCATACCAAAATACCATACCAAAATACCATGCCAAAAATACCAAACCAATTATACCAAAAATACCAAAATACCATAACAAATACAGCCAAGACATTTCTCAGAACCGAACGTTGCGCCCCCATTCCAAAACTTGATATCGATCTTCAGTTCCCCCCAATCCATTGGGGGGAGAGTACCGAACACATAACATCTAATAAAGCCGCATCGATGATAAAAGCAAAATAAAAAAAAAAATTATATCTATAAAAGAATGATATACAATACGATTATATTCACATACTATAAATACTATATAAGCCTACAGCTATTTAGTTCTTTAAGATTCGTAGTGAAAACGTTTAAAAAAAAATCGAACTTTATTTAAAAACGTCGAAACGTCGATCCACGACGACAAAATCCCCAAAATGTATTTTTCCAGGCGAGTTGCAAGAAATTTGCGAAGAGTATTACGAGCGTATGTATATTTGTGAAGGCCAGAAATGGGATCTGGAATACGAAGTCAGGAAAAAAGACTGGGAGGTACTGCAACAAATTCAATTAAAACAAAAAATAAAAATTCAGTATATACACATATTATACATAAAGAAACTCAAAAAAAAAAAAAAAAAAAAAGAAAACAAAAAAATACCAAAAACAGAAAATGCAACATACAAACTCTTTGGTATCCATACTACGTTTTATTTTCCGTTATGCTGTCATGTTGATACTTGTTTTTAAATACTCTTTCTTGTATCTGTTTCCTTAATTGTTCACATATACAACTTAAACTCAAAAAAAAAAAAAAAAAAAAAAACAAACTATATCAAACTCAATACGTACCAAAATTACATAATATGTACAACATAGTATATGGTTCTTTATAATTCGTACTACTCTTTGTTTGGTTTTCAATTGTTTAATGCCGTTCTTAATCTCTCATGTTACTCTTATTCTTTCAAAACGGAAACACAATTACTATCTATATATATATATAATTATCTTAATCAATCGACAACAACAACCACAACAAGAACAAGAACAAGAATGAAACTATCTGTGAGTTGAGAAATGCCAAACAGAACTGCAGCAACTGTCAATCAATCAATCAAACAGTCAAACAATCAGTCAGCCAGTCAGTCAGTCAGTCAATCAGTTCAATCAATCGATCTTCTTTTCTCTTTAACTTTAACTATGCAGAAGAGTAAAAATTAATCGATATTTTCCATTACCTTTCGCCTCACTACACACACACAGATACACATAAGCAACACACACACACACAGACACACACTCAAGCTAAGCCGTTATGCTAGAGTGAGGTTATCTCTCGATTCTTCTCAGTTTCGACTACGACTTCGACCGATTGCGGCTGTTAGTTATCGTTTTCTGTTCTACTCCTCTCTCTCTCTCTGTCTCTCTCACTCTTTGCACAATTTCGATACACTGGCTATCGATAGCACTTACATATAGCACTACACAACACTAGAAATTAGTTAACTAGCAAAATTAGTGTTCCGTAACTGTGACATAGTATCTAGAGTCTTGTATCTTGTATATCTAGCATCTTGTATACACTACTTACTTGTAGTATCTAGTAGCTGGCAACTCTATGTATACGTAGTACCTAGAGTATAGTAGTCCTTAAGCTAAGTACTCCAGATGATGCAGTTGCTGCACTCCAAAGATTCTGACATTGTTTTGTGTTTTCTTCTTCTCAACTTCTTATTTATTTATTTTTGTTTTTTTTTTTTCTTGTGTTCTTCATTCTGTAACAATTTGTTTGTTTCGCTGTCGCGTCACCCGCAACCCGCCCCCTTGCACACAACGATACATAGACAACACGCACGCACACACACACACACGCACATTGACAAAGCACGTAGCACGCGCGCTGAAATGTAGGCAACGTTTTCTCGTTCAATCTCGAATTTTTGCATGAGCAAAAGACACACACACACACACAGACACACAACTACAACTACAACTACCACAACAGCAAGCTAGGCTTCCTTACTCTCCTCCCCCCCCCATTTCCGCCCTGCCACCAAGCCACCCTCAGCGAAAGGCAAGCACAACTGTACCCAGTACTGAGCTCAAGTTCCCCCGTTCGCACTTCCATTGTAAATAATGTTATGATAATCTAAAGGAAATTTTTTGAAAACAGAAAGAAAATAAGAGAAAACGATTTGAAAAAAAAAAAAAAATGAACTCGATAAAGCGTAAGATCAAAGATCAATTGAAGAGCATTATAGCCAAGCGTCGATATACTTGAATTCTCCAATCAAGAGAGAGCTAGCATAGATATGTATATGTATGTTGCTGTTTATATTTATAGTGTATAGTCTATCCCGAACCGGCTAACGCTAGTCATTTCTGCTGTCTCCATGCTGCCCACTAAATTCTATCGTAACCGTAATTACCGTTCTACTGTTCTACCGTTCTACCGTTCACAAGAAAACACGTTCTGATTACCGATCCCAAAAGTGTTGCTCGAAAGCTTAACAAACAAATGAATAACAAATGAAGAAAGGAAAAGAAAAAAAAAAAAAGAAATATAATGAAAACACATGACAATGGGCAGATACTATACTATATATCGTTCGATCAGAGAAGAATATATATATTGTTGTAGTTGTATTCCAATCAATTCAATGACGTTTGTGCCAATGCTGTGCAGTACCTCAGGCCCCAGATCTGTACGACGCTCAGGTGCTCTCGACCTCGTACTACATAGCTGAAAACTATAGGTGAAACTTTGTCAGCGACCCATTAAATCGCATATATGGTATATAAAACAATTCTCGATATAAACGATAAAGCATTAAAGCAACAAAAAAAAAACAAACCGAAACCAAAGAAAATAAAGAAATCGACATTTGGATGTTATGCTGTTCAATCGACAAAAAAAAAATAATAATAATAAACAAAACTAAAAAAAAAAAACAAAAACTAGAAATTAACCGAAAATCAAAAATATTCTTTTTCAAAGTAAAAAACAACCCAATCTTAGTCTACCCCAATTCTGAACCGTTACTCCAGCAGCCCCATTGCGTATTTTGGGTATTGTATTCTCTAGTATTGCTAGCCCGCTCGAACGCATGCATGCTCGCTCGCTCGCTCTAACGGCATGAAAATATGCTCCATGTGTTATGTATCCGTATTCGTATCTGTAGCTGTACTATATCTTTCCCTCTGAAACTTTAGCCATAAGTCTATTAAACTTGACTCTGAGAACCCTCTCTGAAGCTCGAGGGTACTGGATGAGCAACCTATTGCATGCTAAACCAAACAATACGCGTAGCTAATCGACTCGTGCATACCCTGCATGCTTTTGATTTTGATATTGATATTCAAGTAGTTTGCCACAGTAGCGTACATGTCAATAGATCCGAAACAGTCAAATTGTGTAAAATCATTGATTACGAGTCTTCTCAACTAACGTTTCCCTATTTATTCTATCCCTCTCTCTCTCTCTCTTTCGCACACGAATTCACCTCAATGTAGATCAACGATCTCAATGCCCAAGTTAACGATCTTCGCGGCAAATTGTAAGTAATCGATTAACGATAATCGATAGCAATCGAATTAATCACATCTCTCTCTGCAGCGTTAAGCCAGCCCTGAAGAAGGTCTCCAAATACGAAAACAAATTTGCCAAGCTGCAGAAGAAGGCCGCTGAATTCAACTTCCGCAACCAACTTAAGGTGGTCAAGAAGAAGGAATTCACATTGGAGGAGGAGGAGAAGGAGGTAAGATCAACTCAAAAAAAAAAAAAAAAGTAAAACCAAAGGGATAGCTTAAGCGCAAACGATTCAACTTAGTTATTAATCTAATTACTTTTATGCTATATATATTTAAAAACTATACCAATACTTCAATCAATCTCAACGATCGCAACAATCTGTAGAAAAAGATAAAAGATGCCGCGACTCTGAAACAAGCCAAAAAGTGTAAGAAATGTGTAATGATGTGTGTTTATGTTAAGCACCGAGTGTCTTCCTTCGTCACTTTCTGTCTTTATTTTTCTATCTTTCTCTCTCTCTCTCTTTCTTAATACACACATACACGTACACACCCACACACACACACACACACACTGAGTGTATCTCTGTAGTCCTAGTTGTCGTCGTAGTGCCCAGCACAGTTACTAGTCATACTACATACATATGTTCCGGAATGTTCTGAATTGATATCGATATCGCATTATCCCCAGCACCAACACTAATGCACAATTTTGTATATACCTCTTTATCCCTGCAGAAGAAGCCCGACTGGTCCAAGGGCAAGCCCGGCGATGCCAAGGTGAAGGAGGAGGTCGAGGCCGAAGCTTAAGTGTCTACGTCCAGTAGTGTCCACTGATAACCGTGACTCCCGCCCTAAACAATATAATACTTCAAGCAATACAACTTTATCACAAACCATATTATATCTGAAGCAAAATACTATCAAATATATATATGTATATAACTGAGGAATCTTGCTATATATATATGTATATGTGTGTGCATATAAATGTATATCATAAAAAATATATATCTAAATCCACACGAAATAAACAGCTTAATCAGAACCAAAACAAAAAAAAAAAAAAACATTACAAAACACCATCTTCGAGAATAATTCAAGCCAAGGATTCGCACAACATCTGAACATCTGAACGATTTGCTGGATTATTTCTTCTTATTATATTTCAATAATTACAAATTCTATTTTTTAATGTAAATTAAACTAAATTACAAAAAAAAAAACAACTATCTAATGCATATCATTCATTTGTTACCTTGGCAGTGGGTTGGGGAGGGGGTTCCTCTTTCACAGTGGATTTCTTTCAGGATTTGACAGATCCGGTAGCAATATTATAAATCTAAAATTAGGTTAATCCATAATAATAAACCTTCGAAAAGAAAAAGGCTCAAGTTGCAGTTGCACAATAGTTTTTTCTCAACATTTGTTCAATAGTTTGCTTAATAATCGTAAATTACCGATTTGCGAGGGAGGTGGGCGTGGCATCAAACATTTAACATAAACTTGTTCTGCCCCGGATATATAGGAACCTGCATACCAAATTTAGTGTCTCTAGCTTTTTTAATAGCTGAGATCTGTTGTCTCAAACAGACAGACTGACATTTTGCACAAAGTTAGTATACCATTTTTTGACAATTTTCAATGGTCGAAGGGTATAACAAATACTTTTCAAAGATTTTTGCATATTTTATTATTCATTCAGTTTCATAAGCTCCATCCATCTTCTATATGGTCTGGCTATATAAGCTTAAACTTAAAAATCAATTATAATTCTATTAGTTATAATTAAGCAGCGAGATAACGGTATAGTTGAACGACTTATACAAGAGTCTAGAATTTATTATGATATACAATACATATGTATACTCTATATGATCATTCCCCGTTGCAAAGGGATAGAGCTGGCTAATTCAACTAAACAATTCGAGTCGTCTTTGTTAAATAAATAAATAACATTACATACATTACAAAAAAAAAAAAAAGTGGGCGACCTCTTCACGCCCCCAAAAACTAGACTACAGATTAGCCTAATCCTAACTCTCTAGATGCGTATAAATAGATTCAAATAAATACAATAAATCAAAAAAAATAATTCAATCCTATAAGCTAAAGGGGGGAACTATGCGGGAAACGAGGGCCACCACGAGGCCACTGCGTGCTCCTCTTACACCTCAATACTGTTGAGACTGCCCGACGAGATGTTGTCCGTGTGGCTGCCCAGGCGCGTTCGCTTGATCAGCGTACGGCCGGGCATGGGTGAGCGTTGGATGCGTGGACTGCCCGGCACAATGGGTATGCCGACGCCGCCATTGTTGTGGCTCTGATGCGGATGATGTGGATGTGGATGCTGCTGGTGATGATGCTGTAGATGCTGATGATGCATCAGATGATGCGGCAGATTGTTGTTGCTGTTGTTATTATTATTATTGTTGTTGTTGTTGTTGTTATGATGATGATGATTGAGATTAAGATTATTATGGCTGTTGTGCTGACTGCCAGAGGCGCGTCGCTGGCGGCGCAACGATGGAATACGCGTGGGCGTCGGCAGCCCACTCTCATCCAGGCCGTAGTCGAGCGCCGACTGCTGCTGCTGTTGCTGCAGGCTACGCACGCTGCGCTCCAGCGTGCGTCGCTGTTGATCCAACATGGGTGAGGCGCCTGCCTGCTGCTGCTGCTGATGATAGTAACTGCCATGTGGCGGCACGGGGGGTGCTCCTCCCAGCTGCTGAAAATCATGTGCCGCAGGCAAACGTTTCTGCAGCAATGTGGGTGTTCCCGGAGCATGATATGGCTGTGCATGATGCAGACCCGGTTGATGCAATGCAGCTGCCGCAGCGGCTACGGCCAATACATTGTTCTGTGGGGGGAGAGAGAGAGAGAGGAGGAGGGATTAGTTAGCTGTGCTTGGCTCTGGTTTACTTGTGGGTGATGTTGGTCGTGGTGGGTTATTGCTGATGGTTGTGTGCTTGTGCTTGGCTAGTGGAAACAATCTCAACTGGTTTGGCTTGACAAATTTATTTACGTTTACTTGTTGTTGTTGCTGCTGCTGTTGTTGCTGCTGCTGCTGCTGCGCCTTGGCGGCTGGCGTCTTTTTGGGCAGCGGCGGCAACGGTTTACTGGGCGCCTCCGTGGACGGCGGCAGCGGTGTCGCCGATTGTGTCAACTGTTGGCTAAGACCCTCACATGCCTCCAGAGTCTCACACGAGGAGGAGGCAACTGCAACCGCAACTGGCACATCGGCATCGACATCGACATCAACGCTAACATAGACATCCGCATCCGTCTCCGTCTCGACTTCTCCATTTGCAGTCGCATGCTCCGCAGATGAGCCGCACATGGTCTTAAGGCTGATGGTGGGATTGGCTGGGCCGTTGCCATTTGGCGGCAGGAAGCGCAGCTCCATAACGTTACGATTCTGGAACAGGGGACTCTGACTCTGAGTTTGGCTAGGCAGGAACGAAAGACGGAGAGTACGGACAGACAGAGAGAAAGGTAGAGAGAGAGAGAGAGAGAGAGCCGCAGCCGGAGTATTGAAAGAGAGCGAGATAGATAGATATATCTTTATACAACAGTCAGAAGAGATATGCACATATTTACAGCTGGAAAAGTAGAACCAAGAAGGAACTATATAGCGATTTGAGAGAACTAATATTACTATAACAATCTTTCTAAAGATCTCGCTCTACGCTTCAGTCTTTATATAGAGTATAATATATAGTATAACCTTTGGAAATAAAAAAAATAAACATCTACAACTCGCTCGTAAACATATTTAAAATATATATATATACAGGATTCTTAAAAGAGAAGAAGGCAAGTAGGGAGCAGTGGGAAAAGAAAGAAGAAGAGAAGAGCCCGATTCAAGCAGCGACAGAGAGATTTGCCAGGAGGAACAGCAGCGGCAGCAGGAAACGTTTCAATTTTGACCAACCAACCAGCGAAAATGTTTTTCTTTTTTTCTTTTTGTTTTTGTTTTTTTCAGATGAAAGCAATGAAAGGAGTAGCATGTGGAGATGATAGGTTGTGTGTGTGTGCGTGATGAGGCCTCTAGCTTACCTTGTCCGCTGCAGGATCCTGAGCCAATGGATTCGGCGTAATGTTCATGCGTGGAATGACACCATTCAGACGCCTTACATCGCCAGCGCCTTTGTGATTGTGATGCGGTGCCACGCCCAGCACGGCAGAGGTAACAAAGTCCGCTTGTATGTGATCCAATTGCGGCTTGTTCTCATCTGTGGAGGAAGGAAAGGAGATTAGAGTTAGAGTCTAGTCCAACGACAAGCTCTGCTTGCACTCACCCTCGGGCTGTGCGCTGCTGCGTCTTCGTATGCACAGGCAGGCCACCACAATGGCAACCAGCAGCAGGATGCCTCCTCCAGCGGCACTTACTATCACGGGGTATATGGAATTATGCTGATCCGTGACAGAACTCTTAGATGTGGGCACAGTGCTGGTGGCCTGGACAGTTGCCAGTTGTGCAGTTGTTTCTGTAAAATGGGCATATGGTTAGCTTGGGTTCTTTTAACCACAATGTGAGCTTACTTACTTTTTGTGCGACCCTGCCGAATTTCACTGAACTCCGAGGCGGCATGGGTGTTAAATGTTTGCAGCTTGAACTCGTAGGCTGTGCCCGGCTCTAGGAGATCTATTTTGAATTTGCGTGTGTGTGAGCCATCGATAGAGGCTTTTAGATATTCCGCAGCCGATGCAGCTGGTCGATAGTATACATAATAACCATCAATATAATGCACTTGCCCGTCCACCGGCGACAGTGTCCAGTGGAGCAGGACAGCTGACTCGGAATATGGTTCGATACTCAGCAGCTCAGGCACAGGCAGATTTGATTTGGCTGCACCACGTTGCAGGAAGTACTTTATCGAGGTGTTGCTCTCCTTGTTGTCATTGTTCGAGTAGACGGCCATGATGCGGAAGCGATAATAACGATCTGGCCTCAATCCCGTCACGGACGATGTGAAATTCTTGACACCAGCATAGGCGGATTCATGATGATGGTCACGGTCCCGCTCCCGCTCCCGTTCCCGTTCCCGTTCACGCTGCTTGCCATAGGGTACGTTTTCATTGGTGGTTTGCCAACTCTCGCGCGGAATATTCCGCGAGCCATCGCCAACCATTCTATATTGCACTTTGAAGAATAGTATGGGCAGCCCATCGTTTTTGGGTACATTCCAGCGCAGCATGACAGAGTCGTCGGACAGGCGCGTAACATTGGGCCGCGACGGGGGCACCATGTTGGCTGCAAGTGCAAATGATGCATTTTTTCATTTATTAGTAAATTGTTTGGACAATTTCAATTTGTATGAATTGTTTGCAAATTAGTGTTGGGCAAAACACATTGCAGTAGTTATGGCAACCGGTTACAATTTATCGATACTTGCTTGCCTATGTTAAAAGCAAGTATCGATAATTTTACATACAATACGATGTTTTTGTGAGGCATCGATATGCGCACATCTGTTATGTGCAGCATAAAATTAACAGACTTCTGTTAGCCAGCCACTGCGACAGCATGTTAACAGCACTGTTAACGCAAAATTGAGTTGATTGCAAAAAAAAAATCATCACTGCTTATGCAATGAGTAGTATCGCTGTACAATGTTGAGTAGTATCGCAGTCAAGCATTGAGTAGTATCGTAATCGCATCGTACGCGTTTTGAGCTCAAAATATATTGTACTGTGTTGCTGCCTGCCTGCCTGCCTGCCACTAAAATGAAAACCTAAGCCAACCAAGCGCGCGCGTTCATCTATAATTTTCGAATATAGTTCAATAAATCGTGCGCTAAACGTAGCCATATTGTGTATGAAATCATTTTCATACAACTCTCTCAAGTGCAACAATAATTATTAAAGTTAATATACCTTAGTGGCGGAGGCGACAACGACAACAAAAAACGACAACGGCAACGACAACGACAACAGACAAAACTACTCACACCGACGACGCTCACAAACACGCTCGCTTGCTCACTCTTTGTCTCATTCCCACCTCTCGCTCGGTCTATACACGCGCGCGTGTGTGCGTGCCTGCCTGTGTGTGTATAAGCGAAACGAGTGCAATTGATTTTCATATATTACTCGCTACTCGGACTCGGCATCGCTTTTTGGCACTCGAATTGGGACTCCATGCAACTCGTACTCAGTTTGTCTCCGCGCGGCTCCCGTTCTCGTTTTGCAACTCGAGTCGCGTTTTGAGTGTTGAGTGATTCGCCGTCGCCGTTGCCGTCGCCATTCCGTAAACAAACCGTAAAGCGAGCAGAGCAGCAGCAACTCAATTTGAAATCAAAACAAAAACAAGAAATAAGCGAAACCTGAACTGATCCCCGAGAGCAGGTGAGCAAGGAAGAAGAGCGTGTCCGACCATGTCGTCGGCAGAGGATGCGGTTGGCAACGGTGCCGCAAATGGCAACAATGTTGGCGTCGTGCAGGCAACCCTCACAGTGGGTGGCACCATCAGTGGCAGCGATGGCAGCCCCACAAACAATGTAGGTGGCAACAATGGTGGCAATAACAATGGATCCAACAATGGCGGCTCCACAGCGAGCAGTTCCAAGGGCCAATTGCCGCTGACGCCGCGTTTCACGGCCGAGGAGAAGGATGTGCTCTACACACTGTTCCATCTGCACGAGGAGGTCATCGATATAAAGCATCGCAAGAAGCAGCGCAACAAGTACTCGGTGCGTGATACCTGGGACAAGATTGTGCGTGACTTCAATTCGCATCCACATGTCAGCGCCATGAGGAATATCAAGCAGATACAGAAGTTCTGGCTGAACTCGCGGTAAGACTCATCTTAAGATCCTCTCTAGCCATCTCTCTCACTCCCTCTCTCTCTCTCCTCCCGCAGTCTGCGCAAACAGTATCCCTACCGTGATGGCAGCATCTCCGGCGGCAGTGCCGCTCTGGGCAAGGGAGGCGGCGGCAATGGGGGCAATGCACAGCAGCAACAGCAGCACCAGCAGCAGCAGCAACATGACAGCGTCAAAGTGGAACCGGAGTATCAAATCAGTCCCGATGCCTCAGAGCATAATCCACAAGGTGATGCATTCGATGAGATGGAAATGGATGGTAATGATGTTAGTGAAATGGAGGATGATCCGCTTGATGCACCAGCGCAACAGCAGCAGCAGCAGCAACAACAGCAGCAGCAGCAACAACAACAACAGCAGCAGCAGCAGGCGCAGGTGGAGGCACAGCAGCAGCAGCAATCTGTATCCGTTGCCGAGATTCAAAAGCTACAGGTGAATGCTGCCGCTGTGGCCGCCGCCAGTGCCACCATGCTGAACACCCACCAGATCAATGTGGATCAGATCAGTGCGGAGAAACTCTCACTCACCGATCTGCTGCAATTCAAGTCGACGCGACCGCGCGAGGAGATCATACTGCAGATCAAGCATCCCGCCGATGCCACAGGTGAGTGCAAGCTGCTGCTCCAGGCTGAGATCTCTAGCTAATCCCAACTGTCTCTCTCTTACTCTGCAGGTGCGCAAATTCACACGATACCCGCGCAGCAGCAGCACACGATGGCCACCATCACCGCTGGCTACAATCAGCAGATCATCAGTGAGATCAAGCCACAGCAGATCACACTGGCCCAGTACCAGGCACAACAGCATCAGCAGGCCCAGGCACAGGCCCAGGCACAGGCTCAGGCCCAGGCGCAGGCCCAGGCACAGGCTCAGGCGCAGGCACAGCAATTGGCACAGCAACAATTGGCGGCACAGCAGCAACAATTGGCGGCAGCAGCTGCTGCAGCGCATCATCAACAGCAGCAACAGCAGGCGGCAGCAGCTGTTGTCGTTCAGCAGCAGCAGCAGCAACAGCAGCAGCAAGTACAACAACAACAGCAGCAGCAGCAGCAGCAACAACAGCAGCAGCAGCAACAGGCAGCCGCAGCTGCGGCGGCGGCTGTCAAGATGCAGCTCACTGCCGGCACACCCACCTTCACATTCAGCGCACTGCCCACAGTGACAGCGGCGACCCCGGTCCCAGTGACAGCGGCACCAGCGCCAGCGGCGGCCAATGTATCGGCCAGCAGCATTGGGACACTGGGCACGGCGGCTGGCACGGCTGGCAGTGCCAGCGATAGCTACGAGGAGCGTATCAATTACTTCAAAGTGAAGGAGGCGGAGCTGCGCTGCAAGGAGCAGCAACTCTCGACGGAGGCCAAGAAGATTGAGGTGAATAAGGCGCAGGATGAGCTGAAATATATGCGGGAGGTGCATCGATTGCGGGTCGAGGAGCTGAAGATGAAGATACGTATACTGCAGAAGGAGGAGGAGCAACTGAGCAAATGCTCTGGCACATGAGATCTGGAGGACATTAGTGATGCCGAGCAGGAGATGGATGATGCACTAAACGGCGACGGCGGCGGCAGAGCACTGACGGCGGCGGAGGAGGAGGACCAGGAGGAGGCGGAGGAGTATATGGATCTGGATGTGCATATGTTGGTCTAGCTCCTGCTCCTGCGACGTTGGCTCTAGCCAAGGATTATAACACAATTTTTTTTTTAATTAATCTTCTATTTTTTCCGCGTTTATATGGGCGAGGGATTGGGCGGCCGACGCAAGTTGGCCGAAACTATAGAATATCGTTTTGTAGATTATCGATTACCGATTAACGTTTATCGATTAACCATTACCGATTATCGATTAAGCATAAGCCAATTCTCTTACTGTATTTGTAAAGCGAAGTGAAATACAGTAAAATAAGCAGAAAGAACATAAAGAATGTGGAAAAGGAGGAGGAGAAGAAAGAAGAAGAAGAAGAAGAGGAGGCTAAGAAAGAAGTAGCAGGAGGAGGAGTAGACTCACCAACTTTCATATATTTGCGCTTCTTGTTGCGATTCGATGACATGGAGGAGGAGGAGGAGGAGCCACCTCCGCTGCTGGCATCGTGCTGCGAACGCATCGGTACCGTGCCCAGTGGTTGCTCATTCTCGCCACTAATCTGTAGAGGATTCACACGCAGCAAGTTGCCCTCGCTTGTCTGCAAAGAGACAGGAAGAAAGGGAAAGGTGTGTGTAAAGAAAATTCTGGGCTCGGGATCCGGATCGGGCAGGATCCTGGACTCACCTCGCCAAGCTGATTGCGTGCAAAGCACTGAACAACGCCAGCATGTCGCTTCTGCACATGATGGATAACCAGACGATTGTGCTCGATCAGTGTCTCATTGTCCAGGCTGGCATCGTCGCCATTGAGCAACCAATAGATCTCCGGTTCCGGATGACCACTGGCCTCGCACTCCAGGGTGACGGGATCACCCTCGTTGGTTAGCGTTGAGTTGGGACCACGCGAGATGCGTGGACGTTCCAGTACATTCAGTTTGATCATGTGCACCAGCACGGGGGCAATGCCATTGTCCAGCCGGCACACATAGGAGCCCTGATCCTCGGGTCGCACATCTGTGATTTGCAGTCCATAGGCGAGTACACGACTGCGATTGTGATAGATATTGGCCACATTGGGACTGCTCCAGACGGCACTGGGTCGTGGTGAACCGACGCCAGGACACTCGAGCACCACCGTGTCACCGGGTCGTGCTGTCATCAGTGTGGCGGGTTGCTGGAGCAGGAAATAGGGCGGCGTACGATCGGTATAGTCCACACGCAGATCGATGACCTGGGGCAGGCGCAGCTCCTTGCCCGTGATGGCATTGGTGGCGGCACAAGTGTAGTTACCCGCATCTTTGGCGCTCACGGAGCTCAGAACTAGTGCACCAGCTGCTCCGGGCAGCAGCTCCGTTTGCGGCAGCTTCTCACCGTTGCGATAGAAGCTCCAAATGGCTGGAGGATTCGAGGTAACAGAGCCGCAACGCAGGAGCACACAATTCTTGGGTGCAACGCTCCAGCGCACTGCATGACGACTATAACCAACGTTGGCATTGTCCAGCGAGATGGAGACGAGTGTGAGACGCGCTGGCGTTGAGACCACCGCACCAGGTCCATACCAGGCCACACACTGATAGTCTCCCACCGTCTGGGCACTCACATAGATGCGCAGCTTCCACGTGCGTTCCTCATTGCTGCTGGTCACATTGTAACCCCCACCCGAGTGTAGGTAGCGATACCCCTGCTCGCTACTATTCCTAAAGCGCCACTCCAAGCGATCTGGCTTCAGATTCATCTCACATTCAAAGACTACTTCATCCCCCTTGGGCGCCACTGCCGACTCGGGTGCACGCTCAATGGAGACGCCCAGCAGATTCTCATTGGTGTTGGTGTTGTTGTTGGTGTTGGAGTTGCTCGACCTGCACAGGCTGAGCATGCCCAGCGCCAGGCATAGCCGCAGTAGGCGGCACATGGCAGGTTTGTTGGGTGCGACTGCAAAGATCAGGAAAGTACAGGAATATATATATATATATATATAGTCATTATTATAGGTAATAATAATGGTATATGCCAAATATATAGCTGAAATCGCAGCAAATTAGCTATTGTACAGGAATATATATATATATATAAATTTATATAGATATTATCAGGCACATTGTAGCAGGTTTATAGCTTCGTTAGCTTAGAAGAAGAGTGACAGCTGACTTTGGCTGCTTTGCTCTAAGGTATATCGTCTTAGTGGATATAATCGAACTGTACAAGAATATATATGCACAAGATATAGAGGGGGCTTAGGATCGTTAGCCATATTTACGCTATAAACCCATTTATCCAGCATATACCCACGATTTACAAATGGTTTTCCCTTCTATCTTTTCTGCATTTAAATTCCCCCCTTAGCCAACCCACTACTAGTCCCAGTGAACTCAGGAATTACTCAATCGATCTGCCTTAAATTTGGTATATCCCTGAAAAATACTCAAAACTAAAGGATGCGCCTCTGGAATTGGCCCTCATCTACACTCATGGTACAACTGTACCGAATGCCAGCAGGCAGCAGGTAGCCAGCACGCCTGATTGTCCTGTGGGGGCGTGGCAACGGAAGCAGCAGCAGCGGAACGCGCAAAGTGCCATTCAAGCTGGAACAAGGAGGGCAGGGAGGAGCAGGAGCAGGAGCAGGCACTGCCTGCCTGCCTGGCTGTCCTTCAGCTGGTCATCAGATTCGTAATGGCGTGTCATTATCATGCGAGAGAGAGAGAGAGAGAGCGAATGAGCCAGGCAGGTGCTGTGGATGCTGCAGGCACAGAGCAGGCGGAGGGAGGCAGTGGAACGGGTTGCTCGGCGCTGCCCTGCGACAGTTTGGGGCTCGATTTGAAATTTAAACGATGCCAAAGCAGAAAAAAGCCACAAAAACGAAACGAAAGAGAGAGAGAGAGAGGGAGAGAAAAAAAAACAGCAAAGCGCGCGCGAGATTCCAAGAAACGGCCGCCAGGTTCGCTGCCTGCCCGACTGCCTGCCTGGTGCCTGCTGCCTTGACGCACATAAATTGCAACGCGGCTCCCATTTGAAAGTCATTATTGATTGGGCAGCAGGAAGGCAGGCGGGCAGGAGGAGGAGCAGGCGGGCAGGAGGAGGAGCAGCCGGGTAGAGGTGCAGCTGAAGGAGACTGGCAGTCGGGCAGGCGCGTGCAGCTGCTGCTGCTGCCTGCTGCCTGGTGGCCACTTGTTAACGCAAGGAGCACGAAACCGGACTGTCCCCCTCCTCCTCCCTCCTGCTCGCACAACTGGCGACTGGCGACGATCCTCGACGCAGCCCGACGCTGATTTAAAGCATCTGACAACAAAAGTAAAGCGCGAAATTGACGCAGCGATCGCTTCGAGCTCCGTGCTCCATGCTCCTCGCTGGCTCACCATGGTGTGGTTGCGTGTGTTGGAAATTAATGCGCATTCCAGTGCCATGGCCAGGAGGCAGGCGGGGAGGCAGAGTTGAGGGGCAGGCAGAAGGAAATGAATGGTGTTGCAAGAATGTGTGTTGCAGCGCAAAGATCCAAGTCCAAAAATGGATTGCAGAAATGTCCGCAAAGAGGGGGGAGGGGGAATGGAGGAGTAGGTAGGGAGGGTGCTAGGTTGGCACCTAGGCACTGGTGTGTGTGTGTGTGTGTGTGTGGAGGGAGGCAATCAAAATAGATAAGACCAACTCCAAATGAATAAAATGCAGATCAATTGCGATACAAAGCAGATAACGCATGCGGTGTTTTGTGTCAGCACCGCAAACACCGCATGCATAAAAAAAGAGTATGCACAGCTTTTCGTAGGCTGCTGAGGTTCTCTACCTGTCAATCGCCCATTTAACTGATTAGACTAGCTTTTTGCCCAGGAAACACCGTTACAGAGTGGTTAAACAAAGCACATACCGCATGCGGTGTTTGCGGTCCTGACAGAAACCGCATATGCACAGCTTCTCGTAGGTTCCTGAAGGTGTCTCCCTACCAATATCTCATTAAAATGAATAGACTAGCTTTTTGCCCAGGAAATACCGATACAGAGTGCTTACACAAAGCAGAAAGTACATGCGGTGTTTCTCTCAGCACCGCAAACACCGCATGCATAAGAATACCGCAAATGCACAGCTTCTCGTAGGCTGCTGAGGATCTCTCCCTATCAAACGCTCAATTAACTGAATAGACTAGCTTTTTGCCCAGGAAACACCGCATTTGCATGCTTCAAGCATGCGGTGTTTGCGGTGCTAAAGCAAACTTACTCAGTCGTGTCTTCTTTTCTTTTGTTTTCTATTCCAATTTCAATGGGGTGAGCTATGTAATTTGATTAGTCACACTTTTCGGAGCCACACACACAGTCTCACACGCCCCGAGTATAAAACCAGAGATTAGTCTATTAATTGGGATAAGAGACATTAAAGAACACAAAACAAAAAAAAAAAAAAAAAAAAAAAACAGTTATTAATCAAATGAAATGCCAAATTAAATAGCATAAATTAACCCAAGCAAACACCACGGCATGAATACATTTAGCTGCGCATGCCTGACTGCTAGATACCCTGTACTGGTTAGAAATACCTAATTAGCTGAGAGTAGGTATTGAAAGGGATTAGGGCTTGGCCTAGGCTAGTTCCTTCTTCCCTCCCCCCCTTGCACTTGGTATACCCCTTTTGGTTGCTTTGCGTGTGCGTAGGGTATATGCGAGACAAGGTAAAGTGAATGGCAACGTTGTCGCTTGTCAGCGGCTTCTTCAAATGCGGCTTGGCTTGTTCAAAGAATCAGCATAAAATTGTAAGAAATCTTGGGTAAGAGAAAGAGCTAGCAGAGGGTTAGAATAGGGTAGGGTAGCGCAGGGTAGCGCAGGGCAGGGTAGAAGAAAGAGTAGCTCTTGCTGGCTGAAGACAATTGAAATACACATGTTGTTGTGGGCGTGGCGCAGAAGTGCTGCCAAGCGTAGAATACCCTAGATTGCCAAGGAGACTTGGCTACCCTCCTGCTCCTACCTGGTACCTCCTCCCGCCTACTCCTACTGGAAGGGGGCGCATTGACAACAAATTAAATTGATAGATGTTGCTGCTGTTTGATGTTGCTGCTTGATGTTGCTGCTGTTGCTGCTGCTGCTGCTGTTGTCGCCAGCTTCTTGTCTGCCTGTTGTTGCTGCCGTTGTTTTTGTTGCATGGAGCTGAGCTTGTTAAACAGTCGCACCTGCCGCAAGTTGCGTGTTGCAGTTGCCGTTGCCGTTGCCGTTGCCGTTGCCGTTGCTGTTGCTCTTGTTGTGCAGCGAGTTCAATAAAACTTGGCAACAACAGCAACAGGAATAGAACCGAGAGCAATAGAAAAATCACGAACAGAGAACTTGCCCTATACAAACAAAGCGAACGGATCGCACACACACACACACACAGACACACACACATTCGTCAGATATAGCAAAAATTCTTGAGCAACGAAACCTGTTTTCGCCAGCAGCAGCAGCAGCTGAAGAGGACCAGAACCCATAACCAAGACCCAAAGAGCCAAGATGCTGTTGGGGTACTCCAAACAGGAGAGAGAGAGAGAGAGAGAGCTGACAAAGGGCGTAGACTGCAAGGGGGGTTGGGGAAGGGAAAGTCGCCAGAAAACAAGTTCGGAATTTGCATTCCAACAACAGGATTTCTTTTCTGTGTTCTGTTGTGTTGCTGTTCTTCTCTTGGACCCTGTACCCAAATGGCAGTACGACGCTCCTGGGAGGGGGATGGATTTCTTACCCTATTCCCCCCCCTTTCTCTCATCAAATTAAGTTTGCAAGCCTGCTGTCTTGGCCTCTCGCTATTTCTAACTCTCTGACATAGTAGCCTTTATTAGAAATCATAATATCATAAGATAAAGACTTACATAGAGTCATTTGTCAGTTATACCCGTAGATCTCTGGCGTTACAGCAGCTAGAGCTATCAAACTGGCTATGCAGACTTGGAAAACACTCCTATTGCAGACTCACTCTATCTTCCTTTCCTTCACTCACTCTCTGACATAGTACGCTTGATAAGAAATTGCGATATAGCGTCATTTGTGAATACTTCTCATAGATCTCTGCTAGAACAGTAGCTAGAGTTCTTAAATTGGTTAGTAAGCTTGCTTAAGTCCACATCTACCCTAGGTATGCTTCATATCCAAAGGGAAATTATTACTTTCCCAGCTAATACCATATCAAAGAAGCGGAGAATGCATGAAACGCATAATAAACCTGTCAATAAAGTGATGATTAAGTTAGCAGTAATGCGAGAAGCAGATATATGTATGGTATATTCAGAAATGCATACAGGGTGATCAGTCAGATCGCTCTCTCCCTCTCTCTTTCTCTCGCTTGGGCGTCCCACCTGCTAGCTGGCACGCCCCTTCTACTCCTACTCCTACTCCACTCCGCCTGCCTGCGGAGCTGAAGCTGAAGCCGTAGTGCGTGGGCCAGAAGAACGAGAACGATTTGTATTGTTGGCCAGGAAGGGTTCAGGGGGGATTGGATTGGGCTGGGTTGGGTTGGGTTTTCAGATGGGGCCCAGCCTTTTGTGTTTATGGGCGCGGAGCGAGTTGCACGCCCACACGCTGCGCTGCACAGCGTTGCGTGGGCGCCACGACCAGGTCCAGGATTAAGTTTATTAAATCTGAAGCAGCCGCCTCTTACCTTGGTTCGCCTTTTGTTTGCGCCGCCGCAAAGCTGTCTCGCTCTCTCTCTCTCTCTTGCTCTTTCTGTCCCTCTCTCTTTCTCTCTGTCTCCTGATCCAGTTGAACTTAGGACTGCATCGCCAAAGCGTAAAACTGCAAAATGCAAAGAATGAAACAAGAAAAAGTGTTAGAAAACGTTCTAAATGGAGCAGGCAGGGTGCTCGGGGTAGGGTTGCACATAAATATCGAAAATATATGACACTTTTAATGAATTTCAAAATAATTGAGGCCTAAAGTAGCTCAGCGACAGCCAAATAAATGCGATGGCTATAAATAAAAAAAGAGACGAGCGAGCGTGAACACGAAAAAGGCGTCTAAATAGTCCAAGAGAAATAGTGTCTATATAGTAGGGTTACCCCTCTCGTAACAGCATTTACAATAATATTAAATTGTAGCATAAATATCGTATATGTTATAATTATCTGAAAACAATAACAGCTCAAGTTCCCGAAAACTAAAATAACTTTATCACCCAAGACAAAGCATAAATAACCAACAGATCAGATCCTCTATATATATATCTCTTTTCTCTTCACACTTGTTAAGTATGAGAGAGAGAGAATGCCCCAATGCTGCGGGGGCTAAGCTTCTAGTCCCTTTTTAGTGTTTGCTTGTCCATTTAAAATGAAATAAAACTTGAAAGAGTCTAGGCATATCTTTTCGTAGCACCCTCTCTGCCCGTGACTAAGGAAAATGTACCAATAAATACATAAATAATAATACAAGCGTGGCATGGGGGGGGAGGAGGGGTACGCTGTCTATATCTTATATAGTATATACGATGATCATCGCGTAGGTCTCGAGTTTGTTTTATGCATCGAATACGCTTTCTAATTAATTTATGCGCCCGATTTGCCGCTTGTCACCGGGCGCCTAGCTAGACACCCTCTACCTCTATATCTTACCAACCCCATCCACCCCCCTCTATAGCCTATGTATGTATGTCGTACAGTTGTTTGTCCATAATTTCTGAAATATTTTGAAATGTTGCCAAGTCGAACAAAAAAGAAAAAAATAAATAAAAAAAAACAGGCAAATTTTCCGAGACAACAACAAAATTGTTGTTCGTCTCGGGAAAAACAATGAAGAACACACATAATACTCGCACCCGCACACACACCCAGAGCGCCATACCCCTCCCCCGTAACAATAATGTTTTTTTTGTATTCGTGTGTGTGTGTGTGTGTTGAACGACAGTTGTCATTTTTCATAAATATTTTTCAATTTTCTCTCCGGGAAACAAAAAAAATACACAAAAAGTATTTCGAAAATAACCAAAGAAAACGCTTAAGCAGTGACTATGCGGTAGGGAAATGCCCTAAAAATATTCAATATAAGGAATTTTGCAAATTTTTAAAGAGTTTTTTAAGTTAACGAAATTTTAACTAATGGAATCGATTTATATTTCCTTATTTAAGATTTTAGTCATAAATCTTCATATAATGGAACTTCATAATATTTATAGCTTATATAGTTAGGGTATACCAATTTCTTCAAGGTAAAACGAAAAACTCGCTTTATTTTTATGCCCGCAACATTAGTTGATTTCTAGGCCTCTTCTGGACACTGTGCGCCAGTTATTTATGATATATGGCACATATATAGAGTACTCTGAAAAATACTATGAACTACTTAAGTAATTAGAATAAAAATAACAAAATATACGTATAGGAAAATATTCAGGAATTTTGCTGCGCCAGCAAAGTTTTTGACAAAGATTTTTCAATTCAATCTATCAAAATTTTATGGAATTTGCGCATTTCCAGGCGGAAGATAGAAAGATTTTTATATAAGTAATGATATGTAATGAATATTTTGCTTGATACGTAAATATGTTAATACACATGCCTTATGTGCCTTATGCCACCTGTTGGATGCATTTGTCAGTTACCATTTTCGGTGACAGTTGCCGCTGTCGCAGTCGAAGTCGCTGCCGCTGCTTGATGACGCTGCCGCCGACGATGACTCAGTGCAGAGTGAACGATGCATTTTTCGTTCACTTTTGTTGGGGCATTTGGCTGCACTGGTCAGCAATGTTAGAAAACGACGAAAATGACAGCGCAACTTTTTGTTGTGGCGTTGTGTGGGCGAATTAGAAGAGGAAGAAGCAGAAGAAGAAGAAGCGTGCAAGGCGTTTGCCACTGCTCTCATTGTTGTTGCTGGCGTCGTAACGCTTTTATTGCCGTTGGCGCAGTTTCTCACAGCTGCCGCTGCCTCTCTCGCTGCCTCCGCCTCTGCCGTGTCTGTCTCTCTTTGGGTTTGTCATAATTGATGCACATGGGATGCAATTTCTTATTGCTCTTTGCGGTTGTTGTTCGCGTTGTTGTTTTTATTGCTTGCTGTCGTCTATGCGATTATTATTAGCACCACTCTGTCCTCTGGCCCTTGCAGAAGCGGTAATAACAACAACAACAACAATAAGAACAACAACAGCTACATCAAGCCGTCTGTCTGTCTGCCCTGCGGCAAAAGCATTTGAGCTAATTTGCTGCCGCTGCCACTGCCGCAGTCGCTGCTCGCATTCCACGGGTGAAAGCCTGTGCCTACGTCTGCGTCTGCGTCTACGTCTGCGCCTGCGTCGCAGCCCAAGCTTTAACTCGAGCCACATGCTGCATTTACGTACCACAACATCCACATGGACACGCGCCTCTTGGCAATTGCAGCTGCTCGACATGCAAAAAAGAAGCAGCATGCCGAGCGCTGCATGCAAGCAACAACATGCTCCAAAATTTATGCGTTCTCCAGCCGTGGCAGCGGCAGCAGTCGCCTGTCGCCTAAGCTGCAGTTCAAGTCAGCCTGTCTGCCTGCCTGCGCTGTGTGTGTGTGTGTGCATGCTCGTATAAGGAGAGCGGCAGAGTGGATCAGTTCCAGTTTTGCGCAATTCGTTAAGTTGCGCTCTCTCTCTCTGCCTCTCTCACTGGCTGCGCTCTTCCGCTGCTTCGTCTGCTGACTGCATTCCTGTGGCCGTGGCTGTGGCTTCGTTCGTGGATTTTGGGACACTTGGCTCCCGCTCTCTGTCCCTCTCCCACCCCTCTGGCTTGTATTTTGCATTTTTCAAATGCTTCGTTTTTGGTCAGTCGCGCTCTCATTTGAACGACGCGAGCAGCGACAGCGACAGCGCTGTTGGCGTTAGCCCACCATGTTCAGCGATTGCAATCGTTGACATTGTACGAGTTGTTGTTGTTGTTGTTGTTGCTCTTTTCGTTTTGGCCGTTGCCTTTTCATTGCAATTTATTTGATTTTCATTGCATTCAATTTCTGCCTGTTCGTTCCCGTGCCCCATCCCGTTCCTGTTCGCGTTGTTGTTGCCTTTTGTTTTGGCTTGCGCCTTTTGTTTTTTGTGCGTCGCCATCTTTGATTTTGATCTTGGAATTTCAATTTGCATTCGGTTTTTCTCTTTGCTCTCTTGCTGTGCCAACAACATTCTGTCCGTGTGAGTGTGTGCGTGTGTTTTGCTTTTACCTTTTGTTTGGTACGCTTTGCGCAACTTCTTCTGCTGCTGATGCCAGATGCCACCTAACACGCTGCGCTGCGTCGCTGCTCTCGCACAATTCATCATAAAAAACTACGTCATTCCCACGCAATATTCGTTGACGCCTTGTCTGCTCTGCCCCACTGTGCTGTGCCCTACGCCCTGCATTGGGCGTTCATTAAGACATATATTTTAGTCTCGCTGCTTCCGTTGCGCGAAGTGGAAGGGGGAGCAACAGCCCACGCGGGGCGACCTCTAATGGGCCACCTAATGAGCCGCTGCCGCGGACAGTGGGCAAATTGTGCGAATTAATTTGGAATTCATCAAAATGTCGCATTTCTTTTTGGCAGCTGCAGCAAACAGGAAATGCAGCATGCAGTCCAAACAGCTCCATTTATCTGGCTTGGCGCGGCTCGCGTGATCGCTGCACCGCCGCCATTCACTTGTCGCTCTCCGCCTCTCTCACCTGCTCTCCCCCTCTCCCTCTCCCTCTCTTTCTCTCTCGCAGTCGCATGTGTGTCAAACATATAAAAATAATTTTTTTTTTCGCACGACAAAATGCACGCTGGCAATTGCCGCACACCTTGCCGGTGGTAGAGTCAGCTCCCCCACACACCTCTTCTCCCCTCTCTCTCTATCACCCCCTCTCTTTCTCTCTCTGTTAATTTTCATATTTCTGTTGCCGCCAGTTGGCAGACGGCCACGAGTCGCAGGCAACGCCGCCATCGTTGCCACCGGGTGGCATCAAATTGGCCCACATTCGGTTTAATTTCCTTCTCTCCCTCTCTTTCTCTATCTCTCTCTCTCTCTCTCTGGTGTTTTTCGTCAAGTTGCAACGCCTCAAATATCACAAAAAATAAAAAACAACGAAGAAAATAAAGATTCGTCAATTTGGGCACAGTTTTTATAAGAAAATTTCACCCCAAAAATAGCACAATCAGTTATACGATTTGGTATATATATATATAGTATAGTCAAGAACTGCAGGATGTGTTCAGGAAATGTATAAAATTAAGCTATATACTTGCATATTAAACTTTTTCGAACTATTTTTGATGTTATAATGTAAAATCCTAAATATTTCCGAACACATGTAATGGATGCTTTCTGGGCTTTCTTAGAGATGCTACATGCGATTTGCGTCAGATACGAGTTTTTTACTTGGTTCCGTTTCGGGTTTTTTATACCCTTCGACCATTGAAAATGGTCAAATATGAGTATACTAACTTTGTGCAAATGTATGTAACAGAAGGCGTGGCAGACCTCATACGGTGTATTCTTACTATCAGGATCACTAGCCGAGTCGATTGAGATATTATGGAATTTTAGGTAAGGGTCCCCCCTACGATTTTTCAACAACAAATTTTTTTTTTAAATTTTATATCGCGAGTTTTTAAGTTTAATCGATTACGGAAGTCAAAATTAGTACTAAACAATAATTTAAATCGATTTCAAACGATACTTAATTTTGACCCAAAAATCCTCATTTTACACCGATCGTAACTTTCTTAAAAATCAAATGATTTTTACGTGGAATGGCATTTTGTTTATGTTTTAACAAACTGAGTGAGTCTACATTTGAAAAATACCAAAATATTTTTTTTCTAAATTTTTCGATATTTTGGAAAATTAGGCAAGGGTCCCCCCTATGAAATTTCAACAAAAAAATTTTTTTTGTAATTTAAAATTGGGAGTTTTTAATTTTAATCGATTGCAGAGGTTAACATTAGTACTAAACAATCATTTAAATCGATTTTAAACGATACCTAATTTTGACCCAAAAATCATGTCGAAATGGTCAAAAAATTAGACATGCAACACACTCAACAGGACTGGTAACCTCATTTTACACCGATCGTAACTTTCTTAAAAATCAAACGATTTTCACACGGAATGACATTTTGTTTATGTTTTAACAACCTGAGTGATTCTACATTTAAAAAATAGCAAAATGGATTTTTGAAATTTTTCGATATTTTGGAAATTTAGGTATGGGCCCCCCTATAAATTTTTCCAAAAAAAATTTTTTTTTTTTAATTTTAAATCGTGAGTTTTTAAGAGCGAGTAAGCCATATGTAGTAGAATAAGTTGTGCAGGGTTCTTTATTTTAAATTAAAGGTGTATTTAAGGAATTTTGGGGATTCGGCGAAGGGTATCTTACTGTCGGGCGCGCTCGACTGTAGCCTTATCGACTTTATTTTTCTTTTCTGTGTTCTGTTTCGTCTTGTTTCTTGTGTACGAGGGTCGTTTGATAAGTCCGTGACTTTTTGAATAAAATATATTTTTTTCGTCAAAGAAGCGTTTTATTTCTCAACATAATCTCCTTTTAGCTCTATACATTTAGTCCAGCGTTTTTCCAATTTTTTTATTCCTTCCAAATAATAGGTTTTCTCAAGGCCCTCAAAATAGTCGTTTGTTTCTGTGATGACCTCTTCATTTGACCCGAATCTCTTACCGCCGAGCCATTTCTTCATGTTTGGAAACAAAAAATAGTCACAGGGGGCTAAATCTGGAGAATATGCTGGATGGGGTAGCAGTTCGTAGCCCAATTTATGAAATTTTGCCATGCTGACTACACACGTGTGCACCCGTGCATTGTCCTGATGGAACAGCACTTTTTTTCGCCAAATGCGGTCGTTTCTGCTTCAAATCAATATCGAATCTGTCCAAAAGCTCTGAATAATATTCGCCGGTGATCGTTTTACCCTTTTCAAGGTAATCGATGTGAATGATACCTTGTGCATCCCAAAAAACTGTGGCCATGACCTTGTTGGCCGACAGACCCACCTTGGCCTTCTTTGGTGCACGTTCACCCGGAGAAACCCACTGTCTTGATTGTTCTTTGGTCTCTGGTGTGGTGTGGTGGATCCATGTTTCGTCTACGGTAACGAAACGGCGCAAAAATTCGTTTGGATTGCGGTTGAACATCGCCAAACACTCCTTTGAAATGGTCACACGGTTGCGCTTATGGTCGTGTGTGAGCAATCGCGGCACCCATCGCGCGGAAAGCTTTTTCATGTCCAAATATTCATGTAAAATGTGATGTACCCGTTCAGTTGAGATGCCTACAGCCTCAGCTACCTCACGCACTTTCATTCTCCGATCATCCAATATCATTCCATGGATTTTGTCGACGATTTCTGGCATGACGACCTCTTTTGGGCGACCTGAACGTTCGGCATCACTTGTACTGGTACGACCACAACGGAACTCAGTAAACCATTTCTTAACCATTGAAATTGATGGTGCAGAGTCCCCATAATATTTATCAAGTCTTTCCTTGGTTTCGGTGATGGATTTTTTACGCAAAAAATAATGCTTAATTAGCACACGAAATTCACTTTTTTCCATTTTCGTTAAAATTCACGAGATCGTCTGCTTTCAATGCCTATAAAACGCAAACCAAAAAACGCAGCTTTCTCAAAATTTTACAGTCAGCTGTTAATCGATAACTGCTGACAGGAGCAGTGTTGTATTTAGAGCAGGTGCGCGGCAAATACAAAAAGTCACGGACTTATCAAACGACCCTCGTAATTTGAAACGCGAGCAGCGACAACAACAAAAACAATGGCTGCCTTTGTCATTGTTGCTTTGCTGTCGCTTGCGACTAATACTAATTTTTTGTTCATTAATTTTAATTATGCATAAATAAGCCAAGTTAACAAATGCTAAAAAAAAAACGAAACACGAAACAGAAACAAAAAATCAAAGCGAAAAAATAAAAAAAAAAACACCAAAACTAAACGAAAACAAGACGAAACCAAAGAAACATTTTAGAATTTGATACGATGATTTTGTGCGCGAGCGAAGGGCGTGGAACGTGTGAGGGGGCGGGAGAGGAGTGGCAACTATGGGGCAGGAGATATTTCGCTTTTGTTTCGCTTTTTGGTTTTCTTCTCCCCAATATCACAGCCAGAAACGTGCTCCGATATCATTTTACAATTTCATTATGCATGAATTTATGTGCACATGTGTGTGTGTGTGTGTGTGTGTGAGGCACCTCCCCACTTCTCCCCATGTAATTCTAGTAGGTATTCGCACAAAAGTCGAATTCGAAACAGTTTTCCCTGCCAAAAACAAAGAAATGCGGTCGGTAGCACGTGGAAGAGACCTTTAAAGTACATGTAAAGCAATACAAACAGCCCTAACAACAACTCAGTAAATCCTTATATTACCCTTTATTATCCATAACTTAAGATCCAAGCTATAAATGTCTGTAAAAACCTTGACAACACATAATTTGCCTTAAAATACACCAATATACCAAATTTCATAAGGATCACTTCAGTTACTACAGAGATCAATGAGTATAGAGGCCAATCTACCATGAGAACTGCAGAAAGAGAAGTAGTGGTTGGGGGGTTGGGGTCCATAGTGCAACGATATCTTTATCTGGCGTCGGGCCAAATATAAACAAAACGTGTCGTGAAGATCGCGAAAAAAAAACTCAAATTAATTATACAATTAAGCACGCGTCGTGGTGCGTTGTCTGCTCGCTCCACTGTGCCGCGCTCTCCCCCTCCCCTCCCTCTGCTCGATTGTTGTCGCACTAATAATCATAAGCAATTACAGGCAACATTGTCGGCCTTATAGACAACAATAACAACTTGGGGCACTTTGAGTGGGCAATCTCAAATGTAAATAAAGTCTGCAAAAAGTCTGCGATTCTTGTGTTTATCCAAGAACATACAGACATATATGGCAGATCGTATAGTGCATGAAAGTTTCGCAGAAACTCCTTCATGAAATTCGAAACGAAAAACTGTAGGAAATAAATGCGAAATAAAGATTTCCCGCTTGCCTGAGGGAATTCCCAAGAAATATGCAATTGATGCTTAACGTCAAGCACGTAGTGCTCTCTAAGAGGGTCTACAAGAAAGGCAGAGATCATAGAGCTGTGATTATGCATTTTTTTTTGGCTTATAGAGAGTATGTAAAGCTGGCAAACAAGCCTTAGCCGTTTTGCTGCAGAATATGAATATATATAAATATTAAAATATGTCTAAAAGTATATATATTCATAGATTACCTTGAGTTAGTTCTCTTAACTTTTAAGTTCTTGAAAAAACATCAAACTTATGGATCTAACTCAAAAATTCCCAGTTGAAACATTCTAGAATATTTGGCAATTCCATAATGAGTTCTAAGAACTTAATTAAATCTAATGAACTTGTCAAATCATTGAAAAGATTGACCTTGTTTAATACTAGGCTATCTAAACATGTTCTACACAAATATTTTTGGATGCAGCTCACTCAGAAAAAGAATAACAAGACGAGGAAGAAGAGAAAGAAAAAGATCATTGTTTGCGATCTTAAGTCTACAATCAAGCTCGAATTTTGTGTGACACTTGGAAGTATTTTGATGCGATTTAAAACATTCTGATGATCATCAAAATTATTGAGCTATAAAAACTGTGATCTTTCTTTTTGACGTGCATTACTCATTCATTGATAAATGGAAAGTACAGGGAGGGAGAGACCTCATGATAATACAATTCCGGCATATATATCTTCCGTACCGTTAAGAGCTTTTCGCAACACGATCGAAACGTGCTCTCGCTTCTCTTGATGATCTCATGTCGCATATATTATGATCATGTGTAGAGCTTGGTCTATTAGATCGCCAGATCGCCACTCCCTGTCGCATTACATGGTAAAGGAATCTCTCCACGCCTCCTCTCCTCTCCTCCCTCTCCTTCTATCTAGACTCTGCTTATAGTACGAGTTATTAAGGGAACTCTATGGATCGTAATGCTCTTAAGTCTCTTAATGGGGTTTCCATTAGTTTGTTCTACTATTGTTTTGGAAGCTTTTGACATTGATCTGTTATCGGGAAATCGTAAAAGCGAAACACACACAAAAACATCTCCTCTCCCTCTCCCCCTTCCTCTCACTCTCCCTTTTCTTTCGTTGATGGTTGTTGTATTTTTTTATTATATGCTCTTTCGGTTTTATTAGATCATATTATCTATTTTAGGTACGACAAATTTGTAATTTAGAACGGACGTTGCCGCAACTTAACCCGAACAGTTTCCACAGGGGGAGGTTAAGAGGGGGTTGGGTTGGGTTGCGAGAGGGGGGTTAGGTGGTTTCTAACCGTTATGGGCTTTTAATTAATTGGCATTCGGTTATTTAATTGAAGAAGAACAACAACAACAAATTTCGATCGTTAGTGATGCGTTAAGCAGGGAGATAGCCCCCCTTGCTCTACGTCCATGTATTCCATGCCCAATTGAAACTCCGTCAAGTTTGTTGACGCACCACCACGCATTTGATTTGTCCGATGAACGATCGATCGATCGTACCATATAGATGGGTTCCATATGGCACTCAGTTCGGTTCAGTTCAGTCCGGGCAGCTCCGGGCAGCTCCGGGTAGCTTGTGTAGTGTAGTGCACTTATCTTACGTTCCTCTTCTGGGTCTGGGTCTGCTCTCGTTTGCTTTTCACATGAAATGCAATAAACCCAGTTTAATTTTGTTTTTATTTGTTTCATTTATTTACTCGCCCGGATGTGTGAGATGGAGTGAGATGGAGAGAGAGAGAAGACGTTCTTGTTGGGGCTGGCAGGGTAGCGGGGTATGGCTTGCCACGCCTTATCGGCAAGTTGAATCGCCGCAGAACAAGGTTTCTTTTTTTTTTTTATCACGTAACACAAACCAAACGAACTTCTGACTTTAAGGGGGGAGAGAGAGAGAGTGGGAGAAGGAGTGGGTTGGTATGGTGTGAGGTGAGCTGAGGTGGATTGAGTTCACTTGAGCTTATCTATGGGTTCATTGCCATGTAGAACTGCAGATCGATGACAATTGGAGTTACTTCCACGCTAAGTTTCCTAGCCAGGATGTTTCTCTCTCCACCTCTCTCTCTCTCTTTCTTCTTCCTTTTCTCTCTCTCTGAAGTCGGAAACAATTAGCGCAGATGTGCTGGACCCTCTGGCTATGTGGAGCCCTTCAGCGCGATGCCTTGGAATGCAGTCAACTGGTTCTTGTTTCCCGAGAAATGAAACGAGCTACGTACTGAGTGCTCCAACATGTGGAAGAGAGGAAGAGAGGGACAGAGAGAGATAGAGAGAGAGGCAAAAGAAAAACAATCAATGAAAAGGTCTCCCTCTACGTGCACGTTTCCCCCCTCTCTGTCTCTTCTAACCTACCCCGCCCTACCCTACCCTACCCTACCCTACCCCCTCTTCCACTTCTAGTCTAGCCTGGGCCTGGGCCTGGGTCTCTCCGTCCCTCTCTCTCTTTGGTATGCGCGTCAAGGTGAACCGACGAAAAAGTTGACTTACACGTGGTCCGGTTGCGATCAGAATGTGAATGTGAATGTGAATGTGGATGTGAATGTGAATGTGGATGCGGATGCAGTGGCAGCATCAACGATTTCATTGTTGTAATAAAGCAGTTAATATTGCCAAGCAGAGTTGCCATATCACAGCAGAGTTGCCACAGTTGAATGGCATCGTTAACCTTCGCGCTCTCTCTCTCCGGCTTTCTTTACGCTCTCTCCTTTTTGAGGCTGCGCAGGTAGTTGCCAGCTGTGACTGCAGTGCGCTCTCGCAGCTGGCAACTCCCTCTCCCTCTCACGCTCTCTCTCTCTCTCTCTTGTGTGGGCGTAATGCAGGCTGGCAACTCTCTCGAGCTGAACTTTATGAATAAAAAAAAGTCTGTGTGTGTGTGCCTCTCTCTCCCCTCTCTCTCTCTCTCTCTCTCTCTCTCTCTCTCTCTCTGTCTCGTTTTCATGAATGAATCCATCGTGAATTCCATTTGGCTTTCAATGTGGCAAGAAAAACCGTTGCTACCGCATGCCGCACGCCCACACTGACACTCCCACACGACTCGCTCTGCCCTCTCCGCCTCCCCTCGTAACTTTTCTTCCTGTGGCTTTCGAGGGGGTTATCGCACGCTTCACTGCCTTAGCAGATCTTGCGTAGCTCCAACGATGCCAAATTAACAACAAATTTAGTGCCAAACGTTGTTCCCCCATTTCTCCATCTTTCCAATTGTTTCTTCCCTATCCAATTCGTTCCGCCTGAAGACACAAATGAGTAAAGAAGACTCCTCCATCCTAAGACAGCTAGACTAGACCCATCCAGCAGATGTCTTCAAATAGTTAGGAGAGTGAAGTCTCTTACGTATTTAGGTCTAGGAAATCAGGAAGAAATATCATAAATTCCTTGAAAACCCTGTTGGTAATGATCGTACATTGAGTTTAATACGAAATTAGGAAGAAAGATGATGGAACCCTATTGCTAAAGATCATACCCCTTTAGTCTAGTTGGATCAATCCTAGACCGAACAAGCAGAAGGGTCTATATAGTATTTCTAGCCTAACGAGAGTGGTAACCCTATTGCTAATGATTCTACCTTAAGTCTAATACGATCTCAGGAAGAAAGATCATGAAACCCCTAAAAATCCTCTCACTAAAGATTATGCCTTTAGTCTAGCACGAAGAAAGACCATAAAATTCTTGGAAACCCTATTGCAATAGATGCAAACTTAAGTCTAGTGCGTTCCAGCTAAAATCTCATAGAATACATTCGACTTTCCCATTAAAACTTTCCCGGCTTTTTCCCAGCACTACTTTGGGCACTATGTAAGGCCCTTCAACCCCACAATTCCTACACCTTTTGCTACCTTCTCTAATTAACTTCAATCTTGAAGAGGAAATAGTTAACTATTCGCAAGTTCTTTGGAATTCGCTGAACTCTGCGCGTTCATTCTTCTTCCCCAATCTTGGGGCCTTAACTAGCGCAGACTTTCAAAAAAAAAACATTAAATAAAATAAAAAAAAAACCGCTTTAAAAAACGGCAAAACGATGCTCTCTCATGATGATGTTGATGTGGCGCCCGAGGGGGGAACGACGACTCACTGATTGCTTTCTACTCACGCAGTTCGCAGTTCGCTCCGGCGGCTCTGGATATATGTATATCTATGTAGTCGATATAGCCAACGATCGACGCTGGACGTTGGACGATAGAGAGACGGATAGACGGATAGCTCGAATAGGGATGGAGGAGGAGGCGCAGATCGTTGGCTTCCAACTGCTCCAAATGCTTCCGAGAGCTTCAGCTGGGATTTCACGATGTGCTCAGCTCTGGCCTGGTCGAGTCTGGCCTGGTCTGGTCTGCTCTGATCTGCTGCTGTGGCTTATCATGAACGTTGATCTATGACTCGGCGCAACTTGGTGCGAGTTGGCGCGTTCGCTTGAACTCATTTTCTAATTGCCCACGGTGAGGAATGTCTATTCATTGTGCTCGCTACGATCGCGTCTGTTGTGGGCCACTTCTCTGGTATGTGCTTATTAGGCTTCGCTCTCAGTCTCAGTCCCGGACAGGCCCTACTCGTGTGTGTACCAGGTTTAATTACCAACGATCGAGCGGGAGAGGAAGAGAGAGACCGAGAGAGAGCGAGGGATTTCGCAACTCAATTGGAATCTCAAATAGTTGTGAATCTTGCTTGGATCTTGTCGCGTCACCATTTGCATGCGATTCTGTGCAGGGTTCAAGGCAAGCAGATCGGAGGAGAGAGAGAGAGATGGGTAGATCTAGAGGCAGATCGAGGTAGATCGAGATCGAGAGGGAGGTTAAGGCAAATCCAGCTAAATAGAGAGGGAGGTCGAGGCAGATCTAAAAGGAGATCGCGGCAGATCGAGGGGGGATCGAGAGGCAGATCGAGGGGGATCCAGGGGGGATCGAGAGGCTGAGGTAGTTCGAGCGCCTCTGCTATTTTAATTGAGTTCACAAATGTTCTCCAAACTGACCCTACACACACACACACACACACACAGACACACACAGACACAGCTGGCAACCTCTGTGCCCGCTGACAGCTACGTGCTGTGTGCTCAGCCAGACAAATAGACAGATCGGTAGATCGGTAGATCGGTAGATCGTCGGCTAATGCCTTGTTGTAGTCCCCTCTACTTGGCGCTGGCTTACACAACTTTGGGATTATTCAATATCTGTTCGAATGCGCTGTGAGAAATTAATACATCATCATCAGACAAATCAACTATGCCTTTCATGTGTCTCCCCCTCCCTCTCTATCTCTCCCTCTCTCTCTCAACGATCGCTTTACTCTCAGACCTCTTTTTGTTTCTCTCTACTTCCCAACACTGCGGGAAGGCTTTAGACATTGTCTATAATAGGTATATCCGTGTAAACAATAATACTTTCAGTATTAGTTACGATCATAAAGCGATCAGACTGGGCTAGTACATCACTTTTGGTTAGATCAAACGCTCTGAAGGTCGCTCTACAGCTTTCTAACCCTAAAGTCTAGCCTTTTCTTGGGTTTACAGAGATTTCGGATATTTCTACGCACTTCTTTGACTCTGTAATAACTCTGGCAACCCTGTTTCTGCTTCTATAGTCGCTTTACAGCTTCCTAACCCTAAAATCTAGCCTTTTCTTGGGTTTACAGAGTTTCCTGATATTTCTACGCAATTCTTTGACTCTGCAAGAACTCTGGCAACCCTGTTCCTTGCTTATATATGTAGTAGAAACTACTGCCTAAGTAGTTGGCGATTATGTCGACCTGTGTCAATGTCAACTTCAGCGCTAAATTGTCGCTTATTATTTCGTTCTATCTCTTCATCTCCCTCTCTCTCTCTCTCTCTCTATCCTTCTCTGTCTCTTGTTGTGGCTTAGAGACGCGCATGAATGGGACGCGCTTGAGCTACTTTATCAGACTCGAGACTCGAGACTCGAAATTCCACGTAAAGGTCGTCTGTCTGCCGAAAATTATGACTTGTTTGGAAGTGCAAATAGCTCACTTCCTGTCTGGCTCATCTTCTTCTTCTCTCTCTCCTCTCTCTCTCTCTCTCCTATGCGCTCTCCACAGGAGTGCTGCCCTGGCACGGCATGTTGTCGCGCAGCCGCAAATCAGTTTTGATTGCTGTTGTTGCTGTCGGCTGTCACGGCCCGACGATGCTTCTACTGATAAGACCGATCCCTCCCCCCCTTCTTTCCATGGTTTACCCCTCTATAAATGTATATGCTCTCGTGCGATATCCTCGCTGCGATAACGTCGCCCGCTACGTGCTACCGAGTTAGCTTTTGTTTGCTCTTCTTTTTTCTTTCTTTCTTTCTTCGCTTCTCTCTCTCTCTCTTTCTGTCTTTCTTTGTTCCTTTTCTGCTCGCAGGTAACATATGATATAATACGATACGATACGATACGATATGGGTATGATGGGTTCGGTTACTCTCGGTTACGTCTCGACCTGTAATGCGCTTCCGTTTGCCACGTTAATTGCCTGAGCAAAGAGATCAACGGAATGTGATGATGAGATGCGGGCGGGGAATAGAGTAGGGGGATGGGGTAGGGGGGTAGGTAGTGTCGATGCAGACGCCGCTTGGCAAATAGCGTGTTTTTTTTTACTTTCGGCTCATTTGTAGATGCTACTTAAGGTCGATTTCGGGGCAGGGTTGCAACCAGCAATTACACTTCCGCTATAAGGGAACCGAAAAAAAGAAAAAAAAAAAAAAACGAATGATTCGAAACGTTATGAGCCGCCAGCGATTCATTCATGCGGACGCTCGAGACGCTGCGACGACCGGCCTGATCTCCATTTAAGTCTCAGCCCTAATCTACGTCTCTCTCTCACTCTCCCTCTCCTTCTCTCTTTCTCCCTCTGCCGTCAGCAGGTTCCATTCAATGATCGAGCGAGCATTCATTCATTCATTCATTCATTCGTGTTGATTGCCACCTTTGGGCCTTTTGGGGCCGCCTTTGCCGCATGCCTCACGGCAGCGGCGGCAACATTCTCAGCGTTGCTCCCTCTCTCTCTCTCTCTCTCTCTCTCTCTCTGCCGTCTTAGCTTGGCAAAAAACGAACGGAAAACAGCAAAAAAAAAAAAAAAAAAAAAAGCGAATAAAGTGTAGAGAGGGGAAGAGCCTCACGAAAAGCGGCGAACAAACAAAAATCAAATCCGATTATTATTGTTTTTCTCCCTTTCTCTCTCTCTCTCTCTCTAACCCAACATTAATCATAATTTCGGTGTCCGCTCGCAGAGCGTGAAATAATTTTTATTCGCCGTTTTTACGGAACGAAGTGAACTCTAGAGATCCGAAAAGGTGTCAATCGCTAATTTGACGGCCAGTGGGATCGATAGACGATTACCCGATAACCGATAGCTTGCTGCATTGCACGGTTTTGCAATTAGCAATGCGTCAAGTAACTTGAACCAGTTCCGTAGCTCCAACGGGGTTTAGGTCATTGGAACTGAGCGGAACTGTTGCAATATCGAAATTGATTTTTTTTTTTTTTTTTTGTGAATACATTAAAGATATTCCATGCGATAACCTATCATTATGTTTTGTGAGAGCGTACTATTAATCACTTTGTTTGGCGGCTCAATTAAGTTTCCTTTTCTTTTTTTTTTTTGGATTTATTTTCCCAGAATTGAGTGGGGCAAATGGAATGGTATAACATCTGGTTAGGTTTATCGCTCCAAAAAAGGGATTTCAATCAATGGGGATAGCTCGAAATTGTTTGGCTCAAGAAGGCGATAAGATGTCTGACCTTCATAGTGCTCATAAAAGGAGCACAATTCATGAATTTCAAAGCCCCTAGAGAGGAAATGCGATATCAAACTTAAATATATGCATATCCATGAGTAAATAATATTAATTTACCCTATTTTACCTAATGTTTGTTCTTTCTGTTTCTTAGATAATACAAATACAATATCAATCCATGCAGATGTTATGTTAAATCAATAAGAGGGGTTCCTATATTCTATATTCTATATTCCTATTCAAAAAAGTTAAGAAACTTAAACAGGAACTGAACTTATCTTTCAAAAGAAAGAAGTTTGTTCTTTTGAGTATTGTTAGGATACCTTCTTAAGATCTTCATGTATTCCTCTTTAATTCTTGAACGAGTTGAAAGAGTTGGGCAAGAGAGTTACAATAGTATCTTTGTCTATTGTAGGGATCTACCCTTAGCAGGGTACTCGCTGTCCACATTTTTTTCCCCTTTTAGCCCTTGAAATTCCCAGACTTTAGCAGGCATTCTTTCTTTCGTTCTCGTTCCCGATCACATTCCCCATTCTTGGTACCCGTTGGTAACCTTGCTCTTAATGGCTTCCTTCAAGCCGGTAGCTTCGGTACTGACAGATGACGCTGCAAGTGCAGTCCGTCTAGAACCAGGGACTGGGGGGTATGAGAGGAGTCTTGAGACTCTCTGAATGACAAGGGAAAATACAAGAGAGAGGGAGAGATAGAGGAGTGAGAGAGGGGGTAACCTGTTGCAGTTTCGTTGAGCCACTTGAAAAGCAATTTCTGAAATTTATTTTCCATTTATTGCTTTATTAATTTTTACCTCTTCAGTGTGGGCTCTCGTTCCCTCTCTCTCTCTCTCTTTCACTCCATTATAGCCAACTACATATCTGCTTATGCGATTACAATGCAGCTTCGTCTATAAGGAGCTCAGCTTGGGATTGGTGTTGGGGGACTGGGACTGGGACTGGGACTGTGTTGTTGATGATGATGATGGCAGCGTGTTTATTTGTTTTCAGACCAAGAAACTATTCACCAAAGAGCAACTCTACTCCCTCCCTCTCTCTCACTCACTCTCTGAATGGGCGACGCGGGCAACAATCGAAAGCAATAATGAAATCTCATAAACAACAACAGCAACAAAACACACAGAGACAGACAGACAGAGAGAGACAGAGAGAGAAGAGGGCACAAAGCAGGGTCTCCAGAACAAAATGCGCTCTGCACCTTTTTGCCTGTTCCGTTTTAGAACGCAGACGTAAACGACACTTGCCTTGATTTTTATTATGTTGGGCTTTTCCACTAAAAAACACACACACACATGCGAGCACACACACACAGGCACGCATACCTGCATGTGCATTCGCCTTTTGATTTATTGTAAGCGGCGGGAACGAGAGAATGAATGCGCCCGGGGATAGTGCAAAAGGAACGACAACAAGAACTGCAACAACAACAGCAGCAGCAGAGCAGCAGCAGCAGAGAGAGAGAGCAACACAGCGTGGCCACATTGTTGCAGTGCCCAGCGGCGTGGAGGGGGGCGCGCACCTAGCTCTCTTTGCGCTCTCATGCAGCCACCTCAGCTAAAAATTAGTTTTTTTTTATTTATTTCCATTTATTGCAATCGCAGGAATTATCGATTTATCGATTGCAGCATTTTCCTTTGATCCTCTAAGTCTGTAATCCCAGCTGTACAAAAGTTAATCTGCTTTGGAACTCATTCAACCTGCATAAAGTAATGCCCTTGTCATGCACAGTGTAATGACATTTTTTGCCGCTGGGCCGTTGCAGTCGAGCGAGAGAGAGCGCGCGTATGCATTTGCTCACTCTCCTGCGCCTGCTCTCTTTGCTTTGCTCTCTCGTGTAGCTGCTGCTGCTGCTGTTGTTGTTGTTGATCTTGTTGCATTCTGCGCTCAACGATTTTTACCTTTTGACAAGAATTGTGCGTGTCCATCCGCTTGTCTCTCTCGCTGTCTGTATGCGTGTGTGTGTGTGTGCGTGATTGTATTGGTTTCTATTCTTGTGCGGGCAGCGATGTCGTCGTCGACAGTTCATTAAAGTTATCAACAAGCCTGGGGTCGGGGTTGTTGGCTCATTTGTATACCCTGCAACTGATGGTTGGGAAGCGGCAGAGGTATGCGCATTGCACCTGTGCGCGCAGCATAACATATTCTACAGCATATCTCGCAGTCGTTCAGCTGCACTTGTTTCCTTTTCATGCTATTTTGACAGCAACAAGTCGAGCAGGTTGCGACTTGTCTGCGGGTTTGTGTCTCGACTAAAACGTCGTTCCTGCTTCTGCTCCTTCTCTCCCTCTCTCTCTCTCTCTGCTGCTGCTGCTGCCTTGACAGACAGCACAGAAATGGGACAAAGTTGAGTTGTTTGGGGAAAGAATAAAATAAAAAAGTCAAGAAACTAAAACCGGTGGCAAACTCGACTGGCCGAAAAAGGACATGGTCAGGCAAGGCAAGGCAAGGCAAGGCAGCTAAAGATCCCCACACAAATTGACAGCTTGAAACGCATCGCAGCGCATCTCGACGGGGACCAGTTGCGTTTTATGGACAACTTGTTGACCAGCTGAACTACTTTCCCACTCCGGAGAGCGGCAACTCGCACAATTTCCGTTATATTCCAGTTGACTTGACGTGACAAATCTCTCTTGACTCACCTGTAACCTGTAGTCAGGTGCCTCGTTGTACCGCTCGTTCTGCAATCCTTAAGAGTTTTTGTTTTTTTTTTTATTATCTTTTATCTTGTCAATCTATTGAGGAATCACACACACACTGAGAAACAACAAAAACGTTATCGGATTAGCGACAAATGTACTCAACACTTTGTCAAGATCTGACTAAATGCAAACAATAGAATAGAACGATCCTAACCAATGCGATCCCAACCGATCTGTTTCTCATGCAATAAAATAAAACCCATTTAAATGTTATAGTTTTCTTTGAAGGCTTTTACAGTGTACGAAATCAAAATAAAACTTGAGCAGAAGCGAATGGTATGCGCCCTAGTCGAAGCATAGATACTCTATAGTTCGTTTGGAATATTGAGAATATTAAATAAACCCTTCTCTAAGCTATTTATTTTACTATCGTAATTAATTTGCAAGTTTAATTTAATTTATTATTATTTTTTCTTCCTTTATTATTCTAGTTAAAAATTTGAAAGTTTTAATATCTTAGAATTCTTTTTAACACCTGCAAAAAGGAACTGAAGAAATTGTATACTATATAATAAGACGATTTGAGTTAGTTTCAGACTATATAATCCGTGGAATTTAGACACTCGTATTTGCTACAAACTGGAAGAGTAAAACGTAGCAACTTTTTGGCAGTGTATCAAATTCGTATAAAATAAAATGTTGTGCGGCATAAATTTCTATTTGGTTGATCTTCTCTCCTCTCTAATCACATCCGTTGGCAGAAGAAGCCCCTGGCTAACAAAAGAACAACAACAAGAGCGAAGAAGAAGAAGCAACGGCACATTTCCCAAATAAACGAGAAAGAGAGAGAGAGAGCGAGAGAATGGGGCGGCATGGGCAGGCGACAGACACATGTCTTTCAATGTGTGCGTGTCAGTAGTAACCCCTCCCCCCACCCCCCTCTGCCATGCTAGGTGATTTGCTTGTTCTTCTTCGTCTTCTGCTTCCACTGATCTACCGGCATTTGCATGAATGAACTCTGGAATGAATGATTTCCATGCACGTAGTATTTGTTATCACTCTCGCACACACACATAAATACACGCGTGTGTGTGTGTGGGTGTGTGTAATTGATGCGCTCTATGCAATTCTGTATTTTTGGGTACATCACGCACGGTACATCAGTTAGGTACATTCACTCACACACACACACGCATGCTTAGTGCCATTTTGTCGCTCTGCTTTGCAGCTGTTTAGCCGGTCGACGTTTTAAAAATAAAAACAAAATAAATACAAACAGCACGAGTAGCAGAAAAAAGCACGAGCCAGTCTAAATGAAAATGAGAATAAAAATCAAAACGAAAACGAAAATAAAAATAAAACTACAATAAATAAGACAAAAAAAATACTAACAATGCAAACGTTGTCGCGGCGTTTTTGTTGTTTTCTTTTGTTTTTTGTTTTTTTGCACTAAAATCGTGAGAATTTTGGCCCGACTTGCATAGAGATCGCGCTAATTACATTAACAGGTAACCGAATCCGACATGATCATCAACATTATTAACATCATTAGTTTCATTGATAACAACACACACAATTGTTTTAAGTTTGAAGCACACTGGCAAAAAATAAAATGAATAAGAACAATTGATTTGTTTTGTTTTCTTTTTGACGACGAAATCGAAATACGCCAAAAAGCGTTTAAAATATCTCGCAGAATCTTGCGCTCTCGAACCGGAACACACACAACCTGCCAGCGTCGCGTCACGTAAGCAACTGAGCAGCAGCAGCAGCAGCACCGGCAGCGACAACGGCGCAGCGCACAGCAGCAGCAGAGCGAGACGGACAGCAGAGTGGCCCGCTCGGCTCGGCTCACCTCGAGTCGTTCGGCCCGTGGTACAACGAGGCGTCGAAACGATTCGCCGAAGACGCGCTTCAGGCTACCGTTGCGGCTTGACCGAAGCTGCCTGCACTGCATGCACGTCTGTGTGTGCGCGCATGCGCGTGTGTCTGTGTGGGGAAGTACCTTGACAACTCGAAGAAGAATGCCTATTGAAATCCTAGGTATTATACTTCCTGAGAAGTAATGATAGATTTGCCTCCTATTCGTCACTCTTATAGATGGCAAAAAGAATGGCCAGTAAAAAATAGGGTATAACAAGTATATAAGGCTTTGCTAGAGTTTTTTTTAGATAACTATACCAGGCATAACTCAAGTTCAATATCAACAGATTGTTGTAAGATATCATATGTATATTCCTTATGGCTTCTAAATAGATTCTGCCTTAAAAATATTGATCTCAAGCTACCCTATTGGAAGATTATAAGATTCCTGTCTATAGTTCGATCTTTGAGCTCATCTCAACTTCCGTTGCATACTTTGGGGTTGATCTAGGCTCAGATATACAATCTTTAGAAATTTAAAAAGATTTCAATTTCTCAAATACAGCAATTTTGTTTTGCTAGTTTTTTCTGTATATCTTTAGATAAATTTATAAAAAATATGTTCCTCGTTTTTGCCTAATAGATCTAACGTATTATGTTTTTTCTTAAGAGTTTTTCTGCCAAAAAGATTGCTAAAATATATTGAAAAGAACAAAACTAGTTAACAGTCGGTTAAACTTAACAGAGCCGGAAATATCACTCCAATCAGAACTAAGGTTAGTTTATTCTCCAACCTCAGCGGAAATTTGAAATAATACCAAAAATGGTGCTAAAGTAGGCTAGGTTTATTATTTAATAATGAGAATTCAAGATTATCATGCTTTCCTTGTTCTACATTTCATTTGATAAAGTCTCCCCTCACAGTATACTTCCATCGGAACAATAAATATATAATATATATATTACTTAAAAATTTTCAAACAACATTCAATCCAATAATGGCAGAAAATATCAATTTGGTTATATTGAAAAAAATTTTGCACAATACCGTGCTACACGCATTGATCTTGTACGCACCGACGGTGAATTTAACAATCTCGATGAATATCGAAGAGAAACATTTGTTAAAATTTGTACCTAGAAGCATGTATACGAAGTTATTAGTTTCTCTGGTCTGTAGTCTATTGATCGCATATCCAACCTTTGAAAAATCCCGTGTGGTGAAGAGCCGGTTTTTATATATAGTGACAGTGACGCCCTGGTTTTCCAGTTCTATCTTAGCTACCCAGACGCATATGAGGCGATTTGTGCAAATAGCAATAATGGCAAAGAAATTGGGATTGAAGCACAAGGATCTTAGTCTATTATTCCTTCATATTGTCATATATATAGCACTTTTTGGCATGGCAATAGAGGCGTTGGTGCACTCCACTAACTCCTATCAATTTAGGAAGAAACCCTATAGAAAAATACATCCCGGTCTTCATGCGTGATAATCGATAATATATATAGTATAATTTTTTGTAATATAAGATGATGTTTCCTTTGATTGTTGATTGTTATTATTTTATTATTTTTTTTTTGTCTTTCTTCTTGTGTACACACGATCATCATTCAATTGATTTCAAATAATTTCCGATTTGGGCACCATTCAAGAAAAAAAAAAAAAAAAAGAGGATAAACCCAAGACGTATGCGTCGCAGTAAGGTTTTAAGAATTGAGATTTTTTATGTCATACACAACGTATTTTATAATTGGACGCAACAGTTGCATATTAGTTAGATCTAAGTAATTCTCATTAATCAATCGTATATATAGATATATGTAAACGAGCCTATGGATACAAATGTTTTGCTCAACGTCGTCTATATATATATATATATATGTTCAGTACTACATATTGTTATTATGTATATATAGTTTTCACTTATGTGTACTTCTTCTCTTCTGTTCATGTTCAGTTTTACATATAATATTACACATAATTTCTAGTTGGGGGCATTTGATCGAGTTGTACAAGTATATATGGTGGAATCGCTCTCAAGCTACAAGTTCATTTAAAAAATAGAAATGTGTGTGTGTGTCTGTGTGTGACACACAAATGCGGTTGCATATTTCAAATAACAATCTGTACTTTTGTTATCTATATATAAATTGTTATTGTGTGTGTATGATGATAATAGTGTTATTATTAATGCATGTGTGTGTGTGTGTTTGTTTGTTTGTTTTAATAACATTTGTTCAATTCGTTTGTTTTTATATCGCAGCGATAATTTAGACGTAGGATTAGGAGTAGGCATTCTATATATTGACTTCCTAACTATGGAAATTGTATGGATTTTTTTTTGTTTTTATTACTATTTTAGAATCTAGAAAATCTCTTTGCTTGACGCCGAAATGTCCAGCGACTGCTCAAAGTCGGAAGCTGGAACTGTCGATAATCCCGCCGAGGTTGTGGCCAATTTGTTTGTTCGCTTCTCCTTGTGTTGTGATTTGTCTTTTTTATGCTTCTTCTTGTGCGACTTGTGCCCGTCGGAGGGATCAGCTGGTTCTGCTACATTTTGAGCTATAGCTGTCACATCCACATCGTCCTCCACATCGATAATGTTACCAATTGCTGCAGTAGTTGGTGCCGCTTGATCCCTTGATTGTTTCTTCGATTTGTGCGCACTCTTCTCACTCCTCTCACCCTTCTCCCGCTTCTTCTTTTTATGCTGAAGATTAGCAGCATCGGTGAGCACAATATTATTGTTATTGCCACCACCATTATCGGTTGTGGTCTTGCATGGACTGCTGCCCGTGTCAATCAAATCGGCCACAGGCTGCTGCTGCTGCTGCTGGCGTGATTTATGCTCCTTGGATTTTTTCTCCTTTTTGCCCGATGAGGAGGAGGATGTGGCTGTCGCTGCTGCTGCCGCTTTGAGATTCTCTTTGTCTGCCTTGCTGGCTGCCGTCTTGGACGACTTGCTGGGCGCATCGAAGACGGCACTGTGTGAAAATACAAGAATTTTGCATTAGAATATCCATCGAGTTTCATTCTAGCCGCAACTCACATGTCCAGCTCAATGTCGAGCGCACGATGCGGATCATTTGGATCATATTTGCCATCCTTATCCTCGCTGTCGGATAGCGTAACGCCCTCGGGCATGTCCAGCGTGGTATTCACAATGTGCAGCGGCTTGGGTTCTATAATAATTATTTACATATACAAATATGTTTCATTTATCTCGAGTAGCCCTGCTTACCCGCCTCCGACTCGGAGCTGCTTACGTAGGCCACTTTGTTTTTTGACTTTTTGCTCTTCTTGCTCTTTTTATGCTTCTTCTTGCCATCTTTGCCACTGTGCGCAGATGCAGCCGCCGCCGCCGCAGCTGCCTGCTGTTCCTGCAAGTATTTATCAGATCGCTTGGTAACTGGAAAAGGCAGAAAACAATCGATTAATCGGCGATCGAGCTGGGGCTGCCATTCCACTTACTGCCCACCCGCAGTGCGGCCACGCCCTCAATGTCCAGCGGCAGCTCCGTTATGGGTATATCATCGATATTGTCATATTGATCGGCATTCGAATTGTTGCTGCTGCTACCCAGCGCTGTGGAAGCTGGTGTCGATTTTAGATAATGCGGATTATTCGATTGCTCGATGAGGCGCGCCATACGCTGCCGCTCCAATTGTTCTGGCGTCAGTTCCAGACTCGGACGTCGCTTGCCACCAGCTTGACCATGACCGCCGGCACCACCATCCGCCTCCATGCCATGTGTGGAGCTAACAAAAAGCTCATCCTTATCGTGTTCAGAGGATGAGCTACTGGCATCTTCCTGTGGCGGTGCATTAATCCATTCATCCAAATCAAGACCATCCGGCAGTGGAACCTTACGTTGCGCCTTGGGCGCCACAGGTATCAGTTCGCCGGCAAAAAGCAATGCCATCTCCTGCACAATCTCAATGGCCAGCGGAGGTATCGTTGTGGCAGTATCCTCAGCAGGAATCGTGAGCTGCTTGTGCAACATTTCAATCAGCATGCAGGCTGAATTGGCACGCTCCTGCACCTCAATGTCGCTGGAACCATTGAAGTGCTGCAGCTTCTCCAGCACGTGCTCGCAGAGCTAGAAAATGTATATGGATCAGAGAAGATATCTAATTTGAGATCAGTATAGGCTTACCCGCACTATGCCGCTCATATCCTGCTGCTCGAGGCATGTGGTAGCCAGGCGTGCAAACAGTTTCATCACATTCTGCACATAGACACCCTGTATGTGACCGGGCAGCTGTCGTGGTCGCAACAGTATGTTGAGTGTCCGCTCCGCATCGGAGAGTTCCGCAGCGAATTCACCAACAATCCAGGCGGCAGCATAGAGCACCTCATACATGGAATTACTTTGCGTGGAGACGGTGAATGTATCCAGCAAATTGGTCATCTCATTGACCGCAAATTGACGCACAACCGGCACACGAATGGCCACATCCAGCAGCTGTTCGGCAATGAGGCGACCATGTTTGGAACCCGCCTCCAATTGTATAAGCTCGACAAGTACAGTCATATACCATTCGAAATTGGTTACATATAAATAGGAACTCTGGCCACAGATTTCGATCACCTTGTAGAGTAGCTCATCACGATATGCCGAGCCCTCGGCACGCTCCATATGACCAAGCAGCCGCTTCACAATCTCCATGAGATTCTTTTTCGAGACCATGCCATAGAGTAGATCCAGTGCACGCAAACGTATCGATTCATCCTTATCATCCAGGCACGCCAATATCAAGTCCTTGTGTGCCTGCACACTTTTCGGATGTGTTTTCAGTATCTTCGACATGGCCAGCAGACCCAAGTACTTAACTGCAGGCAAAGAGAAAGAGAGAGAGAATTAGATATGCGAAAGAGATGAGATTTCTGTTTACTTACGATTCTGATCGGAATCCTCGATGAGTATGCGCAGCTTCTGCACGCACAACTGTATGGAGGCACTGTGATTGGGCATCCCGCTGCTGATGCTGATCAGGACCGCGATCACCGTATTGATGCACTCATAGAGTAGACTCATTGCCGATGTGCTGTACGAGATGGACGGACACGGACACGGATTGTGATTGTGGGTTAGGGGCGTTTCTCATATTTGCACACAAATTCAATTTGTGATTCGAATGAAGCGGCGCAAAAGAAGCGAAAACAACAACAACAACAACAACAACACAGCAGCAACAACAACAATTATAAAAAAAAAAAAATAAAATAAAATATATAGCAGTAGCAACATTTTTAACTAACATACTTAAGTTATATAAACATTATATACATATCTACATTTATATATTAAAAAATTCTACTTGTAACATAATTAAAATGCAAAATAATCCATTAAACTCATATATAGTTCAAGACTTTCAATGTTGGGTGCACTGAGAGAAAAGCATTCAACGCAGAAGAAATATGAGCAAAAATAGACAAAGAGAGAGAGCGCGCAAAGGATACGGAATACACAAAAGAGACGTAACAAGCATTTGATTTCGTTATCTTTTTTGTTTTGTTTTCTTTTTTTTTATAATATATATAGAATGTATATACACGATCAGTTCAGCCGGTTATCTTGTGGTTGTTTTCGTTTTCGCCGTTTTTTTTTTTTTTTTTTTTCATACAAAAAAATAATAATATAAACTTGCCTATGAATTAGATTTGTGAGTGGCTCTATTAATTTCTTTCCTAGCCGGGGTTCTAAGGGAGTTAAAGCGCCAAACTGCAAATATGCAAAGAGAAAAAGAAACAAGCAACAAATTATACCATACAATACAATACAAACTTCATTTCATTTTCATTTTCTTAATCGTTTTTTTTTTCGTATCACACAACTAAAAACTTAGGAAATAAATACATATGTAAATAAACGGCTAAGGGGGTATTTTTTTTATCTGTAATTCAACGCTAATCGTAGCGTACGTTCATCTAAATATTACCAGATTAATTCATAGATAGATATATGGGTTTATCAATCTCTCACTCTCTCGCTATAAACTAATGTCGATTTCTTTTTCACTTTTCGCACTGGCAAAATAAGATACAAAAGAAAATAAAAGATATACAAATAGCATAAACATATCAATGAAGTCTGGGGAGTCTGTGGTTTGATCATGAATATATATGTTTTCCATACTCTCTCATCCAGTAATTGTATTGCTTAATTTACAATTGCCACGGCAAGTCTCATATGATTATTATCGATAATATTCTCGCATTTATGGGGTACATTTTAATGCTTTTCTTATATACACATTTATAATGCTTGGAGAGGTAATACTTTCATTTGGGAATACCAAGTGCAATATAGCAACATTTACAGTTGATATTATAATTTTGAGTGTAGAATACAGAAAATTTTGCCAATTACGAGACTCCAAACGTTGTGTGTGTGTGTGTGAGCATGTATGATGTGAAATGAACATAAAACAAAGTAAATACTAAACAAAAAAAAAAAATGTATAAAAACATTTTCAAAATATGCTTTTTTATAAAGAATCGAAAGCGCGTGCTGTTTTTTCTTAAAGTTCAGTTTATAAATTTGTTGCTTGAATAAAGAAAAGCGCGCCGATAAAAACCTGGAAATAATTTCAATTAGGGGCTGAGTCAATTTGCGTCCCAGCGCCGGCTCAATAGTTGTGAGGCTCGCGAACTGTTTTTTTTTTTTTTTTTTGTGGTTTAATAAGGTATTGTGTTTTTTTTCGTTATATTCGATTTGGTTGTTGGGCAGGTGGTTGGTTGTTTGGGGAAGTGGAGGAGTAGGAGTTGTGTTAATAAAACTTGTTGATTGAAAAATATTCAGTTCGTATAAATATTGTACGGCAACAAAATGTGTGTGTGTATGGTTTTTTTTTTTTTTCTTTTTCTTGAATGTTTCAAATAAAAAAAAGAAAATAAGAGAGGAAAGAGATTTGACGATCATCGTGTTGGCACTGCCCGAACTCACCAGTTTGATTATTTTAATTAGCATCCAATTGTTGGTCGATGTGGTCATCAGTTTGAAGAACACAGGTGCCAGGGGTAGATAGTTCTTTGGATTCTTACGGGCTAATTCACAGATGACATTAACGGCAGCCGATTGTACACCTGCAGGAGCAGAGAAAACATGTTAAACAATACAATATAGAAAAGAAATCTATACAACATGCCTGGATCGGGATCTTCGAGTTTCTCTTTGAGCTTGGGAAACGCAGGTCGCAATGCCTCGGGATAGCGCAAGAATACCTTGTACATCATGAGCACAGCCTTCATGCGCAGATAGGGTTTCGTAGAGCTCATCTGCGAAAGGAAATATAGCTTGTATTATGAACTTTGAACTAAGCCCCAAACTTTATATTACTAATGTCATAATGTCATTGGCCAGATCCCGTGACAAATCTGTCGATATGAAGCAGCTGAGTCCACTGAGCGCAACACCGGCATCATATTGATTCTGTGAGTTCAAATCCTTGCGTATCATGTTTGTGGTGAGCATCAGTAGCTGGAGAAAGATTAGAGACAGTTTTTAGCAGTTGCTCTGGCGGATTGACGGAATTGACTTACCTCGCTGTCCGGATGAAAACATTGACTGGCAGCCAGATAACCAATGCGTTTGCAGGTGAAACGCGACGAACTCATCACTTCAATGATATTAAAACCCGCCCAGGAGATGTCATAGCCGAGCATTTGTATCTGGTTGGAAACGGGAGAAAGATATGGTATATAGTATATATAGGGTAAATGCAAACTCTAGTTGTTTTTATAATATTTATAAATATATATGTATTCTACACTTGTTTCTTCTAGGTATTTATATGAGTCTTCACTCAACTTTTCCATTTCTAATGCGAACTAGTTGATTGATTTAAGCAGCAAGCCTGCCTATGACATCATTTCAGACATGCCGGCATACCCTACCCTATATATATGAATTGTTAAAGCTAGGGTAACTTGATCCGAGCAATGAATCCTTCCTCATCCTATCTTCGGCACTGAGAAATGTGATTCACACACTTGATGCTTGATTTGGCTTATCTCGCTATGCGAGAGAGACAAGAGGGAGGTGCTCTCTCTCTCTCTCTATCTCTTTCTTACATAGGTCAGCTTGGCGACTGCATTGCACTTGACGCTGATATTGTCCTGACGCAGTTCCTGCTTAATCTCCTCAATGCATTGCGATATGTACTTGGCCTGTGGAATGCAAAAAACAAAAACAAAAACAACAATTAGTAAATGGAATGTGAGCACGAGTGTGTGTGTGTGTGTGTTTGTGTGTGTGTGTGTGGGCAGCAAAAACCATTGAACGCGTGTCTAATCACATTCAGATATTTTTGACGAGGGGGGGGGAGCTTGTAGGTTTGGGGCGTGGTCAAGTTATCAATCACAGCATGAATTCTTCAGCTTGTTGTGAGTGCGCAGGAGATGGGGCAGGGGGCACTTGTCAATTGCAATGCCAATCTGCAGTTTTGTTATGTTTTTTGTTTTTTATTTTTGCTGGCGTCAGCAGCTGTAAAATGAGCAGAGGAGGCAGCGGGGGAGGGGGCTGTCAATAAGGACAAATTGGCAAGTTTCGTTAGCGCGCCCACTGTGCGGGCGTGCACGTATGTGTACAAGAGAGAGAGAGAGAGGGAGAGAGTGCGCGTGTGTAAGCTGCCACATCAGGGAAATGAGCTGAAGAAAATGGGAAGCAGCGAATTGCCGCTAATTGAGTCAAGATTTTGAGCCTGGCGCTGGCAGATGCTGGCAGCAGCAACGCACACACACACAGACACACGCAAATACCTGCACACACACATACACATATGGAAGAGGGGGGAGGTAACAACTTGCGCACCCACACCAAAGCAAAAAAAGTAAAGTTTGCTGGCAATTAGCAAGAGTTGTGGCCACACACACACACACACAGAGATAACTTGCCTCATTATCCTTGTTATTCCTTATGCCGCGCACCAGATCTGTTAGATTTTTATCAAACATTCGCTCGAAATTTCCCTTCACTTTTTTTAACGCCATTTCACCGTCGTCGTCGTCGTCGCCGTCGTCGTGCTCGATGCGTGCGATGCTCTCGATATAATTGTGTTGTTGTTGTTGCTGCTGCTGCCGCTGCTGCTGCGGTTAATTCCAGCGCAGCAATATGGTTGCTTCAAATCGAAATAGCCCGCAACAAGATGCACCAGCGAAAACAACAAATTTGTAACTGTATTTGTGCTAGTGACGCCGGCAGCGTCAGCTTTTCTCTTTTCGCCTCCTTAAGCTCTTTTAAATTTGCACTTGCAAAAATCACTGCCAACACGGAATGCACAACAACAACAACAAAAAGAAAAAAACGATTCCTCTGTCAACCCAAGAACACAGCGCAACGTTGTTATTTGATATTGCTGCACAATTTAAGCGACGTCTTGAACTCTGGGTCTGTCTGCGACAGCCGGATTTTGTTCATGCGTTAATTTTGTATGTTATTTTTCTTTTTTTTTGCAATTGATTTTTTTTTTATCGTAGTTTTGCAAGTTTGTTGTGCTATTTGTTTATCGCCCAGCAAAACAGGCTAGCCGATGTATAACAGCAAATATCGATAGATTTGCACTTAAGGGCTGCAGGTTGACATATCGATGCATAGCAGCAATGTAAAGTGGTTGCGCGCCAAAGATTTACATTTTGAATTTATATTGCTTTAATAGCTTTGCGTGACTTTTTTAAATTAGTAAGCCCTGAAAAGCAATAATTTTGCTTAGAAGTGCATGCTTCTAGCTCATAATTAATTAGAAAATATCGAAATTCACGAACAAAAAATAGTGAGTACTTTATTAAGCACTGCTAAGTTGTGTGGCATCGATAAATGTATTAACATAAGTATCGGAGTACGTTATCGATGTTAAATTCAAAGCAGTGTGCCCACATCAAACAATTTAGGTTAGTAGATAACGTAATTAGCAAGGCTGGTCACACTTACCTTTTCAAAAACATATCCCGCTCAGACAAAATGAAATAAAAGTCAATTATTTTAAATGTCTTGATTAATGACACATTTTTTGGGCACCACATCAAACTATTTACTATGTAGAAGGCACACAAAAAAACAACGACATTAAAAGCAGACAAAGGATTAAGTATTTAAATATTTACTAAAAACGCCCCAATCTATTGTCTTCCAGTTTAATATAACTTAAGTGAAAGACTTCATTAAAAGTTTCCAGCTTGTTTTTTATTTGAATTTCAGGTCTCTGGCCTTAAAAAAAAAGGTTCATCATTTTGCTGAAGGCAGGTAAAGTCACTAAAAAAATTTGTATTCATAATGCCACAGGCGCTTGGGGGCGGCGGTAGCGACGACGCAGGACTCTCCTTTATGAAGCGCACCACATAAAAGTGAATTAAAAAAGGTTTACAAAATGTGCGTAATCAGAATTTAAGGCTGCTTATTAAACAGATCAATCTTGTGCGTAAACATGGCACAATGCCTGCCGACAGACACGCCCCAAGAAAAAAAACCCATACGCTCAAGTTGAATGAATTTTTAACCAAGACGCATACCCCTCCCCCTCAGCTATAAGGAGTGAACTCAACGGAAAAGAAAATGGCGCTTTTTAAGCGTAAATATGGGAAATTTCCCTTTTTGGGCCGCTGCAACAAACAAATTTCCCAACGAGATACAGTAAGTTTGTGCCAGAAAGAGATGGCGCACATGTTGCGCACAGTGGGCGGGATTTCCGCAATGGGGGGTGCGAGTGCGTGTCTTTCTCTCTCTGTGTGTGTGTGTGTGTGTGGCGTGCGGCATTTAATTAAGTGCTAAAACCAGGGATGGAGTCGGGCGGGTGGGGCGTGGCAGGAAGCTGCGCTGCGTGCGATTTTTTAAAATTAAAACAAGCCGATGATTGATGTACTCGAGGCTAATAAGTGTCGGCAAGTTTGTTTCGCCCATCGTAGCGACTTTGCGGCAAGTTAAGCCGCGCACAACACAGATAGCAGAGCGGGAGAGAAAGAGAGAGTGAGGAGGGGGAGAGATAAAAAAAATTTACTGCTCTGGGATTGGTTATCCAGGCAGCTAAAGATGCTCAAACTGCTTGATAGATCTTTCTTATAAGCAACCACAGCCAGACAATTTAAATAACTCTAAGAAGCGTGAAGTTTTCTATACTTGATCTATTTATAAAGTACTCAAAGAGTTATATGACTTATGAAATAATTTAGAGTGACCATAGTAGCTTAATAGTTAATAAGATAAAAACAATTAATCTATGCTAAAATACCTAGAATATTGAAAAAATTGCTTATGCTAGTTATTTCGCTACGATGGTCACCCTAAATTATGAAATGCTTGATATCACCATATTTTTACTTGCTCTTTAATAAAAGTATCTTTATAAGGTGCAAGCTAAGAATGAAATAAGTTTTATCAACTCATATGTTTTTTTCTTTTCTTTTATAAAACTTAATTAAACTTGACAACCCTGCCAGAACATGCTCTTGCACTAATTTCTTTAATTATTGTAGTTTTCAGATGACCAGCTGTGATTTAGGTATCATATGATATATGAAAATAATTGCTGAAACCTGTGAAAATCAGAAATTGCCAAGATTTCCATTTAAACCGCAAATGAATCGTAGTTTTCGAAATGAATTCGATTCATCTTGATTTTTTTTTTGCTTTCCCAATTCTTAATCCTCGAAACCCCAGAAAACTCCGCATTGCTGGCCACAGCACGTTCTTCAGCTAGATAGATACAGCCTAGCAATCCCTTCGCCTGGGGGTCAATTCATGACCAAACCGAATCCGAAACCGAAACCGTTTGCGATAAACCGCACAAAGAGCCGCTGTCAATTAAGCGATTACCCCGACTCTCTCCCGGATGACTGTGGACAGGAGGAGGCAGACAGAGATTGGAACTGGAACTGGCAGTGGGTCAGGTGGCCGAGAGGGAGCTGGACAAGTTAAGTATCACGAACGAGAAGCGAGTGCGGCTCGTTTTAATGTGCGGCACATGGCACGGAATGCTGACGCATCATTTGCTGACCAGCCGGAGCAGCTGGACAGTGGGGTAAAAAGAAATGCCAAGTCATAAATCAAGAAATCGCCAAATAAATTTCAATGTGGCAACATTTTAATATACAAAATAGTCGCCACATAAGAGAGAGCGAGAGGGAGAGACAATGCACCTCTATGGCATAAATATATTATCTATAGTTTCCACTTAGCTGCACAACGGTGGCACTTACCGGACGACGCTCAGATCCCCGAGAGAGTGGGGGACTTTGGGTTGGCTACGGCGGGGGTTAGTTAGCTTACTACATATATGTCTGACTGTGGGGCGTAAATCATAACGACATCATATAATAGCTAATGTGCACTCATAAATGGATAAGCGCATGCCATATGCTTTGGCCAGCTACGGCAGGGGGAGGGGGAGCTGGAGGGGGGGTGGTAGTGGATGAAGGCTTAGTGGGTCGACGGGTTGTTGGTTTGTCTCTTGGTCGATCGCGTCTAATAATCTTTTATGGGTCATTTGCTTGACAAAAACTAGAACGCACAGTGCAATGGGCAGGACACTCTTCAGACAAAGTATGGTGATGTCTTCAGCGCTATAGAGAAGGTTTCGGGACATATAGGAAAGTAGCTTGAGTGCATATTGATATAAACTTAGATATACTATCTAAAATATAAATGCTTCTATATCAAATTACAAATAATTCAAGTTTTATTGAGTCATAAGTAAAAAATAACAAATTTCTGTCTGTACGAACCTGTAGATCTTGAGATTCATAAGAGCTAGCGTTCTGGAATTTGGTGACAACATTTCTAGATACGAGGGTCGTTCGATAAGTCCGTGACTTTTTGTATTTGCCGCGCACCTGCTCTAAATACAACACTGCTCCTGTCAGCAGTTATCGATTAACAGCTGACTGTAAAATTTTGAGAAAGCTGCGTTTTTTGGTTTGCGTTTTATAGGCATTGAAAGCAGACGATCTCGTGAATTTTAACGAAAATGGAAAAAAGTGAATTTCGTGTGCTAATTAAGCATTATTTTTTGCGTAAAAAATCCATCACCGAAACCAAGGAAAGACTTGATAAATATTATGGGGACTCTGCACCATCAATTTCAATGGTTAAGAAATGGTTTACTGAGTTCCGTTGTGGTCGTACCAGTACAAGTGATGCCGAACGTTCAGGTCGCCCAAAAGAGGTCGTCATGCCAGAAATCGTCGACAAAATCCATGGAATGATATTGGATGATCGGAGAATGAAAGTGCGTGAGGTAGCTGAGGCTGTAGGCATCTCAACTGAACGGGTACATCACATTTTACATGAATATTTGGACATGAAAAAGCTTTCCGCGCGATGGGTGCCGCGATTGCTCACACACGACCATAAGCGCAACCGTGTGACCATTTCAAAGGAGTGTTTGGCGATGTTCAACCGCAATCCAAACGAATTTTTGCGCCGTTTCGTTACCGTAGACGAAACATGGATCCACCACACCACACCAGAGACCAAAGAACAATCAAGACAGTGGGTTTCTCCGGGTGAACGTGCACCAAAGAAGGCCAAGGTGGGTCTGTCGGCCAACAAGGTCATGGCCACAGTTTTTTGGGATGCACAAGGTATCATTCACATCGATTACCTTGAAAAGGGTAAAACGATCACCGGCGAATATTATTCAGAGCTTTTGGACAGATTCGATATTGATTTGAAGCAGAAACGACCGCATTTGGTGAAAAAAAGTGCTGTTCCATCAGGACAATGCACGGGTGCACACGTGTGTAGTCAGCATGGCAAAATTTCATAAATTGGGCTACGAACTGCTACCCCATCCAGCATATTCTCCAGATTTAGCCCCCTGTGACTATTTTTTGTTTCCAAACATGAAGAAATGGCTCGGCGGTAAGAGATTCGGGTCAAATGAAGAGGTCATCACAGAAACAAACGACTATTTTGAGGGCCTTGAGAAAACCTATTATTTGGAAGGAATAAAAAAATTGGAAAAACGCTGGACTAAATGTATAGAGCTAAAAGGAGATTATGTTGAGAAATAAAACGCTTCTTTGACGAAAAAAATATATTTTATTCAAAAAGTCACGGACTTATCAAACGACCCTCGTATAGTCTTAATATTTTAAAGCTTAGCCACGTCCTCTGTTGCTCACAAAAATAAAATAAATCGAATTGCAAGCATCATTTTAACGTTTTTTACGTTTAAAGCAACTCATAATGCCTGCACTTGTTCCAGTTTTTGAAGACAGACCACACACACACACACACACCTACAACACGTATGGAAGATGACTTCCTGTCATGTTCGCATGGTAATTCTTGATCTTCATTGGGGAAAACTCGTCGTCTAAGCATTTCCGATTGCGTCTGGCTGAGGCAAATCCTGTTTACTGCCTGTCAACTTATAGAACAGTTTTCCATAATAATGAACAACTTTTGCGGCGGAAACTCAAAGCTGAAAACTCAAGAGAGAGAGAGAAAGAGAGAGAAAGGATTATAATCGTGTAATGGAAAATCGAATTGAGCCACACAGACAAAGATTGAATATGCGCGGGCCAGTATTTCCGGTATGAATGGGAAAAAAGTCAAGAAAAAAGACGATGACGAAACAGAATGACCAACAGCGAGAGAGGGAGAGAGAGAGAGAGAGATACACGACTTCCTCTCTACATCTCCCTCTCTCTCTCACACTCTCGACTGGACACAAAGAGCTTTATGATTTTCCGGTCAATACAATTGACAACGACAGCGGGAATGGGAACGGGAAAGGGGAACCGGAAGGGGGAAGGGATGCAGTGCATCCTTACAAATCAACAAGCATGACACATTGCCCTCGCTATTGTTGTCTCTGTTTCTTGCTGAGGCAGCACTAAAAAAGAACGCTCTCAGTTTCATTCACATTCAGACTCACACTCATTCATACTCATTCACAATGCACTCACAATGGCTCTTGCTTCGATTCTTCCGCATCTTTCAGTTACAGTCTCACCCCTTCCTGATTGAACTGAAGAAGTCACTTGCATCCTTCTTTTAATGACCAATAAATTCTCGATCCTTGCACCTTGGACTAAAGTGAGAGGGTACTCGGCAAGTGCGCAAGGACTTGAACCTGAGTGCAACTCAGGGATCACACAATGCCCATCGAGTATGCCCTGAAGTAACTCCCGAATTTGTCAAATTAGACAAGAAAAACAAAAAAACATCACTTTAGAGGGCCTGGGACGTATTGTTTGTATAAGAATCCTGTATATACATATATATATTTTATTCGCTCCAATAAAAGTTTAAGAAATTATTTAATTAATTATAATTAGGGTATAAACTACAAATGAATGTTTTAGATATATGTAAGTAAACGCTTGTATTTTGCAATTTATTGATGTTGGTACTGAGGGTACCAGGCTTCTTGAGGGTATTACATGTCTAATTTTTGAACCATTTCGACATGATTTTTGGGCCAAAATTAAGTATCGTTTAAAATCGATTTAAACACTTGTTAATACTAATTTTGACCTCCGCAATCGATTAAAACTAAAAACTCGCGATTTAAAATTTTGAAACAAAATTTTTGGTGAAATTTCATAGGGGGGACCCTTACCTAAATTTCAAAATATCGAAAAATTTCAAAAAGTCTATTATGAAATAATTTAAATGTAGAATCACTTAGGTTGTTAAAACATAAACAAAATGTTATTCCACGTGAAAATCGTTTGATTTTTAAGAAAGTTAAGATCTGTGAAAAATGAGGGTACCAGGCCTGTTAAGTGTGTTACATGTCTAATTTTTGGTACTTTTCGACATGATTTTTGGGCCAAAATTAAGTATCGTTTAAAATCGATTAAAACAATTGTGTAGTACTAATTTTGACCTCCGCAATCGATTAAAACTAAAAACTCGCGATTTAAAATTTTGAAATAAAAAATTTTGTTGAAATTGTACAGGAAGGACTATTGTCTAAATTTCCAATATATCAAAAAATTTCAAAAGGTCTATTATGATATCATTTAAATGTAGAATCACTCAGATAATCAAAACATAAACAAAATGTCATTCCGCATGAAAATCGCTTGATTTTTAAGAAAGTTAGGATCGGTGTAAAATGAGAGTACCAGGCCTGTTAAGTATGTCTAATTTTTGAACCATTTTGACATGATTTTTGGGCCAAAATTAAGTATCGTTTAAAATCGATTAAAACAATTGTTTAGTACTAATTTTGACCTCCGCAATCGATTAAAGCTAAAAACACGCGATTTTAAATTTTGAAAAAAAAATTTTTAGTGTAATTTCATAGGGGGGACCCTTACCTAAATTTCAAAATATCGAAAAATTTCAAAAAGTCTATTATGAAATAATTTAAATGTAGAATCACTTAGGTTGTTAAAACATAAACAAAATGTTATTCCACGTGAAAATCGTTTGATTTTTAAGAAAGTTAAGATCTGTGAAAAATGAGGGTACCAGGCCTGTTAAGTGTGTTACATGTCTAATTTTTGGTACTTTTCGACATGATTTTTGGGCCAAAATTAAGTATCGTTTAAAATCGATTAAAACACTTGTTTAGTACTAATTTTGACCTCCGCAATCGATTAAAGCTAAAAACTCGCGATTCAAAATTTTGAAATAAAAAATTTTGTTGAAATTGTACAGGAAGGACTATTGTCTAAATTTCCAATATATCAAAAAATTTCAAAAGGTCTATTATGATATCATTTAAATGTAGAATCACTCAGATAATCAAAACATAAACAAAATGTCATTCCGCATGAAAATCGCTTGATTTTTAAGAAAGTTAGGATCGGTGTAAAATGAGAGTACCAGGCCTGTTAAGTATGTCTAATTTTTGAACCATTTTGACATGATTTTTGGGCCAAAATTAAGTATCGTTTAAAATCGATTAAAACAATTGTTTAGTACTAATTTTGACCTCCGCAATCGATTAAAGCTAAAAACACGCGATTTTAAATTTTGAAAAAAAAATTTTTAGTGTAATTTCAATAGGGGGACCCTTACCTAAATTTTCAAAATATCGAAAAATTTCAAAAGGTCTATTATGATATAATTTAAATGTAGAATCACTCAGATAATCAAAACATAAACAAAATGTCATTCCGCATGAAAATCGCTTGATTTATAAGAAAGTTATGATCGGTGTAAAATGAGAGTACCAGGCCTGTTAAGTATGTTACATGTCTAATTTTTGGACTATTTCGACATGATTTTTGGGCCAAAATTAGGTATAGTCTAAAATCGATTTAAACACTTGTTTACTACTAATTTTGACCTCCGCAATCGATTAAAAATAAAACATCGCGATTTAAAATTTTGAAAAAAAAAATTTTATTGAAATTTTACAGGGGGGACTATTGTCTAAATTTCCAAAATATCAAAAAATTTCAAAAGGTCTATTATGATATAATTTAAATGTAGAATCACTCAGATAATCAAAACATAAACAAAATGTCATTCCGCATGAAAATCGCTTGATTTATAAGAAAGTTATGATTGGTGTAAAATGAGAGTACCAGGCCTGTTAAGTATGTTACATGTCTTATTTTTGGACCATTTCGACATGATTTTTGGGCCAAAATTAAGTATCGTTTAAAATCGATTTAAACACTTGTTTATTACTAATTTTGACCTCCGCAATCGATTAAAGCTAAAAACTCGCGATTCAAAATTTTTGAAAAAAAAATTTTGGTGAAATTTCATAGGGGGGACCCTTACCTAAATTTTCAAAATATCGAAAAATTTCAAAAAGTCTATTTCGAGATTTTTTAAATGCAGAATCACTTAGGTTGTTAAAACATAAACAAAATATCATTCCGCGTGAAAATCGTTTGATTTTTAAGAAAGTTACGATCTTTTTGTAAGCATACTATATGATTTCATAGCTCTTTGCTCAGTGCTAGTCGAAGAAATACATCTAACTATCATGTACTTTTATATATTACCATATTTCTTTATAGCTTATAAGAAATTACCAAAATTTTCTCAGGACTAGAGCATATTTTGAATTTCCTCTGCCCTCATTGGATTACTACTCAAAGCCTGATCTGGGCAATATGCTCGAAGGATAACAAGGCGTGGGTGCAATCCCTGCCCCTGCCCCGCCCCTACGCCCATGAATCCTGCTGGCCAAACAAAGTGTCAGCTAATAAAGAACTTGCTATATAAATATATATATATTGTATATGCTATAGGGTTGGCATGCGATCTGTTCCGGCTGTGAGTGTACACTTGGCTAACAGTCCCCTTCCCCCAGCCATCCCCTTTCCCTTCCCTTCCCCCACTGTGTGGTCCATTTTCCACTTGCTCGCTTTGATTTGCACGCATGAGCTGCTTGTGAATGTCCCAAAACGCTGCCCGTTTCCACTCCCTACTCCACAATGTTTGTGCAGGCATGGGGGCAGGCAGGCAAGGGGGGTGTACTACGGGGGTGTGTATAACACCCTTGTGTCTAACCAGATTTCAATTTGTGCAAAAAGAAGGAAAGTGTTTATGAGATTTTTGCAGCTCGACGTGCTGCTAAATGGTTCTGGCCAGGAAGGGGGGATGAGGATGACTGCCTGGAGATTTGCTCGCCTTTTATTGTGCTCTTATTGTCTCAGTGTGTGTGTGTGTGCGCAGGGGGAGGGGGTGTCAACTCACCCCCTCGCCAGCAACTTGATGTGCTGCTAGTTTTGATGTAATGTGACATGATGGCTTCATCAAAAGCGCATTAAAAACAAAGCGTGTAAATTGCGTTAAGTAAACACAACAACAACAACAATAAGAGGGAAAAAGCAACAACAAAAGAAACAACAAAAGAGACAACAATAGGCAGAGCAAGTAACAAAGACATAACAATGGGCAATGAGCCAAAAAAAAAAAAAAAAAGAAAAGGGACCGCATTTGTTTGCCTTGCACGCATCTCCAACTGGGACGCCACTTGCAAACCCAAATCCCAATCCCAACTCCAGCTCCAGCTACATCTTCACTTTGTGCAGCTCGTAAATTTGCCAATTTTCCATAATTCAAAGTCAGCAACGTCGAATGATTTACACAAAACGTAAGATAAACGAGCCCCATGCGTTACGATCTACCCAAAAATAATTACTAGAGCGAAAGGAGAGAGAGAGAGAATAAAAATGCACAATGGTATAAAATGTAAGAAAGCACAGAACGAATTAGTTATACCCTAGCTACAAAGTCCCTGGCATCACAAATGATCTATATAATGCATAAATGAATTTTCATATGTCTAACTGTCTAAGCAGATTAATTAAGGCGATAAGTTTAAGAGGAAGTTTTATCTCGAAGCATCAGTTAAGAAAAAGACACTATATGTTAAGAGTGAAGCTAAAAAGTAAAAAGCTGTAAAATAAAGAAATCTAATCCAATCTACATATAATCTATTATATTTAAATGTCTAATCCACTCATGATATATGTATATTTAAATTCTTGTGGTTAATTCAATAAGATTATGATATATCAACTTCAAATAAAAATATAATATAATATAATATTAAGCTATATTCATATATGTTCTGTTTCTATATAATATGTGCTTTTATTTTCAGTTTATCATGCCTTATGATATACCAAAAACTCAACCGTACTGGCCATGGAATTATTACAGGCCAATGCACTTTACAAGTGTCCCGGACAAACAGCAAACAACACAAAACTGTAACAAACGCAGAACTCGAGAAGGCAGCAGGAAAAGGCAGCAGGAGCAGGAGCAGGAGATGGAGCTGGAGCAGCAAAAGGATTCAGGCCATTAAATTCCGGAAGAGTGTTTTGATAACCAGACAACAAGCAAGCTCCGCATGCGGAATGCAAATATCATAGAGGCCAGAGAGAGAGGGAGAGAGAGAGAAAGAGGGAGAGAGAGAGAGAAAGAGACTCAACCGTCCTGGCGGGGAATGGAATAGAAAATCGTGGACGGGGCCTGCAGTAATTGGCTGCTGTCTAGGGCAGGGGACAACGACTCCGGCAATAACTTTGTGCATATGCGAAAAGAAATTCGAGTAAAAACTTTTTGTGTACGATACCAAAATATGGTAAAACTGGACTAGGTTTACTTTAAAAGTAAATTGGGGATTACTGGCTCATCTTACATAACTGATTAATTCAATCAGTAGTTCTTTAACTTCTTTTAATGGCTGAAATAGGTCGTTTAGGTTGTTAAATATGCCTATTTTACAGGGCACTTAATAATGAAATATTTGGGATTTTTTTTTAACTCAATTAGTTTTTATGAATTTATTTAAACGATAAACTTCTTGCTATCTTCAAATTATTGCAATAGGTCGTCAATAGGTCGTTAGTATTTTTAATTTTACAGTGCAGGCTCGTTAGAAAAAAACCTTATCGAGGAATCTGTAGAGATTGCTAAGTATTCTACTCTCCTTCTCATTTAAATAAACTAACAAACTCTTTGCTGTCTTTGAATTATAGAAATAGGTCGAAAATAGGTCGTTAGATTTGACTAAAACAGGCTGTGCAGCTGCTAAACAGAGAGAGGTATACAAAGAAAAGAGGTATAGACAGGGAGGGGGGTATAGAGAGAGCAGCAAATAGATTCACATATTTTTTCTTACTGTGCAAATAAATAAAAACGTTGTGAAAGCGGATTAAGCAACCCTTCCGTAGTGAATAAATCAACAAATTAGTCGCCAAAGCGCCAAGTGCGCACGAGAGAGAGAGAGAGAGGGAGGTGGTGGGTAGGAAATGAGGCAGATCGCAAACGGAAACGGAAACGCACACACAGTTAGCCGCTGCCAAACAGTCAGTGCCTTCGGGTAGGGGTGGCATCTGTATTGGAGTTCTACCAAAAATGTCATTTTCAAGTGGCTTTAAAATGATTTTGCGGCCGATTTTTCAAAACGAAATTCGATTTTAAAAAACTTCAACGAGCAACACATTTCCGTTTCCGTTGTATGTCGAGTGTACGGGGAAGGGGGGGGGAGTGCTGGAAAGGATTGAGGGTAGCTGGGTGCCAAGTCCAAGTCGTTTTGAGATTGGCTTTACGTTTCATTTGGCAAACGATTTCATTAGCTAAAAAGCGCAGTGAAGGGTGTGCTCAGTCACCCCTGCCCCTGCTCCTGCCCCTGCCCCTCCCCCTCCCTGGTGACATATTGTTGCTGTTCTCGAAAACGAGTGGGCGGCAATGTGGGTGACCCGAGTCCTGTGCGACCCTTCTCGCCAAGTCCAACGTTGTTTTTTTTTTTTTTTTTTTTTTTTATCGCCATTCAAGTTTGTTTTTCCGCTTAAAGTATTTTTATTGAATAGTCTTATCGTTTTTTATGACCAGAGAGGGGAAGAGAGTGTAGAGGGGGAAGTGAGCCAAGCACTCGCCCGTGTCCTGTGCGTCAGCATCGACATCAGGGTCAAAGTGCCCCTCATCATTGCCAACTATTCACATTGTGACTCCGTGTCTTCCTCCTCCTCGTCCCCCATTAATGCTAATCTAAACAAATTTCGTCATTAAATGGGGCCCGTTCTCAGCTTTTTCTTTTTTTCTCTCTCTCTTATATAAAATATTGTCAATCAATTCAATTACAAGTTGACATCATTGTTAGTTATTGTTGACGTCAATTGTCCGCTCCAGCTGCCCTCCATCTCCGTGAATCCATGAACCGTACTCGGACTCGCACTGCTGATTTATGTGCGGTCCTCTTGTTGTCCCTTCCTCTCTCTCTCTCTCTCTCTCTCTCTCTCTCTCTCTCTGGGTACAATTTATGCCGTCTCTTTTGCTACTTGTCTTGTAGTACACATGCTAAATCGAAATTATGTCCATGTCCTTCGTATCACCCCAAGGGAGCTGAATGGAAATATGGATCAAATAACAGTAATTTAGTATGGGAACAAAGCGTTTCTGGCTTTTTTATGAGTTCATTTCTTTTGCGAAAATAAACTACTCATATAATACTATACTACTATATACTTTTTATATAGTTTTGTATACTATTCTATTCAGACAAGTAATAGAAGCTTAAAAAAAAAAAAAACTATATAAATCCTTCAAAACTATTTTAAAGCTGTTTTTAGCCATTTTTCTAGCTAAAAAAAAGCTTAAGTTCTAGATATTTCTAGCTACTGGCTTTTCAAATCGCTAACCATCTCAAAAAGTATTAGAAACCTTTACTAAAAATATTTTCTAAAAGGATTTTTAGCTGAGAGATGAGAAAATAAATGAAAAATTGAGAACATGATTTTGTAAATTTCCTTTACACTTTTTTTCTCTTTTTTCCTATCTCTCCATATTTTTCCTTGTCTACTCTATAAGTTTTCTATATTATATCTTTTCTACCTTTTCACTTTCTCTCTCTTTCTCATTTACTTTGAGCCATCTTGAGAAACTACATTAATTTTGGGTTTACCCCATCGCTCGAGGCATAATTAAGACGTGAAAAGAAAGTGGCAAGAAGTCAAGTAAGGCATGGGAGTAGGAGAGGGGTTGCTCCTCTCCCCACCTCCCTCCATGGGGAGAGGGCCCCGCGTTGCGTGTCTCTCGATGAAATAAAAAAGAAAAGCGAACCGAACATCAATTTAAATATTGCATTACAATGATTTGCATAAAGGCAGCACGCAGGGAGCGAGCGAATGTGTGTGTGTGTGTGTGAGTGTGCCGGTGAGTGAGTGAGTGCATGAGTAAATGAGTGAATGAGTGTGTGAATTGCTGGGTGAGTCCTGCTGTCTCTCAGAAATCAAAGCCAGCAACCATTAAGCCAATATTAATTTGCACTTTCACATGACCTCGTGGCGGCCAAAAGGGCGTGTGTGTGTGCGGGTGTGTGTGTGAGGGTGTGCGAGTATCTGTGTGTGTGTGTGTGTGCTTAGCTAATTTGAATACCCAGAGAACCCTCAGTGCTTCCCACGATATTGATATGACTTTGTCGTGTCGCCGTCGTCGCTTCAAATCAAAATTCAAATCAAAAATCAACAAACAAGAACGCAAAGTGGCAGCAACCATTAGTGGCAACAACAATCACACACACACACACATATATATAGACACTATCGAAGGGGTTGCGTTGCACGTGCAACACCTGAGCAAAGGCAACAGATCTGCGGCTTGTGTTGATCTCGCTCGATTGTTTAACCTTTGATTTTTATTGCATTATTATTGGTAAATAAACAACAACAGCAACAACAAATCGAGGGTGCTACGACGCGAATTGAGAAATCAATCAATAGAAACGTCAATCTTCGAGTCCTGCAAGGGAAAACTCCTTCCTCGTCGAGCGAGGCGCAGCAATTAACTCGCACCGCAACGCACCCGCTCAGCACCGCATACCGCACAGCACCGCATACCGCACCGCACCGCATACCGCCCGCACCGCATACCGCACCCGCTCCACACTGCATACCGCCTGCACCGCGCCAAAGCGGAAGTCATTAAGTTGCCCATCGAGAAAGGGTTGCGACCGCGTCGCGACGTGTGCGCCACTGTGCCTAATTGCCCACGGGAGTGAGTAGGAGGGGAGAGAGAGAGAGCGAGGCGCAGGGTTTCGACATGTAATACGAGTAGACAGTGTTGCCGACCCGGGGTCAAAGGGCAGATGCGTTCAATTGTTTGTGGCATCTCGAGATGCCAAAATGTGCCCAAATTATACCGAAAAGATGATATGATATAACAAAAATAGAAAGAATACTAAAAATAAAAATATTTGATTTTTTAATATTAACAAAATTACATATATATTAAAAAAATATATCACATGATAATATATCAAAAATACATATATAATGAGTATGAGCCTAGAGAGGGGAAGAGATATAAATAAAATATACCAAAAATAGAATGAATACTACAACAAAATTTGATTATTTAATATTAACAAAATTATATTAAAAAAATATATCAAATATAGTATATTATAGTATATATAGTATATTTATTACACATATCATACTAATATATCAAAAATATATAATGAGTATTTAATATGTTGCTAAGCTACACTAAAATATGCCTAAATTATATCCAACAGATTATATAGCATAACAAAAATATACATATACACTATTTAAATTTGGTATATGGTAAATTTTCATTTGAACATTAAGTAAAGCTGCTATGCTATCTATAGTTTATTTAAGTTTAGGATACCTTCTGTGAAAATGTTTTATAACAAAATTTGCTAAATTTAAAAATTCTATAAAATATTTTTAAGTTCTTTAGAAAAATTAGTTATGTGCAGAATATTTTTTAAAAAATGTTTTTAGACAGGATAAAAGTAAAATTTTTAAATTAAATTTACTACAAATTTTCGGAAATTATATAGATAAAGATATAGAGTTTTCGAGACAAATATTCTATATATACTGGGTAAAATCATAACAGCTATAAGATGATCAAGTTTAAATATAATAAATACAAGTCATTTTAAAATTATACAGGAAATGATGTAATGAGGTTTCGAGACAAATATTATATATATCATATGTGGTTAAAGCTGAGATAGTATGGTCAAATTTTCCAATAGTTTCCCAAGCCTACCCTGGGCAAGTGAGGAGTATCATAAGTCAAAAGTTAATCCATGACGTACCGCAGCTAAGCACATAAAACCGCGACTTGTGGGCTGCAGCAGGGTATGGGCTGGGGGGAGGTGGAAGACAGGGATGTGCTCTACAGGATGGGGTGGTACTGGGCCAAGGTGCGAGTTGGTTTATCTGCTGGTGTTCACAAATAGTCAACATATTGGCCACATCTTCATAAATAAAGACGTGTGACCAGGCAGGAGGAGGAGGAGGAGCGACACACGCGCACGTTGCACGTGTATACCCGGGTTGGGGGGGTTGCATGGAAGGCAGACAGTGGGCAGGGTTGCGGCCCACGCAAAAACAATTGACTCGACAAGATTACAAGCAGGAAATTCAATTTTAAAAGCAGCTGCCACGTGTCCTTTTAGTGCTTGAAATTGTTACAGCTATTGAGCCTGTTCCTGGGCAGGGCAGAGGGTAGGGCAGGGCAGGGGGTTGGGTTAGGGCTGCCTGTGTGGGTTGCGGTAATGGTGGTGGCTGCACTGGGCCCTGTGCCCTGGGCCGGGCTATGAATATGTAATTTTGGCAACATCGATTCAAATTGAGCAATAAACACTGCGCTGCATTGCGCGGCAAACAAAACAAAAGCAACGCTGGCGATGGCAACGGAAACGCGGCACACGCACACACTCACACACACACACACTTAGCCAGGCCAGGAGCAGCAGCTCATCCAAGCCAACAACCCACACACACACACAGACACAGCCAGGACGACTACAACAGCGACGACGTGTTAATTTGCAGGGTGGCTATGGCTGCGCAGAGGGGGCTGCAGTGTGGGAAGGGGGAGGGGAAGCAGCTAAGGGGGTGGTGGCTGCGGTGGCTAAAAGGGCGTGTGATTGACTTAATTGACTATGAAAATGAGAAATTACATGCAGATAATGACGATGGCCGCGAAATGAACAACAAACAGCGGCGCGAACAACAACAACAACAACAATAGAGCAACAACAACAAGGACAAGGCATTATTAAATTTTAAACTGCAACAGAACAACAGAACCCACCGCCCCCCTCCCAGTCTACGCCCCTGCCTGGCCCGCTAAACAACTGTAAAATGCGCCATCAACTTTGACTTAATTTGATTTGATTTGCACAGACGACAACGACAACCCCCAAAAAGTGTGCCCAGGCAGGCTGAAAACCCCCGCCCAGCTCTGCCCCCGCAGCGTGTGCTCTCCCTCCCTCTCTCCCTCTCGCTTCCGGCGCTTTATTGCCGAGAGCGCGCTGTCTAATTAGAATTGCGAGACAAAGTTGTTGCCACAATGTGTGAGAGTTTTGTCATTAAAATTGCATTTTATTTGCGGACAGAGCGGACAGTGGGACAAAGCGGACAGAGCGGACAGTGGGACAGGCCAATAACCAGCCAGGGCTAATTTAAAATGTTTTCCAGGCCTCCCTCCCCCCCCTACACGCGACACGTTTCAGCTGCACGCACAGTGGGTGTCAGAATTATTGCAATAGCATCGATATTACACGTTCCATTGTCGGCCATCAATCGTTGTAATTGCATGGGATAGGGTCTATGGGCCTTAATATCATATAAAGCATTGGATATTGCATATTTGTAATGTTCTAAGCCAGGGAAAAGTCTTAAAGAAATGTGTATATAAACGTATTGATAGAAATACGTAGCTATCATTTATACATATATAGTAAAAACCTTTTAATAAAAAGAATAACTTAAGCATATCATACTTTAAACATATATATATATATATATATTTATATATATCAAAGAAATTGTATAGAAAAAGTTCTTTAATATTGGGTTTTTTATATAAAATTAATACAAAGTGATCAGGCATATATTAAAAAAAATATAATTTGCTAAAGAAAAACATGATTAATAAAATATTATTTAAACATTATATTTATATACATAAATTATATGCAAGTATTAAAGGGAGTGCAGAGAATTTAAAAATATATAGTAAAAACCTCTTGAAGAAAAGAAAATTTATTAAAGAAAAGCTTGAGAAATCAAAGCAAAAATTGTAAACTTTATAAATCGATATATTTCTATTCTATATCTGTAGATAAATCGCCATAGTTTGAGAGTACAGCAAACCAATATCCAATTGCGTTTGCCTGCCATGGGCCAATGGGAGTTTCGATTGTGTCTCGGGTGTCTTATCTGGGGGCCAACCCCCTTTCGAGAGCGGGCAAATAGGCAGTTTTCAATTGCAAAGAGAAAGAGAAAGAGCTAGAAATGTTGACGCCCACGTGAAACAGGTGCTATATGGTCTATAGGGTGGGGGAAAAACGCAAACGGACAGTTCGATTGGACTGCAGAAATCAAAAACGCAATTAACGATGGCCCATAAAGCGCCAGCTGCAACAACAACAACAACAACAACAACAAGTCCAACAATAACCAAGCAAAACTCGTGCACTTATCGATTATTATTTTATTAATTGTAATCTCATTTATTTACTTTGCCGCCTTTACTTGGCCCGTTTAATTTCTACATTTCTGTTCACTGATTTACGTTTATTTTCTGATAAATTTATTTATTCGAACGACGGACTATACTCATAGTATAGTACTATCTGGGTATCGCACACACGATTCGATTCGTTGGGGGAAACGTTAATCAATTTTTCATTACATACTGACCACATCAGAAGAGTCGTGTCTGTCGTGTCTGACGCGCTTGCCTGTCATTGTCTGGCACCGTCTGCCAGCTTTATCAATGCCAAATTCGAACAACAACACGAGTTTCCCCCCATACTACATATATATATATATAAATATATAAGAAATCGAAGCTGATTAAGCGTTGTAAGTGCCGTTGGATTCATATGGTGCACGTACTCCTCCTTGACTTGTTTCTCGTTCCTTTTCTTGGGCTCTTTTCTCATCCCTACCTTGTACCAATTACCCAATTAAAAAAAATATCATTAAAAAAGATTTCAAGATGAGTACAAACAGACAGATAATCCCCATTAAAACCAATATATTCTTAGATATGCGATGCTAAAATTCGAAAAAAATATATATATATATTATATGTTTTATATTATTATTTATATTTTCAAGCTAATTCAGTAAAAATTTCTAGATTCAAATCCAAAATTTCATTTGTTTGTGTTTCCTTATCAATTTTATAAACAATTTTGAATACTTTAATAAGTCTGTAAGCACTATGACAAACTTCAGCTATTTAAGATCTTAAGATCGCTTAGATCACAAGTTCTGTTGAATTATGTCTTGATCTAATTCCCCGTAAACTAATTTCAGTTGTACCCGATTCGTGTGCGCCGATTTAAAAGTCAATTGTGGGTCGTCTATCTACAGATTTACGTACGTACGTAGTATCATGTATTACTATATAGTTGGGCTTCTTCCGCAACGAACACAATCGGGTTTGTTCGGGTTGCAGCATGTCGATAAGCTCGCACGTTTGTACCTGACATGACGTCCACGCATGCTGACCAATCTATCGATATGTGTCTCTATAATAGTGTGTGTGTGTGTGTGCAGGTTGTCCGGCATTGTGAGACATATCGCAGATAGGGTATACACATATATACATATATATAAACAGAGGCAATCAGGTTGACTGCTGCCTTCGGGGGGAACTCTACGAAATTGGCTTATCGGAAAGGGGGAAAAAAAAAAAAAAAATTAATAATAATAATAATAATACAACAATACCATGAATAACTGAAAGTTTATTATTGTGTTAACTCGAGTTCCAAAAACCGTAGAATCGAGACGTAGACCGAGCAATTGCTATATCAGTCTTGAGCAGAGTTATTACGTCTAATCAAGATCTTCGAAATGTGTACCCTACCTACCAACCAATGGCCCCAGTATAATCAACATCCTGTGCGATAAGGTAGTAGTAATTATGCCCGTGTGTTTTATGCAAATAAACTGGGTGCCAAGTGCCGCGAATTTATAGATTAATTATATTTGCGGCCATACCATATATTTATGGTATCTGCAAGATCTCTACAACAAATTATAGCAGGCGTACTGCGTTGTAGGATGAGTTTAAGAAATTTGAGAGTATTAACGAGATTTCCAATTAAAGATTGTAAATATTTTATTTAAATATTGTTTAATTAGTTTTATAGTAAGTTTTTATAGCAAATATAGCTTTAAAATCAATAGAACTAATGCTCTACCCAATTTGCTTTATTTGCATGTCAAAATATCGCTTAGATAAATCTCGAAAAAAGACGAAATCATAAATATATAAAATTATTTATGGTACTTCAGTAATCATCAAGTTTATGGGTCTGTAAAAATGCTTCCACAGTAGTTGTTGTGCGATATATATATGTATGTATATATATAAGGCCATGCACTCGATGTTTATTAATACACGGTATGGTTATTGTTATGACCTTAATACCCTAACGCGGGGCTTATACAATATGAAAGTATACAATATCAAAATATCGTCTAGTAATATAAAATATTTTTAAATTTTCTCTAGAGTTTCATTATGATTTATCACTTTAAAAATCTTTTTTATAGTATAGTCTTTATAGCTGATTTTCTATAGTGTATTTCGCATTCGTTGATTAGTTTTACCAGGTTTCCCTTACAGATGACAAATTGGAAAAGTCTGTTATAGCTCTATGGCGCACTATTTCTGGCTGTTTATGGAGTACTCGCTATAGCGCTATATAGCCTGTAGGTTCTCAACTGTACTCGAGTGTTTTCAGTACTCAATGATGAGTAATTTAATTTGTCGTTTATTCGAATAGCACTTGTTTATTTTATGAGATACTCCAAAACATATACTTGAGTTCAAGTTCTTTATTTGCGCAAATTATGCGGCATTGTAGGTTGGGGCCGGGTCGGGGCCAGAGTGTGAGAGAGAGATAGATAGAGATAGAGAGACACAGGGTCCTCTCAGCGATTACCGATTGTCTAGATTGACGTGGTTTGATTTAGTACTCTGTCTCTCTCACTCTCCTTCCGCCTCATCGATATCCATATACCATATATAGACGATTACCCAAAATCAGCATTTGATGATTGCGCCATAAAGTCAGTGTGTGGTAAGCGGGTAATTATAGTATAGTACTACACAACTGCTATAATACTATGGCCTGTACTCCAAATATAATATAATACCATATAGTACCATATAGAGCATGCACCTACCTCTAGGTCGCTCGTGCTTATCGGTTGTGAGTGCTTCAAAGGTTTTGGTGCGCGAGTAGTACAATTCGTATAATCATTAATGGATTACGATCCCAATCGGGCCCGCTGCAGACGTAAACGGTAGCTAAAAGCCATAATCAAGGCGTATTTATGGGCTGCTTAATGTTTTACCATTGTTTACTGGCACCATTATGCACCGTGTGGAGTCTGAACTCCATGATGATAAACCTAGCCAACCGGTAATAGTATTATAGTGGTCTATAGTAGCTGCTAGCCAGTTATCAACGGTGAGTCGAAGATTAAATACCCTTGTGGGACAGACATACCATACACGATATAGTGTGGTCTAATCTTATTTTGAATAAACATAGAATAAATTGTTTTTTTTTTTTTTTTTTTTTTTTAGTTTGTTTTGCAATAAACTCGAAAGTTCTCCCTTATGATCGGATTGCTATAGTTTCCATTATTTAAACTCAGTATTTCTTTTGATATTTTTTTGTTTGAATTTTTAAAATTTTATTTTTTTTGTATATTACAATTACAATTTGTTGAATTTTGTCGTATCTGTTAACATTTAAGAACTCATTACGCACTATAAATTCAAAGAGTTGGGTTTTTTTTTCTAGTATCTGGACTATACAAAAAAAAAAATATGTTAATATATATATGGATTATTAGAGTTGTATAGTAGTTTTTACATTTACATAGACTACGTAAATCTGTGGGACTATATCAAAAAAGATTAATTCCGCCTAAATTTGAACACTTATCGTAAAGTTCTTTAAGTATATGTATGTGTATAGTATATATATACTTATATAGGTATGTACATTGCTAGATCTAGAGTTGTATTTGCATTGTAGCTGGAATAGTATGGTATTTCTATTTATATAGGTTTTTTTTTGTCATATATATTGTATATTTTTTTCTGTTTTTTTTTTGTTATAGTATTTACAGTACGAATTATTATTTATATTTCGTATATTATTCTTTATAGTATATTCTTTAATTAAGTTACTAGTCTACTACGGCTAGGAAAAAAACATGTTACTACAGCTAAAGTTTTATAAGTATTATCGACTTGAGTGCAAAAAAAAAAAATGTTTGAAAAAAAAAAATTGTTGATCTTAAGTCTAAATTGGCCTGCGGCTTTAGAGCGGCGGGCAAAAAAAATGTGATTGGTATTTATTATTTTATGTTTTGTTTTTTACACGAATGATATTATTTTGGCGCGCACTGTGGCGCCACAGTGCAGAACAGTCGCCTAGAAGCACTCAGGGGCGGACTGTGTGTGTTTGTGTGTGTGTGTGGGGAGGGGTAAAAGGAGGAGGAGGAGCAGGAGGAGGAGTCTCCTACTGGCTTCGACAACTTTTCTAATAATTATTGCACCGATTTTGTTTTTTGTTCGAAAGCGGCTCCACCTGCTCCCAGCTCCCACTCTGCCCGCCCCCCAACCTGCCCTGCTGCTCCATTATTGTCCAGCAGCGGGTTATTCGAGCCAGCAATGGTCACATCAGTCCAGCGCAGCGCAGCCAACTCAAATCACCCACGGCTCTAGCAATATTAGGGCCACCAGGCGGCGCGCTGGGCATGCGGATGGGCGTGGGAATGGGCGTGGGCATGCAGACCGGCGGCAGCAGCGGCCGCCGCGTGTTGATAGGCAGCGGCCCCATTGAGGGCGACCAAGTGATGGGCGGCAGCGGCATTCTGCATTGCGGTGGCGGTGCTAACACAATCCTGCGTCAACTTGGAGCCATCGCTCAGACACGGTTTGCCATTGCGCACCAGGACGGGCACCGCAACGCGGCGTGGCGAGGGCAACGCCGACGGATGATGCGGATGCGTGGCATGGCCATGCAGCAGGCCGGGATGCTCGTAACCCTTCTCGTTCAGTGCACGCTTTGTCTTGTAGCGATGATTCTGGAACCAGATCTTCACCTGGGTGGGTGTCAGACGTATCAGACTGGCCAGATGCTCCCGCTCCGGCGCACTCAGATATCGCTGCTGGCGGAAGCGACGCTCCAGCTCATAGGTCTGTGCCTTGGTGAAGAGTACGCGACGCTTGCGCTTCTTATTGGGCATACCATCGGCATTGACGCCGCCTCCACTGCCATCTGCATCGTCCACATCATCGATATCCTCCTCGATCCCATCCTCATTGAGGCTATCCTCATGTGCGCTGCCACTGCCATTGCCTGCATCGTGTTTCAGGCTGTTGTTGTTATTATTATTATTATTATTGTTGTTGTTGTTGTTGTGCAACGCATGCGCCGCCGAGGTGGCACCAGGTGCTCCAGTGCCAGCTCCTCCTCCGTGCAGCGTATGCAGTGCATCCCCCACCGAGAGTGCATCACTGTCCGCGGAACGACTGTAGCTCTTGTAGTCGCCGGACAGAGCCGGCGATGTTTGGCAATTGGAGCCGATGTAGGTGTACGAAACCTCCGAGGTGACCGGCGAGGTGCTGTCCGGGCTGGCAGGCTGCTGAGTGCCTGCAGAGAGGAGAGAGAAAGAGAGAGAGAGATGGGTTAGTAAGGTACTAGTTGGGAAAGCATCTTGAAGATAGATCCCTCTCAACAATCTGTATATACTTTTTAGAGCTATCTACTTGATATACCCTATATCTTCTATGGATTATAGTGTCTTATTTATTCCTATACATCATCATATGTTTTATATCATGAATTTCCATAAAGTATTCTCTTTGAATCCTTTCATGATCATATACATTTTCTCTATTTCTATGCATATACCCAAATTTCCCCTTTTATATATTTTTTATATCATGAATTTCCATAAAGTTTTCTATTTGAATCCTTTCATGATCATCATATACACTTTCTGTGTTCTACAAGTATTTTCCTAGTATCTTCTTCAATTTCCTTTGCATATACACTCTTTCTATACATGTACCCAATATAACCCTGCTATATACATATATATTCCTATTCAATCTATGAGTCAATCAACTTATTTCATAAGCAAGCTAATTGTAAGTAATTTTTCTCATAAACAGCCTGTTTTTATTTACATTCAATCTATGTACATGTATATCTATATATATATATATTCCTGTGCAATCAGCTCAACCGCAATCAAGTTACACCTTGGTTTTGCACAGTGTATTCTAGAGCACAATTTGTCACCAATTTGGATAATTTAATGCGTTGGCACATAACACACTCTATAAACACACACACACACCCTATACATACACACACACACACACACACATACACACAGCCACACCCCAAACAAGATGAGCAGGCAGAAATTGGCAGCGCTGCTAAACGAACTGAAAAGTCAAAGTGGGTAAACAGCAGAACCGCCAACGAGTCGCACAATTGGATTAGGACCGAGAGCCGAGCAAGGAGAGGGAGGAGAGAGGGAAGGAGGAGAGCAGAGATCGGGGTGGCCAGATGCGCCCTAGGAACGTGTAGCTACCCCCGGAACAAGCCAAAACTGACTGACGAGCTGAGCCTAATAATGTCAATTAGAGGGACGAGCGATCGATCGATCGTCAGGGAGGATACCTCCTGGTCTACCTGGTCCTATCGGGCTGCATCCTGCGGGGCAACCCTGCCGAGTTACACCTTTAGCAAGGCAATTGCCGCCGTGTTGCCTTCTGACCTTCGCCAGTGTTGCCTTTTCCCACTACATGTGTTGCCTTCTCTCTCTCCCTCTGGCTGTGTGTGTGTGCGATCTTTTTGCCATTGTCATTGTTTGGCAAGAGGGAGAGGGAGAGGGAAGGAGGAGGAGAGGCAGGGAGGGAGGGAGCACGCATGCTAATGAAAACACATTAAGGCTGGCTGGAGACAATGGCGAGGCGACACAAAAGGCAAACCTCAAACAGCGCTTCCTCCTAATGGCCCCCCGCCCATCTACCCATCTCTATCCCTCTGCCCTCAGCCTGCCCCCCTCCCTAGGGTTTCTTCCGTTTCCGTTGGCTTTTTTTTTTTGGTTGCCCAGCACACGCCCACTTTTAATACCCTACTTGATTTATCACTTGGCCAGCCTGATCTTGGCCAGTTTGTTGTCTGCTCTGGGATCCGCCTTGATTCCGCCAGAGATTCCAGTGCAATTGACTAAACAAAGCGACCCCCACCCCCCACAACCCATCTGGAGCCAGTACCAGTCCCCGGGAATAATGCTCACCATGACAACTCAACAAATTAATAACTTAATATAATCAAAACGACTCGACTTACAGCTGTGAAATTTCCCAAAAAAAAAAAAAAAAAAAAAACGGCAAACTGGCAGCAATTATAATTTGTAGCAGGAGAGAGAGAGATAGAGAGAGAGCGAACTGTAATAATAAAAAGAGGAAAGGACGAAACGGAAGTGCGTGCCATAAATTTCCAGGCTTATATGAAAGGAATGACTGAAAAATGTTGTCTGTGCAACAACAACTTCAGCAACAACGCGCTTTGTACAGGGTAGCGGTGGGGTAGTGCAGTGGGGATGGGGTGAGACAAAACAAAAAAAAAAAAAAACAAAAAGAAGAAGAGAAAAAAAAACGAAAATAAAATAACAAAATTAATCCTCAAGTGTGAAGCGCATACAAACTATTAGTCAAGATTAGGTTGGGCGCAGTCTCTCCCTCTCTCTCTCTCTCTCTCTCTACAGGGCACAAGGTAGTGCAACAAAAAAAAGGGTGGTTCCTCTTGGCCCCGGGTACTTCGCTCTCTGAAGCACCTGAATCGACACATATCGCAATGGTTATACGAGTATATATTATAGCGCCTAAGTCTGCCAAAACGGGGCGTGCACCCGACTACCAGGGTAGAGTAGAGTAGAGATAGAGAAGGGTATCCGCTTCAGCGAGTCAGCGTGAAAGTGGCCTGCGAACTCCTCGTCCATCCACATCCATATGCAAACACAGCTGCCTTTTGTGAGGCAATTATTGAACAATATTATTAGACGCGACACGACGTGACTCGCCTCGCCTCGATTCGCCTCGTTCCCAGCTAAGCGTAGCAACCCAGCTAGGTAGCTGGCAGTACCACCCCAAAACCCATCAAGTATGAGCTCTACAGTGGGTGAGCCGAAAGCTAAGATTGCGGTTTACCGATTGCAGTCGAGTTATACGTCTAATGTAGTGCAATTTCAGCCGGCACCCTGTACAGCTTAAGGTCTTAGGGTCTAGGGTTTCCTCTAGGGTTTCAAGCCTATTTTGCTAGCTGATCTATAGGAATTCCATAGTAATGGAATGTTAAGGCAGTTATTTTGATATAGGAAGCTTGTCTGCTTGGGTTTTGCTTGGGAGCTTCATAGGATCCTTACTTCAAAGAGACCTCTTCCTAGATACGCTTTAGTCTTCTCGCTCTAGTTTGAAGTTGCTTAGACTATATAAGATCTCTTCTAAATAGGGAAATATGTAAGGGTCTAAGAGGTGCTCACTCTGGTTATCACTTCTACCAAAATTTTTAGGTTTTTCCTTGGGTTATCTGGCCTAATCTGATGACTGTACTAGTTGGATTCTGCAGGCAAACTTCAAGCTAGAAAATTCGTCCTAGCTAGGTCATTCTACGCAATTAGCTAAGTTCTTGCTGGATAAGGTCTTCCCTAGCTAGAAGAATATAAAACTGACTTACCATAGAGCTCATTCTCCTTGATCCACGCACTGCGACCCGAGTGGGATAGCATGGTCTGTGCCATGTGATGGTACGAGGACATCTCGTCGCCGAAGCTGCCCGCAAAGTTCTTGGGCAGATATTGTCCGGCAGCGACGGCAGCAGCGGCCGCCGCATTGTGACTGGCCAGCAGATGGGCGGCGGCCTGCGCGGAGGCGGCATGGGCGTGGGCACCCACATGGGGCATGGGTGGCTGAGCAGCACCGCCGCCGCTGGCGCTCTGATGATGCGACAAGGGCAGCGGTGTGACGGGCTGCTGTAGATGATGCGGCGGATGCTGATGGAGATGTGGATGAGGTTGTTGCTGGTGCGGATGTTGTTGCTGCTGTTGATGCTGCTGGTGCTGCTGTGCCTGGTGCTGCTGCTGCTGCTGCTGATGATGCTGTGCAGCATGCTCTGTGGTGTGATGATCTCCGGCAGTCGCTGCAGCAACATGTTCATCTGCCGCACTGGAGGCTGGCGGTGGCAACGTGGAGCTGGGCGTGGGCGACAGGGCAGTTGGCGTTGGATGACCGTGTCCATTACTGGACTCTGCACCAAGCTCTGTGCTATGGCTGTGCGTGTGATGAGCTGCTACAGCCGCGGCGGCGGCGGCGCTCTTCAGCTCGGACCCATCCAGATTGAGTATGTCGGAGATATGAAAGCCGGAACGCTGCGATGAGGGCACCTTTGCGTCAAAGAGGCTGTAAGAAAGAGAAGGGAAGAGACAGAGAGAGAGGAAGGTGAGAAGATGACAATGCATAGAGGACATCCGACATCCGGTGCCGTGTCATGAATGGCCGGAAAAGATCACAATGGGCCTAGCTAACTGCTACCTGCAGGTGCAGTACCTGCCCTGCCCTGCCCGAGTGACTTTGCGTAGCGAACCGTACCGGGTTGCCCTCTCTCGCTCGCACTTAGAATTAACTTCGATTAAGTGTCGAGCAAATCGCTGGATTATTGACACCTAGTCCAGTTACCCATCGCCTCTACCTAGTCCCAGTTTGAGCCTAATGCAAATTTGATTTCCCTCTAATACCATCAACAATTAAACGCGGTACCGAGGCCTACCGAGACCCTTCGAGAGATCTACCTGTCTCAGCTCAGCTCAGCTCAGGTGAGTTCGACCACATGTTGGCGCAAGTAAAAAGTGATCTTGCTTCCGGTTTTTCCATGCTGAATTTTCCCAAATGTCTGTGCGAAATTCCCACGCGCTCAGGTCGAGCACACAGGGCATTCCCCGGCGGAATTCCCTCTGCACTCGTCCGGCCTTCGCCCAGACAGTGTGACGCCGACGTCGTCGTCGTCATCATCGTCTTGCCCGATCTTGTGTCTGTTGCACACATGTTGGCTAGCTTGGGGTTTCCCTATGCACCCAGCGCACACACCTATGGGAATTTCTAGTTTCTAAGCCAGACCAGACAGACCCAATCTCTTGGCCAGTGCCAGAACCTTGAGGGGAATTACGTGGCCAGGAGGATTTGGGTAATTTGCTTGGTAGGCGAGTGCACGGGGCAAGTGTCTTGATTGGATTCATTTCAAGCTTGAACGGATTAGGTGGGCTAAAATGTGGCTAAAATAACACAGTCCAAATTGTAAGTCAGTTAAGGGATTGGCGGCTTATTGAGGTACTGCGCGGATCAAAATGGGAACAGAACAGAAGAATATATTATAGTATACTTGCCTCTGAAACATGGTTAAGCTATAGAAAGGCTTGGGCTGTTGTGATATGCGCTTGATAAGGCCTTATTATATACGGTATATTGCTTGATAAGTGAGGTTTTTCAAAGTATATCGTTTCTCTTGTAATATAGGGATTCTTTTTTTTTTTTTTTTTTGGGTTTTTAGTTCTGATTCTAAGCTAAGTCTAAATAATTTAGATTTCAGTTTGAAGTCCAGAAAGCCTTTTTTAGTCAAGAGACTATCATGATATTTTGATAAGACTTTTAAGTCAAAGTAGCTTCAAGATCTTTCTAAAATACTGTTAATTTATAATTTAAGTCTAAGAAGTAACAGGATTTTTTTGAAAGGACTTTTAAGCTCTGGGATAAGCTGAGATCTCTTGAAAATACTATTGTATCTAGAACTAAATCACAGTGTTTGATTAAGCTTATTTCCTACATCATTCCAAGGAAATATCTAATGATAATGATAGATAGATCATTATTATATCGCGTAGTTATCAGAGACTGATTAGAGCTTTCTACCCCATATAAAACGAAGAGATATACGATAGTTACTTCTAGAGTTTCTATTGGATAAAGCAGGCTGGTTAGGAGAGATCACTATAGATCTATAGGACATCCCATCTAGTCCAGTAATCGCATCTCTCTCTCTCTTTTTGCTTACCCTGGCAACGCGTTACGCAGTGCCGCCGGATAGAAGGCAGCCGGTAGCAGGGCGTGACTCCAGGGTGGCAACAGGATGGGTGACCAGGGCAGGAATGGAGCTGCCGCTGCTGCTGCCACCGCTGCCGACGAGGGAACCATCAGGCTGCTCATGCTATGCAGGCCGGGGAACCCACTGAAGGCAGCTGCGCCCGTGGGGATGCGCAGTTGCTCCGCTGCGGCCAAGTTGGCGCCACTTGTTGGTGTCGTCGTTGGCACCGTGGTGCTGGCCGTGCTGATGATCTTGGATGAGCGCAGCTGGTGCTGCTGCTGCTCCTGTGATGGCGTCGATGTGCGCAGCGGTCGCTTGGGCGTTGTGGGCGTGCCGGGGCTGACTGTGGCCGCGCTCTGTGGCGATGCTGGCAAACTGCCGGCGCTGCCCAGGCCGCTGCTGTTGCCGCTGCTATTATTGTTGCTGGTGGTGCTGGCCTGATCACGTTCCCGCTCCCGCTCGCGATCCTTGCCCTGCTTGGCGGGCGTGCACTCCAGCGCTGGTTGACTGTGTGTGGTCATGTCGGTGGCGGAGGCGACACCAGTGGCTGCTCCTTTTGTAGGTGATGCTGCTGCTGCTGGTGGCGGCGGCGTCGCGTTCGATTTGCGTCGCTGCTGCGCGGGCGGCGGCGTGGGCGACGGGCTGCTTTTGCGTTTCTCCGCCACTTTGCGGCCGTTAACTTTACAGAGGCGTCGAGTTTAATGGGGTAGAGGAAACTAACACAACGCACAAAAAAACAACACTTTCTTTTCGCTTAAAAGTCGCAAGAAAAAAACACTAAAAACACGCAATATAATTTTTTCTTTCTAATTTCTTTTTTTTTTTTTTTTATGATGCACTGCAGCAAGCTGGAAGAGATTCACGTTCACGCTACACGTCTACACCGTCTGCGATCTTGATCTCCGGACTCGGCTACACGGGGACTCGTGGTCGTGCTCGTGCTCGGATTGTTGCGTTGTCAGAGGCGCACTCTAAACATTCCAAACTGAAGTGTCATCAACAACTAACGAGACATCAAGAACTCGACACGAGTCCAAGCAGCCAACGGCGCAAAAGTACCAAAAACACACACACACACGCACACACAGATACACAGGGGCAGAGAGACAGAGCAGAGCATTGAGCCGTGTGGTATATGGCGCATCCATCCACCATTGGGTATATAGACTCACACACACACACACACACACAGGCACACACACACTCATACACTGAGAGAGTCGCTCTGTTTGTTGTTTAGTCGCGGCGCGTTCGTCGCATTTGCCCTAAGTGGCTTCTCATGTCCTTTTCAACAAGGATACGAAGAGCAGCACGACGACGACGACGACGACGTCGACAGCGGCAGCGACGGCAGCAGCAGCAACTGTGTGAGTGGCTCATTCAACCACCAACAACAAAAACCACCACCATTTCTCTCTCGCATATCCTTCGGCAGCCAAACAAGGCCAGCGCACAAGGGCCTGAGATAGCCTGCTTGCCGTCTCGCTTGCACGCGCAGCAGCAGCAGCAGCGCCCTACCACGACGAGTGCCCACTTGAGTGCCGCCTCTCTGTGTCTCATCTCACTCTCTGTGCGTGTGTGTGTGTGTGTGTGTGTGTGTGAGCTGCCATTGTGCCGCTCGAGAGGCCGCCGCCAGCCAGTCAGACAAGTCGCCGCACATTCCGCTTCATTTTCCTCATTCATTCATCGGAGCAGCGGATTGACCAGCCCGAACTGATGAGCTTGCTCCTGGCTGGCTGAGAAGGACCCTCTCCTGTCCGCTCCTGGCCTGCTCCTGCACTTGATGCTGTCAACAATTGCCCCGTCATTATATTGTATTTATCATTATCATCTCTCTCTGCAGAAAGAGACAGAGAAAGAGCGAGAGATTGAGAGGGAGTGAGAGAGGGTCTCCTTGGGGCAGAGGTCTCCCTTTAATGTCTCTTACTTGATATATGCCCAGATCCATTCAAGTGTACACGCAATCTGCCATTTATCCCCATGCTAATCTCTATTTGGACTCCATTTAACTCCATAAACCAATCGCAAATAGTCATTTTGGGATCCCAACTATACTAATCTATTTTTTCGAAACCAAAAATATTAGTTTAAGATATTTTTTCATATTCAAAAAAATTTTAGTAAACTTTAATCTAAAACTTGTAAGAAATCAGGTATATAATATACATATATTATACGTACAGAGTAAGACCTTCAAGAAAGACTTTATTACTTGTATAGAATACTGTCAGTTAGAAAAATATTCCAAGTTTCATTATTGTATCATCGCTCCTAACTAGTAAATTAATCTAATTACTTTTTAATTTTTCTAACCTTTTAACAGAATTTACATTTTTATGAATTTCTACCTTACTTAGACCGTATCGACTGACTAAATCCGAAGTAATACTTATACATATTATACCACACATTTTCAATCTATAGCTAAATGCTTATATTTGTTTCTATAAAATATTTCATATATCATGCAGGTGAAAATAATTACGAAAAAACGCAATAAATTGTTGTAGCTTAAAAACTGCACAAAATAATATTCAAATTAATTTTCAACGCAAATTGCGTGGCGTAAAAGGGGTGTATCGGAATTCCATAACAAACTTTGAGGCACTGCAGTACTTAAGAGTGTTCTCACCAAATTTCCGAACTCTAACTGCCTAAGTCTCTAAGATCTAGACGAATTGCCCCAAAAAATAACATAAAATCACATTTATATAGTACTATATTATAAAAGAAATACTCAAACACGCAATCGTTAGCAAATAGACAAAAAAAAACAAAACATTCTTATCGATTTTGTATAGCAAAAAGTGTTCGAGTGTTCTCGATATACTACCATATATGCATATCCAAAGTTGTTCCCTTTTAAAAGTCGAGTATCAAAACTCAAACTCGTGACTTGTCGAGGTACACTCAAGGGGGGAGGGGAGGGAAGGGTGCAAATTTAAAATTCGATTTCATGAGTAAACCCATGATTACCTCAGATCCTGCATAAGAACCTAGCTAACATACCATATAAGGAGGGAGTGAGACAGAGAGAAAGAGAGTCGAGTACATAGACTCGTACTATATATATATAAGTTGAGGGTGCTGGCGCTTTGTCTAACATTACGGCATACCACACCTACCAAGTGTAGGCGTGGCTGTCAAGGGGGCATTAGTGGAAGGGGGCGGGGGGAGGCTCTGCTCAAAAAGGAACATAATCAAAACGACCATTAGCCAAGTTGAACAATGCCGGGAAGGGGGAGGGGGGAAGTTTTAGCAATTGAAAAAAATGCCATGTGTATATAGCGAGATACCCCACATAGTATAGTAGACTATATACATATACTCTGCTATATGGAGTGTCTCGCTTTACATAACAAGCCTGGTCCCAGGCAGCGCCACTTCATGCTCGTTCATGGCTCGGATTACACATGGGAAAACGTTGGGAAAATGTGGGAAAAACACGCGCAGACACCTCACCTCGTCGCGCCGCAGGCCGCAGCGCACTGCCTCGAGGGAAATTACGTGTAATGCCGTCGGCGTTGCGTCGCAGTCGTCGCTGCTGCTGCTGCAAAGTGGGCGTTCTGCTGCTGGCCAATGGCAGCGCTGTGCAAGCGAGATGGCAATAGCGCGCACTTGCGCGCACCAAAAAAATTTCCCATAAGGACATAAAAGTGCAAAAAGGGAAATTTCCAGCACGCCCATTTTGAAAAAAGAGCACAGTGCGCGCGCCTGCAAGGGGGAGAGAGAGAGAGAGAGAGCGCGCTCTCTGTGTGTGCGTGCCTCGCTCTCACTCTCTGTGTGCGTGTGTGTGTGTGTGTGTGTGCGCCATTGTTATGCGCTTAATGATGATGTTGCATTTAACAATAGAAACAGCAGCGACAGCGGCAGCGGAGGCAGCGGCGGCGGCAGCAGCAGAGGCAAAAGTAAAAGCCTTTTAGCGTGTTGTTGTTGTTGTTGTTGTTGTTGTAGTTTTAGCTTCCGCAGGAAGTTTAAGTAGCCAGTCAGCAGCAACAAAAACAACAACAATGCACACATGTATCTTATATCTCAACGCAGCTCTAGCTGTATCTGTAGCTGCTGCTTTCAAATTACATGCAAATTCAATTGAATTTCTCGCATAAAACTAGTTTGGCCTTCCTGCCTTCCTGCCTGCCTTCCTTCCTTCCTTCCCATTTATTTATTTATTTTTCTACAACACTTCAGAATACTTTAACCCATTGTTGTTGTTGCCCATTTTGTAGTTCTGTTTAGGGTTAAGTAGCTCAATTGAATCGCCGCCGCCCCTTCAGCTCGTGTTGTTTCAAGGATTTTCTATTCTATTTTCGCATTTTGTTTATTTGCTTTTGCTTTATTCAAATGACAAAAACTTGTTCCCAATTAAACTGAACTTTATTCTGTGGGGTTCTTAAGTTGTTATCCTTCAGGTATTCAGAAAACATGATAAAATACCTTAAAATACTTTAAAATATATTAAAAGGTTCAAAGAGTGCGTTTATCAACACTGAAAGCGTTGGAAAGCTTCCAAAATGAAGCAGAAACAAACTCGCAATTATTTTCTGCACTTATGTAATTATGCGTTGCTTAGGTTGTTCTTTTTCAGAGTACACTCAGCTCATCAAAAGTAGAAGATTTAATTGTTGAACTTAAATAAAAATACATATAAGCCAATCTTAAATCGTTTACCAACACTGAAAGTATTGAAAAAGTTGAGTAAAGCGGCAGAAAGCAAATCAAACTGCATTCTGGGGTTTCTAACTCATTATCCTTCACCTTCCGCTAAGGTCATCAGTAGTAAAAGATAAATTATACGTAGAAACAAATAAAAATAACTGTACATGATTACGAATTTGTTTATCAACATTGTGAGCTAGGGACTATCTTGATCCTCCTCACATATATTTCACCATATTTAATTAGGTTTCATGATATTTACTATGTTCAAGTTTATGATTAGGGAAAATTTGCAACATAGTATGTGAAAAAACTTTAATGTTGATCCATAAAAAATCTTATCACGATAGGTAAAAACTTCCGTTTTCCATGGCACACCTCGTCTGGTGACTCGTGTTATGGTTTTTTTTCTTTCTCAAGATTATTTCTAATCTTGTTCTAGATTCTCCATATGCCATATGGGTACATGGGTATCTTTCCCTCTCACTCTCTGTCGCGCTCTCTGTTTGTGTGTGCTTTTTTTTTTGTTTAGGGGGGAAATTGCGTGTTCTTTCACAAGTACATACTTCCCCATAATCTAGATCTAATTACCTGTGTGCTTTATAGCGCCTTTTGATTTGATACTTTAATGCGGCTGTCTATAATAAACATGATAATTGATAAATTTCCCAAAAAAAAAAACGTTTTAGCAAGCAACGATTAATTGGCTTTCTGTCTCTCCCCCTCTCTTTCTATATCTCTATATCTCTCTCTCTCTCTAAGCAGCTGCTTCTCCAACTGAAGTGTGACAATGCGTAGGCCACTCAAACGTAGCGTATCCGAGAGATACAATTAACAACAATAACTCGACACAGCGAGTGCTAATGTTCTTGCCATACCCCCCCTCTACCCCCTCTATATGGCATATACAAATGCAATAAAATATATGTTAGAACTAGGTAGCTATGGTATGGTACAGAGGGGGAAAACCGCGCGACAATTTTGTTGTTTAACAGGGGCGGGCGGGATTTTTGGCTAACAACCCCAATTAAACGGTTCGTTGCGGCGGCTGCAGCAGCATGAGGCGTAAAAAATCACTGGCATCACAAATACACACTCATACACTCACGAATACACTCACATACAGCTGGATGAGTTGCGGCAAAGGTGTTTGCCAGCTTGAGTTACTTTGCAGCCATGACAGCGCTGCGGCGTGCCATGCACACCTTTACACACACACACACACACACACACACACACTCTCTCTCTCTCACTCTCTCCCTCTCTCAGGCATTCATTCAATTCTCGTTTATAGCCCAACAGCAGCCCGCTCATCCATTGTCATCCATTTTAATTTACCTTCCGGTTTTCCTTTCATTCTCTCACACACACACACACGCACTCTCTTTCGCTCTCCCTCTCTCTCTCTCTCTGTCTGCCCCGTCGCTCGTGTTGTCAATTGACGGCCATGACAATTTGGGTTCCAGATTCGTTGCGCGGAAGTGATTTACCCAATATTACTGACTTTGTTCCAAGGAGTTTCGAATAGGCGGAAATACCTCATTCAGCACAGTACCGGGTGTGTGTATGGAATACCCTCTATAGAGAGTGCATAGATACAGCAAGCCGGTCCCATTTGATTGATCTTGGGTTTGTTTAACAAGCCGGCCCCCGGTCAGTTAGCTGGCGTGATCTTTGTAACCATCTTTGCCGGCCTCTTTTTTTTTCCGGGTATCAGCAATGGGCGTTACCTCCTCTGTTCTTCTCTATCTTACAGATCTGTGTCCTACTTGAGGCCATTGATCTGATTCTCTGTGTAAATACAGCTGGATATCGGCAGCTGAAAAGATCTGCCTCGAAATGGGGCACGATCTAGGGGAATTATTTGGGCACTTCGTAGAGCCAACATAAATTGTCAGATCGAGAGAGAGTGCGATCAATCATGTTCTCTTTGACACTTGTAAGACAAATTATACCGAAAAGAATTGCAATGCCTTTCGAATAGAGCTAAGTAATAATAAACTGTGTAATACGATCGCTTTTGATCGTATAACTAACTTTAAATATGTATTATAACTTAAATATGTATTGTATAGTAAATATAACCTAACTTTATTTAATTTATTTTCAAATTAATTTAATTTCTCAGAGTTTCCTACTTTGTTTATACTTTATGATACTATCTATTCTATATGTTATTATACTTTTTACTTTTTTAATATCATCTTTTCTGATCGTTCGAGTAATGTAAAGAAGATCATTATATACTCCAGCCTAGACCATCTTTCTTGAATCAAACAACTTCTCCGAGCTTCTCTCAAATAAATAAACATCTGCTACCTATATCACAAAGTAAAATCTGTAGAATACCTTTCCAAGTGCCAGTTCTGCTCAGTTCGTCTAGGTTTGCCCTGTGACTTGAGATATTAATCAAACAAGGGCTTTGCAAAAACGATGCTGCTTATAGGAAAGTCTTGTGGGGCGATATAACAACAATCAATTAGCATTTGCCTAATATAATATCTTGAAAGTCTCTTCAGTCTTTTTTCAGTGTGTGACACAAATCGGATTAGGAAACTTTTCACACCATTGTCAGGGAGGTCAGAGAGGCTCTGTTAAGGAACTAAAAATCAGAAATGCAAAACGATTTGATGCGTACGGCTTACAGAATTTAGATAAATTACTTCCGACTTTGGATTGCCCTATCTGCCTATCTACATATCTGCCCAACCCTAACCCATGCCGACGGCTAATGCTGTTACATGGTCGTCTTAGTTTCATTGAAAGGACATCGACATCGACATCGTGGAGAAACGGATGTTGTGTACTCCACGATGAAGGAGGGTTTCGGGGCAGGGGAAGGGGTAGGGCTCTCTACATCGATTTCGAGTCAATGAAAACGCTAAACGATTCGAGGCAGGCAGCGCTGCATGGCACAAAGGGCGGGACAAGCTCATTGACTAATAAAAAACAAAGACAACAACAATGTGAGTGTGTCTGTGTGTGTGAGCCGGCTGTGAGCATCTAATTGTGTGTGTGTGTCTGTGTGTGTCATAAAGCAAACGGCCCAAAACCCAAACTTGACAAATGGGTTTGCGATGTGCCGTGTCCCACTGTGCCAATTTCCACTGTCAGCCAGCCAGTTGACCAGCTCAGTCAGCCCAATTGTCTGGCACTTCCTCTCTCTATCTCTCTCTCTCTCTCTCTCTGTGCGCGCTCACTTCCTACTTCCTTCGCCACGGGGGGGTCGAGGCGGCGATGCGCACTCGCAAGATACATTCGCAATTTATTTCAAATGCCAAGCAATTTCAATTGCAATATTCGAGACATGAATGAATGAATGAATGAATGAATGGCACAGCAGCGTGCTAAAGGTATTTTACACACTCCACACACACACACACACTACACACACTACACACACCTTGCCCATGTTTGTGGTATTGTCTTGGATTTTTGTGCACTCGCCAAGGGATCATTAGGCCAAATGCAGGCGGAAAGTTGGTTTGGTTTTACCCCATTTCAATAGTTTTCTATAGTTTGTAGCTCTTTGATTTTATGATATGGTATGTCTCTGGCTTGGCTAAGTGATATACAACTTTTTGCATAGTCAGCATTAACAGCCGCTTGAATATAGCTAGGTTTGTCTGTATGAACGCGCATAACTCTGAGACTGAAAGAGCTAGAGCCGGGAAATTTGGTGACAATACTTATATTTAGCACAGTAATTGCGAGTAGGTTTCAAAATTCCGCTAACGCCTTTATAAATCGATAAAAATCGAGCTAGAACGTGACTTTTTCACTGTGATTGGAGTAGTAAACATAAATACCTCATATTATATGATAATTTCACATATTTCATAGGGAACATTGAATTTCAGTTTGCTACCTTCACTCCGCAGCTGGTACCATCGCATTGCATGTTGCATGCTGCAGTTGCAGTTGCAGGTGGAGTTCGCAGTGACCGTGTGACACTTCAGCCAATCACATGCTTCATTATAGGCCCATCAAAGCGAAGAAGCAGAAGAATGGCTAGGGTGTGGGGCCCCACATGGGTGTACTAGATGCAAATTTCATTGGGTTATTTTCACATTCACATGCGATGCCTGCGAAGCCGGAGACAGTCGGGCGGCTGCCTGCCTGCCAAGTTGGCATTAAATGTCACAAAGTCACGCGTCGCTTCGCGTCGCGTCGCTTCAACTCGAAAGCTGTGCAACATTTTGTTAAATGTATCAATTTCTGTTTCTGATTTGGCCCAAACTGTCGCCGTTTCGGCCAAGTTTCGGCGGAACCTTGCATGCCGCGTAGACAGTATGGGGACAGAGCAGGACAGTAATAGCAACAGCTACAGACAGGAACAACAACAACAACAACAGGAACGAGAACAACATCGAAAAGAATCAGCAGAGCGACAACAATGACAGACGGCTACGATGGCAAGTGGCCGCTTTGACAGCGTCGTTTTAGCCAGCTCAAATGTGAAGGAAAAACCCAACAGCCGAAAAAAAAGAAGTAGTACGACGGTGACAGTTCGGCTAGTGATGTGTCCCGACCAGGGTTGTCGAGCTGCCACAATTTACTGAGAGTTGCAGCCACATGTCCTATGGAGACTCTAGTATGGAAAACTTCGTCAAAAATCATCAGATTTCCTTAAAAGAAAACTCTTTATCATTTATTTCGCCTCTAGATTGATTCTGCATCAAAATATTATGAATCTAGAATTTTCAAAAATTTCGAACTTCCATATAACTTCCATGTTAACTACATGCTTAATTTCAGTACCCCTATAAAGCTTATAGTATGGAAAACTTCTTGAAAAAATGATCAGATTTCCTTGAGAGAGGACTTTTTATACATTACTTAGGCTCCAGATTAATTCTGCACTAAAATATTATGAATCTATAATTTTTAAAAATTTTGAAATTCCATGCAAGATTTTGAGACCCCTTTAAGATCCTTCCAAGCCAATAAATTCGAAAAAATAATCCGATACCTTAAATTTCATATAGTCTGTAGTAAACTCGACAACCCTAGGCGCAGTGCCTCCGCGACTTAACGTTAATATTTGCCTCGAAAAAAAATACATCAAGAAAGAAACAATTTGGGCGCAAAAAAAGAAATACATATATAATACAAATGATCTCGCGTAAGGGGCGTATTAAACGCATTCAAAACATGCAACTTGCCACACTTAACTGAAGGTAGAGTATATCGTTTATACTAAATCATAAAGATATAATATTTAAAGCAATGTAAAAACTGAAAGAATCCAAATAAAGAAAACCAGCTAGTTAGTTTTAAAATATATATTTTCAAGTTGGAGAATATTTTTAATTATTTGCTTAGCTCTAACGTTGCTTAAGGGTATTCATAGTTCGTGGCATGCCTCAAACAAAAAAACTTCTGGCTATTCGTGTGTGTTTTGTTTACTTCCTGGCTCATCCGACGACGCGTCGTCAACATGTGCACACATTCCCAGGAATTTCGAAGCTTTCGATTTTTTTTTTTTTTTTTTTTTTTTTTTTTTTTTGGAGTACGTTCAACTTGACTGGCTGCGTTTCCGAATTGCGTTTAGTAACGCTACGCGACGTTGTCTACTCTTTTTTATTTTATTACCTCTCTACTACTCGTTTCAGCCTACTCTTCTTGTTTTATTAATAAAACAAAAACGAGCAGAACCAAAAAAAAAAAAAAAAAAAATGGTATCATCAAATAAAATTATGTTTTCGAACTTCATATTTCAGGGCGCCAGACAAGTGCATAGCGTGTCCTTTTCAACTCCAAAAAACAAGTGCGCAACGCGCTGAAGAGCAGCAAAGAGGGGGAGGGAGAGAGAGAGAGGAGAGCTAGAACTCCTACCCATCGAGTTTCATATTTATTTTAATCTATTTCCATTTGGAAAAGAGTTGAGTTGGGCTTTCGAGTACGAATTGGAGTATTATTATTGATATATTATTGCCTATCTATTTTTTTTAGCTTCTCTTTCTGTTACTATGTGTGTGTTTTTTCTTTTTTTGTTAGGATAACATCAACTTATCGCTTGTGTTTTGTCATTTTTGTGCAAAACCAAAACAAGCAAATCTTCAATTAAAATTATTTTTGGATTAAAGAAAAATAAAAAAGAAACACAAACAATGCCAGAGAAATTGCGAAAGATCTTTGAGGCAACCTGTGCCCCGTGGAACCTGTGCTGAGACCGAAAAACATCAATGAAAAACCCGAGATGAATAACCAACTGGGATACGAAACTGGGTACAGGGAGCAGCGGCACAGTGTGCAGAACAACAACGAAAATAGCATGAAATAAAATACAAATAAATAGAATTTGCTTTTATTTGGCAAACAGCATTATCCGAGATTATCCGAGGGTTCGATGCAACGATTATGGACAAACCCAATTAAAGTAAAATTTGTGAAACTCACTCGCTCTGCCTCACTCCACTACCCCTCTCTCTCTCTTTCTCTCTCTGCTCTGTGTCTGCCTGTGCCTGTGCAGAGGCCTCTCTGCCCGGGATGTGTGATTTTCCAAACGATTTCACTAAACATGTGTTTTGGTTTTCGTAAGTGCAGCCGTAAAAACCCCGTCCAGGTCCAGTACAGTGTGCCAAAAATGCGAAAGGTGACAAAGTGGAAATAATGCGCATTGTTAGCCATCGTCGTCCCTCACCTTTTGCCTCTGTCGGGCTTATCACACATGCCCATGGTGGGCATGCGATCCTGACCAGTTCCATTGAGTACTCTCTCTCACTCTCCCTCTCTCTCTCTCGCTCTCTCTCTCTCTTTGAGATCGTCACAATGCCGTAACATTGGCTTAGGCCAGGGCTGTATGTTGGTGTGAAAATCAGGGACTTAAGACGGTAGATCAACGCGAAGGAAGTGTATATAGTAGTATATATAGTATACGGTAAGGCATCGGCACAATTTCATTATGTTATGCCATGCTATTATTGATTGATCCCCTTAAACTTGCCGGATCTATTGAGATTTTGGTTCTGCTATCGGTCTCTTCAGGGATCTCTCTCTCTCTCTCTCTCTCTCGCGTCACGCTCCCTTCTTGTGTTTTCTTAGCTGATTTAAAATCAAATTGTTTTTAATTACCGCACCGATTTCTAGGAAGTGTTTGGACAGTTTCATTGAGGTCTAGTGCAGTGGAACATGTGCAATTTGAGGATCGATAAGGCTGTGAACAGTCACAGTGAGTTTAGCGTGTAAATAACTTGTGCAATTAAGCAGATATCCCAATCAAACTCGAGGGTTCTTTAGCTATATGTATTTACTACCTGCTAAGCAAATTTCATCAAAATTGGAAAAGCGATTCTAATAATACAACCGAAGTAGTACTCAAGTGCAGTTTATAAGCTTCGTCATCGGCATTCCTTATTATGTTGTTTACGGCAATTTTAGATTAGGTTCAACTGAATACTCGTTTCAGTTAAGAGAGTCATAAATATTGTCTATAAGCTGGGGGGGACTTGAAATTTATATTTGCCGTCGGCATTTGAGAAACACTCATCCCCCAACTTATTGAACCCGAAGCAGGCACAGTCTCTCTCTCTTACTATGATCATTATCCCGGCGTTACATATATCATATATGAATTTTGAAATGTAAATTAGAAATTGGAAATGGGAAATGCGAGATGGGACTTACTCGTAGACGTGTTTGTTGTACTCGTAATCCGGCTGCATGCAATAATCCTGTTGATATACATTATTTGTATAATAGCTGCAATCCTCGAAGTAACCACAATTCGGATTATAATTGCTCATAATTAAGACCGTTTCCAGTTCACGTTACTCCAGTTCTTATTATTGTTGTTGTTTTTTTTTTTGTTAGCGTGTTGCCACAGGGATAAGCAACAAATTTGGTTGAATAAAATCAAAAAAACAAAAAACAAAAAAACCAGAGCAAGGGGTCGGAATTGGGCCGGGTTTCGGTGCTGTTCGGTTCGGTTTTGGTTCGTATTCCCCACTTCAATTAGGTTGATTCGAATCAATTATTCCTTAAGCTTGCTGGCAATTATTTGCACGAATCGGATCGGTTTTTAATGCGCGATCACTTTTTAATTTGTGTACAATAAACTAAGTTAACCTAAGACAACCTGAGTGGGTCGGGTCGTTCTCAGTTTCGTTCACAGTGACAGGCGAGAGTCACGGTTTCGGTTGTTTCACGTCACGGGCTTGTCACTTCACTTTGGCTGCGCGTCACGTCACGTCACGGCACGAGAGCTTCGCAAATTGATTTATTATTTAATTCCGAATAAAAAAAAAAAACAACAACTAATTCATTTATGACAAGACGCTTTTATGACTCTCGTTTTGGGCTCTGCTCGGCTGCGGTATACTCTGCTTTCGCACTTGACAATTGTCGATGATGATTGCCGATTGAAGATAGACACTGATTGACTGACCGATTGATTGACTGATTGACTGACTGATTGACTGATTGACTGATTGACTGACTTGACGACGTTGAGCTGCCTTACATTTTCCTGCTTTGGCCGGGAGCTTGTTGTAGCGGTGCGGTGCGCGCGCTTTTGACTGCTGCCGTTGCGATTTCAATAAGCCATAAAAATGCCATCGGGGGCCCCAGCGGACCCGAGCGGACGCCGCTGCTGCCGCTGTCCACTTCACGCACTTGCGACGTCGCGACGCGCTGCTGCTGCTGCTGCTGCTGATACCGTTGCTGGGTGATAGCGCGATATCAGCAGCGGTACAACTAACTAGGCTAAAACAAATCGGCCAATGTAGTAGATGCGCAGGCGTGCTCTCTCTCTCTCACACACATTTAGTCTCCCTCTCTCTCTTTCGCTCACTGGGAATTCGCAACGATCGACGATCGCGTCGCAACCTTCTGCGATTTCTTGACCCGCTGCGTTTTCTGAGGCTCTGCGTCCAACGGACACTGACGAACTGGGGGCCAGGCGCGTTGCCTGTGTGTGGATCAACACACGGCGAGCGAGACAGCTATAGAGTGAGAGAGTGGGACAGGGAGAGAGGGAGAGGGCGAGTTGGACACTTTAAATGCTACAACAATCACTTATTAAAGTCAAATAGGTATTAAACAAAAAGGTAGAAAAAACGAAGTTAAACAAATATAAATAAAGCGCACAAGAACATCGACAGCGCATATCGATAATGTGTGTGCGTGTGTGTGTGTGTGTGTGTGAGATATGGCCTGCATATGCATACGTGCAGAGTCGCAGCGAGAGATACACTACGCTGCAGCAGATACTTGGATATAGATACAGATACAGACAGGCAGGCAACGGGCCAGAGATATTTGTATTTGTTTTTGTACCCTTTTCGAAACGATTTGCTGCAGCGGCACAGTGGTTGCAGGCAGCGCAAAAAAGTGCACGAATTAAAACATGTTTGTCTGTATGAACGCCTATAACTCGGAGACCAGAAGAGTTAGCGCTATGAAATTTGGTGATAATATGTATTATGTGCGTATATATTGTTTACAAATTTGATCATACTTGTAAATTAATATAAACTAGTTTATTTTTGCTTAAACATTGATTTTAGCTACTTTTCGTACACTAAAGTTTCTAGAGCCCTTGCACCACTGTCACTACTCAAAGTACTCAGCTCTGGTATCCCCAACACGTACTCTATCTTACCATATATATTGCAGTTCGAACGGGAATCAATATAATACCAAATGATATTACTATTATGATGATTATGTGGCGCATACATATGTTTGTTGAGAAAACAAACACACACACACAAACACACATATAGTATCGTAGTGCCCCTGCAGGGGGCACTCGTAAAACTTCCGTAACTCCCGTAAGTTCGGAGTGCAGTTGTCGTATATGTAGTAGGGTAGCCACAAGAACTTACAACAATTGTATTTGTACAAAAAAAAAAAAAAAGAAACTCGTTGCGATAACCATTCGCTCCATGATATGTAGTGCTGCCCCCTTTGCAAGCTGTGACAACCTACATAGGGTATGGTTGGGTATGGTGCGATGGGAGGGGGCAGGAGTAGGGGGTTGGAGTAGGGCATAAGGTAGTCGCATTTGTTTGTTTCCCTTTATGAGTATTGAAATTTTGATATGTACTTACGATCAATGATTACGATTAAGCTGCACTCGCTCTACCAGTGTGTGTGTGTGTGTGTATGAGTTGTCTCTGGGTTGCTGTGTGTGTGTGTGTGTAGTGCAGCTTATCGGGTTAACCGGTAGCCCTGTTTCGCTTTTGGTTTTGGAGGCGACGACACAATCTCGGGTTGTTATCGCGCTTTTGACACCTCAACAGATATACCAGATCACACACACATATATATACATATATACCTCATATATATGTGTATACATAGGGTATATATTTGCCTGCTGTCATATAGGGCGGCCCCCAAAAGCAGGCAACTGCGCCATGGTCTGTATTTGCATCTCGTTCGCACCCAAGAGCGCAAGTGTCACAACGCACAGATATCAGATAACACTCTGGTACCACTGTGCGAGCACTGTGCGCCACTTATCGATGCCACTGTCTATGTGGATAGAACATTCTACCGACTCACTCTGCCAGCTTCTGTCTGGTCGCCTTCACGATCGGTCGCCTGTTCGTCTAGTTTGGCGGGGATTGTAAATCTTTTGAGAATCGTTGGATGGGATTTGCCTGAGAGGGAGATCAGTTGAGGAATCTCAGCCAAAACCTCGAGAAGACACACTTGTGGCGCCTTATCAGCTCCGCCTTGGCGCTCTGCCCGCTGCAGGTGTTCAACAATTTGTCAGCGATCCTCAAGTGCATTTCAAAGTTGTTCTGCCTACCCCTACCCCACTATCTCTATCTCTATCTGTATCTGTATCTGTCGAACTGTATCCGTATCTGCTGTGAGCACACAGTGTGCACATTCTGTAAGTGCATTATTTGTTGTCGTGTTGTTGTTTTTCTGTCGACGCTCGACGGTGGCCACTTGGAATTCAAAATGCACTTTGGAAAGTTTGTAGACCAAGCTAAAAAAAAAAAAAAAAACAAGTAGAAAAACAAGTAGAAAACAATAACAAAAACAAAAATCAATGTGCAGGAAGAAACAGTTATCGCACGGGCTGTCGCAAGTCTTGATAACTAACGCGGTTACCCTAGAATCACCGTATCGAGGAAAAAACCAAGTTAAGATCTGCTTGGGATTTTCCAAAAGACTTTGATGGATCCTAAGCAAGTTAGTTTGACAAAATTGCGTTGCAATTTGGGAATATATTTTATACGAAATTAAAACTATTATAATCGGCAAATTTCGGAAATTCCCCCACAAATTTAGGCACAAGTTTTTCCATTTGCAGTACCCAACATTAGCTGCATTTATCTCAAGGAAACTACTTGGTTAAGATCATTTTAGAATTTTTCAAGTCTGTTAGGGTTCTTAACTATATAATCCACTAAAATATTTTGATCAAATAAATAAGATATATATATTTTTTATTTTACCAACAGAACCGCTGAAATTCCTTCTATAGTTTTCCCATTTGCAGTGGCACAACCCTATCGTATTATAGTTTATATAGGGAAAAGGTGGCATTTATCACGCTGCACTTTTGTCCCAAAGTCGTGATCTTTATCTATGTCTATGCCGTGCTCCACATTGTGGCTACACAAATCGATCATTTGTGTGTTTATACTCGAGTAGGTGAGTTACCCATACAATCGTATTCATAGCTCTGCTCTGTCGCTCTGTCGACTCATATATCAAAATGTACGTCAATTTTCATGCTTCGGACACTTGATAGACTGAAGTGCTTTACATTGATTTCACGTACACCTCGTACAGTTTCAAGTGATTTATTGTAAAGGCTTGTTCGTGCACTCCAAGTTGAAACTCATAATGAGCACACATCATAATCAACGTAAGCGCGGCGGCATAGGAATCGCCTCATTAAGTGCCACACCAGAGAGTGAGCCCTTCCTGCCCCCCACCCCGTCCCCGTATACACCCTTGCAGAGAGCAATATTACAAAAACACTCATAGATTACATAGATGTCAACTAGTTGCGATAATTGCGACTATTTTTGGATTTACCTCCCAATTGACAATCGATGAAGGACGCGCACATAACACACACTATTCAGTATATTATATAGATAGATAGATAGATAGTACTGGCATTTCCGATGTGCAGTTTACAGATCCTATGAGTATTTAATTTAGCAAATTTAATTAAAATATTTCTATGATATGATATATGTATGATCTTAACATTAGGGGCGGTTTTTATAACAAGCATCATATATTTAAGAAAACTCATGTCATTTAAGGCACACTCAGTGGAACGATTAAAATACTCTGCCCTGCACTGAAGAATGTTATATATATAGCCAAATATATGTCACATATTATTATAGCAAGCATTTAACCATGATAGTATAGCTGAATTTATAAAGCGTCTGTGCTGAAGTCTCCAGGCAAATGAGTCTTATCAAGCGGGTAATAAATGGAATTACGCTCGATCGATCGATCGTGTTTCTTTCATTCTATTTTTCAAATTCATAATAAATTTCGCTTTTTCATCGTTGGGCGGTAACAATCAGAAGTACGGGTTGTTATATATGACCCGATTGGCAGGAAATTCGAAAGGTGCCATTAAATAAATCATAATAATCTGTTGAGTCGAAGGGTATTATTAAAATACTTTAGCTCAATGGGTTTATCAGGTATCGCTCTACCCATGGGGGGTTCGCACTTAAGTGAGTCTCTGGGAGGAAGTGAGTGAGGAGAGAGAGAGAGAGAAAAACAATGGGGCCCATTGGTGGAATTTGTTTTCTGTTATTTTATTTTATTTATGCAAAATATTTCGAAAAGGAACACAAAAATTCAAAATTAAATAATATATATGATTATACAATGAAAATTGTTTTATTTGCCATTTGGTTTTTTGTTTTGTTTTGTTTTATTTTTGGTTTTGCATTTTTTTTTTTTTTTGGTTTCATTTCTCCGCTTACGTTTTATGTTTGGTTTTTGTTCTTCTTCTTTTGCATTTTGCATTCTTGTGAAACATTTTACAATTGTTATGCATAATTTGTCATGGCTTTCCTTTTGTTTTTCGCTTCTGGCTTTTCATTTTCTTTTCTTTTTTGTGTATTCTGCGTCTGCTTTCCGATAATTTCTTTTGCATTTTGCTTTGCTGCCCACGGACAAATTTATTTATTTATTTATTTATTGAAAATCAGCATCAATTGCGATGGCTTCGGGGGCCGACAGGGACGCCCAGCACAACGCACAATGCACGTTCCCATTTAATAATAATATATATAGCGTACAATTATTGTTGCAATTACAATTGTCTTGAGTACATTTAATATTTAAGTTTATATGTTTCCATTTCGAACCTATGCAAAAAATCATAGTTGTTGACAAAAAGAAGTACATGTTCGCTTTTTCTGCTTTTCTTTGGTTTTCCATTTTGCATTTTCTTTTTTTTTTTTTTTTTCTTTTGTTATGATGAGACTACGACAAAAACACATGCGACTTATTACACGTTTTGTTTTTTTTTTCCATATATTTTTGTGTTTGTATTTTTTTTTGGTTTTTTTGTAGTTTTTTTTTTGTTTTTGCATTTTGTTTACGTTTGCTTTTAGATTTTTGTGTAAATTTTCTTTTATGATATTTTTTACGTTTATTTTTTATGTTTAATTTTATTTACGCAGGACGGGGTTTATTTCTTACACATTTGCATTTTTTGCTTTCATTTTCTCTTTCTTTTCATTTACTTTTGTTTTGCTCACTAAGTGTAAATATCAATTGTGTTTTTTTTTCGCTTTTGTTTTTTGTGGTTTTTAATTTATATATATATATGTATATATATATGTATATATTTTGTCGTTTTCATATATATATATATTTATATATAATAATGAATAAATTAAAAAATATTCAAGCTTTTACTAGTTAGATTTTCATTTACGTGGTGTGGGAGTGAGTGTGTGAGTGAGTGTATGAGTATTTTTGTTACTTCTCTAATACTCTTTATCTCATGTGTGTGTGCGTGTGTGAGAGAGGGAGAGGAAGCAGCAACTGCCACATAGAATATCTTAAGAATTCGCATCTCTCTTCTGATCATCTCACTCTCCCTCTCAGTTTGTCCAGGGACTGAGTATGTTATATAGCGTATGCTTATTATGTATAGCAACAAATCGAGTGAATAACAAAAAAAAATTGTTGTATAGGCGGTTATCTTGGATTGCTTGGAGCCTAGGAAAGCTTTACTATATATATGCCTGAAGCATCGTTCGATCAATGTTTGCGCATTTGGTTAGAGAGAGAGGTTATGAAATAGTTTGTGTCACAGCAATACTTTTTGTAGGGGGAGGGTTGTGTGTGTGCGTGTGTGTATGGGTAATGCAAAAAATAGATATACCATAAGGGAACACAAGGGAAAGAGCGAAAGAGATAAACGAATGCAAACTGAGCAAAAAGAAATAGAAATCGAGGCTGATCTATAATTGTTTGCTATGTAGTATATATACGCATATATAATTCACATATATAAATATATATGCTACACATATGTAGGTATACACATACATATATATATATATACATATATATATTTAGATATATTCCATATAGTCACTTGCTTAGGTATACAAATAAAGTTACAAACTTTGGTTTATAGCAAAAAATGTACTACAAATTACATTTATATAAATTGGATTTGCTCGTGTCTGACTAGCTCTGTGTGTATGTGTGTGTGTGTGTGTGCGTGTGTGCGTGTGTACGTGCTGTTTTATTTAATAACAGGGCGTCTCGAATCTAGCAGCATTTGGCCCATACACACTCGTTCAATATTTGCCAAGCAATCGAGCTGAGAAATTAAACTAGCAATTTCTAATGGTTTATCTCTCACGCTGTCGATTGCCTCGATGCCGCCGCCTGCCGTTCCCGTCTCGCCCCGTCCCTATACGACTGTCCCGAAGTGTAGCGAGCAGCTTTACCTTGTGTACGCGCGTGTGTGTGTCTCCTATTTGTGTGTGTGTGTTAAAATTGCCCGTAATTGTTTTGCTGTGCATTGTGCAAGCGGCTTGAAGAGCAGCAGAACTTGAGCTGAGCCCTGAATACACGTTCGAGTACCCGTTTTGCTGTTCACATGATAATGATATACTATGTATGTATTATTGACACAGCAAATAGCTGGCGTCATCATCATCGGTTCATCGATTTGACTAATTTAACACAATCAATTTTGATATGAAAACAAATACGTAAAACAAATTGCCCAAAACACATTCTGCTGCATACTTCCAGGGGCAGGCAGCTCGCTTGCCTGTGTGTGTGTGTGTGTGTATCTGCGTGTGCCTGTGTGTGTGTGTGTGGCTCGAAAAGAACAAAAACCAGTTACAAAATACTTGGGAAAATGTCCTAACAGAGCTCTATTGCAAATAGTTTTGTATTTTTCTTGCCTTTTTTCATTATTTTTTCTGCTTTTGTGTATTTTGTTTTCTCTTTCTTGCTTTATATGCTGCATTGGTTTTTGTCTTTTTCATTACGTTTTATATATTCATTTTACTTAGTGTTGCCTTACTAGCTGAGTTTTTTTCTTTTTTTGTTTTTGCTTTAATCGGGTCTTGTGTATAGATACATAAATACATTTATGGACATTTTGCGTTTGCGTTTTGCTTTTGCGTTTTTGCGTTTGCGTTTTGCATTTTGCGTTTTTATTTATTTTGTTTTGTTTTTCATTAAATATATTGTATATATATATATATAATTTGTTGGTTTTGCTTTGCCTCTTGTCTGCCATATATATAGCTGTATATATGTGTGTATATACGTATATATATATATGTATATATATGTATAGAGATTAGTACGCGTAGGTAGCTCTTAGGTTCACATGTGTCTGTGTCGCTCTGTGTGTGTGAGAGTGTGTATGGGTGTGTGTGAGTGTGTTTGCTTACGTATTTTGCCGGCTGCTGTTGCTTTTCTACTTGATTTGCAGCTGCGAAGCCATTTTAAAGAGAATTTTGCATGCTGCGCTGAAAAGTATGCTACGTTTTTTTGCTTGCTTGTCGTGTGGGCTGTGTGTGCCTGTGTGAGTATCGCTGTGTATCTGTGTGAGTGTGTGCGTTACGAATGTCTCCACAATTGATTTGCCAGCACAATCATTTCATTTCACTCTCGATCTTTCGATCGTTTGCCGCTTTTCGATGAGTTTATTGTTCAATACTTTTCCCTTTACTTGTGTGTGTGTGAGTTCCCTCATAGGTATGTGTGTGTGTGTGTGTGTGTGTGGGTGTATGTGTGCCTGCTATTTTCCATTTGAATTTTTCATTTTTTAAGCATTTTCTTAAGTTCAGAGTGTGAGAAAGGGTAGAGAGCTAGAGAGATGTTTGTTTTTCTTTTGTTTTTTGTTTCTTTGTTTTTTGTTTTGTTTACTGCATTTGTTAAACATTTAAATACTTAAATTTAATTGCTTGCTTTATATTCTTGCCTTGCTTTCATTAATTTAATATATAGATGCATTACATTTCACGTACGCGTTTTTTGCGGAACTGCGCTCCTTTTAGACGAAAAAAAAATCTGCTTTCTGTTTTCTCATTTAATGTTAATTTCATTTACGCTTTCTTTGTTTTCTTCTTCTTACTTCTTTCATCTTCTTCTGCTTATGCATCTGCATCTGCATTTTAATGTTATTTTGTGTGTGTTCTCTCGCGTTTCTTATTAACGACGCACCCGTTGGGCAGCCCCTTCTACTGCATTGTTTAGTGTTGCTTTTTGCGCTTTCTTGCTCTGCTTCGTCTTCTCTCTTTGCTATTTCTTGTTATTTTATTATTCATTTACTTCTTTTTATTTTTATTTTTATTTGTTTGTGTGTTTGTCTTTCTCTAGTTGTTTACTCTTTCACTTCGAAATATTTGTAGGTCGGATTCTCGTACCCGTTGATCTGCATGTTGGGCACGATCTTCTCCTCCTGCACGATGGGGTGATGTGTGGTTACATTCTGCAAGTATGAAAGAGATGAGTATTTGGCGACACGGAAGTGAGAGAGAGAGAGTGAGAGAGAGCGAGACATATGTATGCATGTACACACTGATAGGTTTCATTTCTGTTGGAATCGCGGATATTTGCAGGACCCTTGACTGGAGCTACATAACTTTCTTAAAATTCAACCGATATTCTTTGGGTAAAGCATTTTATTCATGGTCTTAGCTTTAGAATAGAATGGCTTCATAATATTTTTAATTTTAAAAATTAAAAAAAAAATTATTTTTGTGATTTTGGTAAGGGTCCCCCCTGTTAATTTTTCAGAAAAATTTTTTTTCAAAATTTTAAATCGCCTGCTTTTACTTTTAATCGATAGCGGAGGTCTTAATTAGTATAAAACAAGTGTTTAAAAGTGTTTTAGAGGATACTTAATTTTTGGCCAAAAATCATGTCAAAGTCGACTAAAAATTTGACATGTAAGAACCTTGACAGACCCAGTATCCTCACTTTCCTCACTTCATAACTTTCTTAAAAATCAACCGATTTTCTTCAGGTAAAGCATTTTTTTCATGGTTTTAGCTATAGAATAGAATGGCTTTATAATTTTTTCAATTTTAAAACATAAAAAAAAAAAATATTTTTGTGATTTTGGTAAGGGTCCCCCCTGTAAGTTTTTCAGAAAAAATTTTTTCAAAATTTTAAATCGCCTGCTTTTACTTTTAATCGATAGCGGAGGTCTTAATTAGTATAAAACAAGTGTTTAAAAGTGTTTTAGAGGATACTTAATTTTTGGCCAAAAATCATGTCAAAGTCGACTAAAAATTTGACATGTAAGACCCTTGACAGACCCAGTATCCTCACTTTCCTCACTTCATAACTTTCTTAAAAATCAACCGATTTTCTTCAGGTAAAGCATTTTTTTCATGGTTTTAGCTATAGAATAGAATGGCTTTATAATTTTTTCAATTTCAAAACATAAAAAAAAAATTTATTTTTGTAATTTTGGTAAGGGTCCCCCCTGTACCTTTTTCAGGAAAATATATTTTTCAAAATTTTAAATCGCCTGCTTTTACCTTTAATCGATTGCGGAGGTCTTATTTAGTATAAAACAAGTGTTTAAAATTGTTTTAGAGGATACTTAATTTTTGGCCAAAAATCATGTCAAAGTCGACTAAAAATTTGACATGTAAGACCCTTGACAGACCCAGTATCCTCACTTTCCTCACTTCATAACTTTCTTAAAAATCAACCGATTTTCTTCAGGTAAAGCATTTTTTTCATGGTTTTAGCTATAGAATAGAATGGCTTTATAATTTTTTCAATTTTAAAACATAAAAAAAAAAAATATTTTTGTGATGTTGGTAAGGGTCCCCCCTGTAAGTTTTTCAGAAAAAATTTTTTTCAAAATTTTAAATCGCCTGCTTTTACTTTTAATCGATAGCGGAGGTCTTAATTAGTATAAAACAAGTGTTTAAAAGTGTTTTAGAGGATACTTAATTTTTGGCCAAAAATCATGTCAAAGTCGACTAAAAATTTGACATGTAAGACCCTTGACAGACCCAGTATCCTCACTTTCCTCACTTCATAACTTTCTTAAAAATCAACCGATTTTCTTCAGGTAAAGCATTTTTTTCATGGTTTTAGCTATAGAATAGAATGGCTTTATAATTTTTTCAATTTTAAAACATAAAAAAAAAAAATATTTTTGTAATTTTGGTAAGGGTCCCCCCTGTACATTTTTCAGGAAAATATATTTTTCAAAATTTTAAATCGCCTGCTTTTACTTTTAATCGATAGCGGAGGTCTTAATTAGTATAAAACAAGTGTTTAAAAGTGTTTTAGAGGATACTTAATTTTTGGCCAAAAATCATGTCAAAGTCGACTAAAAATTTGACATGTAAGACCCTTGACAGACCCAGTATCCTCACTTTCCTCACTTCATAACTTTCTTAAAAATCAACCGATTTTCTTCAGGTAAAGCATTTTTTTCATGGTTTTAGCTTTAGAATAGAATGGCTTTATAATTTTTTCAATTTTAAAACATAAAAAAAAAAATATTTTTGTAATTTTGGTAAGGGTCCCCCCTGTACATTTTTCAGGAAAATATATTTTTCAAAATTTTAAATCGCCTGCTTTTACCTTTAATCGATTGCGGAGGTCTTATTTAGTATAAAACAAGTGTTTAAAATTGTTTTAGAGGATACTTAATTTTTGGCCAAAAATCATGTCAAAGTCGACTAAAAATTTGACATGTAAGACCCTTGACAGACCCAGTATCCTCACTTTCCTCACTTCATAACTTTCTTAAAAATCAACCGATTTTCTTCAGGTAAAGCATTTTTTTCATGGTTTTAGCTATAGAATAGAATGGCTTTATAATTTTTTCAATTTCAAAACATAAAAAAAAAATTTATTTTTGTAATTTTGGTAAGGGTCCCCCCTGTACCTTTTTCAGGAAAATATATTTTTCAAAATTTTAAATCGCCTGCTTTTACCTTTAATCGATTGCGGAGGTCTTATTTAGTATAAAACAAGTGTTTAAAATTGTTTTAGAGGATACTTAATTTTTGGCCAAAAATCATGTCAAAGTCGACTAAAAATTTGACATGTAAGACCCTTGACAGACCCAGTATCCTCACTTTCCTCACTTCATAACTTTCTTAAAAATCAACCGATTTTCTTCAGGTAAAGCATTTTTTTCATGGTTTTAGCTATAGAATAGAATGGCTTTATAATTTTTTCAATTTTAAAACATAAAAAAAAAAATATTTTTGTAATTTTGGTAAGGGTCCCCCTGTACATTTTTCAGGAAAATATATTTTTCAAAATTTTAAATCGCCTGCTTTTACTTTTAATCGATAGCGGAGGTCTTAATTAGTATAAAACAAGTGTTTAAAAGTGTTTTAGAGGATACTTAATTTTTGGCCAAAAATCATGTCGAAGTCGACTAACAATTTGACATGTAAGACCCTTGCCCCATGTAATACTTGAATGGCCCTTAATCAATAATATCGATAGTATTGATAGTTTTTTATCGATATTAGGTATTCTAAGCTTTTCCAACACTATTGAAGAGTGTTATACAAGCGTGTTTGACAACTGTTATACGCTATCACAGAAATGAGACCTGGGAAGCGCGTAGGGTTTGGCATTAGGGGGATATGTAGACCATTTTCTCCCCCCCTTCCCAATTCATACCTGATCCACCTCAATGAAGCCCTGCGCATGCGGCGAGCGTGATGTTCGCCATTTGGCAACGGCCACGCCCACAAAAACAGCCGCCATTAGGGCAATGCCGGCAAAGGAGAGCGTGAAGTAGACATTGCGTCCCTCCTTGGACGCGTGCGCGTGCGCAAATTCACGGCGCAGCGAGAAGCTCTGCAATGAGAACGAGAGAGGATACGCTTTAGGCAGATGCGGCTGGATGCGGTCGCGTCGCAGCTCAAATACCGATTCACGATGGCCCAGATCGTGGGTCATGAAGTGCTGCACCTGCGGCTCGGCCTCCTGATGGGCCACGGCGGCAGCGACATCCTCGACCGCGCGCTGCACAGCATCATCGTCCACCGTGGGCAAGACGGTCTGCACCTTGGTGCTGAGCGAGGGAGAAAGAGAGAGAGAGCGTTAGAGTGGGAAAAAGAGAGAGAGAGCAGGGGAACCATCGACTAACCTGACCGTAGCCTCGGCATACTCAGCATCAGCCAACTCCTTCTCGCTCTTTGTGGTATCCAGATTGAGATTGGGTGAGGTAACCAGTCCGCCCACATTCTCCATGCTCTGCTCCTTGCTGTTGATGCTCTTGTCCTGCTGCTGCAACTGTTGCTGCTGCTGCTGCTGCTGGGATTGCTGCTGAGACTGTTGCTGCTGGGACTGGGACTGCTGCTGCTGCTGCTGCTCGGCCGCTTGCGACTTGAGCATGTCATCAACCTTCTTGGCCTCCATGCGTAGCTTCTCCTCGCGCAGCTTCTCACGCTCGGCGGCACGCTGCTCCTTGCGCTGCTTCTCGGCCAGACGTAGACGCTCCTTCTCGGCGACCTTGCGTTCGATCTCGATGCGATACTTATCGAGTATGCCGGCCTCGGCCTCCTCGCTCATGCCCAGCGATGAGCCGGGTATGTCATCCTTGCTGCGCAATGCCAGTATATAATCGTTCATCAGCTGAGCGATCTTGGCCGAGAGTTCGGGGTAACGCTTCAACATGGTCATCGATTGATTGACAGCACGATCGATATCGATGAGACGCTCCAGAGTGCGTGGTCGCTCCGAGGCGGCTGCCTCCAGACCTCCGGGACCGCCCGAGTTGAGCAGATGACGATAGTGGGCCAAGGCATGGGCACGATCCTTGTGCAGGGCACGCAGCAGCTTCTGCAGACACTTCTCGACGTGATGGGGCTGCAAGGAGATCGATAACAGATTATAGTTGGCATCAAAGACGATTTCTGATACGGAATACGGGATCAGGGCGATGCAAGCGGACTGAACTGGATTGGGCTGGTCTGGACTGGACTGGTCTACTCACATTGGGGGGCTGCTCGGTGAGGGCTTGGGTGTAGCAGGTCATGGCCTCGCGCTTGCGCTGATTGATGTGGGCGAGGACGCGCTGCTGGTGCATCGCAGCCAGCTGGTGCTTCTCGGCGTTGCCTTCTTCCTCGAGTGCCTGAACAGAAGTCTAAAATTACATTCCCATATAAAGACGTATTGCACACCAAGAGAGAAAGATTATCAGCATGAGTTTTGATTGATTTTCGACTTTGACCTTTCTTTTGCTTGATTTATCGATTATCGATTCGATTACGATTGCATTAAGTTTGCTTTGTATTTTGCTCTAAATTGTACAAATTTCATGGCTATAACTTGCACTGGTCGTGTCTGTGAGTGGATGTGAGTATGTGTGTGTGTGTGTGTTTGCGTGTAGGTGAAGTGAAAAGAGGAGAGAGAGAGAGAGAAGCAGAGTAAGGGGAGTAGGGGGTACAAGGTGCTGCTGACGTCACACGATGCTGTGCAAAGCGTAGGAATATCGATTCGTGAATGAGAGACGAGAACTATGAAGAATCCCATTAGATATGTGTGCTTATGATGCGAGTGTATTCACATTATTCACAAGTGTGAGTACATGAGTGCAGCGCAGCGAATGAATCGATTCAGCAATGATTAACAGCGACTTAACAGCGGCACAAACTGTTAAACAGAAATAGGTCGTTGGCGTCTCGTGTCACGGCGTTTGTTATCGAACTTCTGCTGTACCGATTTTAATAAACTTTTTAATGTACTATATCGGATATGTTTCAGCATTTGTTTATAATTATTTTTCGTAGTCCTATCCCTGCTAGAAAATATGCTAGTGACTTAACAGCAGACTGTAAAGCAGAAATAGGTCGTTCGCGTCTCGTGTCACGGCGTTTGTTATCGAACTTCTGCTGTACCGATTTTAATGTAATTTTTAGTATATATCAGATAAGTCTGAGCATCTGTCTATAATTATTTTTCGTAGCCCTAAACCTGTTAGAAAATATGCTAGCGCCCTAACAGCGCACTGTTAGGCAGAAATAGGTCGTTTGGCGCCAACCTATGCATCTAGTCAAATTTAGTTTAGTTTAATTCACGATTTATATACAATATATACCATATTATATCTTAGACAACTATAGCTTATGGAACGGGAATTCTTCGTAAAGAAAAAACCCTGAGCAGCATTTCAATCGGAGCTGACTGTAAATTGGTTCTATCGATTTATAAAGGGGGCGTGGTGTGTCAAGTAATCTATTTTACTTTTTAATTGGCAAACATCGTATCAACTGTAGTTATGGGCCAGGCTGCTGTGGTACAGCCAAGTTAACCGGGTTGGGTTGGACGACAGACAAATGTTAAAATTTCTCTAGCAGCATTTCGATTGATGTTAAGAACGGAATACATTTTCTAGCGTGTGTGTGTGTGAGAGACAAAGATAGTTGTCTGCGTGTATGTGCGTGTGTGTGTGGTTTTGTTGGTTAGTTGGGCTGTTGTGGTTAGCGCTAATTGTTAAGACAGAAATGAAAAGGCGTCGAGAACTAAAAGGGTTAGACGAGTATGGTTCACTAGAAAGCCAATCAGTTCAACTACGAAGCACGTATATTTTAGATACAATAGTATTTTAACGGTATTTTGTTCTATTTTGTTTTCTGTTTTTTTTTTTTTTTGTAACTGTTATGGTGTTGTTCTGGGCTTGCTTTGGAGTAAAAGTACTACGAGTATGATCTGTATAATCCTTATGCTTGTTATTGTTATTGTTATCGTTATCGTTTCATGTTATGATTACAATCTGATGCCTCTTTCGCTCCCATTTGCCATACATGGATACACAAAGTAGAGAGAAACTACAACTATATACACATACACATACAGAGAGTACTGAGAGTGAGTGAGAGAGAGAGACAGAGTGAGTGAGAGAGTGAGCAAGTGCGAGGTGCGTGAGTGAGTTAGAGAGAATAATGCAAATAAGTCAGGCAGTAAATTATGGTTTATCGATTACACGTTTCGTTTATCGATTATCCATATATGTTTCGATTCGCAATCGACAGGTGCATGTGATAGTGATGTGTCTTCAAACCGAATCAAATGATAAGCCAAGCTAGAAATGATAATGGCAATCGCAATGATAATGACAATGATATCGATAATAATAATGATAATGATAGTGAATAATGATAATGATAATGATAGTGTTACAGTTATAGTTACAGATGTATGGGATGAGGTGTTATATACTACATACAAAGTTACAGAGCGAGATCTGCACAATTTGGCTACTTTCGAGCCAGATTGTGCTTTCAAGCCAAAGAGAGAGAGAGAGAGAGTGAAAGAGATGGAGAATAAGTGTAAGAGACGCAGACACACACACACACAGACACACACAAATACATATGTGGGAGGGGGGAGGGGGATTATACACATTATATACAAAGACAGAGGTAGTCAGAGAGAGAGAGAGATTGAGTGAGTGAAAGTGCGTGAGTGTGATAGAGAAAGAGAGATAGCCAGAAATAACAGAAAAAAAAGATGCAGAGTTAAAGTGATGAGGGGTAGGTGGGGCATAGGAGGTGAAGGTGTCTGTTTGGGATTGGAAACGGGGCGTGGCACAGTGCTGCAAAACCGACGTACCACAATCGATAACATCGATGATTACTATCGATTGTTTTCCACATTGTTTTGCAGCACCAATCTAGACCAGGTTGAAGCGAATGATATTGGGGTTAGGTTAGGTTTCGTGGGTTATGGGTGGTAGGGAGGAGGGGAGGTAGGTGGGTCAACAAACCTGGAAACGTGCCGTCATCCTTTGCTTGAAACTCTGTGCTGCCTTGGGATCGGCCAGCCGCATATCCTGATACTTCTCCTCCAGATCAGACCAGTCCTTCATCACGCGGGTGACCTTCTCGCGATGGGATTCCTCAAGGCGCTGTTGGGCTTCCTTTGTTTAGAATATGTTTTGTTTTTTCTTGGATAAATAAACCTGCGCCCTCAACGATAACACTTACTTTCTGACTTACTTTGTAGCTCTGATGCTCGTAGTGCGGATCGAAGTGCGTGAAGTATGGATCGGAGGTGGGTTGTGCCGTCGAGGGCGGAGCACCGACAGCGACACCGGCAACGGCAGCAGCGGAGGCGGCAGCAGCAGCAGCAGCTGCAGCGGCAGCGGACAATTGCGGTGTTGTGGTGGCCAGTTCCGGTTTCTGCGAGGCCAGCGGCTTCTCACCCACAGCCGAGGGTACACTGGCTGGCGAAGAGGAAGAGGGCAGAGACGAAGACGAAGCTGACATTGACATGGACATGGTCATCGAGGGTGACTTGAGTACGGGCATCGGTGGCTTGGCCCCACTGGAGCTACCATTCTGATCCCAGGCATCGGCAATGCCGGCCACCTCGCTGTCGGAGCCAGCACCATCCTCCTCATAGTTGTCGCTATCCTCGCCGCTATCGTATTCCGCATTGATGTCGTCCAGGGCACCGCTGTTGGCCTCGCTGCCGGCACCAGTTCCACCCGCGGCAGCAGCCTCGTCGGCCACCATCTCATCCTCCTCATCGTCCGCAATCAGATCATCCTCATCGTCGAGCTCATCCTCATTGCCATCCTTGGAGTAGTTCGAATCGTTGCTCTCGTCATCCTCGTTGACGCTGCTCAGCTCATCCTGTGCATTGCTGGTCAACTGGGCTGGTGGCATCACTGGAATATCGGTCTTCTTCACACGGATCTCATCGGCTGCGAAGGAGACAAGAGCGCAAGGATTAGCTGATCTTCGCTGAAGCCTCTCAACTTACTCTTGAAGTGCTTGGGGCAGCAGACGAACTCGACGCCAGAGAAGAGGGAAATACCGCAGGGTAGGAGCATGGCAAAGCTTCTCATCTGCATGCCACGCTCCTGGCAAGCGGCTGCTCCGGTCTGATTCCATCTGACAAATGGCCAGCAGCGTGAGGCGTTATGGATGTGATCGAAGAGGCAACCCTCCGGCACCAGCAGTGCGTCCGATTGGAATGGTCCTTCTGAAGCCAAACGAGTTGCCAAATGTGGTGAAAGAGAGCGAGAGAGGGGGGGAGAGTAGGGAGTAGCGTAAAGAGAAGTTAGAGAAGAGAGAGAGAGAGAGAGACAGTGGAGCTGGTTAACAAGTGACCCAACCGATCCGTTCATCTACCAAACTTACCAAGGCAACGGAATGGCTTGATCCAGCGATGGGCGCCCTTGCACTTGGCCGCATTCAGAGCACCCTGACGGCACCAGCCCCCGATCTTCTGGTAGTGCGAGGACTCCACAATGTTGGTTATGTCACGGTTCGGGTAAGCCTGCGGGAGAGAGAAGAATGAAGAAAGAGAGGGGAGTTAGTTGAAGCTTTTTATAATAACTATAATAATTATAATAATTTTAGAACTCGTTAAAGCCAGCTTAAGTGTTGATAAACAGTAGAAGTAGTGTTGCAAAAGGACAACGTTTTTCCACACTATCGATTTATTGATTTTTTTTAGCAACAGAACTATTGATACTATCGATAATTTTGCACTGCAATTAAGCAACACTTAGATTTGAATTTATATTAAATTTGTCTCAAATACTTTTAAATAGTGTTGTAAAACGCACAAAAACAATCAATTTCAATAGAAAAGCAATCGATGGAATATATTGCGCACATTGCTGTTGCCAATAGAGATAGAAAGAGAGAAAAATATAGAGAGAGAGAGAGGGAGAGACAGACAGCTCTCTCTGTCTCCCTGTCTGTTTGTTTGTCCATTTCTCGCTTGCTTTGTGTCCATTGTGCTGCCATTGGCAACTGCATTGAAATTATCAACATAATCGAAATTAACTTGTGCCAGTTGACATCTCTCTCTCTCTGTCTCTCTCTCTCTTTCTCTGGGTGTGTGTGTGTGTGGGAGTGTGTCTGCAGGCACTTGAAGCCTTGTAAATTGAGTGCAGCCCAGCAGCAGCCTTGACTTCGATTTTGACGCCTGACTGTTGCACCCAGTCGAATTGGGGCAATCTTGACACAGACACACACGCATACACACACACACACATACGCACTTAACACCCACACACACACCCGTAGAAGTGGCTGCTTCGAGTGGGCAACAAAGTTTTCAATACGTTTGTGTTTTTCGCATTGTTTGGCTACGTCACCCATGGCGTATGCGTAATGTGCGCATTTAACGCTCAAGCAAAGGACTTGACACGCAAATCCAGCAGGTATACAACACATACACACACACATATACACTTGTATAACCCCAGCAGCACGTCCCCATCCCACTCCCCCCCTGCTGCTGCCTTCGCTTCTATAAATATTTATCGTGTACGTCCTGTGGGAGCGTGGGGAGGCAACGGGAATGGGAACGGGAATGGGAACGGGAACGTAACAACAACGTAAGCGGTTAAATCATTAGATATTTATGGGCTACCTACTGCTCCGGCTCCTGCTCCTCCTTCTCCCTGCCCCTCCTGCTCCTGCTGCTGCTCCGCCGGTTTCATTGTCTGGCCCGGCTTAGCCAAGCGTGTTTGATGCGTTTTTCCTTGGCCAACGAGCCAGTAAAACTTTAATTGGCTCCACGCTTTGATTGACTGCCTAAATGACTGACTGACTGACTGACTGACTGACTGACTCACTGACTGACTGACTGACTGAATGGCCTAATAAAATATACCACACTGCCACGTGCCGCACAGAGACCTCTCTTTCTCTCTTTCTCTGTGTGTGTGTGTGTGCACTACATTTGTTTCAAACAATTATGTGCCGAGTACACACTCACACACACTCACACACACACTCGCACACACACACACTCGGCCAGCAGCAGCAACAGCTCATGAAAATGAGGCCTTTTTAAATGTTGTTTGAGTGTGTTTGGTTGCAAATGGCAGAGAGAGAGAGAGAGAGAGAGAGAGAGAGAGAGAGAGAGCGAGCGAGAGAGAGAGAGAATGAGCACATGCTGCTGCTGTGGCCAGACAGCGCTACCTTCTCCCTGCTGCCACACACTGCGTATGCGTTATGTATGCGATGTATTGCCAACGCCGCTGGCAACCGGAGGGGGGTAGTGGGAGGGGTAGGGGTAGTCGGAGGGGGCTCTAAATAAAACATTAAAAGCACCAAATAATGATGCTGATGCATGTCAAGCCAAACTGAAAACCGAAACCCCCCAAAGGGCCTCGAGCTCCAAGTGAGCCAAGAGAAGGAGAAACAGAGATAGAGACGGAGACAGCGCCAGGAGTGAGTGAGAGAGAGAGAGAAAGAGTCGCCTTTGCATGGCCTCATGCTGTGCGTGTGTGTGTGTGTGTGTTCTCTCTGCACTGTGGATTCCATTTCAAAGATTCGATAGAAATTTAATTCGACCACACACACACACACACACACACACACACACATGATATTGGGAAAAGTGAAAGGAAATTTCTGATACGGACGCGATTTAGAAGCGCTGCGCGAAATTCTTTTAATAACGAAGTGAGCTTGGCCAGAACAACTGGTTGCCTTGCAGATCCACATAGTGGCGATGTGCAGTTGTTCTGCTACGCGATTAAAGCGGTTAAAACAAAACGCGAGTTACAAAAAGTTGCAAATTAAATTTTTGCAATTTCATTGTTGTGCCCAGTTGCTGAGGGTCAGCTGTTAGGGCTGCAAAGTAACTCGCTGCAGAGGTGATCCGACTCGAGCGGCGTTGCCAGATCGACGGCGCTGCCAGATCTGCTCTGGTGATCTACAAGGGCGCGAAAGCATATAATTCAAATTTTGATTTGAATTTCAATTCGAATTTAATTTAAATTTAAATTCAATTTTTAATTTAAATTTAAATCTGAATTTGGGTTTAAAATTAAATTTGAATTCTGTTTTTTGTTTTCGAGTAAATCTAATCGGAGAGAGCGAAGCAACTATAATAGTTGCAGAAAGTTAAATTTGGGTTTAAACTTTCCTTTCGGAGTGGACCAATTGTAGAAAGGGAAAAGGCTCAAAAGTCGCGGACAGACTGAAAATCATCCTCTCACCATTTCGGTGCCTAAGAGAGGCTCTGGTGTCCGAAAAGGGGCGGAATAAACCCCCATCAACGCCTAGGGGAAATCCGTGGCCTACGCGGGACCCTCTCTACTTTCTGGTACACGAAGACTGAAAAGCTTAAACCGCTATCGCTGGACTATAAATGGATACTCCAGCGGGGGGCACTGCCCCCACAGACGTCGACCCATTCAGGAGAAGTTCCAGAATGTCGAGGTCTCCTACAAGAGGATCAGGAAGTTTGGTGCAGGGAGCCATGATCACCGGGCCAGCGGCTGCGACTGTGGAACGAGCATCACCCAGTCACCGCAATGCTGTAGTGGTGGACATCTTGGCCCCAACACCTAGTAACTCCACTGCTATTGCAAACTCGATGGCAATGGACGTTATTAGCGTGCCGACGCACAATGGGGGAGGAAAATCTCCAAATGTATCGCCAATACGGCCTGTAGACCTAGGCACGGCGATCCAGAACGAAGACCTGCGAAGTATACTTGCCAGAATGAGTGGCAAAATACAAGTCCTTCTATCGGCGTTCGAAACACAGCGCCATGTCACCAAAGAGACCAAGGGCGTAATTAGTGAACTCTCGGCTCTCAATAATAGAGCAACCGAGCTATACGAAGGCAACGCAAAGAAGCAACGAACTGCGACAACAGCTACGCAGACAGAGGCGCAAAAGAGTACCAAAAAGGCCACTCACGCAGTGCTAGTGGCAAAGGCCCAGACGCCCAAGGAACAAGCGCCAAAGTTGGGCAACAAAACAGGAGCAATGACGAAAAGCAGTGCAACGGAGGCAAAGCCGGTAAACTATGCATCTGTCGCCAAAAACGCTATCGCTGGAGGCGAGTGGACCACTCCTAAGCCTAAGCGCCTGCGCAAAAAGCCAGAGGCTCTTATCGTTAAGAAGACAGGAGAGGCTTCCTACCCAGATTTGATCTGCAAACTCAAAGCGGACCCGAGCCTTTGCGAATTGGGCAAACATGTTCGCAAAATACGTAGAACACAGCAAGGGGAGCTGCTGCTTGAAGTATACGGAAAGGCCTCTGAAAGCGTTCCCCAATTCAAAAAGGAACTAGAAGCGTCGCTCAAGGAAATGGCTTCTGTACGTACGGGGGCACATAAAATAGCACTATCGTGTAGCGGAATGGATGAGGCCACGACAGCAGCGGAACTCCACAGCAGCCTAGTCAAGCAATTCCAAGGCATCCAGCTAAATCCGGAGGATGTCAGGAGCCTTCGCAGAATGCGGGATGGGACTCAGATTGCGACGCTTTTACTGAGCGCGAACGATGCTATTGCGGTACTCAAGCAGGGCACTGTAACCGTAGGGTGGTCAAGATGCCGCATCATCCAAGACCTCCGGCCCACGAGATGCTACAGGTGCCTGGGATACGGACACCGAGCAACGTCCTGCAAGGCGATCGATCGGGCAGATTGCTGTTTGCGATGCGGTGAGCGAGGGCACAAGGCAAAGGGGTGTGCGGCACCACCAAACTGCCTTATTTGCAGCAGTGAGGTGGATAGGAGCCACCCGACGGGCAGTTTTGCATGCCCGACCTATAGAGCGTGCATAAAGGAAGCTAAGTGCCGTCCTAATGCAGGACGAAATTAAATTTATCCAGCTCAATGTAAACCATTGCGCAGCTGCTCAGAGCCTACTGGCTCAAACTGCGGCGGAGCGCAATGTCGACATTATGTTTCTGAGTGAACCCTACTCTCCTACGGTGGGAAATAATAATCCGATGATTACGGACGAGTCCGGCAAAGCAGCTATCAAATGTTGTAGCTCTCTACACGTGCAGGAACTGGCTGCATCTCCGATGCGGGGAATTGCTTATGCGAAGATAAAAGGCGTACATATGTACAGCTGCTATGCTCCGCCTAGCGACAGCCCGGAACAGTTTGAGGAGATGCTAGAGCTGATGGTGAGGCATGCGAGAGAGCGTAGTCCGAAGATAATCGCTGGTGACTTCAATGCCTGGGCAGTAGAATGGGGCAGCAGGGAATCCAATTCTAGAGGCCGAGCTGTGATAGACGCGATGGAAATTCTGGACCTGATATTGTTGAACGACGGTCTCAAGCCTACGTTCAACAATGAGAGGGGAACGTCATTTATTGACATTACCTTTGTCAGCAGAGGACTAGTGGCCAACTCTAACGCTAGTTGGACGGTCCATGATGATGCCGTAACATTAAGCGATCATGCACTGATCTCCTTCAGCCTCCTACCGGTGGTCACGTCTTGGAAACGGCAGAGGAGAACAGTCGGGCAAGCATGGGACACCAGGAAGATCGATGAAGTTATGCTGGCATACCAAATCGACTCCCTGGCAATCACAAATGACCATGCAGAGACTATGGCGGCTGACCTCATGAAGAAGCTTGCAGCAACGTGCGACGCAATCATGCCAAGGAGAACTAAGGCGCAGCGCAAGCCACCTGTGTACTGGTGGAGCGCCACCTTAAGTCAACTGCGTTCTGAATGCCTTAGGGCAAGGAGAAAGGCGCAAAGAGCCAGAGGTAGCACCCAGCATGCGGAACTCCTGGAGCTTTTTAAAAGGAAACGACTCGAATTCAAGCATGGCATATCGGCTGCCAAGTCGCATGCCTACAGGGAACTGCTTGATAGTGTGGACAAAGATCCCTGGGGTCTGGCATATAAGCTAGTATCCAACAAGCTGCGGAAGAGAGAGGCAACGCCATCGGATCCTGTTGTCCTGGCTAGCATTGTTGCGGAACTTTTCCCAATGCAGACCACGGCATGGCAGCCAACAGCAGCAGTCCCTTCTCCTGATTTTCCGTGCGTCACGGAACTCGAAGTCGTGGAGGCTGCCAAGCGAATCAAGCCCAACAAAGCTCCCGGCCTTGATGGAATCCCTGGAGTAGTGGTCAAGGCAGTGGCGATGGCTAGACCTGACATATTCAGGGATACATTCCAGCAGTGCCTTACGGACGGGGTCTTTCCAATGAGGTGGAAAAGCCAAAAACTAGTGCTGCTACCGAAAGGCAAAGGACCTGCACATGCTGCAAGCAGCTATCGCCCATTATGCCTACTTGATATTGTGGGTAAATTGCTGGAGCGAATTCTGTATTCCCGAATAGAGGCAATCACCGAGAGCATCAACGGCCTTGGAAGTCAGCAGTACGGCTTCCGGAAGGGCAAGAGCACCCTGGACGCACTCACGGCGGTGAGAAATATTGCCAAGAACGCCATCGAGGGTGACAGATGGTTAGGAGGAACGAAGGAGTACTGTGCAATCGCTACGTTGGATGTAAAGAATGCCTTTAATACCGCTAGATGGCCCGTAATCCTGAGCGCCATGCATAGAATGGGTATCCCGGAGTACTTAAGGATCGTCGTTGGCAGTTATTTCAGGGATCGCGTCCTTTGGTATGATACGGAGGCAGGCCCGAAAAGGTACCGTGTGTCGGCAGGTGTTCCACAAGGATCTGTACTTGGACCGATCCTGTGGAACATCATGTACGATGGTATCCTGGGCATCAGCAGGCCAATAGGAGCGGAACTGCATTGCTTTGCGGACGACGTGGCCATAACAGCAGTAGCCAAAACCATTGTTGATCTTCAAGAGAAATGCAACGTGACAATAAGTGCGGCCATTGACTGGCTGGAGAAAGCCGGCCTAACAATTGCGGCTCACAAGACCGAGGTCGTAATGCTTAGTAGCAGAAAAAAGGTGGAGAGAATGCTGGTTTCGGTTAACGGGACACCGGTGGCCTCCCAAGCGTCCCTAAAGTACCTGGGTGTGCTGATAGACCACAGGCTATCATTTAAGGACCATGCTAGTTACGCAAGCAGGAAGGCAGCAATCACATCTGCTGCCCTTTCTAGACTGATGCCCAACGTGGGAGGTCCCAGATATCCGGCCAGGAAACTGCTAGTGGCGGTATCAAAGGCTACGCTAACCTATGCGGCACCAATTTGGAGCAACGCCACCATAAGAAGCTCTTATATGAAAGGAGCACGCTCGGTGCTACGTTCTATGGCCCTTAGGCTTATAAGAGGCTTCAGGACAGTTTCCGAAGACGCAGCTTTAGTTCTGGCAGGCTTGCCACCAATTGACCTTGAGATCAATGCCCTAAGTCAAATTCGTGAAGGTGCTACCCGACTAGAGGCTCACGAGCGGCTGATGGGAGAGTGGCAGAGCCGATGGCAAACGTCGCAACGGGGGAGGTGGACCTACCAGCTCATCCCCGAGCTAGCGGTTTGGGTAGAGTGCCGCCATAAAAACTTGGACTACCACCTAACCCAATTCATCACGGACCATGGCTGCTTTCGGGCTTACCTACTCCGGTTCCACCATGTTGAGACAGCCCAATGCGTCTACTGCCCCGATGCGGTGGAAACTGCGGAGCATGTACTTATGAACTGTTCCAGATTCACGGCGGAGCGTGCGCAGCTAAGAGCGTTGACTGAGAATCCGCTCAACCCAAGTGGACTGTTCGCGGCTATGATGGAGAACAGTGAGGCATGGGAGCTAGGGCATACAATCATCACCAACATGATGAAACGAGTCCGAGCCGACGAGAGGGCCAACAGTTCTGGAGGCTAAAGAAGGAGAAGAGTGCCTGTGTGGTGGCGGGAGAAGAATACTACCACAGCGTACCCGGCTTGTCGTAAAAGGCGACTGAAGGGTGGAAGGACGTGCGTCTCATGGCCAACATTTAAAGAAGGGTGTGCGAGTGGCATCACATCCTGCTCATCGAAGTCATACCTTGACTGGCAGTCCCGATGAGCGCGTAAAGGACTGAAGAGCATACGGAGGTTTTTTTTTGAATCGTGCATGCCACTACGGACGGTATGTGGTATCTTTAGAAGATTTTAATTTTCTAACCGAAAGGGTAAAAAAAAAAAAAAAAAAAAAATGATATTCATTCATTTTCATGTACTTTTCCCTTTTTTTTCCCCCCCCCAAAAAAAATTTTGTAAATTTCAATAAAATCTTTGGCATTTTCATCAGTTTTAGCATCCCATTGCCTTTGGTTTTGCATTCAATTGTAATGAAAATGCCATTTTGTGCTGAGTGGTGGTGTGGTGTGTATAACAGTTATAATAGTGTTGTTATATATTTTCATTTAGCTTAGCTAATTTTAAAGTAGCTAAAGTGTTATACGCTGTCAGTATAACAGAAATAATTGTTATGTATGGGAAAATGTTCGATTACGTTGAAGTTGCTCGTTTCGTTGTATAACAGTTTGCAGTACAAAATTTTCAATGTAACGCTATATATATTATTATCTCATTTTGCTATTTAATTGTTCCTATGTTATGTGTTATGTTTAGCTGTATAACAGTGTGCAGTACAACACTTGGAAGATCTTGGGTGTTATAATGCTTCTAGAAAACTCTTGGTGTCTTCCAATGCCTTGCTTTGTTGTATAACAGTTTTGTGTATAACAGTTTTATGTATAACAGTTTTGTGTATAACAGTTTTATGTATAACAGTTTTGTGTATGACAGTTTTATGTATAACAGTTTTGTGTATAACAGTTGTCTGCCGCAACAGCAAAAATTTTAAGTCAGTTAAGCCATTCAAGGCTGCCGCGATCCACTGTGCGTGCGAAAGACGCAGCATATCCAAGTGGAACGGAGACTTCTCCCGCCTCCCGCTCCCGCTCCGGACGGCATTGCGTGTGCGTGCGAGTTGATATACGAGCGAGCATCCCCTTTCACCTTCAGCCCACATATCATACTCGCTTAGTTGCCATTTAAAGAGAAATGTAAAAAAAAACGCACATCATCAGCAGCGCCAGCGGCAGAGCAGGGCGGGGGAGGAGGAGCAGGGAGGGGACGACGTCATGCACACAACAACAACAACAACAACAAAAGTCTCGGCCTGACCAGCGGCATTTGCTGCTGCTGCTGTTGTTGTTGTTGCTGCCTGTGGGTGACTGCGAGTCCGTCATTTGTTTGGTCGTTGGAGTATATAAACGTGCCAACCGAATGCGCAAAACCACACACACACACACACATACGCATACACAGAGAGAAACACTTTCACACGCAGTGTGGGAGGAGGAGGAGGCGTGGCAGGCAGAGGCAGCCTCAGTGTGCCTCACTTGGCGCTTGGGGGGCTGCCTTGGCTCGGCCCAAGCACACAGCGCGGTCCCTCGGCTCCTGCTGCTGCTCCTCCTCCTGCTCCTGCTCCTGCTCCGGCCTGCTCTCGGCCTTAGCTTAGCTTGGGCCCGGCTAAAATGTGTTCGTTCTACTTGGCTTAATCAAAACATATTCAACCGAGCGTGATGCTGTTTAAGTGCTTCGCTCGAGAGAGCTTGCCACAAATACACACACACACACACACACAGGCACGCAGCGGGCAACTTATTGTAACAGAATTTGATTCTTTTGTTTTGCCAGCCCTGGCCCGCCCACTTAACACACACGCTGTGAGAGAAAAAGAGAGAGAGAGCGAGCGAGCGAAATGCAAAGCAAATTTAATTGTATAAAATTAGCAAAAAAGCGCGCCGGATCCCACAGCGTAACTGCTGCTGCTGCTGCTTGTGTGTGTGTGTGTGTGTGTGTGTGCCTGTGTGTGTGCCTGTGTGTGTGTGTGCGCCGCTTTGTGCGCTAATGACAGACAAACAATTAAACTTGACATTTCGCTATTGTCCCTGCACAACAAACAGAGGGACACGCACACACACACACATTCTCACACACACACTCATAGAAGAGAGAGTGAGCCATTGTTGCCTGCCTGCCTGGTCGCGCTTATCCTTGAGCAATGCAATTAGGCGACTTTCAATAGCGAATGGCAACAACAACAACAACAACAAAAACAGTTAGAACAAAAAAACATTAAAAACAATATGGCGTCCCTCACATACATGTCATCTATCGAACACACAAAATGGCCGCATTGTTGTCATCTCTCCCCAAGCAACGTCAACGAGAACGAGAAGGAGAACGAGAAGGAGAGGGAGAGGGAGAAGGAGAACAACAGCAGCCTCTCGCGCTCAGCTCTGTCCTTGACAGATACGTGTTATTTTTGGGCACACACAGCACAGAGGAGGGGGAGGGGGGTGGAGAGATACCTTCCCCATATACTTATATACTACACACTATATATAGACATATAAATATGCATTATATATGCCTTATTTCATATGCAATCAACTTTCGCCTGAAACTAATTGAAACTGCGCAAAGTTTCTATAACTTTTCGGCAAGACAACAGCTTGAGCAGATACCCTACTCCCCCTCCCCCTTCTGGCCCATGCCCTTCTGGCATTTAACTGGTATTTTATTAATACCTCAGCAGTATTTTAATAATCGAAAAGTGCAGAGAATACTGCGTTAAGTCGCCAAGGCACTTGACCCCTTGACATTTATTTTCTTCCCCTTGAGCTAATGAAATTGATGGATCTCAATGTGATTAGTGTGCCCCCGCTTTATATATATCGTATATAGGTTGTATCTGGCACACATTCATTTAATATGCCCTGCACAAGCAGGTAATAAATTGTGCGCATAATGTGCCTATAAAATATGCAGAATAAATTGTACTATAGAATGTTATAGATTTTTGTTCAGCGAAGAATCAAGTTACTTTAAACTGCACCTACATATACAATCTTTATTTTATTTATCTATATTTATTTTATAAAGCTTTCTATTGTTATTTAGGCAGGCAGATGGCACTATAAGTTATATATTCTTGTTCAGCAAGCAGATCTAAGTCGTTTTTACTATACTATTTATTTTCTATCTTTGATTTACATATTCATATTGTACAATGGTACAGATTGTAGATGATAGATCGTGATATATGCTATATATTCTTGTTCAGCTAGTAGATCTAAGTCGATTAGCTTGTGCTATGCTTTATAGCTGTATTTTTTTAGCTATAAAACTTTACTTGATTTGATTTGATTTCATATTGCATGTGGTACAAGTATTAAGAGAACTTTACTATTTACATCGATCAGTATGCTATATATTCCTGTTCAGCAAACACATCTAAGGTAACATTTCTCTATGTCTGTGTTCTACTAATATATTTATGTTATCTGGTTTATCTCCTCTGCTTATTTATGTTTATTTTGCATATAGGTTTATTCTCAATTGGAACATATCTTCCTGTTTCTGCTTTAGTATTTTCAAGCATTATGTAGCTGCTTTCTAGATAATATCGAACTGTTTTATCTGTTTTAAATTTAGTTTCAATTTTTCCCAAACTTTGTTCGCATCTTTAAGCTCTGATGGACTTTTCTTGTGGTTTCTTCATTATTCATTTGCAGCCAAATTAGTCTCTTTCTCTCTTACGTTTGGCAATTTATTTTCTCTCTCTCTCTCTCTCTTTCACTCACTCTCCTGCTGTGTGGCAAGTCAATGCACACCGCGAGGCACAAATTTGGGGCGACTTGGCTGTTGTGGCGGCGCTTGCAGCTGACAGTTGGTGGTTTCGCTCTGCTTTCGCTTTGGCTTGAGTTGGGTACGGGTTGGGGTAGGGGTAGGGGTACGGGTTGGGGATACGGATTTGGGTACGAATTTGGGTTGGGGGTTGGGTGGGTTAGTGGTTTTTTGTTTTTTCCCAGGCTGAGGCCGAAACATACGCTTCAAGTGTTTTTCGTTGCATGCAAATTGCAAACAATTGACTGCTGTGTGTGTGTGTGTGTGTGTGGGAGTGTGTGTGTGTGTCAGTATGTGTGTGTGTGCGTGTGGGAAGCGCCGCAGCCGAGCGCGTTATTGAAAATGATTTTTTAATGCGGCATTGACGTGCCGCCACCGCCTCCCACACTTGCCTGCCTGCCCCGCTTTGCTACCCCTTCCTGCCCCTCCTCCATCCCTACCCCTACCCCTACACTACACACTTTTCGTGTGCGTGTCCTGGCAAATCATTTGTGTGGCAACTTTCTATTTGCATTTCCCTGTTTTCCCGTTGTTTTTCTTTTTTTAATTTTTCCCTCTTCAATTTCAGTTTTTCTCTTTTTTTTCCGCGCACTGTTTGAAGTCCGCAGGGGCGTGGCCCGGCCCCGATGGCCCCAACGGACATTTGTTTGCACACGCCGTGCTGAGCTTGTTGTAATTTAAGTTCCGCCGCAATGGCAGCCGTTGGGCGTTGCCACGCCCCCGCCCGGCAAAAAAAAAACACCCAGCGTGTCGTGTCGAATGGCGACGCTTTTCATGCGTTGCTTTTTAGCTTTTTTTTTCTTCTGTTTTGTTTTGTTTTGTTTGAGTGTTAGTCAACGCTGACGTTAGTTAACAGTCACACACACACACACACGCACACACAGAGAGAGGGAGAGGGGCAACTGGCCTGCGGCTGACCACGCCCCCTCACCCCTTTTTCCGGCCTTTGCACACGCGTTGACATTGAAATTGTAAAAATAATTTTCTTTGCTCACACACAAACACTCACAAGTGGCAGCCATACACACACACACACACACACACACGCACATGTGGCACACACACATACACACACGCACATGTGGCACACACACACTCTTGGCCGACACACACGCGGCCTAAAACAATAAGGGCCAAAAAAGGCTAAATATTATGTTTGCCTCTTCTTCTGCTCTGTTGTTGTTGTTGTTGTTGTTGTTGTTGCGGCTTGGCCAGGGCCACTTGTGGTTGTTTTTGTTGTTGTTGTTGTTTTTCTTTTTGTTGCTGCTGCTGCTGCTGCTGTGTTAGCTGGAAACTTTTGTGTCACAAAGTCATTTCTGAGTCAAAATAGGCTAAAGCAAACACATTATAACTTGCCAGCCCAGCCTGCCCCACTGTCTCTGCGGCCAGCTACGTGTGTGTGTGTGTGTGTTTTCTGTGTGTGTGTGTGTGTGTGTGTGTTAGGTGTGTGTGTGTGCTTGGGTGCTTCCCTGCTGACCGCACAGTCAGTTTTGTGTGAGTTTTTTACAGCTCCCTCTCCGATTCTGTCTCATATTACGCATACGCAGTGTTGTACAAGGAAGGAGAAAAAACACGCAGTTTACCACACTGGCCAATGGCTATGCCTATCATTAGGCAGACTGTACTTTGCCGCCTAACTGCCTGACTATGATCAAAATGTAGTCTCTTATCTCTCTCTGTGGGGCAAATATATCAAGCTGATGGGTAGAGCGCACTTATAGTGTCCCCTCCCTCTCTCCTCGCTGTGTGTGTGTGTGTGTGTGTGTGTGTGCCATACATCACCTTTAATGGGCATTATGTGTTAGCAAGCATTTAGTCCTAAATGCCCCGGCAATGTTACAAACAATTGAATTAAGACTTGGCCCGCTGCACAATTGTTGCCCGCCTGCCTCCCTCTGCCTGTCCCGCTCCGCAGATTCCAAATGAGCTGTGGGCACCCAAACCAGCCCAAACATCCAGCCCAGCCCTGCCCACCATCGCTGCTCACAACTGTGAAATTTTGTAGCCATTTAAGGCAGGCAGGGGGCGTGGCAGGAGGGGCAACTGAAACTGAGGCTCGACACGCTCCCCAGGCACATTTGTTAGTTGTGGCCTAATGCATGTGTCTCTCTCCCTCTTTCTCTGCCTCTGCCTCTCCCCCTCCCCCCTGTGTGCTGGCTAACACTATATTTAGCCATATAACATGGTATACACAGCCTCCATCCCTCCCTCCCTGCATTCCCTTCGGTTGAACGGGCAAACGCGACTAAACTACTTTTTGCCAGCTCACTGAGCCCCAATGGCCATGTGGCATTTAATTATAAACATTTCATAAATAGTCTCACCTTACTGTCAGCGGGAGGAGGGGGGAGGGGGCAGGGGCAACAAAGCGGTGCTTAAACAGTCTGGCAACGCCATAACCTCACCAGGTACTACAAGCTGATCAGGCAAGTCAAGTGCCAATTACGAATTGCAATTGATTTGCTAAGTTCAAGCTGCCTCTCTCTCTCTCTGTGTGTGTGTGTGTGTGTGAGTCGCTCAAGCGATTATCTGTCTACACACACACACTCACGCACACGCAGGCAGCACACATATAGCACACCTTGTCTCGCACTCGAAGCACTTTGAGCGCAGCCCGTGCGCGCAATTAGCGAATTGATTTCCCTGCACACACACACACACACACACACACACACACACACACACTACACTCATTCACTCCGCTCTATTCACTCTATTCAGCATGCATTCATTCATTCATTCACTCACTCAGCCATTCGTTTGCTATTCATTCTTTTCATTTTGCTCGCCATTCAATCGATATCAAATCGATGGAAAAAACTTATCTGCGGTAAGCGCAACTTTCGCATTTTCCCTTTTTCAATTTACCAAAACATTTTCCCCATTTTCCACATTTTCCACATTTCCTACACATTCCACATTTCCTACATTTTCCACATTTAATTTAGGGTTTAATTTGCACTGAAGAGCAAGTTTGACGTTGGGATACCCTGTGACTGCGACCCTAGTGCCGAATAGTGTTGTGAAACGTGTGAGAAATTGCTTGGAATTGTGTGTAGTGTTGAAAAGAGAGTTTTTTTTATAATTTCCAACACTGACAGAAAAGCATATGAAATCGTTGTGAATAATATGATATGCCTAAGCAATTACATTTTGGATGAAATACTGCAGTGTTGCAAGTCGAGAAATGGGTCAAGGAAAAGTGAAAATGGAAAATAGAACTTTTTCTTTTTTTCTGTATTAAATTCAACAAAATAATTGAGAGATGCAAAAGAAGTGAATATGGCCGAGAGTAAGCTTGGGAATAGTTATGAAAAAAGTATCATATGTTGGCTAAAATGAGTAGCCAGTTCTGTCTCTCTCTCTCTCTCTCTTTTCACGCTGCTTATCGCGTACAGTTTCGCTTGGGTCGTGATTGTGTTCACTTTCTGCTTGGGGTTGGCTTTATGACGCTTCAATTGGGCATGTTATGGGGAGTAAGTCAAGCGCATTGTGTAGCCTGCATCTCTTCAATCTTAATGCTTGTTTTAATTGTGCCTAAACACACACATGTGTGTGTGTGTGTGTGCGCGTAAACTGCACTTTGAAACATAAATCGCATCTTAATTCAATTAACTGCATTAACATCCTCAGCAGCCTCGGTAGCTGGGGGCGGGGTCAAGCAGGCTGCAATTGGAGACTGACTGGCCCAAGCAACCCAACTCCCCCCTAAGGCTCCTCTACGCCGCTCCTCACCTCTCCCTCCTCCTGCCCAACATGAATGTAAGCTCATTTGTCGCAAAATCTCATTAGCTTAGTGGCTGCAAGAGAGGCGGAAGAGGGGGAGGGAGGGAGAGGGAGGGACACGCGACCGCTGGCATCGTCCGTCATGTTGTTAATTAGGAAGGTTTCTGTAATTGAATACAGCGAACCGTTATGATGTTACCAGTTTAACGACTTTGTATCTTTTTCGATGACTCTACGGGTGTGTGTGTGTGTATGTGCGTGTGTGTAGGTATCGATATCGCTTATCGATACATCATTAGCAGCGTGTTTTTGCCCCCAACGAAATTATGAAACGTGCAGCGCAGAGATAGAGAGAGAGGGGGAGGGGAAATGCGCCTACAAATTGAGGCTGCGATTCGATATCGATTTCGCATTAATTAAGAAGTTAAAGGGAGTTTCTTCCCTCTCCCTCTCTCCCTCTCTCTCGCTCTCTGTCTATCTGCTTCACTGTTGTTTATCAATTATGCAGGATTATTTGCTTGTTAAACAGCTTGTAAAGAGATATAGACATAACTCTCCAGGCAGTTGGGCAGTCGGGGAGGGGGGGGGAGGATAATGCTCACACAATAATCGACTGCTTTGACTTGACTCTGCGCAAGTTAATTAAATATTTAGCCCAGCAGGGGCAAAATGTTAAATTCAGCAAGCAGATAAGTAAATACGAGAGTTCACAGAGAGAGAGAGAGAGAGAGAGAGAGAGGGAGAGAGCGTGGAATAGGCATGTTCAATGCAAATGAATACATTGAACGCAGCTTACATTGCGTATACGTAATTCAACTCATTATGGCAAACGGCAAAAACACAACAAACAGCAACAGTAACGGTAATGCGGGTGCCATATGCACAACAAGCTACACGATAATAACAACAGCAACAACAACAACAACAACATCAGAGACAACAACAACAACAGCAGCAGCAGCAACAATGGCAGCAACAAAAATGGCGGCTGAAATAATTGCAAAAGCGGGCCCAAAGCAAATACCAGAAAATACGCAGGCATAGCATAGCTCGTGGCATGTTCTTTCCCTCTCCCCCCCCACTCCTTTACCCTCTGCCCGCACCAGCACATTCATCTATGGCGGCGCAGCTTGACCCGCGGCATATTTAACTGAAACTCGGACGCGCGCGCTCTTTTTTTTTTTTTCTTTGTCGGTCGCAGGCAGCGTTAAAGCAGCTGCAAATTAATTAATTTCCATTTGAATTGCAAACAGCGAAATAAAAACCAAAATAAGGGGGAACGAGAAGGGGCCGGATGGGGTGTGGCAAGGGGCGTGAGCGAGCTGGCAACATTTAAATATGCACATAAATGAATATGTTATGCTGCACTTGGCACTCGTCGGAGCCGAAAAGCGCAAACCAATACGAAACAGCAGCAGCAGCAGCAACAGCAGCAGCAGAAAAAGCAAACAACAACAACGGCAAAGGACAACAGGTTTTATTTAATTAATTCCTTTTCTTTTTCCTTTTTTTTTTTTTTTTTTTGGCGACCGCCATCAAAATTTTTGAAACGGGAAAAAAGTGTTGCATACTTTTGTGCGGCTTGATTTATTTCGCCAGCAAACAGCGCAGCGCGTGTGCTGTGTGTGAAGAGCGAAAATGGAGTGTGAATGTGAGAGAAACCGTATGTTTTTTGCGTGTATGTGTGTGAGAATTAAGTGAGCGTAAACTCTCTCGCTCTGCGTGTGTGTGTGTGTGTGTGCTGCTGCTGGCGCTCTTTGCGCGGAAAATAGCCAAATTAAAAAGCGAGCAAATGTTTTAAGAAAAACTGCGCACTGCAAACACACACCACACACACACACACACATACTACATATATTCCCTCGCACGTGGCGTGGTATGTGTGCGCAAACACAGCATAAACCGCAGCTCAGGCTCAGGTCCGCTCCCTGCATGCAATTTTCATTTGCCACGTCGTTTTAGCATCAATTTGGCTTTGCTGCACATCCCCCCCCCCATCCTCAACCTTGCTGCCTGTGCCCACTTACAGGGTATCTCTGCGCTGTGCAACTAATTTCCGCTTTTATGCTGGTCAGGGGAGGGGCAGGCGGGGGGGCCTTCGTTAGTGGCGCAGTTCAAGGCTGTGTTTCGGCCTGAGTTTGACCGTTTGCCCTGCCCCGCCCCGCCCCGCCCACTACCCACCTCTTTTTGGCACCCCCTGCCATTTCCTTTCCATCTCCTTTTCCACGCCCCCTCCCCCCTGCTGCTGCCACACGCTTTTCCGCTGGCCGCAAAGCCAAACAAACTGCAGAGATTGAAAATTGCGTATACGTGAAAAAGAGGCTGCGTTGCAGCTGCCCCTCCCCCTCAGCTACCTTGCAGCACCCTTGAGCCTGCCTCCCCCCCTCCCCCTCTACCGACTGCCCACTGCCTGCCTTTCGAGAGTATTTTTGGCAATCAGCAGGCAAATATACCACAGGAATCTCTCTGCATCTCTTCAATCCCGCTCTAGCCCCCTGCTACCCCCTTCCCCTCCCCTCTACACTTGAATTGCACTCAACAATGCGTGCATGCATGCGTCGCCGTCGTCGTCGTCGTCGTCGTCGTGGTCATCGTATCTCTGAGTTACGTATAGAATAGAACGCACGATGGGAATGCATTACGCATACGCCACATGTGCCGCCGCGTTTCGAGGCTTTTCCGAGTTAATCGCCAGAAAGTGCGTAGTTACCAAGCATTGTTGGGTTGCCACTAATGGACTGCCAATTGCGCAGCAGCAAGCCCCCCCCACTTTCCACGCCCCTGCCCTGCTACAACCTTGCCATTTCTTGCTCGATAATTTGCATTGATTTTCACAGAATTTGCCATGAGTTGTGTAAGGCAAATAAAATGTTTTTTTGTTTTTTCCTCTACCTTTTTCATCATTTATTATGCCTGCCCCCCTTTCGTATACCTCCCCTCCCCCCTGCCAGGTCAAATAAATGCGTTTCAATCAGTTGCAGACAGAGTTCTCTCGCGCTCTGATTCGATTTGCCTGCACGAAAAACCAAATTCGTTTTTTTGCCCTGATATCATTATTATTACAAGCAAGCGAATGCATTTTATTACATGGAACATGTTCACATAAATTAAGCATAATAAATAAATTAACATAATTATAAAATGTGCGACAGAAAAAAGGGAAAAACAGAGAGAGAGAGAGAGAAATTGTCGGTTGACAAGCGGAGTGAAATGCAAATGAAATATTTGCCACACAGCCGCCGTCAATAAAGTGTGCATATGAGAAGAGTATGTATCGTATATAGAGTACCATAATATAGCATAATATACCGCAGCATATATCGGCTATAGCGGGGGCATAAAGCATAAGCCATAAAGCATATTCAGCATGTGCGAGTACCTTATTTATGGCAGTGTGTGCGCGTGTGTGTGTGTAATTTGATTTATGTTATGGCAAAATGACAGCAGCAGCAACTGGCAGCAGCAGCAGCAACTGGCAGCAGCAACAGCAGCAGCAACTCTCAACAGCAGCAGCAGCACACCGGCAGCAGAGGCCGCAACAAATTTGCGTGTCAAAATCAACAGCGACGGCTTTGACAGGCCGCAGGGCTCATTAGAAGCTGTAGCTGCAGTTAGTTCTAACCTTGAACAGGAATATATATGTATATATATATATATACTATATATATCTATATAGTCAGTCGCGCCCATGTGCTGCTTGAGCTGCGTTGGCTAAGCAAGTTAGCGAGCAAATTGATTGGCTTAAAACACTTAGCTAGAGTCAGTTACATAAATCGAATATATATATATAGTATGCATATATAACTGCAGCCATATGCAGCCTATAGACTGTATGTGTGTGTGTGTGTGTAATCAATCGATTCGTTTGCCTTTGGCAGCTGTGATTAAATTCCTCGACTGCAATGGCAAAACAAATCAGTTTAGCTGCACTCACTTCTGCACTCACTCCCACACTCACTCCCACACTCACTCCCACACTCATTGCCGCACTCATACTTATTACTGCACACTCTGCCACACTCACAGCTGTATTCACACCCGTGTACACACTCATATTCACACTCACATCAGCTGAATGCACTGCGCGCTGCCATTGCTATTCATATTGCCAACTCCCTCTCTCCCCTCTCTCTCTCTCTCTCTACGCTACGTTATGCAGCCGGACTATTTACTTTATGCCGTGGAAAACTTATCGAGTGCCGTGCAGGCTTTCCCGCTTTTCACCCCCCCCCCCCCCTGTCGCTGCGCCCCTGCTCTGCTGTACGCTGCTCTATTGTCTGATTTCATTTGCTGTCACAATTCACTTAACACTGTCGCCTCTGTCAATCAGTGTACGGCACCAGGGGGAGGGCGCTGGCGGGGGCGTGGTTATAAAATACAGCAAAAAAAAAGTAGAAGAAAAGCGTATGAAAGTGCAAAAGTAAAATAAGTAAGGGGAAAATGCAGGAAAACCCAGGAAAAAAGCAAGAAAAAACACACAGAGAGAGAGAGGGGGAGAGAGAGTCAGGCAGCCAAGGACGCGGCTTGGCATTTATGGACTATAGTTGAAAGAGGGAAAGAGGGAGAGAGAGAGTGAGAGAGAGGGAGGGAGCGAGCGCAGCTCGGCTACATTAGCCAGAAAGCCAAAGAAATTTAATTAAAAAAGCCAAAGGCGGCCGTCATTGCCAATGGCAGCCAATTTATGATGGCGTCGAGCGAGCGCGCGCCACACACGGCGTATGCGTCACATGTGTGTGTGTGTCTGTGTGTGTGTGTGTATGCACGATGCGCAGCTGCCACAACACATACACACATGTGTACTGTGCGTGTGTGTGCGTGCTGCGCGCATGCAAAAGGCAGCAAAAGTAAAAAGCGAAAATTAATGGAAAATTAATTAAGTGTCGTTTAATGTTGTCTCAATGTAAACGCTTTCAACGCAGCGCAAATTAAATTGTTGCCGTCTCCGCGCAATTCCCCCTCCCCCTCTCCACTGCCTACTCTTCTGCCAACAATGGGCTTTTAGCCAGGCTACTGCCTCATCCACCTCTGCCGCCATTGCTGACTCCTTTGATTTATTGCCTTTCATGTTGCTGCTGCATCAGCTTGCGGCCAGCCACTTGCAGCGTTAGTCCACAGGCCACTCCCCAGCCCACCTGCCCCTCCCTGCCCCGCCCTGGCCCGCCTGGCTGTAAAATTACATTTCCCACTGGGGGCCACGTGGCGTATGCGCAATCTCTGCATACTTTTTCCTTCCCCGTACATATGTATATGCAAAGTAAATGGAAATAGCGAATGCAAATAGCAATTTCTCATGCGGCTTCAATTCAATCAGCAGCAGCACATTATAACCTCACTTTTAAATGGGAAAGGTTTCATTCCCTTCCCCTTCCCCTCCCTCTTTCCTCTGCCCCCCCCCCCCGTCGCACTTACCTTCTTGCAGTAATCAAGCAAATCCATTTTATCACGCAAACATGTGGCGCCCGTTGTCTTCTTGCTGAGGTCCGTCATCCAGCGTCCCTCCTCGGATAGATATTGCGGCTGATAGATTTGTCCGGCCTCGCAGAGCACAGCGATCTGTGGCTCCCAGCGGGGTGAGGCGCCCTGTGAGAGTGAAGAAGAAGAGAGGGTAAAGAGTGTATCAAATAAATATGCAAATCGAGGAGGATTAGGAGGCGATTACTACGTGAGAAGAACTATAAGCTAAGGGTGTGTGCTCTACGTGTGTATGTGTGTGTGTTGTGTGAGTGTGTATGAGTGTTCTACGAGTGTGTATGTGTGTGTGTGTGTGTATGTGTGTGTGTAGAATTCATATTTATGTGCACTGGTAATCGAAACATTCACATCACGTCGCCTGCAAGTGCCGTCAAGCAGCTGTCAGCTCTCGCTCTCTCTCTCTCTCTCTCTCTCTCTCTCTCTCTCTCTCTCTCTCTCTCTCTCTCTCTCTCTCTCTATCATATCCTGCTTTAATTGCCCAGCAAACAGGCGGAAAGTGCAGAAATATCATTGATTGAGACAGAAATCAGTTTGCATTTCCTTTCAATTTCTAATTATTTATTTATTTGGTATTTATTATTAATATTTATACATTTATCTCTTGATTTATCTATCTATCTACTTATTTATTGACTATTTTGCCTGCCAAATATGCCTCACAGCTTCCACTCTGCACTGCCGCACTGGCGCACTGTGCGTATGCGTAATGTGGCGAGACCAGGCAAGACATTAATCATACGCCACATTGTGCAAGTGAGACTAGGCGGGGCGGGGCGGGGCGGGGCATGCCATGTGCTGTGCTGCATGGGCGTGTCTAAGCGATAAAAAATGATGATGCCAAGAGAGAGAGAGAGAGAGGGAGGAGGGAGAAGGGAGAAGGGAGAAGGGAGAAGGGAGAAGGGAGAAGGGAGAAGGGAGAAGGGAGAAGGGAGAAGGGAGAAGGGAGAAGGGAGAAGGGAGAAGGGAGAAGGGAGAAGGGAGAAGGGAGAAGGGAGAAGGGGAGGCAAGGCTGCCTAACGGGGTGAGAGATCACATTTGGCTAAGGAGATAAGTGCGATACAACAGCAGCGGAGGCAGCAGCAGACGCCACATGTGGCAAGTGAGACAACTGAACTCATTAGGCGGCACAGGCAGAGGCAGAGCAAGAGGAGCGGGGGGTGCAAGGCTTGACTAAACCTCAACGATGTCTTAAATGCTTCATTACAGCTGCCAGAGGCAGAGGCAGGCTCAGGCAGAGGAGGCGACACAGACAGTTGCCAGTTGGCAGCTTGATGAATGACCAGTTGAATTATGCAGAGAGAGAGAGAGAGAGGCAGGCAGGCTGGTAGCTTGATAGATTGATTGAATGATGCGACTGTGATTCGCTAACTGCGGCGATGAGCAGCGATGGCGATTGAAGCTGCTAAAGCAAGCGCTTCCTCCTTTTTTTCCACTGGTATCTAATCGCGTCTTAAGCGCAGTCACGCATGTACACACACACACACACAGACACACACACACACACATAGCTGTAGTTCTCTCTGTTGCTTTTAACTCGCTTTTTTTTTGCTGCTGCTCCCATTTCGTGTTACCATTGCAACAAGCAGATTAATAGTTCTCTCTTCTCCCCTTTTCTCTCTCTCTCTTCTCTCTCTCTTCTCTCTCTCTTCTCTCTCTCTCTTTCTCTCTCTTTTCTCTGCTGCTCTTTCTATGCAGTTGTTTCCATTAGTCGCTGCCATTGTTCAACATCGGCCTGATAAGCCTGCACTTCATGCATCTGCTCGCATTCAAATGCTGCATTCATACGGTTCGTCAGTGTGCCAGTGAGTGTGTGAGTGGGTGTGTGAGTGATTCATTCATTCGCTTTATTCACTCCCTGTGCTTAAGCAGCTTTGCCAGCGAGCAGAAGCAGCAGAAGAAGAAGTAGAAAGCAGTCGAAATCCCGCAGAGAATTCTTGTAATATTCTTGCCGAGAATACGCATTGCGATTTTCTGGTTTTTTTTTTTTTTTAGCTCTTTTTCAGCTGAAAATTCACTCTGGCATTAAACTGCTTTATAAGACTGGGGAGTAAACTCGACGTAAACTGATGAGTGAAAAGTGATAAGCAAAATGGCCGCCTGATTGACAGCCAGTCTCGCAGTCAGTCTCTCAATCAGTCTCTCAGTCTGTTTCTTACTTGTCAGTCAGTTCTAGCTCAGTTCGTCAGTCATTCAATCATTCCTGTCTCTCAGTCAATCTCGTAGTCAGTCTCCTTCGCAGTCTTTCAGTCAGTTTCTTACTCCGTTCCTCAATCAGTTCCTTTTCAGTTCCTTACTCAATCTCTCAGTCAGTCATTTCTTCAGTCTCTCATTAATTCTTTCCCTCACTCACTCTCTCAATCAGTCAGTCAGTCAGACTGGCATGTGACTGTGGTTTGCCTAAGCAGAAACCTCTGAAAAACAACATGTATTTCCTTCAGTTTTACAGAGACAGAGACAGGAAGGGGCAGACACAGAGAGAGAAAGATAGAGAGAGAGAGAGAGAGAGAGAGCTCTCCCAGAGCAAGAGAGAGAGCGTGCGTAAACTGATCCCTCGATTTGTGCTTGTTATTAGTAAGGTTTTTCTTCTTTGAATCCTACAAGGTTTTTTGAAGCCTTTTGGCATGCTAGGAGGCACGTTTGCCCCCTCTGACTACGCCTCTGCCTCTGCCTCTGGCTCTGGCCGGTGTGCTCGAATACTTAGCATACTTTTAGGCTGCGCCTGTAATTCACAATATTCTCATTTGTTTACTTTGTTGTCTGTCAACAAGGCAACATGAAAACTGAGCCCAGGCAGAGGGCAGGGTAGGGCAGGGTAGGGAAGCGCAGGGAGGTTTAGCTGCAGGGAAAGGAATATGTAAACTCCATTATCAAAATGCATTTTATGTACGCAACAGCAACGGCGACGGCAACGGGACACAAAACTGCATTAAAGGCAACTTCCTGCCTGGCCTGGGCGCCCGGTACCGTTAATAAATATAATAATGGCGTGTGCGGCCCCAAGGCAGGCAGGCAGGCAGGCAGGCGGGTGGGCGGGCAGGTGGTAAGGAGACAGCAACAGCTTCTGATATGGCTGCTTTTCCGACTTGCCACGCCCTCAGCCTGCACTGGGCCCCGCCCCTTTCAGCTAGCTGCTGTCAGGCTGCCTTGCTACCTTGTCAGTCAATCTTCCATCCATCCATCCATCCATCCATCCAGCCAGCCAGCCTTCCTTACATCCATCCACACACACACACAAATTGCCATTATTCATGTATGCGTGTCTGTGTGTGTGTACGTATGTGTGTGTGCGCTCAACTATTTCAAAAGTAATTAAGTTGGCAAAAAGGCAACGCTGTGCCTGCCCCCTCCCCCTCCCCTGCTGCCACTCTGGCTTGCTTCTTCTTGGGTTCAACGTCGTCTTGCAGCCTTTTTTCCAGGCAATCTAATAATTCACAAAACAAAACACACACACACACACACATGGAGAGGGATATACATGTGTGTGTTTGCATGCGAAAAATTCAGTTTTTGGCTTGACTCCTGCTCTGTTTGCAATCAACCAGGCCTGGCAATACCCTGCCCTGCCCTGCCCTGCCCCGCCTGGCTGCCCGCCTGTTGTTTATGGCGACACCCTGGCATATGGCAACAACATGTACATCGACTGGCAACCCTGCCAGCTGCTCCTCCTGCTGCTCCTCCTGCTGCTCCTTCCCTGCTCTCTCTCCCCCTTTGCAGTTGCAGTAGCCGCTGCAAGCGGGCGGCATATTTAATAATGTCGCTGCCCTGGCAACGCCAGCTGCAAACACAAAGGCAAACACACACACACACATACACCTCAATAAACATGTGTGTGTGTGTGTATCTTCTGCATAGATGAGCCAGACAAGCGTTCGCTGTGCCACGCAGCTTGTTTATCGAGTGCAGTTAATTAAAGTCAGTCACAGCGACTACAGAGAGCGCTACAGATCGCTGGATATATATGTTTATATATCTATATATATACAAAAAAGTATTATACCAATGGAAAGTACTTTAACTTGGCCTAAAGAGCGGAAAATGCAACTCAAACTGCGAGTAAGAGCAAAAAATGATTGAGATGGAAAATCGAAAGATTGAGACAGACTTCTATATAGTTGCTTTACATATGCCTGCCTATTCCTGCTAAGATTCCCCCTTTAGCTACGCCACTGCATGTGAAATTAGGCAAGTGACAAGCGGCGCGAATCCTCTCCCTCTCTCTCTCTCTCTCGTACAGAAATGCCAAACAACATTGCCAATCATCGGAAATGAGTTGGCAACAATTTTCGTATGACAGGCGACAATCCAAATCGAAATTAAGCTGGCTACAAGCTCAAGGGAGCGACAGAGAGGGGGGCAGAGAGGGCCGAGCAAAGGCAGCGCAGCGGAAGCGGAAACGGATGTTGCAGCGGGCCAAACGGGCCGAACGGGCCAAAGGCAACGGCAATTGCAATTGCCTGCAGTCTGCAGGGCAGCCATGTTGCACTGGCACGCCCCCTGCCGGCCCCAGCTGGCAATCAAAGCGCGTGTCGTGTGTTTTCGTGCGAGTGCCCAAAGAGGGGTGAAGGGTTGCCAAAGGGGGCAAAAAGGGGTTCAAAAATGCAATCAAACGCACGCCCCTGCAAACTTTGACTGGGCGTGGCAACAGCAGCGTGCGTGTGTGTGTGTGTGCGTGTGTACAGCTGCAGGTGGCAGGTGGCAACCCTACACAATGCTGGCAGAAATGTTATGGTCAGCAAAGGCAGAGACAAAGACACCTGGCAACCCTGTGTACACGCACTCAGGCTGGCAGCGCTCTGGCGCGAACAAAAGCAAAAGTAAATTAAGTTTTCGGGCACGCCCACGCTCAGTACGCCCCCCTCAGCCACGCCTATGCCTCTTCTACTGTAATTGTTGTAACACTGTGCGCAGCAGAGTTGCCAAACTCATCAATTTCTGCTTTCTCCATTAATATTCAAATTGCCATCAGGCATTTACTTGGAAAAACGCACAGTTTATGCCTCCCCACGCCTGTCCAACTTGTCACAACTTATCCATATACAAACATATATATATCGTATATATATATATATTTATTTATAAATAGATAGAATAGCAAAGTTGTGCGATCAATTTTCTCGAATCGTTGGGAATCAACGACTTAAGTGCGACGCCCATTTCGATTTATTTATGGGGACTTTAAAAAGTTGCCACGCCCACAGCCAAGGACTGTCCACAGCGCCAAAGAGAATAGAAGAGGGAGAAGAGGGGTGGGAGGCAGAGAGGCAAAGAGAATGCGGTGGCAAAGCAAGCGGGGCAATAAGTACATGCTACTTATAATGCGGCAGTGGCAACGGCCAGAAACACAATTATGTTAATGTTTACTCGACCGTAATTAACTCAAATTTATGATATTTTAATTTCGCCACAGCAGCGGAGCACAGTAGGGCGGTGGGCGTGGCAATGGCAGGCGACAAAAGTTGAGAACGTTCAAAGCGAAAGCAAAGCAAAGCGCAAACCAAAAAAAATGAAGAAAAAAACACAAAAGAAATTGCGTTATAATAACACACGTAATAAGTTTTTCCTTTTCTTTTTGCGCCCCTCGTCTGTCCCCCCCCCACTCTACACTCCCTCCCCCTTGCAGCATTTTCCATTTTCCATTTCCCATTTCACATTTCAGAGAAGCAGAGCCACAGACAAATACAATTTTAATGCGAGCGCGTGAAACACAAAAAAGCATAAATGAGCGAGAAAAAAAAACAGAAGAAGGAGATGGAGAGAAGGAGAAGCAGAAGCAGACGAAAGCAGAAGGATAAAAAGAAAAATTCTTGGAACTGTGCAGATGCATATACCCTGCATGTTGTCTGTATACTTTAAAACGACTCGACTCTTAAGGCGATTGGCAGCTCTGTTTGAGTGTGTGGGCGATGGTAGGGGTAGTCAGAGTCGAAGTTAATGGAGAATTATGATTGAGGGGGGTGAGGAGTAGCAGACAGAGAAGTGGAAGTAAAGCTGGATGAAGTGCTCGCTCTTGCTTGAAACTGGGCTCAGATCAAACAGGTAGACAGATACAGACTCTGATTGAGAGGCAAATGGACAAGGCTTAATTGAAGCTGGCAAAGAAAATCTATATAGGTTTGCATTGTCTGGAATTAGCCACGCCCCACTGCATATGCTTTTAGCTTTTAAAAAAAAAAATAGTTGGGGATTTCTTTCTAAGAAAATCTGAAGGTAGAAAATGCACAATTTGTAGAAGGAGTAAGAACTGCAGAAGACAGTAGAAATATCAGAAGAGGCAGTATTAGTAGAAATAGTAGGAAAAGTAGAAGTAAAATTAGGAAGAGTATAAGGTAGAAGAAGAAGAATTATCTCAGTGAAAACGTAGTGCATCTGCGCTTCGATCTGCAACTCTCACCAAATGCGATCGCAATTATAGAGCACGTTCCGCTGACGATGTCGCGGGGCGCGTGCGAAATGCGCAAGAAGCGAAATTTATTGTTTGCCAAAGTCGCGCGTGGAGGCGACTCGAAGTGGGCGGGGCTGGGGCAGAGGCAGAGGCAGCCAAAAAAAAAAAAAAAACGAGGAGGAAATGAATGCAGAAAGGCAGAAAAAACGAGCAAGCAGAGGCAGCGTGACAAGAGAAGAGAGAGAGAGAGAGAGAGAGTGAAAGAGAGGCAGGGAGAGAGAGTGGAAGATGTAGTGCAAGTGTGTGCGAGAGAAAGAGAGAGAGAGAGAGACAGAGCCAGCGAGAGTGAGAGGGAAAAAGGGAAATTATGTTGTGCATGTTAAATGCGGACGGGCATGAAAACAACACGAAGCAAATGCAAGACAAATAGTGAAAAATAGCCAAGCAAAATGGGCTGAGAATGAACTGTGCCACATGGCAGGGAGGAGAAGGGGTAGGGGAAGAGTCGTGTGTGTGTGTGTGCGACTAACGGGCGAGCGTGCAAAATAGCGTGCGTCGCGCTGGCTATACGCTTAAAGTAAGTCAAAGTTGAAAGTTTTGTCCACAGTGCGAGTGTGTGTGTGTGTGTGTGTGTACGTGCACACCTAATCACACTGCCACCCACACACACTCGCAAAAAAACACTGTGACTATTATTTATGAGTTTTCTACGTTTTTTTTCTGCTTTTCTCTGCATTTTTCGCTTTTCGCTTTTTGGCATTTAATTTTTTCCTCTGTGCTGCGGCTCAATTTCAAGTGTCAAAGCATTCAGCCAGCCAGCCCTGTTGTTGTTGTTGTTTCACTTGATGACTCAGCATGACGCACACACACACACTCACACACGCACAGGCACACACACTCGCCTCTGGCATGCGCCATAAAATTGAGGCAGCTTTTTGTCTCTTTCCCATTTTGCAGTAAGAATTCGATTGCGGAGTTGTAGTCACACATACAGGCACACAAAACAACACACACTGACACACACACACACACAGTGACACACACACACATTGGCACACAGTGCGTGCCTCTGAAAATGTTGTGGAAAACTCGAAAAACTGCAAAGTTTTTGGCAAAGTTTTGTGCCAAGTGAAATCTGGAAAATGCTGCATGCAGGTGGAGTCAGACAAGTGATTGCTTTGACAGAGTCAAAGCCACACACACACACACTCAGTCACATACATACACAAACACACACACACACTCAGGCACAGTCAGGCAAAGATGCATGCAAATTTAAATTAATTTTCTCAGCAAGCGCCTGCAAGTATGCAACACTTTTTTGGGCAACTTTGTTGACTCGACTCAAGCGAGTGTCCCTGTGTGTGTGTGTGAATGTCTCTCTATGTGTGTGTGTGTGTGTGCAATACACTTCTAATTGACGCTGCAAAAAGCAGTTTTAATTACATTTGCTGACATTGCCATCGAAAGGCCAAGACGAGGTCGCCTACAAAGGGGGCCAAATGTCATTTGCTTGCAGCTGCAACCCCCCACTGCCTCTGCCTCTGCCCTCCTCCTATCGACTGTAATGGAATTACTGTAGCAGCCTCATCATCATCATCATCCACATCATCATCCCGAGTCCGATCTACTCGGCCACCCACACCACGCTGAGCTCAGAGCAGTTTATCATACTTAAAGGCGGTGGCTGGCATTTCAATTACACTTTTCCACTTTTCCCGGAAAATCGGCTAACTGCGAAACTGCATTTCGCACTATCGCAGCCATCGCATCTAATTGATTTTGCATAACCGACCGACCCAGCAGATAGCTCTTCAATTATCCAACTTTTTGGAGAAATGAAATTACCCAGGTTTTTTCAAGCCAAAAATGGTTGAAAAACAAACAAAAAAATGGCCATCGATTTGGCTGCAATTTTGGCCCCCCCACCCCGAAAAGCGTGCAGGTTCTTTGGCCTAAATGGTTTATCTCCCCCACTCTTTTTGCCGATTTGACTCAGGTCAACGCGCCAAATTGCCTCACGATTTCGCCTTTCAGTTTCGCTTTATTTTCCGCCATTTTTCTCCATTTTTTTCATCTCTTTTTCTGACTGTTTTCATGCTTCGTTTTTGCTTTTTCATCAACATTTCATACGAAATCGCTTTGCGGCTAATTGAGTGAGATTCAAAGCGGATTGCTCCGCTGATATTTGCACAGCTTATGCCCTATATAAGGCATTTGAAAATTAACTTCTCGGGAAACTGTATAGCTGCAGATTTTTCCAGCTAACACTCATTTTCCATTGGCAATTTCTAGCAGCAAAAGGGAGTACCCTGAGGGAAGTGCATTAGCTGTTTTAAGATCTCTCCCGCTGCTGCCTTATAAAGCGTCTTTTTGCGCAGTCATTGCAGGCTGTGCCACGATTTAAATGAACTGCCCAAAATTTGCACTCTATGAAAAAAGAAAACAAAGCATGGGCGGGCAGGGCAGGGGGTGGGAAAACTGTAAATTAAGTGCGCTGAAAATTAATGCTGAATCAGCAAAGCAATCAGCAAAATTACGCAACAAAAATGGCGACTGCACCCACAGGCGAGTTATGGCTGCCGGAAGCGGTGGCATACAGGCCAGGCAGGCAGTAATATGGTATATATAGTCTCTATATATATGGTTTATATGTATACACATGCTATATATGGCATATATAGAGCGGCATATCTGGCGCGTCTACATGCCGCATTAATGGCCCTAAAATGGGGCTAACAAAAATTTTAAGCCGGCCACAAATTGTTCGGGGCTTAAGCGAGGCTTTGCCCCGCCCCTGCACTGCCCTGCGCCTCCTTTTGAAACAAAAGCGCTTCATAATAAATATGATTAATTTTACAGGCTGTCTGGCTGTGCCTGCGCTCGTGTGTGTGTGCGTGTGCGTGTGTGCGGTACAGTTGGTCACAAAGCGCTGCATGCATTAAAAATCTGAAATAAAATTTATGAAAACTAAATGGCAATCTCGCTGGCTCTCTCTCTGACCTCGCAGACCTCTCACTGTCCCTCTCCCCCTGCGCTCAGGCTGTCCAATAATTGAATTGTAAAAAAACCATAGCATACAACTGAGCGCACGGCCGGCACGTGGCACAAAAAGCGTTGCCTACTCGCGGGCGCTGCAATTCAATTAGGTGTAAAAACTAATTAAGCAAGCCAATGCTTTTAGGGCGCAGCAGCAGCGTGCCTATGTGTGTGTGTGTGTGTGTGTGTGTGTGTGTGTGTGTTGCATACTTTTTGGCCAACAAACTTTTGGCCTGCGTCAAAAATAAATTGAAACCGGAAGCAGCCGCACAGCGAGAGACCGAAGAGAGAGACAGAGAGCGAGGGAGAGCGAGACAGACTGTGCGAGTGCGTGCGTGTTTTCAAGATGGCGACTTTGACAACACTTGCGCCTAATGGCAGCCTCTGACACTCTGACAGTCTGACAGTCTCTGGCAGCTATGACACTGGGGGCTGGCAGGGGATCGGCTGACTGGAGACTGAAGACGGTTGGGTTTGGCAACAAAAACTTTGCCCTGACAGCGACTAATTCTCATTCAGTTGATGCACACACACACATGTATACACACACATACCCATACACATGCGTGTGTACAGACAAATCCGCATCCATTTCCATACAACAGGCTGCCCTCACACTCTCTCTCACTCTCTCACTTTCATCTTCTTCGCTCAGGTTTTCATTTTAATCGCAAGCGTAAGCCAAATGAAAAGCTTTTTCAATTTATTTTCCCGCAGCAGCAGCGCAGTTGGCAGCGCCGCAAGCAGCGCAGCAGGCAGCAGGCAGCACAAACCTTTGATGCTTAATCATTTGGCTCTCTGCGTTCGGCTTCGGCTTCGGTTTTGGGCTCAAGCTGCTGCCACACTTAATATCCTGTATGCGTATAAACTCTCACACACTCTCACACACTTTCACACACATACACACACAGATACACAGACAGACAGACACAGCAACTGACAGACAATGCATAAACAGGCGACGGCTGCATAAAACTGGTCGAAATTTGTTTGCCAACAGTGCTGGGCATAATTTATGCTCTTCACAATATTTAAGCGGATTGCTAGCCAGGCGGGGGAGCAGAGGGAGGGGGAGGGGAGAGTGTTGGGGACGTGCACTAAGCCAAAGTGCAAATGCAGTGAAATCTGGCAGCAGCAGCAGTAGCTGCCTCGAACTGTTTTTACTAATAAATATGTATAGAGAGAGAGAGAGAGAGAGAGAGAGAGAGAGAGAGAGAGAGAAAGCAGTTGCCAATAAGCTGCCAAATGACGCACTCGCTTACTGTTGCCCTGCCCCTTTATCCTGTCTCTTCCTGTCTCCTTTCCTGCCCTTATCCCTGCTCAAAGTCAAATTCAAAGTCGCTGCAAGTGGGCGATTTGTAACTGCAAATTGCATTGGTCGCCTCAAGATGTGCTGCCTTCTCTGCTCCGCTCTCAAGCTCGGATAATTGCAAACGCAGTTGCCATGGCAGCCCCGAAGCAAGCAAGCAGCGTGCAGGAGCAGCAGGAGCAGCTGCAGCAGCAACTGGTCAGGTTGGCTGTGGCTTTGATAAGCGCTGATTTAAGCTTGCAGCATTTTACGCTCATTACAGAGACAGACTAGCAGGAACAAGCACTTAAATACATAAGCGAAGACAAACACAGTCTCTCTCTCTCTCTCTCACACACTCTCTATCACACACACACACTCGCACACCCGCACTCAGCGAGGTGCTCAGCCATGCTGCAGTTAAGCAGCCATCATTGAATCGCCTCGTTGTGGCTCCAGTTACTTCATTAACTTGACTGTAGCTCCCTCTCCCTCTCTCTTTCTCTTTTTCCTGCTCTCCTTTGCCCCCTCGTTTATCCGCTGTCTGCTGTTTCGACTGCTCTGCGCTGTTTATCTCTAGCTGAATTTTCTTCAACTGTTTCAGTTTTCTACTGCGCGATGTTGCTGCTGTAGATGTTGCTGCTGTAGATATTGCTGCTGTAGATATTGCTGCTGTAGATATTGCTGCTGCTGCTGTCGCTCCTTGTTGCTGTTGTTTGTCTTGCTGCCTTTGCATTTTGTTTGGCTGCTGCTGCTGCCGCTTTAACGCCGGCAATTTTTGCGTTTTTCTCATTATCTTTGTGAAGCCAAGTCAATGAATTACACACACTCACACACACACACACTCATACTCACACACACATATACAGTGTATACTCACACAGCCCGTAAAGACGCTGCTCAGGTGCATAAATTACCCAAGCCAGCGCGCTGGGGAAATTCCTACGACACGGCACACTGGGCGTATGCGCAATTTGGCAAACATTTTTAAGAGGCGGCAAAGGTAGCAAGCGGCAGGGGAGCAGCAGGGAGAGGGAGGAAGCAGGGGGCCAATACACATGCAACTTTGTTGCAAATGACTTTGTTCACCTGCCCACCCCGTCAATCCGTCTCCCTCTTCTCCTCTAGCCACCCTATCTACCCTGTCAAAGGCCAACAAAAAAGTGTCCCGTATGTTCCCCTTCTGTGTATCAAATTAAGCGCTTGCGTGCAATGACGTCATCATTCACTAAATTCGTAATATACCCAACTAAGTGAATGAAAATATTTTCCATTTATATCTCACACAAATCGATAAAGTTTACGTATTTTTTTAATTTTGCCAAAAAAAGAGAGAAGACGGGATTAGACTACATAATTAAGTCGAAAAAGTGCACAAACTGGCGAATGTGTGTGTGTGTCTGTTGGAGTAAATGGCACAAGTAGGCAGCCACAGTGGGACAAGTAAGTTAAAAGGGCAACAAAAACTCTTGAAAATAATATAAAAAAAATATTATAAATAAGTAATTAAATATTACGCGGAAAAATTAAAAATAAATAAAAATTTAAAAAAAAAATTACCAAGCTTCTCCACTGTGCGAATTTCATTGACTTTAGCCCACTGTGCGTGCAAGTTAATATCGTTTTGAGTTCTTGGCGTGTTCTTGGCTTCTATGTATGTTAATGGGTCGTGCGGAGTGTGTGTGTGTGTGTGTAGAGGGCGAAAGGGGTAGGGGGGGCTTAGGCCAAAGTGCGAGCAGCATCTTAAGTCTGAAACAGACACACTCACACACACCCACACACACACACACACACATGCCAAATGATGATGATGGAGTGCAATTACTTGAGGCGGAAGTGATAGAAGTTGCTGCGTCTTCGACTGAAGTAGCGCAACCGGAAGGGGGAAAGAGGGCAGAGTAACGGGAAGACAGGATGTAGCAGCAGGCAGGCAGAGGGGGGCGGTAGCGGGGGCTGGGAAGCAAATGAACTTTAATTAAATTCTTTATATGCACGCTTCTGCGTAATTCTTTTCTGCTTCTTCGCACAATGTCATTATAAAATGGCAGCTGCCGGAATAGCAGAGGCAAGCACGTGGCCAGGGAGGAGAGCAGGGCGGGGAGGGGAGGGTGGAGAGAATGAAGAACTTCTCTCTTAGAAATCCGCAAGCAGCTCTCTCTCTCTCTCTCTATCAGAATATTTGCAAACTGTTTTCAATGGACTCGCCAAAGAAATTTCCAAGTGCGGCAAATAAGTCAATTAAGAATGGACGAACGCACAGCCAAGGAGGGAGCAGGAGGGAGGGAAGGGGGTCCAGGGAAGGGCACAGGTCAGTGAAGAACGTAGAGGAGGTACGCGTTGAACTTTCACACCTGCTCGACGGCAACTTTGAGTGCGGCACAAAGCTGGCAAAACTTTGTTCGTTTTTAGTTTGCTCTCTCGCGCACGCAAATACCCTGTAATTGCAGGCCAAAAAGAGTAGACAGGGTCAGCTTAGTGCCATGCAAATGTACTGCCTGCAGGGTATGCACTAGTCATGCTTATTTAATTGTGCGAATCGTGCTTCTTTTTGCTGTCAACTGGACGCAATTTTGTTTTGCTGTTTAAACGCGTTCGGCCATTATAGTTGGCATATTTAGAGGGAAAAAGGGACAGAGAGAGAGTGAATGAAAGAGAAAGGGAAAGACACTGAGAATGCGAGAGAGAGAGAGACAGAGAGTGAGCGCAAAGCGAGAGAAAAGAACTTAAAAATTAGTACAATTAAGTTTAATTGACGTAATTTTTGGCGCCGGCAGCACTCGCTGGGGGAAGGAGGAGTAGGGCCAAAGGGAGCTGCCCGAAACATTTGGCCAACTCTCAGCGAACTGTTGAAGGGGTGTGCCAGGGGGGTGGGGGGAGGGCACAGAGGGATCCACTCACAAGTTCATAATGGCGAAATATGCAATTCGAGCTTGGGCGCCTTAACAACTGTTGGACACTTGAATGGCAACCAATTACAAAGTGTGCTAACTGAGAAGCGTAAAAAGGGGCGGGGCGGGGCAGGGCTTACGCAAGTAGCGAGTGAAGCCATAAAGCACCCACTCCCCCCTCCCCTCTCCCAAGGGGGATACCAACAATGGCAGTCGCACAATGATATGTTACAAGGGATGTCAAAGTAAAGCTGTGACTTTAGTTTCGTTATCACGTTTTATGGCCACGTTACCCAACACAATATGCGCAAAAGGGGTGGCAGATAAGGGGAGGAGGGAGAGAGAGGACAAAAAAGAGAAAGAGACAGAGAGAAAGAGAGAACATTGAGTGCGCTGTGAATGTGTTTCATAACGCAAAACTCGCTGGAATAATTGAGCGTGGCTTTTCTACAACTACAACATTAGTTCGATAAGAGTTAGAGCGGAGTTGCGTAGGGTATTAATCGGCCAGGCCAGGCTTGTCTATCGATAGGCAATAACAACAATAGAGCGAGCAACTGCACACACTGCAACACACTCCACATCGAGCGCAGCTCAATAACTTGTCAACAACATATCAAACATTGCGAGTCAACATATCGATAACAGCAGCTCGATAACACACTGTGAACATGCTGGCGTTGCCACATGGCAAACACACACACACACACACTCTGGCTCAGGGTTGACAGCCTCTGCAATGTCTTCTGCGGCTGCTGCTGCCTTTGTGTTTTTTTTTTTTTTTTTTTTCATTTGCATGTTGTCGTTGAGGCTGCTGCTGCTGCTGCGGTGTTGCTGCTGCTGCCATTGTCTTGTTTCATTGATGTACTCTTCAGGCTGTTGTTGCTGCTGTTGTTGCTGCTGTGCTTCATTCATTACAGCGCTCGAAATTGGCTTTTGTTGTGACTTCTTCATCCAAATGCGGCTTCAGCTTTTTTCTCTTTTTCGCTTTTTCTTTGCTCAGCTCCCGTTGTAATCTCTAAAGTCTGCATTGCTTCAAATCCACACAAAAAACAACATAAGCAAACACACGCACAGACACACGCACATACACACACACACACGCTGAGTGAGAGAGAAGACAACAACCCCAAGAAAGCCGAGACAAATGCGCCAGACCAACGCGTAATTTCCTTTCTTTTTGCTGCTGTTTTAGCTTTTTTTTCTGCTGCTGCTGCTCATTTCGGGGCAGCAAGAGGGAGGGGCAAGAGGCAGAAGGCTGCTGTGTGGGCGTAAGTGGGCGTGCTGGCTAAAGGAAGTTTACTTTGTCGCAGTGTCATTTATTTTGGCATTTTTGCCACTGACGTTGCTTCCCTTTGTTGTAGCTGCCGCTGCTGCCGCTGCTGCTGCTGTTGCTGCTTTTGTCGTCATCATCATAATCGTTAGTTTCGCCTTTCTGTCGCACTCCCAGCCTCAGCTACCCCCTCCAACTCCAGCCCTGCTCCAGCATCTCCGCCATCCCTGCGGGCGCGTTAAGAAAAACCCAAAGCGTTGCCCCAAGTTCTGTCTGTGTCCCAGTGTGTATCTCTCCCTCTCTCTCTTCCCCGCCTCTCTCTCTCTCTCTCTGTTTATGACTCTTATCTGCTTTGTTGTGCCAGCAAGCAAGCTGACACTTTGCCACGCCTCCCACTCCGCCCCACTCCCCCCATTCACACACATTCGCAGAGTTCTCGCATTTTCCACTTTTGTATTGCATATTTCAAGGCGCAAATTTTCGTGTCAATAATATAAAATCGATATTTTCCATTTTCTGAGTGTGCCTGAGAGTGTGTGTGCTGCTCTGCGCTGTTGTTGTTGTTGTTCCATTGTTGTTGCTGCCGTTTCCATTGAACGAGTTCAACAACTTTGCAACACATGTGTCTGCCAGCGACAGCCGCTTGACCCAACCTAACAAAACAATGGCAAACAGGTGTGTGTGTGTGTGTGTGTGTGTGTGTGTGTGTGAGTGTGTGTATGACATAGAACCCTTTTGGGCTCTTCTAGCATACACGCAGAGCAGGCTGTACCCGCTAAAACAGCCGTAAAATGGCCAAAAATTTAGCATCAATTTTCTAATTAAGACAGCAAAAGCAGCGAACCGTTTGCTGCTTCATTTATCACGCCAGCAGCAGGAACTCTGTGAGCAACAGCAGCAACAGCAGCAGCAGCAGCAGCAGCGGCAGCAACAGCAACAGCAACACATCGCGCAGCAGCAGCAACTCAGCGAGCAGCGGCGCAAATTAAAAGCGTATAAAAGTAAATTTGAAGCGTATTTAAAATAAACAACGCCAGCAACAGCCAAGCGAAACCACGCAGCAGCAGCAGCAACAACAACAGCAGCAGCAGCAGCCAAGCGAGGCAGTTACACAATAACCCAAAACCGGAGGGTTGTTCGCTTGGGGGTCGATGCCTGCCATGCTGGTGTTGCGTGTGTGCCTGTGTGTGTGTGTGTGTGTGTTTGTGTATTGTGTATGGCGCTGTCGTCGCTATGCAAAAGCGCCACGTAACTGTCAGCGTTGAATGCTCGAGGCAACAGCAGCAGCGGCAGCAGCAGCAACGCACGCTGCAGCCGCAGCAACGCGAGCACAACAGCAACACAAGCTACACACAAATTTTCCGCTAACGGAAAATGCTAGAAAAGCAACAGCAACAACAACAACGACGAGAAAGCGAGTGAAATCCCGCAGCGCCTTGAATGAATGCTTGAAATTGGTTTTTTGTATTACAGCAGAAAAGTATACTACAAAATATTTCACAGGCAGCCATAGCAAGCAGCTGGTGAGAGAGAGCGAGCGAGCGAAAGAGCGAGAGAGAGAGAGAGAGCGAGCGAGCCCGCAGGCAGCCAGTCGAGTGAGTTGGGGTAGGTGACAGGCGGAGGAGCGAAGCAGCGGACAGGTGGGACAGGTAACCCGAAATAAATTCGAAATAATTTGTGTAAAATAGACGAGACCCGAGGAGGAGCAGGAGGAGAGAGAGAGACGGAGGAGGAGCTGGGTAAAGCTGCCTGGGGGAGCTGCCTTTTATATGCTTGTGCTTGTGCTGGTCACCTGCTTACCCCGCCCTGCCCTGCCCTGCCGTGCCATGGTGGTGCGTGTGGTGAAATTTGCCGCCGGCAAAGCTACCACAAAAACGGTGGGTAAAGCAAAATCCACCACATTCCGTCGCCGCCGCGTCTACAGGGCACAAGGCTGCCCGAAAATGTATTTCGCAACAAGGCCAAGTAAAGAGAGCTGCAGAGGGAAAGAGAGAGAGTGGAGCTGAAGTGGGTGTGAGAGCGAGAGCGTGTGCTGTGCGAGCGAGAGAGGCAGAGAGACAGCGCGAAGCCCTGGAGGCCCCTAAGCAGTCACAGATAAAGCGCTGGCATTAGCAACTCTTGAGAAAGTTGCGCTGCGCCCAAGTAGTCGAGGCTGTGTGTATACACACGCACACACACACACAGGCACACACTCATGTGTGTGTATGTGTTTGTGTGTGTGTGCTACAAGGACATTCATTTGCATTCACATTTCTTGCATTGATTCGCCTCAAAAAATGAAGAAAAATAAAACGCAAAAACAGTCAAAGGTTTTTTCTCTTTCTACCTCTCCTTCCCTCTCTTTCCTTCCTTTTCTCCCCCTTTAAACTCATTTTAATTATGGCTCAAGTCACTGTGCAAAGCGCCCAAAAGGAGGAGATCATAAACTAAAAGCGGGAAATCCCGTTTCGCTTGGACTTTCCTCTGTCTCACTGTCCCTGTCTCTTTCTCCCACCCCGCTTCCTGTCCCTCTTCCTGCCCTTGTTGCTATTGTTGTTGTTGTGGCACACATTTTGCACATTTTCCACATTTCACTTTGCCCCATTCGAAGCGTTCACAATAAACATGAGAAATATTTTGCCTGGCCCAAAAATTATTTCTGCTTTGTAATTTCCTTCGAAAAAGGTCAGGCAAAGCGAGCAAAAAATCACAGAGAAAGTGTGCGAAGAGGGGAGAGGGAAGAGGGAAAAGAGAAAAGGGAAAACAAGTCAAATGCAAATGGGCGAATAAAACTAAACAGAAGGAGGCAGCCGGAGCTGCCAAACAAAATGGCGAATCGTGCGAGACGAGAAACGAAACGAAGTCGATATTTAAATTAAAAAGACGTCGACATAAACATTTTGCCAACACACACACACACAGGCAGCACACACACACACACAGGCAGTTGGCTTAGAAGGCGTAGGATAAAAGGTCTAACGGGCTAACTGTAGTCTATAGTTAAGGTAGATTCGAGAGGCAGAGCTGCTCGCTGAAGCGTTCAGTTTGCTCTGCACCGTGTGGCAGGCACAGTGGCGCAAAATTGTTTGCAAATTGTTGGCTGTGTTTATTATGAAAACTTTTTCTTCGCATTCGCATTCCGTTTTTCTCTTGTGCAGAGCGAAATTCTTGGCAAAGAATTTAGCCAGGTAAATGCAGAGAGAGAGAGAGAGAGAGAGAGCGCAAGTTTAGAGCATTACGTATTAATTAAAATTGTTTTATACACACTGTGCTCCTGCACACTGTGCACACAATTATCGCAACTGGCAATTGTCGCAATTTATGTCAAATTTATGGCAATTTATGGCAAATGGAATGCAGCAGCAGTGCTTTTTGTTCATTCCAATTTGCGAATTCAATTAAAAGTCAATTTCAGGTCGGATTCTTTATTTATTCAAAGCATTCTTTCAGCTTGCAGCGAGTGCAAACATCAACACAGAGAAAGAGAGAGAAGAGGGACACGCCAGGGGCGCTGTCCGTTGGCAGTAATTGAATAATTTATCGATAAGCGCACACACATGCACACAACAAAAATCGATAACCAGTTCAAATCAATTGAGCTCGCAGCGAGCTTATTGAGTGACTGTGTGAGCGAGTGTGTGTGTGTTGTACAGTTGCCACAAAGCATGCAAGCTGAAGTGCGGGCTCCCCCCCTCCCCCTCTCCCACAGTGGGTTAGCCAGTTAAACGGACCAGTCGTCGGCGAGTGTTAACCACTTAATTTTCCGTATCATTGAGAATGGTATTAAAAAGGATTGCCAATAAGTACTCGGCAATTCCCTTTACAGACGCCACACACACACACACACAGGGAGTGAGAGAGAGGGAGGGACTCGCACACACACACTCGTTTATTTCTTTTGGCAAACAAATTAAGTTAACTGTCAACCGCAAAATCACAACAGATGCAGTCGACACTCAATCACGATGCGAGAGCATTGAGTGTGCTCTCTCAGTGTGTGTGTGTGTGTGTGGCAAAACTAAAGCGGCTACCGACCCCAAACACAGTAATACACTTGCCCACAGTGTGTGTGTGTGTGTGTGTGTGAAAGGGTTGTCAGGCTGTCGATAAAAAACACTTTTTATGCCTTCGGCCCGAGCTGGTAATATGACAGGGCTCGGGTAGCACACACACACACACACCAAAACACACACCAACACACACACACACTCAATATCAATAGCGCTTTATTTACGTTAAGAATCATGCCCAGCACACACACACACACACACACACAGCCAGACGAGCGTAGCAGCTCGCGCGCGCAGCGGCAGCGAGGCATAAACAAAATTGTAGCATACTTTCGAGCGCAGGCTAAAAAAGAAAACCAAAACAAAATCGTAGCATACTTTCAAGCGCAGGCGAAAAAAAACCCAAATTTATTTGCCGTCGCCAGCGACTGCGACGCCATTGCCAGCGCCGCCATTGCTAGCGCCGCCATTGCTGCTGCTGCTGCCATCGCTGCTGGCGTCGGTGCTGCTGCATCTGCCCTCGCTTTTTGCCTATATTCGCAAAAGTATTTTATTTTTGGCGCTTTATTTATTTGCCAATACGTCAGCGCCACACACATTTTTCACAATGTGTGTGTGTTGGACTGTGCGTGTGTGTGTGTGTGTGTGCACAGTGGGCGTGCCCGTTAGAGGAAGGTCGCGCCATGTGGGTGAGAAGTGGGTGCAGTCTTTGATTTGATCAGTTTTCGAGTGGTTTCTAAAAAAAAAACACACACCCACACGACGAACTTACAAAGAAATTGAATGGAAACGAACCCCCCGACCTCGGCCCCGCACCTCGCCCCCCCTCCCGCAGACCTGCCTGCCAGTCCCTCGAGAGGCTTTCGATTTTAGTAAATTTATGATGCTGTGCGCGCTCCATGAATGCTCGCAGAGGTGTGTGCGAGTGTGTGTGTGAGTGTGTGTGTGTCTGTAGGTGTCCCTGGCAGCTGGGGAGGGAGGGGTAGGGGACAGGACTGAACACGACAGGACAGGACAGAACTTGTTTGCTGCTTGGCTGCCCATACGACACGTTCGACCATAATGCGGGGCACAACAACATTTAATAATAATAAAATGAAACTGTGCAAGGCACGACAGAGAGAGAGAGAGAGAGAGAAGAGAAAAAGAAAGAGAGAAGGGAAAAAAAGACCTAGAGAGAGGGCAGCGTGCTAGTTTGCTGTGTGTGCGTTGAGGCAAATGTTGAATGTCATCAAATTTAACGCCCGACTTAGCTCCCAAGTGCCCCCAAAAAGTGGCCAAGAAGTTGCCAGGCCTGCGAGTAAACAAATGATATAATAAAACTAATAAATACATAAAATATGTATAATAAATATGAATAATGAAAAATAATAAATATAATAAATAATAAATAAAATAAATATAATAAATATTAAATAGAATAAATAATAAATAGAATAAATAATAAATAGAATAAATAATAAATAATATTTAATGAATGCAATTAAATGTTTGAAACAGCTTCAAATATCTTTCAAGCTCAGCCTCACTCTTTTGCCTGCTATACAACACTGTTCCGAGTGCGATAACGATAGCTCGCTACTTATCGATAATGCACACGCAGGCCACGCTGCTTGACATTTATCAATCGAGCGCACAAATCACAGCTCAAATGCCAATTGACTTTTATGATGCCCTCCCTATATCGGTGACACCTACATCCCTGCCAGCAGCACCTCCTTCCCACCTCCCTCCCCTCTCACTCCCCCGCTAGAAGCGTTGTGTGCGCAAGAGGGCGCCAGCAGTACGCACGCTGTGTATATTATCGTTACTCTGGCGGGGGGTGGCTACACTACTAACAATTTGTCTTGGCAGGGTTGTGGCGTGCAGACAGAGACGGGGAGGGGGAGGGGGAGGGTATTATAGAGAGGGGGAAGGCAAGTCTACTGTCCATTGTCGCATACAAGTGGCACATAATGTGCCATAGCATGCTGCATGCCGCATGCCGAGACATGACGATATTGTCGACGTTGTTCTCCCTCTCCTCCTCCCCCTCCTCCACCTTCTCCCTCTCTTTCTCCCTCTCCTGTTGTTGTGTCTGTACCGCACTTGAAATATTTAAACGATAATGTAACTGAGTGTGTGTGCGTGCATGTGTGTGTGTGTGTGTGTGTGTGTACTTGTGCCTAATAGAACCCAAGTGACAAAGGCAGCAGCACACACACACACACACACGAACACACACACACACACGAACACACACACTCCTAGCTGAGAATTAGAATAGAGGATGGACCTGGGATTGTTAAATGGGGCCAGGGGGATTTGCTGGCACTGTGTGTCTTGCCACAGCCATGGCAAGAGGGGGGGAGGGGCGGAAGGGGCCTGCTGCATGGACATTAACTTTTCGCCGCAGCTGCGCTCAGTGTGCCGCAAGCAGCAGAGTTTAATAGAGCCGCCCACGCGGCCAAACTCACTTGCAGCAACGATAATGGGCGTGCCCACTCCCCCTCTCTCTCTCTCTCTCTCTCTCTCTCTCTCTCTCTCTGTGCGACATGCCAACAAATACAATTACAGTTGACACCAGGCTAACAATCACGCACACACACACTCACACTCACACTCTGGCACACACATGCCCGCATGCACACACGTACACACACACTCGCACACACACACTGGCGCTGGCATTATGCGCCGCAGCGTATACAACATTATTTTATTAAGTGCGATGCCAGCACACAACGTCGACTGCGACTGCGATGGCGACGCAGAAGGACAACAATGTGCGTCGGACATGCCTGGTTACGTGTCAGCCAAGCGCGCCAAGCCGCAAAGCCAACATGGAAGGCGGAGTAGGGGGAGGGGCAGGGCCAGGGGCAGGGGCAGGGCAAGTAACTCAGGCACATGCCACAAGCGACTAGCGACATGCGACACTGCAAATGCCACAGGCAACACACGCACACACACACACACACACAGACAGCACACTTCGCTTCCAGCTAAGCTTGAAAATCTCTGGCTCGTTCTTTACTCTGCTTTCTTCTTTCTTTCTTCTTCTCTCTTTCTTCTTCATTTGTTTTTTTTTTTGAGTTTTTCAGCGCTTGCTTTGCCCTTTGACACGTGTAGCTGCTCGTGCATGCCCTGCCCCGCCCTGCCCTGCCCCAACCCGTGCCCGCCAAGCAAGGGCAGCGGCTCTAAATCAGTCAAAAGCAAATTAGCCTTGTGGCCAGAAGCAGGGGCGGGGTAGGGAGGGGTGTGGTAGTTTCTTGCTGAAGTGTGGCAAGAAAGTTTTCCAAATGCACTTGCTAAAATACCCTGTGCAGGCAAGCGCGTAGAGAGGGGTATGCCAAGTCAGCTCTCTCTCTCCCTCTCTTTCTCGCCTTCAGTTCTTTACCAATTTGTCACAAGCTAATGGAACTGCGTTTCATTCCATTTCGGCCAGTTCAATTATCTTTTAATCCGCTTTAATCTTCATCTTCATCTGCTTTGCTCATCACAATTCAATTTTATATGCTTCGTTTTTCGATTATATTCTGGCCATAATCGATTTTCAATTTGGGAGCCAGTCTAATACAGGTTTCCCTCTCTCTCTCTCTCGCTCTCTCTCTATCTCTCTCTCTCTTTGCCTGTCTGCCTGTCTGCCTGTCTATCTATAGCTTTAGCTGTATCTCTGTCTGTCTTTCTATTTATCCAGCTCTGCCTATTTGTCTATCTATCAGTTCGTTTCTACTTCTCTCTCTCTCTCTCTCCCTCTCTTTCTCTCTCTTTCCTTCCTCCCTCTGTCTGTCTGTCTATATAAATTTCATTATCTGCAAACGCGGTCATAAAACTTGACATCAAGTCAATTTTTGTAGCACACACCCGGCTTGCTTCAGATACAATCCTCCCCCTCCCCCCCTTTGCACTCGAGTCTTTTGCCATTTTGCCCCTTCCCTTCCCTTCCCCTCCCTTGCCGTAGCATATTTTTCGTTGGTTGTGCGAGTATTTTGAATGAATGTGCAAATAAAATTTAATTTAATAGCAAATTTTATGTCACAAATATTGCGCTTCACTTGAGAGTACCCAGCACACACACACGCAGAGACACACACATACTCACACACTCACACACACACCCATACACACACTCACAGTCTAGCATACCCACACATGCTGTGCATTGCCCACTTTTATGACCCTCAAATGGTTCGTCCACGCCTGCTCCACAGTCTGCCTGCTCTCTGCTCTCCCCGTCTGCCCATTTCCTCCTCCCCCCCTTCCTTCCTCGGTGCTGATAGCCAAATGGGATTTGGGGAATACAGGCCAAACAGTCAGGCAGACGAAGGAGGCTGCTCGTAGTCCCCTTCCCCTCCCCTTTCTGGAGTCTCGCTCGCATTAATGTGTCAAACTGAAGTTGGCATCGGAATTGGCCTTTGATTTGGGCCTGCATTGTCAGCTCTGGCAAATTGAAAGCAGCCGCCGGAGGAGCAGAAATCCCGTCCAGGGTTACCAAGCTGCTGCCCCTTTAATGAGAATTTGCTTAGCTACGATGCCACCAAAAGGTTCATTACAAGAATGTGGCCTGATGGAGAGATCTGGAAAGCGGAGATGAAAGCGAAATAAGGCGGAAGGGAGGGCAGCAGCAAAAGGGGTGAAGTGGAGGCGGGGCAGAGCCAAGCAAGCGAAAACTATGCCAATTGAAAAATAAGCGAAACGAGAGAAGGAGAGTGAGAGAGAGAGAGAGGGGGAGAAGGCAAAGAGTGGAAAATGAATGCAGAATGCAAAATGGCAAATGGAAGTGGGCTGTGGGTGGGCTTACCAACGGCTAGAGGGAGGGAAGGGGGGCGTGGCAAACCGGCAGCAGCAACCAAGTCCAAAAATGCAATATTGCAATTTTATAACACAAATTGCTTATAATCACCCAAAAACAACAAAAGCAGCAAAGCCGAAAAACGGAAAAAAAGTGAGTAGCTAAAGCTATAGGCAAAAATGCTCGACTATGCTATACCCTATGCTACATAGTAATTTGCAAGTTAATTAACTTTTCGCTGCATTTTTTTAAGGGCTGCAGTGGGCGTGGTTCGATTATAGAACCATCTCGAGTTTTGTGCAATCATTACACATATTCATACCAAATTTGATAGACCTAACTCATCGGGTTTCTGAGATATAGATGTTCATACAGACAAAGCGAAACTATACAGTGGGGCAGATGCCTGCTGCTGCATAACACTGCCTAATATACCCTGCTACTCGCTGCGTACAGGGAATAGCAATGGCTAAAAACGGAAATGCACGTTGTAATGGCCTGGAAGTGGGCGTTGCAGGCAGAGTGGGCGTGGGCGTGGCACCGCCCGAAGGGGCAGCGTAGCCAACGGCAACGTGCAGCTGCTGCTGCTGCTGCGTTAACTGCGCCACGGGCAGCCCATTTGCCCCATTTGGGCCCGCCCCCTGGTTCGCATCGTGGGGAATGGCATAAAAATCATATTTCCGTTTTATTATTTGCTGTTAATGAAAATGCAAATAAAATTGGATTTTCCGTGCCGCACAAAAACGCCAGCTAAATAAAAAGTTGTTGCGCAGGCGGGGAGTGGGCAGGGCGGGCAGGAGTGAGGGCGGGGAGGGGGACTACGAAATGTATTTCCTGGCGCACATTTCAAATAAACATTTTTGGTTATCAACGAACGAAAGCGAAACAACATTTTAAAAGCCAACGAAAATTATTTCCATTTCACTCCCATACTCTGTGTGTGTGTGTGTGTGATTGTGTGTGTGTGTGTGTGTGTGTGTGTGGGTGTGCGGGTGTGTTTAGAATTAATTGGGTCACGTAATTAGCAGCTTGTTTGCTCGCTTTGTGTAGCTATCCGAAATTTGATTATTTGCATTTAAGCGAGGCTTTTTACGGCACAGCAGGGTGTCAGAGAGGGGTGTGAGGGTGTGAGGGGGGGAGAAAGGTCCTTTTATTTTGGCCAGCATCAACGACTTGTCAGACAACTCAGCCAGGGGAATTGCGTCAAGGCATCCCCCCAAATTGTCACATTACACGCCGCACGCAGATTGTGCAAGAGATTTTCCCATTTTCCATTTCCCGACGCGTGCCGAGTGCGACCCGATAAGAATAAATTATCGATATACATTTGCAGCAGCAACTCTGGCACTGACCGTGTTCCCTTTGGGGTTTTCCTCGTGCAAAATTATGATGAATTGCGTGTCGAGCGCGAGGAGCGTGAAGCGTGGAGCGTGTTGAGCGTGTTGAGCTGAGCTGAGCGTGTGTTATCAACAAGTTGGCAGCACCAGTCGGAAGTGTGGCAAGCCTGATTAATGTCCTGCATGCAGGTGCAGTTGAGGTGGCAACCCTGGGAGGGGTGACTGCAAGTAGCGTGATCTTGAGCGCAGAGTTGCCACCTGGCAGGCAGAGCATACATAACCTCAAAGTTGTGAGGCAATAAACTTAGTTTAAGGTCTAGTCAAGATATTACCTTCTATACCCCTCTAATACACGCACAGTTCATTATCAGCACGCACACAGCGTTGCCACCCAGTTGACCGAACCTAACCTCAAATAATGCGTTAGCTAAATGGCGAATTATGCACGTATTTATCAGAGCGATTCGACTGTTTGCGATTCCCTATGCAGCAGACTAATTCCTCATTCATTTATTCATCCATTCAGCCATTCATTCATTCATTTATTCAGCCGGCAGATGGCGCTGCCATTTATCTATCCCGTTATTTATCGGTGAGCCGCAGAAAGAGCGAGTGACTCCACTCATTGCTAATGACAGCATCGATAATGATGCCATTCGCCAGTCAGCGCACGACACTTTTGCCATTCGCCCCGACACACACACACACACACACACACACACACACACTCTGCCTGTTGCCAATCGAAGTGCAAAAAGCTTGAGCAAAACAATTCGCCTGGAAAAGTCAAGACGAGCTTCATTTTCAACGTATGCAACGACGACGACGACGACGACTCCTTCTGCTCCACTTCAGTTGTCCATGTTGCTCTCTCCCCTCTCTCTCCCTATCTCTCTCTCTCTCTCTCTCTGCTGGCATCTGCTGGCTACGTGACTCGTGTGAGCCGATTGAAAAGCGCCAGGCGACTGGCAAATGAAATCAGCGACGAACTACTGAATATCTCCCTCTCCCTCCCTCTCCCCCCTCTCTCTCTCTCTCTCTCTCTCTACTGTCAGTAGCTGCCCTGTGCCTTGGGCTACCTGTCTGTGCTCCCGGCTTACACTCGAAATCGCTTTCCATGCCACAGGGAGCACCCACTGCAAACCACTCGAACAAATAATGCATGCGGCGAGGCAGAGAGACAGAGAGAGAGAGAGCGGGAGAGAGAGAGGGACAGCACAACAAGAAAAGTCGTTCAGGCTCAGTCAACAAAATGCCAAATTCAAGCACCTGCCACAATTTCAGTTTGGCACGTTGTCGCCGCCTGCGTCTCCCTCTCCTTCTCCCTCTCCTTCTCCCTCTCCTTCTCCCTCTCCTTCTCCCTCTCCTTTTCCTTCTCCGTCTCGGTCTCTGCCCTCGTTGAGCTTCGATTTGGCAGCCTCTACTTGAGCTACCTCGTGCAGCTTATTCCCTATTCCTATTACGTCTGTTCCACACACACACACACAGACAGACAGACAGACATATATATGTATATATATATATCCAGATATTCCTGCCAAGACGTGCAACACAAACGAGACGAGACGAGCGAATCGCGCAAACTTTTATTTGCAACTTCAGCTACTGGGGAGGGGGGAGGCTGCTACGTTTCTCGCGGCCTTGTAATGGCCATCCCCCCTCGCCTCTGTGCCTAGTTTAGGCCACTTTCTTTGCCTGCCTCCTCCTTCTCCTCCTCCTCCTCAGTCGCGCATTAGTTCAAGCCGCGTCGTGGAGTTTTCTGCACCCTTTTTTGTTGCTCAAACACTTCAAAAGCTGAGTCTGTGTGTGTGTGTGTGTGTGTGTGTGTCTCTCTCTCTCTCTCCTCTCTCGCTCTCTTCCTCTCTCTCTCTCTCTCCCTCTCTCTCTCTTTCCCTCTGTGTATGTGTGTGGCGCTAACGTCTTTGGGTTTCGGATCAACGAGGCCGATTTGCTTTTTATGTCTTTTTATTTTATGCTTTATGCCTTTTCTTTCTCGCGCTACCCCTCTTCCTCTCTCTCTCCCACTCTCCCTCTCTCTCTCTCCTTCTGCACCTTTGCCCTGCGCTTCATTTGGCCATTCCTTCTGCTTCATTGGCGCAATTGTGTGACTCATCCGCGTAATTATCTTCGGCTTCATCTGCGCCACTTTGCCCCGTGGTTGCCACCCTGCCTGCCTGCCTGCCTGCCAGTGTGGCAACCCTGCCCCTCTTCACCCCCTCCCTGGCACACTTCAAGCTCACTTGGATCGCAACCACATTGACAGCGCCAGCGTCGTCACCTTGCGGTCGCCGCAGGACAAGTGTTTGTGACCCACGTGGCCTGACATTGGGCAGCAGCCCCTCAGCCTCTACCCCCCGCCCCCCCTTGACACCCTTTGTTGCATCTCGAATATTCATTCGATATATATGTAGTATATATGCATCTGTGCAGCTGCTGCCAGCGTCGACACTTAACCTTAATTCTATGCCTAAGCCGTGGGCTATGCAGCTGGGCTGGGGTCGCTGTGCCTGCTCCCCCTCTCTCCCCGCCCCTGCCTCTGCCCCTGCCTCTGCCCCTGCCTCTGCCCCTGCCTCTGCCCCTGCCTCCGCCCCTGCCTCCATGCCTGCCTTTGGCTATCAGTGGCAAAACAGAAGCCACATTAGCCTAAAACAAAGGCAATACGCAGGGCAAGAAGCAGAGCAGAAGCACAGAGGCGTAGGCAGCAGCAGTTAGAGAGGGGAGGGGGGATTGCGCCTTTGTCAACGTTGAAATGAGCAAAATGCATAATCGAAAAAGTCATTGAGGCGTAAACGCTTTGTAACTGGATATGGGATAGATGCGATAAAGGGATACTCCGTCGATGACGACGTGGACGAGTTGGGCAGGAGGAGGCGCAGCCGGAGTAGGAGGACCACAAAGCCAGGACAAGCCGCAATCGAGCCGTGCCGGCCGTGCTACAAAGCAAGTGACAGAAAAGAAGGCAGAAAAAAGAGAAAAAGGAGAAGGAGAGAAGGGGAAGAAGCAGAAGCAGAGACAGCGAGGCAAATAGCGCAACGAATCCAAAGCAAACGAAACGAAATGGAACGAAACGGGGGCGAGCAAGGGGGAGGATGAGGTAGGCGAACTGAGTCGATTCGAACTTGTGTGTCGAGAGTTGAGTCGGATTCGAAACGTGGCTGAAGGACATGGCAAACAAAGCCGAAGGCAGAGACAGCCAAAGGATTTTGAGCTGGGTCGGAAGGGGGAAGGAAGAGGGGGAAATTGAAAGGAAGTGGGGTCACTGCACAGTGTCGCTGCATGTGTGTGCGAGTGTGTGTGTGTGGATGTGTGGACTATGACACCACAACTAATGAATGTGCACGAACAGCAAACGAGGAGGAGGAACTGCAGCAGGAACTATCGACGCTGGCACGGACGAGGCACGGACAAGGCGGCAGAGAGGAGTAGGGATAGGGTACAAGGGTCCAAGGGAGGCTCCTAGGGGGGCAGCCCAGCGCAATCGTCAGTGAGGCAGCAAACGACAGTGGGCGCCGAGCAAGTTGTTTGGCATTGCCCAAGCCTGACAAATGCTGAAGGATTGCGCCATGACAGAATGGACGCTGCGCAGGGATAACGATTCGCGATGGCAGCGCAGAGAGTGGACAGCAGGGGGAAGGGAGGGAGGAGCTAGGGGGAGGTAGGGACAGGGGAGGGACAGGGGCAGGTACTGCGGCCAGTGACTAAGTGCATGCAATGAATGCGAACGTCCACCCATGATTAAATGCAAGTGGCAGCGAGAGGGAGAGAGAGAGAGAGCAGGAGAGAGAGAGGGAGACAGAGCACAGAGCCATAGACAGATATGGCCAACAACAACAACAACAACAGCAGCAACGGCAACGGCAAACGGGGCAACAACATCCGCAGGCAACCAACCACGCACAAAGCATTAACTGCAGCCGAGTTTTTATGGGCATCGCTTAGGCGTCGCCATCCCCCACCCCCCGTCATTACTACCTGCCTGCTGGTCTAGTTGCCCCCCCCCCTCCTCCACCCATGATAGCCCGCTGCAACACATCATTAGTGGCCAACAGCGACGGCACTTGATGAGGCAGAAGAAGAAGCTTTAGACCGTGTGCAGGATAACTCGATTCCACTCGATCCGCTTAAGGGCAACTTAAAGGGAAATATCGCTTTAAAGGAAGGAAATATCGCAGGTATAGATATTCGAATGATATAGAGATGGAATACAGTATAGAATATATCGATAAAAGACTGTGAATCTAACGTAGACAAATATATTATATAATAATATAATATATAATAGTATAATATATAATAATAAATATATATATATATTTGTAATACGAAGTTTTATATAAGGCTTAAGAGATTATTTTGGTTATTTTCAATATCATATGCATAATATAGATAATAATTTTGTTTATCTAATGTTATCGATTATAGATATATTTGAAAATATGCACAAATTAAAACAAATTTTGAAAGGCTTGAACAGATGAAAGTATTGGGTATACGAGCTGTTATGTGTATGTTAGATGTTATATGCAGAATGTATAATGATCTCATATATATATCGATATCGATATCGATAGAAATGTGTAGAGAGTAAACTCATGATACGCTACGCTTTCCCATGATCTCTAACCTCGCCTGCGCAACCCAATGCTTGTTACATTTTGTTGTCGAGCAGCTGTAATCGATAACCGATAACCGATAACTGTGGACAAAGTGGCGCCAAAGTAATGCGCATATCAATTGAGCCATTAAAACTTGCCCCATTTCGGAATTAAAGCAGAAAGTTCTCCTCTCTCTCTCTCTCTGGTTTTGGGTTTGGCTTCGTAATGGACTTGCAGGAGTAAGTGATGCCAGGGGGAGGGAAGGAGGGGAGGGTAGGGCAGGGACTGCTAACTGAGTTAAGTTGAATTGCTGTAAACATGGCTTAGGGGTTGGCTAAAGTTGAGCGAGCAGCGAATTGACAACTTGCTGCCTGCCAGTTGACAGTTGCAACCCTCCCCCCTCCCCTCTCCCCCTGCTAACCCGCTGCCCATTTACAGTTGCTGGGCCGACAATCAAATGGCCAAAGCGCAGCCCTGACACCCCCCTGCCACCTCCCCCTCTCCCGCTTCAGGCCAGCCTGCACTTGGCACGCTCGCAAACCATGAGGGCTCAACTATGTGACCAGACTTTGTATGGATTGCAAGCATGGAGAGGGGGGAGGAGGTACTCATGTTGGACTCATGTTGGGTCGCAGCTCGGACATGCTGCACACTCCCCTCTCTACCCCCCTCTCCCTCTCTGTCTGTCTGCATGGCGCATGAGTCAGACACGCGTGCGACGAGTCCTTTGAAACAAAACAAAAATGTGGAGAAAAAAAGAGAAAGAAGGAAGGAAGGAAGGAAGAAGAAGTGAAAAAAAAACAGACGAAAAAATACGCAAAACCCCGCAGCAAGAATTGCAAGCAGGAGTGCGGGGAGGGAAGGAAACAGATACAGGCAGGGCGGAGATGGAGAAAGAAAAATAAAATGTGAGTGGAGGCGAGAGAAGGCGAGGGGAGGAGAGGGTAAGCAACCACCGACAAGAACCACAGAACGATGACGGGCGATGCGTTGCTCTGATAACGTGCACGGCAATGTTGACGGTTCGCTGACGAGCTGAGCGGGATGGGATGGGAGAGAAGAAGGGGGAAGAGAGGGAGTTACCTCCAGAGAAAGAGAGAGAGAGAGGTAACTGAGAACGGAAACAGTGGGTGAAGTTTTCGAGGTTGCAGTTTGCAGCTCAATTGCACGTTACACATGCCACTGGAACTGTGACTGTGACTGGGACTGTGACTGTGACAGACTGAAACGGTGACTGAGGGAAGGAAGGAAACAGACTGCTACTGGGAATGATAACCGAAATGCAACCATCACTGTGACTTGGAGAAACAGACTGCAACTGTGATTGCGTCCAAGGATCGACTTAGGTCTAGTTATGGGACAGTTCCCAGAGTAACTGTAACAGTAACTGCGATCTGGTACAAGTACTGTGAGTATAACTGCAGCTATGGCGGAGTAACTGCTACTGAGACCTTGATAGCTACTGCGACTAAGACTGATATCCCTTCTTGCAAGACTCAGGCTGTAACTGCTACTCAAGCTGTGGCTGCCACTCAAGCTGTGACTGCTACTTAAGCTGTAACTGCTACTAAAGCTGTGACTGCTACTTCCACTACTGGGGGAGTAACTAGGACTAGGAAAGGTTAACTAGATCTATGACTATATTGCAGCTTCTGGCGTAACTGCTACTCAAGCCGTGACTGCTGTTCAAGCTGTGACTGCTACTTGCACTGGGATAGTGACTATTGACTCTGGCTGTGACTCTGACTGTGACTCTGACTGTGACTCTGACTGTGACTGTGACTCTGACTGTGACTCTGACTGTGACTCTGACTGTGACTCTGACTGTGACTCTGACTGTGACTCTGACTGTGACTCTGACTGTGACTCTGACTGTGACTCTGACTGTGACTCTGACTGTGACTCTGACTGTGACTCTGACTGTGACTCTGACTGTGACTCTGACTGTGACTCTGACTGTGACTCTGACTGTGACTCTGACTGTGACTCTGACTGTGACTCTGACTGTGACTCTGACTGTGACTCTGACTGTGACTCTGACTGTGACTGGGATTGAGACTGTGACTGCAACAGCCGAAATACTGTGCCTGTGCCTGTATCTGTGCACGTACCTCCCTCTACACCGACTACTCCCTCCGATGGGCTCCCAGCCAGGATCACTCATAAATTGCTGGCAACACAGCAGCAGCAACAGCAGCAACATCAGCAACAGCAATGGCAGCAACAGCAACAGAAAAAGCAGGCAGCATGAATGGCGGCATTAAAGTATCAGAGGCGCACAGAGACACCTAAACATGGGCGGGGAGGGGGCAGTTGGGACAGGCAATACAAATTGCAGGCCAACACACACACACACACACACACACAGTGAAATGAATATACAAAGCCAGAAAGAGAGAGGGAGAGAGAGCGAGTCCGAGCACCTGAACGTGCAACCAGCAGCAGCAGCAGCAGCAGCAGGGGGGCAACTTATAAAGCAGCTTAGTGTGGCAGCTACCCCCTGCTACCTCCCGCCTCCCCCTACTCGGGAACTGGAACTAGCTACCCTTAGCATATCCCATACGCCCCCGCTGCTTCAAGTGTTTTGTGCGGTATCCAGGCAGCTAAAGGGGCGAGTGTGTGTGTGTGTGTATTGGTGTGTGTGTGTGTTAGTGTGTGTGTGTGTTGCTATGTGTGTGTGTGTGTGCCTGAATTTGATAAGGTTTTTGTTTTGCCGTCTTAAATTGCAACTGCCTCAACGAATTCACGTGTGTGTGTGTGTTGGTGTGTGTGTGTGTGTCCTGTCATGCCAAGCCACAACGTGTCGTGTCGTGTTGTGTTCTGTTCTAACCTGTCTCGACCTGTCTCGACTTGCGCTGCTGCTGCCGCTGCGAGTTATTCAAGTGCAACAAGACTTTCAGGGATTTCATTTGCATAAGCTGCCGCTGGCATATTGAATATCAGAATATCCCTACCTACCTACCTCCCCCCACCCCTACCTCCCCCTCCCTTGCTCCCTCCCTCGTCTCAGACCCTCAAGTAGTACCACAAGCTGACCAGGCCCAAAAAGCAGTGTAACCAGGTGAGTGTGTCACAAGCGGCGCCACCTGCCGGCCAAATCAAACTTCCTTTTTTTTGCTCCCCACCTTATAGAGGGGGGAGGGTAACACTAAACGTATCATTAGTTTAGGCTCTGCCCCCTGCCCCCTCCCCCTCCCTCTGCCTGCTTTCATATGCAAATTGCTGGGGTGCGTGTTATGTCAATGTGTGTGTGTGTGCGATGTAGGGGAAGGGGGAAGGCAGGTAGGCAGCCAAAACAAAAGCGAAAAGAAAGCAAAAAGAAAAGAGAAAGAAAGAAAGAAAGAAAGAAAGAAAAAAACGGTTCAATTAAGCCAATATTTGCGCACACTCACGTGGTTTGTCTGTGTGTCTGCTGGCAGTGTCTCTGTCTGCGTATGTGTCTGTGTCTGTGTGTGTGCGAGCGTGAGTGCGAGTGCGATTGCTGCTGCTGCTAGACTATCTGTGTGTGTGTGTGCGCGGGGCGGGGGGAGGGGCATGAATCCGTGCTTGTGCTTCTGCTTGGCCACAGTTTTCGCAGCATACTTTGCGGCGCGCACGGCCATGCCAACCTTGCTAACGTGGAACATGCGTTTCAGTATCTGTGTGTGTGTGTTAGTTCAGTGTGTGTGTGTGTGTGTAGAAATATATATATATGTATATAGAGGGGGTTAGGGAATTAGGAACTATGACTCACCTGCACCACGACAATCAGCAAGACGCCGGCCAAGAGGCAGCTACACAAATTACGACGCAACGAGGCGAGCATTTTCATCACACTCATTTTCCCAGCTGCACTCGCTTTTCTTCGCTTTTCTTTTTTATTTATTGTTTGTCGATTTTTCTCGGAATTTGCTTTTGTTTTGCTTTTTAATTTTGCACTTTGATTGTCTCTCTGTGTCTTCGTTTACTTCTGCTTCTGCTTCTGCTTCGGCTGCAACTGCAACTGCAACTGGCAGCGACAACAGCAGCAGCAGCAACGATGGCGGCAACAACAACAACGACGGCAACAGCAACAATAATAGAAAAGAAATTGTATTAGAAACGGAGCTGCTTGTGTTGTTGTTGTTGCTGCCTCTTCGTGTTTCCTTTGCGCTGCCCCCTCCTCGCCCCACGTCCCCAAAAAGTATGCAACGAAAAGCGTCAACTATCGCGCGAGTGTGTCCGAGCTTGTCTCTCTGTGTGTGTGTGTGTGTGTGTGTGTGCGTAATAGTATTTGATTGTAGAACGTAGTAGAAGCTCTGCACGAGCGCACAGCACTAAAAGAGAGAGAGAGAGAGAGAGCGGGAGAGAGAGAGAGCGAGCGCGTGCGAACATACGTCGCAGCGTATGCTTTGCCGCCAGTTGCCATTGTACTCGATACTCGATACTCTCGATGCTGGCTTGGCCATTAATGAAGCAGCGACTTCTCCAGCGATTTCTCTAGCGACTTCGAGAGTTCTCTCTCTCTCTCCCTCTTGTGGCAACAGCTGCGTGGCAAACAGCTGCAGCTGCAGCTCAGCTCGGCCTCAGCTCGGCTCGGCTTCAGTTCCTCTGACTTTGCCTTAGGTTCACACCCAGCTTGCCGCCCCCTTGCAGGCACAAGCTCTCGCGCACGCTCTCTCTCTCTCTCTCTGCTGTAGCCTCTCTCTCTCGTTCCAGCTAGTTAGTAGCACAACTGCGCACGCACAATTCCATAGCTCACTCACACACACACACACACACTCTCCCCCTCACACACACACACACACAAGGAGCACAGAGCACGCACACTCTCGCATTGCGCAGAAGACACTTAAAAAAAAAAACGAATTGGAAATTTACAATCGTCGAAGGCAGCACAAAATTGGAAACTCTTTTTAGCCCACACACACACACACACACATAGGCACAGTTAACTCTCTGTGTGTGTGTGTTTGTGTTTTTGTATTGTTCGTTATTTTCTTTTTTGAACTTTTCTCTTTTTGTTTTTCACTTTGTTTCTTTTCGTGTTTCTTTCATTTGCTTTTGTCACGCACTCGAAAAAAAAACATAACCAAAATGGAACAACAATTTTAATGCCGACACAAGTAAAAAAAAAGTTAAATGAGTAACACTCGCTCTCCTCTCTCTCTCTCTCTCGCTCTCTCTGTCTCTTTCTTGCTCGTCTCTGTCTCTCTCACTCTCTGTGGAGTGTGCAGTGTCTCTCTTGTGTGCTGCTCCCTCTCTCTCTCTCTCTCTCTCTCTCAGGTTGACAACCTTGTGCGTTGTGTTGAGTCACAGTTCTCTCTGATTCTAGTTCGGATGCGCCAGGAATACTTGGAGGAGTACCTTGCGCTGCGAACGCTCACAAACGACTGCACAAGGCGCTCAGTGCGGGCACAACTCGTTGCCTCGTTGCCTCGTTGGATGCGGACTCAGTCTCTGGCGAGCGGACTCGGAATCGGACTCGGACTCGGATTGCAGCTCGAACTCGGATTCGGTTCGCGCATGGAGCGACTCGATAGCGACCTCGAAGACGCACTGCGCCTGCGCCAGCCACAGTAATCGATATTGAATGCGAAACGAGACGAGGCGGGGGAAGAGAGGGAAGAGAGGGATGAATGCGAGTGAGTGCGACTGCCCGAGCGTGAAAGCTTCAGCAGCAGGTGCTAAGAGCTTTCACAGGGTTGCCAAGCTAGGCTTGTCCTGTTCCAGTTCCAGCTCCGGTTCCACACAAAGCGATGGCAGGTATCGCAAGGACTCGTGAGTACTCAAATAAGAAATATACTCACTTTTCTTATTTGTAAATTCAAGATGAACTCTTTTAAAATGTCTCAGAAATAGAAAGAATAAATATAAATAAAAAAAAAATAAATAAATATAATAAAATACACTAAAGATCTGGCAAAAAAAATATATATAAGACTTTGCTAAACTATTGTATATTTGACTGCTTATTATTATAAAAAAAGAAGACACTGCAAATAAATGTATTTCATTTAAATCCATTTTTATGTGTTTTTTTTTTTTATATTGATTTTCTTAAGCTTTAACATATATAATATTAATTATATTATATTATTTACTACGAAAAAATATTAAATTTTGCAATTGCCAGCACTAGAAATCAATAAAATATTCGAAAATATATGTATACGTTCATAAATTATAAGTTTGAAATTCGCGCAAGCTCGTGTAGTCAAGTTTCTCCACCGTGCGGGTTTGTGTCACGGCTAAAGCAAGTGCACACAGCCAGCGTTTCGTTAAGTGAGTATACGTTTCGTTCAGTGAGTACAACATCGCAGCAGCTTTCGTTGCCGTTGCGAAGCTTTTTTTCTGAGCTTTTTGATAACGCTTTCATGCTCAGTAAATCTCATAAAAATGCATCTCTTTATTTTTATCATATCATATATAGTAGTATATAGTATATGTTTATATATACAGCCAGTATTATTATTGTTTATATCTAAGTCCAAGTGATTGTCGAGAGGGTAGAAAAAAAAAGAGGTGGGGGGGATTAGTAAGATTAGTAAGTTAATTGCCTTAAAAATTCAACAATTCCCTAGGTGGGCAGCGCTCTATGCGTGATTCAGCAGAAGGTACTCGTAGGTATAGTCGAAGACCAGCAGCATGATGGCCCCACCGGGTCCCAGACGCATGATCTTCGGCACCAGCCCCTTGTAGAGTGCCCGGAATCCCTCCTCCCTATAGACGGTGGCAATGGAGCTGAGGGTGCCGCGATACTTGATCTGATTGGCCACCGGCTGTGGACCCTGTATACGCGACTTGGCCACATCGAAGGGAATATTGACGAAGCAGGCCAAGGTGCCGGCGGTGAAGCCGATGGCAACCTTACGCAGGAACTCCTGCGTCTTATCCTCGAACTCGGGCACCACGTTCTTCACGCTGTGATAGAACCCAAAGTAGACCATGTTGAAGACTCCGTTGCGTCCTATGGTCGCTGTGACGCCCTTGTTAAGGCCACGGAAACCGAAGCCATCCCGCTGGACAATCTCGCGTGCCACCTGGAAGGTGCTCTTCATTTTCTTCTGACGATCCGCCTGCTGTGCCACCTTGACCACCTCGAAGGGATTGACGGCAATGGCCTCCAGGGTGCCAGCGGTTAGACCGGCCAGCGAGAAGGTCAGTGGAGTGGGAGTTGGGGATCCAAACTGGAAGAGCGACTTGGTCTGCTCGAACACGAGGAACTTAATCGCACGCTTGGGCGTCTCCGCGAGTATGGGCGGCAGCAGACCCTTCCAGTAGGATAGGAAACCCTCCTGGCGGTACATCTTGGCGAAGCAGTCAAAGACGCCATTGTAGTGCACCTATGGAGGGGGAGGAGGGGGAAGAGGGAGAGATTAGACAAAGAGTGAAGAAATCCCTCCAAGATGATTCCTCAGCATTTTCTTTCTTCTTTCTTTTAGTTAGACAAAGAGCAAGAATTCTTCCTAACAAATCTAACATATTTTCTTTCTTTCTTCTTTTCCTTCTTCTTCTTCTCTTTCTTTCTTCTTCTGGAAACTTTTAGCGTGCATCTCGCACAGTGTGCTAATTCGCCTCATTTTTTGTTTGTATTTTAATTTGCATTTTGCAGCTATTTTAATATTGCGCTATAAATTAGTTAAATTCGCTGGCGAAAAACAAATGCGCAGAACGTAATGTTGAGGTAGCATATCATTTTTGCTTATAGAGAGTGGGAGAGAGAGCGCGAGACCGGGCACAACAGCTGAGCAAGTAATGCTCGCAAAGCTTCAGCTGTGGCGTCATTAAAACGCTTAAGATCAAATAAAAAATCCATCGCGATAAGATAAAGACAAAGACCTCGGATTGCAGATATAATATATAGAGAACTTTCACTAGCTACAGCTAGAAGTACGAAGAAGGTAGTAGAATTTTGACTTGATGTATACTGCTTTTGCCCACTGTAATTGCAAGATTATTATTTATGGACGCTGCGAGTGTAAGGCAGCTGATAAGCCGAGAGTGTGTATACTTTTTGGAAGTATTGCCCTGCGATAAGGCAGCGAACAGCCCATAGTACTTCTGGCACACGCTGTAGAATTCTGTCTGTCTGTGGATTCTTCTATTTATATGGTATTCTATTATAATAATATGTGTGTCACGCAGCACGCAACTCGAGACGAGGAAAAACGAAGAAAATTCATTTGAAATTGACCTTGACATGACATTTACCCACAAAGTGGCATAGGCTGCCCGTCTGGGCGTCTTATCTGGCCGGGAGGGGGTGTGGTAATTAAAGAGGGGCTTGGGCAGTTTGGCGATATCTAAGCGTGTGTAGGTTATTCTGGAACCACTCAAGCCGAAACACTCGAAAGCTGCGCGACTGCGCAAGCTTCCACTTGTGCTCTCCCGCTCTCCCGCTCTCCCACTGCCTCCCTTTCCCCCTATCCCACTCTTTCCCTCTCTAAGCTCTTGGAAAGCTACACATGATCTGCCCAGCTGATCGATCGCCCCCCCTTGCAACTCACCTCGGCTGTGGCTGCTCCTCCTCCTGCTGCTGCTGCCGCCTGTGCTGTGGCTGCTGCTGCAACAACGCTGGGTCTGCAGGTCTGAATCTGCATGCGAGTCTTGACCACGTCCAGGGGCTGCATGATGCACACCTCCAGGAATCCAGCTGAGCCGCCTGCCAGCACCTGAAAGGCAGCCCGCTTGACTGGCGGAATGTCTTGGGAATGGTGGCTCATGACGTTGATGAGAGCGAGAGAGAGAGAGAGCGGGTTGAATTGTTATCCGTAGGAGACCAGATTTACTGCCGAAATATGTATGGAGATTTATAGAGATGTTGTAGATTTGAGATGACTTACTTAGCAGAGCATATACGATCTGAACTCGGAAAACACTGATAAAATTGTTTTGATTATAGGGGGAGGGGAGGGAGGTCAACACTCACAACAACGATGCGAATACACAGCGAAAAGAACACTGAGAAAAAAAAACAGAAAATAAAAGAAGAGAAGAGATGAGACACACCTTCCTCAACGTGTGTGACCTCCGCGCGCCGCGACAACTGAATTCGCACTGAACCCGAACCCGAACCCGCACCCGACCGAGCTGGCAAATTGAAAGTCTGCAGCAGCAGCAGCAGAGGCAGCGACCCCTTCCCCGACAGCTGAGGGAGAGAGAGAGACGGCGCCAGCGACGGGGGAGGGTTAACCCGGCGGAGCTTTCGTTGACGCAGCTGTCGCTGGTCTCAGCCCGACGGCGCGTGCTGGAAAAGCTTCTTCTTCCTCTTCTTCTTCTTCTTCTGCTTCTGCCGGCCTCGTCTATCTGAAAAAAGTGCCAATTTCGAACTGATCGCAAAAAGCTTTTGATTTCTGCCACTCTCTCTCTCTCTCTTGGCGAGACCTGACGTCACTGCTCGCCTATTGCGAATCTCTTTCTCTTTCTGGCGAAAGCTTTGCCAGCATTTCCAGCTGAAAAAGCTCACGCGTACTGAGCAACTCAGGGCTGACCTACCTGATTACCCTGTTAAATTGATGGTTCGTACTTGGGAGAGAGAGAGAGAGCGAGAGGTCTCTGATTATGATAGACGATGATATCATAGCTGTAAGAGATATGGAACTTGAGAGTTACTTGAGCTTATGTGCTGATAAGAATCGCAAACAGTTCGAGTCTACAGTGATGCGAAGGGTCGCTGAGCTAGGCCGGTAGATTGTTACTTCGATATGCTTTTTACTATCGATTATAATCGATAATTGAGACAGGAATGAAGCAGGGAGTTCAAGCTGCTCTACATTATATTGATTGGGACTACGTTAGCCAGGGATTGAGCTAGACAGTTAGCTTCAGGCAACTTCCCACTTTGATGTGAATTTGACTATCGATTATAATCGATAATTAATACAAGGCAACAGAGATAGAGAGAGAAAGAGAAAATTTAATCTCTACTTATTATAACTGAGTTTACCAGGGATTGAGCGAAGCAAGGTTCCTCTTAACCACGCCTTATGCTATCGATTATAATCGATAAGTTTTTTTTTTTTTTAATTTTAATTAATTTTATTTAAAGCTTACTGTTATACGAGGGTCGTTTGATAAGTCCGTGACTTTTTGAATAAAATATATTTTTTTCGTCAAAGAAGCGTTTTATTTCTCAACATAATCTCCTTTTAGCTCTATACATTTAGTCCAGCGTTTTTCCAATTTTTTTATTCCTTCCAAATAATAGGTTTTCTCAAGGCCCTCAAAATAGTCATTTGTTTCTGTGATGACCTCTTCATTTGACCCGAATCTCTTACCGCCGAGCCATTTCTTCATGTTTGGAAACAAAAAATAGTCACAGGGGGCTAAATCTGGAGAATATGCTGGATGGGGTAGCAGTTCGTAGCCCAATTTATGAAATTTTGCCATGCTGACTACACACGTGTGCACCCGTGCATTGTCCTGATGGAACAGCACTTTTTTTTCGCCAAATGCGGTCGTTTCTGCTTCAAATCAATATCGAATCTGTCCAAAAGCTCTGAATAATATTCGCCGGTGATCGTTTTACCCTTTTCAAGGTAATCGATGTGAATGATACCTTGTGCATCCCAAAAAACTGTGGCCATGACCTTGTTGGCCGACAGACCCACCTTGGCCTTCTTTGGTGCACGTTCACCCGGAGAAACCCACTGTCTTGATTGTTCTTTGGTCTCTGGTGTGGTGTGGTGGATCCATGTTTCGTCTACGGTAACGAAACGGCGCAAAAATTCGTTTGGATTGCGGTTGAACATCGCCAAACACTCCTTTGAAATGGTCACACGGTTGCGCTTATGGTCGTGTGTGAGCAATCGCGGCACCCATCGCGCGGAAAGCTTTTTCATGTCCAAATATTCATGTAAAATGTGATGTACCCGTTCAGTTGAGATGCCTACAGCCTCAGCTACCTCACGCACTTTCATTCTCCGATCATCCAATATCATTCCATGGATTTTGTCGACGATTTCTGGCATGACGACCTCTTTTGGGCGACCTGAACGTTCGGCATCACTTGTACTGGTACGACCACAACGGAACTCAGTAAACCATTTCTTAACCATTGAAATTGATGGTGCAGAGTCCCCATAATATTTATCAAGTCTTTCCTTGGTTTCGGTGATGGATTTTTTACGCAAAAAATAATGCCTAATTAGCACACGAAATTCACTTTTTTCCATTTTCGTTAAAATTCACGAGATCGTCTGCTTTCAATGCCTATAAAACGCAAACCAAAAAACGCAGCTTTCTCAAAATTTTACAGTCAGCTGTTAATCGATAACTGCTGACAGGAGCAGTGTTGTATTTAGAGCAGGTGCGCGGCAAATACAAAAAGTCACGGACTTATCAAACGACCCTCGTATTATATTTAATAACTTATACTGTAGCGTAAATCTTATTTCTAAATAATATGTATATATTTAGATAAATAAACCTAAATAGGGTGAAAGATAATCGATAAGAAATTCACGATGGAGACACTTTCTACGACTGTGACAATCGAAATACGAAAGGGGATTGAGCTAGACATGGTAGCTACGGATAGCCTCCCCTCTTTAAGAGCTTTTGTCTATCGATTATCGATTGGGAACGAGGAAGTGAGACATAGACCACTTTATAGGAAATTACTTAAGCAGGAAATGTCTTTTAGCTGTCTGGATGAGCCTGACAGCGCGACGGCTCATTCACACAAAGAGAGAAAGAGAGAGAGAGAGAGAGAGAAAGAAAAAGAGAAGGAGGCAGCTATTAGCCAGCACAAGAAAGGAGACAAACGAATCGTTTGACATCTATAGGAATGCAAGTGCAGCTCTATATCTGCATCTCTATCTATCTCCATCTCTATCTACATCTGTGTATCTCTATCTCTTTCTGTATAGATAGATAGATAGATCTATATCTTCTCTACGTCGCTTGATTAGTTTATTGTTTATTGTTTATTGTTCATCTCGCGCTGCAAGCGGCGCATCAATCAGTCGCAGAAGAAAGACCAGACGTGACTATATGTATATCCCCTCTGTGTGTGTGTGTGTGTGTGTGTGTGTGTGTGTGTGTCTGTGGCATCTGTCAGATAGATTGAGGACAACTTTCATTTGCATAAAATGCATTCTATAACAAATTGACAGAACAAATTGTTGGTGTCAAAAATACCCGAACCGAGATATGCATCGCTCTCTCGAGTTGGGTCCATCATTTGGGATGCCTTTCTTCTGTTCCAAGTGTGTGTGTGTGTGTGCGGAGTGTGCGTGTGTGTTTTATGACTGTCCAAATATTTCTAGCTGTTAATTATAGGCACGAGTTGGCGTGCGTGATAGATGTGTGGAATTTAAGATATCTACAGGGAATTACAGCAGAGCATTACAAGAAACCGAACATGGGTTCTCGATGGGCTCTCGATGGACTCTCGATGGACTCACTTTTTATACCCTTCGATCATTGAAAATTGTCAAAAAAGGGTATACTAAATTTGTGCAACCGGCATATGTATGTAACGGGCATAAGGAGGCGTGACAGACCTTATAAACTATATGTACTCTTGCTCAGTATCACTAGCCGAGTCGATGAGTGTGGTTATACGTTTGTTTATTTAATCTGCGTGATTCTACATTTAAAAAAGGGAAAAATTAATTTTTTTAATTTTTCGATATTTTGAAAATTTAGGTAAGGGTCCCCCCTATGAAATTTTGACAAAAAAAAATTTTTGTAAGTTTCAAATCGCTAGTTTTTAGCTTTAATCGATTGCGGAGGTCAAAATTAGTAGTAAACAATTATTTAAATCGATTTTGGACGATACTTAATTTTGGCCCAAAAATCATGTCGGAATGGTTAAACAATTTGACATGTAACACACTCAACAGGCCTGGTACCTTCATTTTTCACCGATCATAACTTTCTTATAAATCAAACGATTTTCAAGCGGAATGACATTTTGTTTATGTTTTGATTATCTGAGTGATTCTACATTTAAATAATATCATAATAGACCTTTTGAAATTTTTTGATATTTTGGAAATTTAGACAATAGTCCCCCCTGTAAATTTTCAACAAAAATTTTTTTTTCAAAATTTTAAATCGCGAGTTTTTAATTTTAATCGATTGCGGAAGTCAAAATTAGTAATAAACAAGTGTTTAAATCAATTTTAGACGTTACTTAATTTTGGCCCAAAAATCATGTCGAAATGGTCCAAAAATTAGACATGTAACACACTTAACAGGCCTGGTACACTCATTTTTCACCGATCATAACTTTCTTATAAATCAAACGATTATCATGGGGAATGACATTTTGTTTATGTTTTGATTATCTGAGTGATTCTACATTTAAATTATATCATAATAGATCTTTTGAAATTTTTTGATATTTTGGAAATTTAGACAATAGTCCCCCCTGTAAATTTTCAACAAAAATTTTTTTTTTCAAAATTTTAAATCGCTAGTTTTTAGCTTTAATCGATTGCGGAGGTCAAAATTAGTAGTAAACAAATATTTAAATCGATTTTGGACGATACTTAATTTTGGCCCAAAAATCATGTCAAAGTGATCAGAAAATTTGACATGTAACACACTCAACAGGCATGGTACCTTCATTTTACACCAATCATAACTTTTTTAAAAATCAATCGATTTTCACGTGGAATGACATTTTGTTTATGTTTTAACAACCTGAGTGATTCTACATTAGAAAAATAATGAAATGGATGTTTTGAAAATTTTTGATGTTTTGAAAATTTTTTAATTTTAAATTGCGAGTTGTAAGAGAATTTAGCAATTGGGCGAAGGGTATCTTACTGTCGGGCACGCTTGGCTGTAGCCTTATCGACTTGTTTGAAGTGAACTGCGAGAAAACTGTCTGCTAAGAGCGAATTTAAAACGCATTAGGAACCATTAAAAGCTCATAAAGTGTAGGGATATTTCTGTTCTTTTTTTTCTTTAAATTCGATTTCAAATTAGTCTAAGCAGTTACAGTTTGGGAGAGCGAAGAATGCGATCTAATTATGTTGTAAAGTCACGCAAACCGATTGCAATGATCCCTCCTCCCTCTCTCTCTCTCTCTCTCTCTCTCTCTCTCTCTCTCTCTCTCTCTCTCCACATGGCCATAAATTACCGCCTAAACATCGCACTTAATCGATCGATATGAATGAATGAGTAATGCGAATGAAACTCGCTTCGTTTCGTTTTCGATTCGATTCTCTGTTTCACACAACTCTCGCCCTAGAAGATTACACAAAGCAGCGCACTGGATCGGGGTTGGATGGGGAGGGGGGGATGTATACCGGAGGCAGCGCAGGTACAGGTAATCTGGGAAAATGATTTTATTTTTGTAATTAGCCGGCGGAAGAGGGACCCGCAGATAGCGCCGATTGATCGATCAAAGCTGCGATACAGGCTAATAAATCATTTTTATACCCTTCGACCATTGAAAATGGTCAAAAAAGGGTATACTAACTTTGTGCAATGTATGTAACAGGCATAAGGAGGCGTGGCAGACCCCATAAAGTATATATATTCTTGCTCAGGATCACTAGCCGAGTCGATTGAGACATGTCCGTCTGTCTGTCCGTCTGTCCGTCTGTCCGTCTGTTTGTTTGAGACAACGGATCTCAGCTATTAAAAGAGCTAGAGACTCCAAATTTGGCATGGAGATTCCTATATTTCCCAAGCAGACAAAGTTTATTTCAAATGTTTGATGCCACGCCCACCGCCCCCGCAAATCGGTAATTTACGATTATTAAGCAAACTATTAAACTTATAAAGTTCTGCTTTGGTATGTATAATGCTAAATGCCATATGAACATATTCTCCAAATTACAATCCGATCGGACCAATAACACAGAAGTTATTCAAGTCAACGTTTTCAGTACAAATGTACGAGCAGCCGCCTGCGCGCTGCTTTCAGTAGTTGACGCCGACGTCGACGTCACTCTTAACGTGCGTCGCTGTGTGAGTATGAGCGAGAAAGCTATATGTAGTAGAAGTATTTGTGCAAAATTTCTGTTTGAAATTATGAGTGTGGTTACACGTTTGTAACGGATTTTAAAAATTGGGAGAAGGGTATCCTACTGTCGGGCGTTCGACTGTAGCCCTACCCACTTGTTTTTCCATTCTCATTTTCCAACAGGCTGCGCTCTCCTTGTGAGAGAGCGCTCTCTCTCTCTCTCTCTCTCTCTCTCTCTCTCTCTCTCGCTGGCAAAGTGAGAACTCACGACCGCCCGTGGCCGTCCGATTGTCTGTCAAAGGCTATTAACCCCGTTTTGACGTTCCACTTGTGCGTGTTCTTCCTCTGCTTCTCTGTCTCTCTGTCTCTGTCTCTCTATCTCTCTCTCTGTCTGCTTGGAAAACACTCTGCCAGTTGCCCAAATTGTTTTTCCAAACAAAAAGTGGAAGCAGAGCAGAGCAGCAAGCACTTTGCTCCATAGTTGCCTCTGCCCGGCAACGGGCAACGTGCAACTGGCACATTCCCATCATAACTTTATGTTTTGATCGTCCAACTCAGAAGTGCAGCGGGGCAGAGGGGCAGCGGGGCGGGGAGAGAGCGGGAGAACGCGGCAGGCAAATCAGTTAGAGTGTTTTGATTAATGTCAGTTTTGACAGCTGTCCAAGTGGAAGAGGCAACCTCTCTCCCTGCCCTTCCCCCCTGCATCACACACACACACACCACTTCGACACACTTCATCCGAGCTGCAGTTGGCATCCAGACAGGAGGAGGAGAGCGAAGCAAAGGAGAACCCACTGCAGCTTGTCAATTACAGCAACAGAGCGAAGCGTTTAATTCGTTTTATTCAGCTGACTGATCGAATATATCTAAGCTAGATTACATATGTTTATAGCATGTAATCGGGCATATTTGAAATTCCTAAAGAATACTCGAAAGAAACATGCATTTTACACACTGAAAACATATTTTAGCTGATAATATGTGCTGCAGTCTGTATGAACTCCCAGATCTCAGAGACTATATGAGCCAGAGCTATGAAATTTTCACACAGCCCTCGCAATGTCTTGTAGTATAATATAGAAATTAATTTGCAAAGATATATACATAAATATGTGCTGCTGTCTGTATGAACTCCCAGATCTCAGAGACTATAAGAGACAGATCTATGAAATTTTCACACAGGCCTCGCAGTGTCTTGAAGTTTAATATAGAAATTGATTGATATATATATAAATATGGGTTGCTGTCTGTATGAACGTCTAGAACTCAGAGACCATAAGAGCCAGATCTATGAAATTTTTACACAGCCCTCGCTGGGTCTTGAAGTTTAATATAGAAATTGATTTGCAAAGATGTATATATAAATAAGGATTGCTGTCTGTATGAATACCAATAACTCAGAGACTAAAGGAGGCAGATCTATGAAATTTGCACACAGCCCTCACAGTGTCTTAAAAATTAAAATAGAAGTTGATTTGCAATTATATATACAATATATACGCTTCATTTGATAATTCATTAAACCTCAAGGGAAACCTGATTTACAAACAACAAATTGTCAAAGTTATTTCCAGTCTTGGGGCTGCTTTGGGCAGCAAACAAGGTCAGCTTGAGCGTTGGGCGGCTGCACTTGCCCGCTCCGCACACCCAGCTAACTGGAGCAGCCCAGTGAACCCGGTGACCCGCTGAGAACGAGTTGGACAAACGAAAGTGAGGTACGCATTGCCCAAGCCGCAGAAAAACCGCAAAATTCTCAACTGGAAATTGTCAACTGCGGCGGGATTTGTGGCTTATAAAGAGCACACCTGGTGCTGCTCCGCTGGCCAGTCAGTTGGACGACTCTGCTGCGAATGGAAGCCCTTGGAAATTGGACACTGACGCTGCTGCTGCGCCTGCTGGGCACTGTGCCATGTGGCTGGGCATGGACACCGATGCGATCGCCCTTCTCCATGAGCCACAGCTATCTGAATGCTGCACAACGTCCGCTGTGGATACTCGAGGATGAGCTGATGAAACGGCAGCGCGTGGACAGACCCGATGCGGATTATGCCACCACTACGCGTGCCTCCATGACAATGCGACGGGCACGCAACCAGCGGCAGCAGCAGCAGCAGCATCTCGAGGAGGATCCGCGATCGCTGCGAATTGTGGTGCGACCCGATGCGGAGCCGCCGTTGAGGCCACCACTGGTGCTGCCACGGCCACCGCCGGCACAGCGACGCTTTGTGCTGCCACATCGCCTGCAGCTGCCCAGCCACTACGTGCAGCACCAACTGCCTCCGCGTGGCTCCCGGCGTCAGGCCAGGACGGAGCAGCGACGTCGTCAGCCGCAATCGCTGCCAATCTTCGATAATGCACCCGGGGACAATACGCTCTCGGCCTCCAACTATCCCATCTTCGTGTACAACGGATCCAGGGGTGAACTGCTGGTCAACACAATGCTCAGCACGCAGCGCTATCCCATGCAGGAGCCTGTGCCCGGCCAGGTGCTGTATCCGCCCTCGACGCCCATGTTCCGGCCCAAGCCGATTGTGGAGCGTTTCCGTATGCCGGGTCAGCGGGAGCTCCTGAATCTCACGCTGATCCCCTTCTATGCGCATGAGGCGATCACTGCGGCTCCACTTACCACAACCACCGCCATGCTGGCTGCTGCAGACTTCAGCAGCTATGCCTCTCCAGCTGCCGAGACTTCTATGACGTCGCCAGTCGAGGATCTTGCGGCGGAGGCGTCGGCCACGGCGATCTCCTCCTCTGCTCCGGCACCGCTGGCGCTGACCACACCGCTGCCTGCTGCAACGCCCTACGAGACGCAGCTACCACGTGCGCAGCGCAAAAGGAATCCCAAGAAGGCCAAGCAATACAATGCGTATCACTCGCCCCAGGAGGTGGTGCAGCGTCCGCCAGTGCTGCGCAGCTCACCCCCGCTGCCCGCACCCGACAATCATCGCCATCATCAGATTGACACGGCGGAGCAGCTGGTCGAAGGGGACGTGGAGCAGCTGGAGGAAGTCGAACAACTGGAGGAGTTTGAAACAGAACTGGAGATGCCCAGCCAGGAGTTGGAGCAAGAAGCACAGCCGGAGCATACAACAAGTAGCTCAGGCAGCACCACCACAGGCAGCTCCTCCCTGCAGATCGTGTATGTGGATGAGAGCGTAGAGTCGCCCTCGGATACGGAAGCGGGAGGTACCACAACTGCGGTGCCAACGCATCAGCGACAGAGTTCCCGCTATGCCCTGAAGAGGGAATACTTTGCCTTTCCCGTCTACACGCTGGGAAAGCTGCTGCAGGATGCGGCGGGATCCAGCAACAAGCTGCCCAAGGATCATGTTCTGGAGCTGGATCGATCGGAGAATACCTCCATGTCGCACGACAGCAACACTTGGTTCATCCTCAACTCGCGGTAGGTTCCCCTTCTCTCTCTCTACTTCTCTTTCTATCTTGATCTCTCTCATGGTGATCTCAATTGCAGCTACAAGGGACCGCATCGTAAGGGCCAGAAGAAGGATCAGGGCAATTATTATACCTCCAAATATGTACAGAGCCCGAAGGGAACGAGCTGATAAATGATATAGTAATACGATATGATAGTTTCATTTTTTTTTTGCTAGACTTAAGAAATAAATTAACTGATCTTACTCAGGATATACTTGCGATCTTCTTGCCTTGATAATCATCGGGTGAAAGATCTCTTTTTTTACTCACTGATCTTGCACATTCCCTTCTTCGGAACTGATCATCTATCGCATGAGTTTTTAACTGCCATGGAATCGCTTTCATAGCACCAGCCCATTAACACCTCTATATAACTTGGTCTCATTTTCTTGACGGTCTTGGGGGAACCATAAAAAATGCCAATAAATTCCTGGGCAGACAAAGAGCGGCCTGTGCGCGAGAAGGTTATAAAAACCTATTTTAATGATGGTTCGATTTTAAGAACCTCCCGAGCCTCCCGATACGTGCAAAAAGAATCAGCTGGCTGTGGGTAGTGGAAAATCTTTGACCTAAATTCCAGCAGAATCACATGAAAATCCCAAGTTGAATGTGTGAAAAGCAGAAAAAGGCCAAAAGCCAAAATACAAATAAAGCCAAGAAAAAAAAGTCATCCAGAAATGTTTATGGCCCTGTGGCCCTTTCGGACAAGACAAAACAAAACTGAACCGAAGCAGAACCGAAGCAGAAACGAACAACAGAAATATACATAATATAAGTTCGATAGCTTTGGCCCCGCCCCCCGTGCCGCGTCATTCATTCAATCATTTTGTCAATGATGTGTGGCTTTCTATTCTAAACGCACGTTCATTATTATTATTGATTTCCCAACTTATTTTGCGCTCTCTCTCTCTCTCTCTCTCTCTCTCTCTCTGTCTTCTCCACTCACCCTCCCTCTTTGTTCTTCAAGCCTGCAATTAATTTTCTCGCGTTGTTCTATCCCGCCCTGCCTCGCCCCGCCCCCCAACCCACATCGAGCACGCATGGAAACAAGACGCTCGCGCCGTGGCATCTTTCATCTCTAACGAACCACGCTCTGGGGCTGCTGACGCCGATGCCGACGCCGACGCCAACGCCGACCGCAGCGCAGACAGCTGAACCCATCCCAATTCCAGTCCCAGCTGCATCCCCCGCCCCCCAACCACAGTCGTAGTTCACGGTATAAAAGCTCGTCTTATAACTGTTTTTGGGTTTAGAACAAATGCAGCTGCCCTCGTGTGCGGACAATCGCGAAGAGTTTACTGGATTTTTTTTATCGTTATCGATATCGATACTATCGTAATCTGTGGAGGATTATTGCAGATCATAGAAGTATAGACGGATCAAGTGAAGTGCGAAAAGTGATCGAAATTAATAGTCGAAAATGTGGCAATATCTTGTGGTACGTGTCCCAAGCAAAGGATCGAAGTTCGAAGTTTTTTTTTTAACTTGACTTATTTGAACTGATCAACATCGCACATTATAATGATATACCAGTGCCTAAAGACACTCTATATATATTTTACTCTGACAAATGCGAAGATCCTTGAGTTTTCTATCGAAAGCCTTGAAGACATTGAGATCTAGCGAGATCTATCGATATTTTTAATGTTTCAACAGTTGTTTCTTTATCCATAAAGCTAAGAAGTCTAGATATAGATATATATATATATATGTATATAGTAGATACCATCATTAATCCCTTGATCTTTTCCTCTCTCTCCCTCTCTCTGCAGCTGACCGTAAGCCTGTGCAGCTTATCGCCGCCGAGCAGCGCCTTCTGGTGGCCCAAGGCAACTACGTAAGTCTGATGCGTCTCCAAGGCGAAAAGGCACATCTAATGGATTCTCGCTCTCTCTTCCCCTTCCCTCCTCCCAAACAGCGAAACACCACGCGCCCAGGTGCTGCAACAGATTCCACTGACCTATTTCCGCACCTACACCTATCAACCGCTGCGGGGTGATCCTTTTGGCATGCCGCTCTTCGGCTTTGGCGCTGCACAGACGCCGCTGCTCTCCGAGCGTCCATTTGATCCGTATGCGGTGACCAGCTATGCAGCAGCGCGACGTCATGATGTCAATGCACCCGGCTACAAGCCAAGTGTGACGCCACCGGACACAGGCAGCAGCAGCAGCAGCGGCAGCGGCAGCGCCGTTGGCATCACCTCAGCCAGCAGCAGCAGCAGCACAACGCCAGCACCGACCACGACAACAACAACATCAACGACCACAACAACTACGCCGGCGCCAACAACAACAACCACAACGACAACCACCAGCAGCAGCACAACCAGTGCACCAGCAAGTACCACAGTCGAGGTGGCCTCATCCCCATCCTCCCTGCGCTATGGCGCCTACAATGCGGAATATCCCACCTACAATCGCCGTGTAAACAATTTGTATAATGCGCGACCACAATATCCGTATCCGGATTATTTCAACTATCAATCGTCGAGTGCGCTGCCCGAGAAGCCCATCGGCAGCGTCGGCGGCGGCGGCAACCGCATTCAGTTTGTGCCCTGCATGTGTCCAGTCAGCATGTCCAACCTGGGGCTGAGCCATCCCGCGACCAGTACGGAACGCGATCGACCAGCGAGTGTGTCCATCAGTAGCGTGCCGCTGCCTGTGCCCACCGAGGGCGTAGACCTAACGCCTGCCAGTCTGCAGGCGCGTCACATAGAGAGTGAGGAGTCCGAGCAGGATGAGGAGGCCTCTGACTCCTCCGCTGAGCTGGAGGCGGACACGGATGCCGGCGGTGACTCGAAACTTGCCCTTGAACCGCCAAATACCACGCCTGCTGTGGAGTCCAATAGCGTGGTCTAGTAGGTTGCCTGCACTGCCCCTTGCCACGCCCATCATAGTATTAAACACGCCCAGACTGAGAGAGAGAGAGCAGTTCCAACCCACCTACGTACAAATCTTTTTTTTTTTCATACATATATCAAGAGAGAAAATAAATTAGAAAATTTATATATTTTTTATACACTTTTTATTGATTCATATGATTCTTCAATTACATTTACACATTAATATAGGCTAATACTTGGCGCTTGCTGCGCGATTTCCACTAATTGCGACGCCTCTGCCTCCGTCTCCAGGTATCCTCACATTCCACGTCATTGCAAACGCGTTCCGATCTCAACATCTGTATCATTCCCTATGCCTTATGATTTATAGCATATGTAAATGCTGTATACACACATACATATATATATGTATATATATATATATATGATCTTAGTCAATTGAATAATTTTGTCATTTTATTTTTTTAGTTTTCTTGACCAATTAACAGTTACAATTACATAGATATCTAGATGAACTTGTGCTTCTTCGAGTCTTTGAAGTAATACATAGTAATAGAAAAAAAATGTGTATAATTGATAAGATTAATGTGAGAAAGTCGAATCAGCTTGTATGTGCGTGCATTCGCTTTCCACTCTTTCTTCACTCCTCTCTTTCTTCTTATTCATCTCTATTCCACAATTTATTTGCATGCGCCGAAAAAAAAAACTATATTTATAATATATTAATATACATATACTAGTATATACGTATATAGTAATTAATCAAGAGAAAAATATATAATCAGTCATTTAAGTTATATAGATATACATACATATACAAATACACAAATAGTATATATAAACTGTAGCTTAGACATACATGTACAATGTGTGGGTGTGTGTGTGTGTTTTTTTTTATCATTCTCTTTCTTTAGTTTAACAATTTAAACATAGTACCATCTAGAGAGAGAGATTTATCTATGCTTAGTTTGCGCGCACTTACATCATGCCTCTACATATTATATTTTCCCCCCTTATCGTATACGATCGATCGTATATTGAAACATTTCTTTATAACATGCATATATGGGATTATACATCAATGTATTTATCTTGTGTCTCTTAAAATCTAAACTCCTCCTCCTCCTCATTGCATTCATGCATTTTTTATCTTCTTATCGAGGACATTAAAAAAAAACACTTGTGTTTCTTTGTGTCATGTGTGATTTTCGATTGTTTGTGTTGAACTTGCGTTAATATGGCCTATACTTATACATCGATAGAAGAACACACACAGAACATATAGTACGTACTATGTTGGTGTTGCTACCAATGTATCTCCCGAAAAAAAAATCATCATCGTTTTCATTATCTGGTTAAATCTTAAGATTCTTCTCCATTTCTCATCTCATTCGCTTAGTGGATATGCTACTTGTGTGTGTGTTTTTTTTTTTCAATTTGTAATTATTTTTTCACTTTTTTTCTACTTTCGTTTCGTGTTGTTCGATTTTTTATTCGCTCTTTTCTTTTTTCTGTTTTTCGTTTTGCGTATCTTTTCATTTTCCGCGTTTCGCTCGTCGCCTTTCTCAACCGATTCCATCAGTTGTGGGTTGCCTTCACCTAAATACCCTAACTTTATAACTAAAGGCAAAGGCAACAACAGAATTGAAAACAGAACTCAAAATCAAAATCAATAAACATTTACATAATAATTATTCGTTTTTTTTCGGGTCATTCATTTTCATTTCTTTTTCAGGGTCTTGTAACATTTACTCAGTTTGCGAGTTAGTCGTTTCGTATCGTTTAAAATATTAGTTAAAATAGTATCATAAATGTAATGAGATTGCGCAAGGGCCAAACGTGGGGTAAGTCAATCCATATATCATATAAATCATGTATTATCTATCATTCACGACATTCAATATTTATGCATACACGCTGAACACATTGGAAAAAATACATACGATAAAATTACAAATTACAAATTACAGATTATAGATTAAAAAAAAACCGAGCAAAAATTTACGTATCACAAGTTTTTGCTTCTTCTCCATCGCGATATAAATGCCAGTTACAAACTAAGTGGGCGTGACAGACAACGGACGCACAATAAATTAAACGAAAAAAAAATAACTAAAAAAATAAAATAGATTAAAATATTCAATAAAAACTAAAATTAAAACCATACAAATAATTCTATTAATTATTGGGCTGGGTCAGTGAAGCATTTATAAACTAAATGCCATTAAATCTCAGATCTCTCGAACTAGAAACTATAAATTAGACATACTGTAAAGATATAAACTACTATAACTAATTGTCCATATAGCAGCGCACCAGCAACAGTCGAACACACATCATACACACGCACGCACACACACGCACGCACACTCAGCTCCTCGGCTCTCCAGTACGATATTCCAGGGTGGGATAAGTTTGGATCGATCCCACAATGCGATTGATATGTGGCGGGGTGTAGCTAGGGGGGGGTTAGAAATACATAGGTGTAAAAGAGGACGTAGATTGATCGTCTGGCAGCTTTCTTATTGTTCTTGTTCCTTTTGTTCTTCTTGATGTTGTTGTTGTTGTTGTTTTAGGTGAGTGTGCCTTTTGTTGTTGTTGTTGTTGTCGTTGGTGTTGTGCCTGTCCACAGGGCGGGCAAGAGACGCTCTTGAAATTTAGACAAACGTCTCCCGGATGACGGTGTTGCTGCTACTGTTGCTTAGATCTTAGAACTCAGTTGATTGTCAGACAAATGAGGAGAATCCAGGCAGTGGCGCCCTCGATCTGGCCATATTATTGACAATAATCTGGCCACCATTGAGGCTCATCACTGCGCTGCCCTCCGGCTCGGAGTCTGTGTAGCTGGAATAGTTGCGCACCGGTTTGGTCTTCTTCCATGACTGTCGCAACGAATCATTCACATTGGCATAATGATTGACAAACGAGTGTGGATCACTGCGTACGCTCTCGTTCTCGCTCTCCGAGTGCTGCACAAGAGATATAGAAGGTAAGTTATAGATTATAATGCCCCGAGTAGTGCCAACTCACCTGTGATGCCTCCGAGCTGCTCACTTCCGATGGCTTCTCGGTCACACTGCTATCATCGGGATTCTCATCGTAACACTTCAGGCTCTCCTCATCACTGTGATAGGCCACCGAGGCGGGTGACGGACGTGGCGGACTCTTGCCAAGCTGCACACTGGTCGGCGGACGATTGGTGGATTTGCGTCCCAAGGTGCCAAGAGTTCCACTGCGCAGGGTACCGACGCTATTCAGTGTGCCCGTGCCGACGCCATGTCGCGACCGATACAGTTCCAGTGCCAGCTCCTGACGTTCATCAATCGACATGGCCATCGATTCCTCCAGCGTTTTCTGTGCCTCCTCTGCGAGAAAGAGAGAGATGAGAATGCAATTAGTATATTATATACATATATAATATATTAACTTACGTTTGTATTTGTAACTCTTGCTCTTCACACACAGCACCGCAATGACCATAACAATGATCACTATCGAGGTGGCTGCCAGTGAGACCATGAACCAGGTTTGCCTATAGAATGGTTTGTGCTGCAGATAACCATATTCAAGATTCAGTTTCGATGGGGTCAGTATCGAATCCTTTGAGTACACGGGGAATGAGATGCCATAGCGATTGTAGGCGATCACACGGAATGTATATGCCGTCGATGGCATTAGAATGTGATAGCTAACGGTAAAATCCTGATCGGGACCCTTCTTGGTCTGCTCAATCTTAGTCCAGCGTGAATCGTCTGCTAATCGATAGGAAATGTTGAGTGTGTGCGAGAAGAAAAATGCAAATAGAAAAACCAAGAAAGAAAACTAAGTTACAAAGGAATCTATGGTGAGTTATCGATACACTACTGCTACAGAGACTGTTATACTGTTATACGAATGCGGGAATGGTGAGTTTCTAGTCTACGATACTTACAGACAAACGAGGGTTCTCCTTTCTCTACGCAAGCATATTGAGTATACGATTTTACAAGAGTTTTGCGAAGGTTTTCATATAAAATATATTTAATTTTTTTTTTACCAGTTCACCAAAGAATTAGATGTTTAAAAGAGAAAAGAGAGTTAGAAGTGATAAAACCAGTCAACCAACCAAAAGAGAAACTAAGGGAAAGTGAAACCATTACTTACCGCGCTTCTTGGCCTCGATTAGATAACCCAGAATGGGACCACGTCCCGACGGACCATTTATCCAGTGCATTTCAACGCTTGTCATGGTCTTGCTCAGTATAAGATCACGCGGTGCCACCGGTGAGCCATCCTGCGGTCCCGTTGTCACATTCTCACTGACCGCCGGCCCATAATCGATGGTCTGGGCACGCACAGTGAAGGTGTAGGTGACCTCCTCCTCCAGATTCTGCACACGTAGCGTTGTATTCGATACCTTCTGCTTGACCTGCTTGCTGAACTCTGAGGGAGGAGAAGGTGATTAAAAAAGGCAGCATCATATCGCATCTCAATTCGAACTTACTCTCATTCTCCTCGGTGGTCTCGTAGGTCACCAGATAACCAAGTATTTCGCCATTGAGGAACTTGGGTGGATCCCAGGCGACCTCCAGGCTCTGCATGGTAATGTCGGTGAACCTTAGATTGAGCGGAGCACTGGGCACACCTTGTAGGGTCTTCACAGTGACCGGAGCCGAGCGTGGTCCATCGCCAGCGGGATTGAAGGCGAGCAACTGAATCCGATATTCCGTGTACTTATCGAGAAAGACAAGACTGTGCGATGTGGCCGTCGCGGAGACCACCTCGATCTCCTCCTCCCACTTGCGACCGGGTTCCAGGGCTTGCGGTGAATATGTGACCAGGTAGAAGATCTTATAGCCAAGTATATCGCCATTCTGCATGCTCTGCTTTGGTGGCTTCCAGCGTAGACGCACCTCGGTGCTCGAAATCGGTGCTGCATCCACGGCACGTGGTTCTCCAGTGGGTACCGCCTCGCCCACATAAACCGCTGCGGGCGGTGTAGCCGGACCCGGACCCTGCGAGTTGAAGGGCAGCACCACGATCTCATAGTTGCGATCCTGCTGTAGATCCGAGAGAACCACACTATTCACATTGATGCCCATCACATCCGTCTTGGGAGTCGATTGCAGTGCAGTGGGGAAATCCGAGAGTTGTTGATACAAGATGCGATAGCCACCGGTTGCGGCATCACCATTCCACATGCCCGTCTCCAGTGCACCCCAGTGCACACGCACCGAGGTGGTGGTAATGGGCACCACCTTGAGTCCACCCACACCCACGGCCGGTGCAGCGGGCAGGGTACGCACCACAATACTCTCCCGACTGAATGCCGATGGACCAAGATCATTGGTGGCCTGAATACGGAATTGATATGTTGTATGCGGACGCAAACCCAAAGCGGTATACGAGCTCAGCGAGGGATCCACGCGCTCCGGCAATGGCTGCCACGGACCCTCATTCTCCCTCATCTGCACCGTGTAGTAGCGTAGCGGAGCAAAGCCATCTCGTCCCGGTGTCCAGCTAAACGTGATCTGATGTGCCTGAATCTGACTCCTTGATACCTGCGGCACCGATGGTGCCTGTGGACGATCCCGATTGTTGGTCGTATACACCAGCACCGAGGCGGTCTTACCCCAACCCAGACGTGTCTGCGCGGTCACACTGAAGCTATAGTAACGTTCGGGCAGAAGATTCGTGGCACGGAACGTACGATCCGAGGGTGGAAACTCGCGACTATAATTCAAATTGGCGCTGCCATTGAGCGTATAGGTGACCTGGTAGGCGAGGATCTCGCCATTCGGATCATCCGGTACATCCCAAATGATGCGAGCCATGGTGAAGGTAACATCCGGGAAACTAACATTCGACGGTGCACCCGGTGTATCCTCAAAGGTCTGGACACGTATGGGCGGAGTGCTCAGTGCACCATCGCCCAGACGTGTGTAGGCCAAGACTTGCACATGGTAGACCACAAACTTCTTCAGTTCGGTCAACGTGGTGGTAAACGAGCTATTATTCGGTATGGTTTTGTGCAGCACGGGCGTCACACTGGGACGATCGGTGGCCGCATAGAAGACTTTGAAGCCATCGATCTGTCCGTTGCGATGCTGCCGTGGCACCTCACCCCATCGTACCACCACGGTGGTCGACGAAGTGGCATTTGCCTGTACCTCCAGCGGCCCATAGCTCGGTGTCGCCTCGCGTGTCCGCTCCTCGGCAGGATTACTGGCACGCGAGCAGCCCACATCGTTGCAGGCATTCATTAGCACCTCATACACAGTCCATTCCTCGAGAGCATCGAGCACATGCGAATTGGCCGTATGATCCTCAATGAATACACTACGCGGCACACTCTTCAGTGCCCCCGCTCGTTCCAGCTGGCGATACGAGATGTTGTAGCCACGTGGATTACCAAACCATTCCGTTTGCTGCAACGGTATCCAACGCACACGCAACTGGGTCGCACTCATCGCACGCACTGTGACATTAAAGGGAGCATGCATGGGACGTGCCTGTATGGTCTGGAAATCCTTGGTGGCATCCGACGGTCTCGAGCTGCCCACCACATTGGTGGCACTCAGACGCAAGCGATATTGGGTGAAGGGCATTAGACCCGTCACCGTCAACGTCTCCGCATCGGGATCACTGATCTCACATATGGTAAACCAGGTCATATTTCGTGCCGTCTGTGCCTCCACCTTCCACTTGGTAATGCTGGAGTTGCCATCGAATCCCGGTGTGAATTGCAGCACCACCGAGAAGGCTTCAATGTTCGAGAGTGCCAGATTTGTGGGAGCATGTGGCAGGACTGGCTCCACGCCCGACTGTATGGTTGCTGTCTTCGGTGCTCCGCTTCCAATGCGTGTCCATGCGCAGATTTCAAACCAATAATGCGTGGTGGCCTGCAGTTGATTCACCACCAATTGCGTATCCTCTGCAGTCAGATTGATCGATTTCATTGTCTCCGGATGATCACGCACCTGATAACGCACCGTATAACCGGTTAGCAATCCATTGACATGACGTGGCGGTGCCCAGAGCACGGTAACCGAACGATCTGAGACATCATCGAAATGCAGTGCGGTTATCTCATCGGGTACATCCTCTTTGGTCATCACAGGCACCTTCAGACTGGCCACACCATCCCCGGGATCGGTGAAACAGAGCACGCTCACATTGTACTCGGCATACTTGTCCAGCCCATTCATGATGGCGCTCTGCTCCGCCAGCGGATCAATCAAACTGGGCGGCACAGTGATCATACGTTTCTCCACATCTCGTGTCTCACCCTCGAAGAGCACCTGCTGCCAGGCCTGCAGCTTGTAGCCCTGATTGATGCCATTGATCTGCTGTGGATTCGGTGGAGTCCAACTGATTTGCACTGCGGTCGAATTCAATGGAACAACCCGCACATTTGTGGGCGGTGCCTCGGGTATACCCTCCTTGGTCTTGATCTTAGCACCCTCCGTATAGACACCCACACCCATATTATTGTATGCTGCAATCTGCACGACATAATCCTTCCATGTGATCAGTTCCTGTATAAGGAAATTGCGCTGTGCCTCATTCGTAATATTCTGATACAACCATGGCACATTGTTATAGCCAAAGAGTCTATATCGTAATATATAGCCAAGGATCTGTCCATTGCGATGCTCCTCTAGCGGTGGCTGCCATTGCGTTATAATCTCCGACATGGAACGAGCGGAGCCTACGAATCCAACTGGTGGACCCGATGGAGCTAAGTGAAATATGTCAAAAAATATTCGATTATTATGGGATCATTCAACAAGATCAAGATCAATATTATGGTGCGCTATTCAAAAGTAAGGTTAGTTTACATATATATTTGTTACACTATTGATTCTGTGATCATTTTCTTTATACTTTTTGTTAGGTTATGTACCTCGGTGTAGTGGAAACTCTACGCGAATTTTTAGTATTCATCAAAATTGGGCGAAGACGACGAGTTTTGCAGTTTGACGACAACGATAGCGATAAGAAGTACAATATACAGCATTAATACTAGACACTAGTTATACCATATACATATTAAGTATATGATAAACAAAGCATGATATGGTGCATTTTAAGTAGGGTGGTACAACACACAAATTGAAAAAGAAACAAAAATGAACTAAGTTTTTTTTAGAAACATGAATCAACTGCAAATAATACTAGTTTTTTTTAGGAAAAGTACATAAAAAACTGAATAGCTGACAAGGTTAAGAACTGAAGAAACTGAAACTGATCTTTAAACGCAGATATTGCTAAGTAAACTATATAAAACTGTCGAACTCTTTTTTAGAGTTTCAAATAATTCCAATAATAATACGGAATACCAAAAAAGTGATCAATAAATAATCAAAAGCAATATTTAATAGATATTTTAGTACTCACCTTCCTGGGGCAGCTCGACAATATTACTGGGCTCCGAAGGGGAACCCTCTCCCACACGATTCACAGCACTCACACGAAACTGATAGACGGTTGCCGCCTTTAGGTTCTCCAGCAGGATCCAACGTTGATCGGCTGAGACATTGCTCAGTTCGGTGACCCAATTGAGTAGGGGATCTGGTACTGGACCTACGAATTTTTCTGTTATGTTAATGTGTAACGTAGTAGAGTGAGAGATAGATAGATAGCGCCAGTTGGCGTATACAGGATAGAGAGAGAGAGAGGTGTGCGTGATATCATAAGGAAAGAGAAAGAGAGAGAGAGAGACAGTGTGATTGTATGGTGAGTTAGAATTGATTTAGTGTAGTGAATTGTGATGTGATCAAAGAGAGTGTAGTTTATGTTGAGTTAGGGTTAGCATGGTGTGAATTGTGATGTGAAGTATAATGAGATTAATGTGCGAAATAGATGAATAGAAATAATAATAATACAAAATTAGTAAATCAACAAAATGTACAAAAATCAAAATATATAAAATAGAGTAAAAATTTCGATATAAGTTTATGGAAATACAATGTAAGAGAATGTAACCCGGACACATTTACCATACGAAAAGTATTCGAAACGTAGCGTATAAGAAAAACGAGAGAAAGAGAGAGAAAGTAAAATTTAATTTGATTTTCCACGAGATTTTCGATTATGAAAAAAGCAGAAGAAGAAATTCTCTTCTCACACCTAAAGCGAGACGAAATGGATTAATATAATTCTGTCTGCGTTATATGGATGTGTTACAGTATTTTCTTTTTAATTTTATAATATAGTTCGTGTAGTTCTCTCTCTGTGTGTGTGTGTTATAAATAATAACCCAGTACCATAAAGTATGCCAAGCCCGAAGTGTTAAAAAAATAAAACCCAACTATATTTACGCTTAAACCCGAAAAAGTGTCTGAGTCCTTGTAGATGATGATAGATGATGCATGATGCGGATGCTGACAACACTTACCCAATTCGGAGACCTCACGTCGCTGGATAATAAATTTGGCAATTGGACTATTGCCATCGAAACCCGGTGTCCAGGAGACATTAATGCTGCGCTGCTGCGGCTCACCCAGTCGCTCCACCTTCACATTGCTTGGCGGGAATGGCAACTCGATGACGCTAAGGCGGGCGGCCCGCGTCTCATTGCCACCTGGCGAGGTGACCACACATGCATAGCTGCCCACATCGCTGGCCCGCACCGCCTGAATCTCCAGTTGGCCATCTGCCTGGACGCCAATGCGCTGTGAATTGCTGATGGGCGCCGATTGACCCTCGCGATACCAGTCGATATTATACGGTACACTGGGGTCACTGGACACCTTGCACTGCAGTGTCGCGGTCAGGCCGAGTAATACGGTTGTGTCCACCGGCGGTTGTATGATTTGTGTTCGCACTGCGAGAGAGAGAGAGAGAGAGAGAGACAGAGAGAGTGAGAGGGAGAAGGGAGATTAAACAACTATGGAGATTAAGAGCGACATGTTGCCAGACTGTGCCTAGCCAGACCTGCAGGAAATTAAGTTTTAAAGGCTGTATCCCTCCCCCAAAAAAAGTGTAAAAATTGCACACACACACACAGATGGCAGCTATATATTATACATGTGCCTGTGTGTGTGTGTGTGTCCTCCTTTTTTTTAACCATTTTCGCTGCCTTTTCAGTCAACTTGCATCAAAAGTTCAACGGGCACGCGCTTCACCAGACTTTGTTGTCCAGCAACGACTCTCCCCCTTCCCCTCTGACCCCCCCCCTCTCCCTGCTGGCCACTGCCATGTCGACCTTCTGCCTACTCTGGTTAGCTCGCAATGCAGCCTCGTTTCGCATAGAGTGCACATATTTTTGATTACCATCCTCATGCGCCGCGTTTTATGCTACACACAAAACGCAAAAACAGAATAGCAACGGCACCGACACGCACACACACTTACACACACACACACATACACTCTCACTCTCATACACACTCCATGCAGTCTATAACTACGCCGCTTTGCCAATTAGCAGACATTGATGTGGCCTTTAAGCGAGCCAGACACGTAAAAGGCCGCTGTAACCCCTTGTAACCCCTCCTTGACTACCCCTACCAAAATAAATTATACAAAAACCATCAAAATTAATGCATTAAATACAACAAAGTACATAAAGCTAGTGTGCTTTAGTTATTTGCATAGATGATTATATTGATGATTATCATATTGTGCTACAAACTTGAGGTTTGCAATTTTTAAAGTTTTCTTTTTTTTTTTCTTAAAAGTATCTTCATAGAAACTACTTATTAATTAAATTATAAGTAGTCTTGGAGAAGTTACAACCATAGATGCTCATTAGGTTATAGAAAAATCTGTATTCTGATCCCTAATGAAACAAAAAAAAAAAAAAAATATATATAAAAAAAAAAAATAAAAAATAATAAGTATTTTCTCTGTACACAGATAAGCACAAATATTTATTTTATTTTTTTATTTATTTATTTTATTTCACTGGAAGTGAAAAAATATTCCTGTTTTTTCTTGCACATGTAGGACAGTGTAAGTATTGGTCCAATGCATTTTAACTGATTTGATGCGTCACTTTGTGTCGGCGGCGGTTGTTGCATGTTGCAATTTTGTGGCATGTTGCATGGCTGACTAGTCGCATTTGTGGCAAGCAGTGTGAGCGACAGAGTGAGAGACAGAGAGAGAGAGAGAGGGAGAGGGAGAGGAAGCTAGACAGTCAGGGCACTCACATCAGCAGCAGCAGCAACATCATTATCGCACTCGTTGCCATTTTGTCACATTTTATTGTTGTGCGGTCTACACGCTGCTTACAGGCTGTGCGTGTGTGTGTGTGGAAGAAGGCAAATCTATTGTGACTTTAACTAGATTTCCAAAAAAGAAAGGAAATTGCATTGCAAATAATTGAAAAGATTTTCGAAAAACTCTTTCAATTAACTATGCATAACCCGAGTCGACATTTATTCATATTTCGTCTGGATTGTTTACCCGCTCAGTATGCAAGGGAAAACCTCGATAATAATGCCCTTAATTAATTACATTATTCGAATTTCTTTTCTAACTCAAATTTCATAACGCTTTCCAGTTGCTTTTTTCGTCCCCCCCGATTAATTAACTCTGTCACAGCAGACAAACCTAATTACAAATTAATTATCAACTAAGTGTTCCCTCATACCATCTCAATCAGTTGCATATTGTTCTTGGATTTCTTTGGCAAGCAAATATGGCATTTTTTTCCCCGTCTGTCAACAGTTAATGGCCTGCCTATTTGACCGTTTTTTTTTAGTATTATTTATTTGGTTTTGTTTGAACAATTCTAATGACATGACATAATTAGGAATTAATTCAATTTCAATCGATTGTTTAATGCAATTAGTTTTGTAAAATGAGCAATACGCATTCACACACTCACACACACACTCACACGCTTTAAATATGGTAAATGTCATTTTTCATTAGCGCTAAAAAGTATGCTACACATTTGTTTTCTGTTAAGCGGTGAGAAGCGCATAGAGAGGCGGTAATTAAATGATTCTTGTTACAGCATGAGAAGCGCAAAGAGAGGCGACACTTTTTGCTTGCACTTGCTATTTTTTTTTAAACTACGTTGAGGTAATTTTTTTATTATTATTATTATTCAATATTTAAATATATAGTTACAACATGCCCATATCATGTATAGAGCCCAAATACGTGCAGTATAAATAATACTTTAGGTTCTTCAGGCAAAGCTTGCTGTTCCCGGGAGTTATGGGGGAACCTGTACTTACCTAATACACCCAGATAGGCCTCGCCCTTGACAGTGCCCGCCTCATTGGCACGCACACATATATAGAGTCCCGCATCGGTGGCGCGTATATTCGATATAAGTAAATCGCCCGATTCGAGTATTTGCACTCGACTCGATATCTCGACCAATTGGGTTTCTGTTTCGTATTGTTGGGTATCCAGCAAGCAGTTTATTTATAGGGTTGCACGGGTAGTTGCAGTTGCAGTTACGGTTAGCATGTTTTTTTTTTGGGGGTTAGCATACGAAAAACGAGAACATAAAAGAAGAAGACAACGTCGATTAGCATTAGATAATTAGCATATACGTGATTACTTGAGATCGAGCATGCATTGCCTCGCCGACTACATTAATCTTTCTTTATATATATAGAGTCCAACTTACCGTTATAGATCCAGGTGATATTGGGGTTGGGTGCACCGACAGCACGACACGATATGGTCGCATCTTTGCCATCCAAGACGGTTACATTCTGCGGCGGTTGCTCCATCACAGGGGCGGAGGCTGTGGAGGATTAGAAGAAGTATTTAGTAAACTGAAGAGCATAGTCTGTGTGTGTGTGTGTGTGTGTGTGTGTGTGTGTAGTGGGTACAGTGGGGTAAGGTACTACAGTGGGCTGGTTAAGTGTGCGAACACAAATACGCATATCAATAAATAAATAAATAAATATCACTCATACGCACAGATACAGTTGCACAGCTAAATACACACATGCATGCATATATGTGTGTGTGTGTGTGTATGTGCGTGTGAGTTCGCAGGTGTGTAAGTGTGCATTGTGGCTGAGAGTGCGTCAATATTTGTGCCTCTACTTGTGCGTGGCTGTTGCTCTAGCTGAGTGTGTGTGTTCTGTGTGTGTGTGCGTTGTGTGTGTGTGTTGTGTGCAAAAAGTATGAAGTGCGTCTGATACGAGTGCGTGTGCGTGCGAGTGCCAAGTGGCCTATTGCAACACTCTGGCAACGCTGCGCTGGCAAATATAACAACAAAATCCACTTGAACATGCAATAATTACACGCATAAAATATATACATATATATATATATTTTTTTTTAAACTTTCGATCCAATTGCAACACGCAACGAGGTAAATTACAATCTATGTGTGCGTGTGTGCGTGTGTAATGGGCTTTCCTAGAAATTTAAATGGATTTTAACCATAGGTTAAGTGACCGCAACTTGAGTGAGTGAGTGAAATTAAAGTTAAAGTTGCAAGTTGAAAGTTTAAGCGAGCATAAGACATATAACAATGGTTAACGTGCTTGATATTCTTTCTGCATGCATATTGTTTATAATAATCGATATTATTTAACCTGCAGTTAAATTGTAAATACCTTAACTTGCAGTTCAATACACTTTTTGCTTTTGAGTGTAGTTCAAACATTTCTATAGGCATTTTGAAGTTTTCATATATACCACAAAAATGATATATACACATTTCTATAGCTTTTCGGCGCCTTAACTTGCAGTTAATTTGCATTTAACCTGCAGTTAATTCATATTTAACTTGCAGTCTCAGCTTATGACTTTTGATTGTACTTTCAACATTTTTATTTATTTTTTTTAATTTTTTAGTTTTATTTAACTATAGTATAGTATAATGTTGCACACATTTCTTTAGCTTTTTTCAGCTTTAACCTGCAGTTAATTTGCATTTAACCAGCAGTTAGTGCACTTTTAGCTTGCTGTACTTTATTTACTGTTTATTGTTGCAACTTTGGTCAATTAATACGATATTAATCACGTACTAAAATCGCTTGCCACGCCCCCAAAACCCCCTTTACTTCTCCTCCCTGATTGCTGCTGGCAGGGATGCGATTAATATAATACAATACGATATTTATGAAGTGCTACACACACACACACACACACAGACAGCACAGTCGGCGTAAATTCATTTCATTGTTATGGCCAAATGCCATGCCGCAGGTAGCTACTACCAATTGTTGTTGTTGTTGTTGGCAGCAACAATCACGGCAAAAGTAATAATGTAATAATTTTATATGATGAAGCATTCATTTTAACTCCGCTTATGTAAATAAGTGCATAAAATTACAATAAAAATTTCTCCGTTTGTTTTTACATTAAGATATTAAGTGCTTTCACTGCGCCACAGTGTGTGTGTGTGTATGTGTGTGTGTGTGTGTTCTCCAGGCACCGTTATGCAGTTGACAAGTAAAACTGTTAAATAATAATAAAGACAAGCACACGAGATGGCAGGAGATGGTTGAAAATGTTTATTTAAAATACGTAAGTACGTAAGCAGCAAGCAGCGACTAAGAAGCGCAACGTGCAGATACCCTATACAACTAAAACTCAAACTTCAAGCTGCTGCAACTACCCCACACAATCAGCCCACTCTAGGGTATTGTATGCCATGCATACAAGTATGAAACCAGTTGATATGCAGGAAAAAAAAGCAACGCAAAAAGATGCGGAAATGCTGGTTAACTGACAGTGAGACAGAGAGAGAGAGAGAGAGTGAGAGAGAGGGAGAGGAAGGCCAGCTTTATGTGGGAGTTAATGTTAAGCATTATAGGTGCAATAACTTAAGTCGCCTTAAGTGTTCTTTAAGTTGAGTTCCTCGGGAAATAAATAGGCAGCGCTGCAGGGTAGTTAATAAGTCTTGCTAATGAATCAAAGCTGTTTAAATTTAAAGAGAATTTTGCACTCGATTTATCCTCTTCCAGAACTTTTCAGACTATGCAAAACTAGCATAGTGTTGCCCCCCAGAAATATATAATATAACTAAGTGATGAATGGCAACGACGCATGATAATGATGCCTTGGCATGAGATGCGGGTTCTCTTACAGTTCCTCTTTCTTATGCAGGTTAATCGCAAAAATTGTTGGCTGATCGATCCACAAAAATGTTGGGGAAAAAAATAAAGTGCAAATTTTTACTGAGTTATTACGTTTGCTGAGGCATTAACGTGTTAAAAGTGCTTTAGCGGCTTTTTTTTTGTTGCTTTGCCAGGGCAAAGGGCATTGCCCCACACCAACAGAGTTACCCCATACCTAGCCCTACCCCTAGCTATACTCTACCTATCCGGTGAGCACGCAAAGGGCGTATTAAAGAAACGTGTGCGAAAAAAACGAAATTAATGTAGCATACATTTTGGGGCAACGTGGCAAAGGAGTTAAGAGAGTCAGAGAGAGAGAGAGAGAGAGAGCTGCAGAGGGAGGCAGGGAGGGGAGCTACCTGTTTTAACTTTTACTCTATATATATTATACGAGCCATATACAGTATAAAGACGCTCGCGATGCTGATTAAATTTCTTATGAACAGTCTGACAATTTTCCCCAGCATGCGCCATGTGCAACGCGTCGTATGCGCAATGTGACAACCCTACAAAGTTGTCGCCTCTACCGTAATTAATTTCGAGTTGACCCACTCTCAGTTAAAGCCAAAGTCAGAGGAGAAAGCGGTGCCAATAAACCGAGAATGGCGTGCACCGGCGATAATTGCCATTACCCGCCTTGCAAAAAAAAAGGAAGGGGGACGGGGGAAAGGTTAAAGGTTTCAAGGATTGATGGACTGCATAAAATTTGCATGGATTTTGAACCCAGCTAGCGTAACTTGCTTCCTACAGAGAAATAAAAACTCGAGAAAAACAATTCATACTGAGCAGGCCTGTGTTTTCCATTTATCCCGAAAGTCGACCGGCCTTTGTTCCCCATCGATAGAGCCTCATTCCAACTCTATAGTTTGAGAGTTAAACAACTAGAATCAACAAATATTTATTCCGAACAAAAAAAATAGAGACGTAAAAAAATTTCGTATCCATTTTCCAAAATTTTATCTAATTTATTTCTCTAAATTTCTTAACTATTTGTATTTTGCATTTTTAACTCGATTTTTTGAATATCGAATCATGAGTTGGTTATTTATTAAAATTCGCGATCTTTTATACCAGGACTGTATTGATATGACCCCCTTGGGAAATCCTTTGTTTGAAGGAGATGAACTAGCAAGTATTCCTAGACATGGAAGTCAGACACGCGCGGCAATTCGTTATTTTCAAGTCGATTTACGGGATGCAGTCCTCAAGGAGACAGGAAGGTCTCGTCTCACTGTGTCCGAGCAGAGGCATTTGATTCGCCTTGCCCACACACGTTGGGGCACTCTACCGTCGGATGTGAGGCGACGTTATCGTCGCCTGCGGGACGCCGAGCGCGACGGGGACGCCCGCGACGGGGACGCCCGCGACGGGGACGACCGCAACGGGGTCGCCGAGGTCGCCGCGGACGCCAGAGAAGAAAGCAGTAAATCTTCCAGCGAAGCTTCTTCATCGGATGAAGATGATGCCAATGAAGCTATGAGTGAAGATGCCAATGAAGCTCTGAATGAAGATGGCAATGAAGTTATGAATGAAGATGCCGATGAATCTATGGATGAATCTACCAGTGAGGATGAATCCCAGGAAATTAATTCGGAAGCTGGGCCATCGCAACCGCCGGGACCACCCCGTAAACGTCAGCGATATCTTGTACCAAATGAGGAGAACCCAATATTACCAAATGAGACTCGTTCCAGAAGTCGCAACCAGCCGAACGATCAGGTGCCAACATGTTCCACACGTTCGACACGTGCCACACGTTCACGCAGAGCCGGCAGCGCCGGCGGCAGCGCTTCATCTTCGGGTGCCACATCCCCCCGGGCTAAGAAGGGACGCTCCGATGGCCAATGTCAGCGTGCCATGTTCAAGCAGAAGCCATTTCCATTTGTGAATACCAAGATTACGGTCTTCAATGATGCCATGGATGATATGGATGATCCCTAACAACGTCGACTAAATGAAGCGCACGTTAAATAAAAAAGAATTCGCCTGTTTGTTATTCGATTTCAATTATATGTGTGTTTTACTATCTGAAAGGGGGGAGGGGGCGGGCTTAACCTGTTGATAGACACAACTTAGGATCAAGTTCTGTCTCTGTGCCTTGGAAAAAGCCCACAGAAGCGACGATTAAAATCACTTTACGCTAAGAAAATTACAAAATTATGTTACACTGTGCGAGTGAGACTCAAGCAAGCGGAAAATGCACAGCAACAACAACAATGGCAAGAGAAAAGCCAAAAGAAAAGTAACAAAATGTGCTAAACTGTTGTATATGTTAAGGGGCGCCAGGTGCAATCCCAGCCGCCAAGATAAGCTCTCTCTCTCGCTCTCTCGAAAAAACGAGGAAAACGCTGAAATGAGCAAGTAAAAATATGCAAAAGTTTCTCCCAAGACGCAAAGCAGGCAAAGCTGGCGTAGGAACTGGAAGGGGAAGAGGGGGAGGGAAGGCGCAGCAATTAAAATGCAGACACAAGTCGCGAACCCGGAAAATGGCGTTAGCAGCAGCAGCAGCAGCAGCGGCAGCGTCGTGCTGGAAAATTATTTCAAGCCAGTCAAGCACGACACGGTGTGGCACGAACGAGTCTCTAGAGTGGCCACGCCCCCCTGCCAGCTGCCACTTGTTGCACTTCGCTCTCAAGTGGCAAGCTCAGGCTAAATAACTTATTGGAAAATGTGAAAAACTCCAACGATGAATGATATTGCAATTAGGGAGTGAGAAGCGCTGAGAAGGGCGGGGATTTTTTCAAATAATTGGGATTATATTGGGAAATATATTTATATATCGATATATGAGGTAGATTGATGAGTTTCAGAGATGATATAGATAAATGGTTAAATAGATAGTTTCATATAGGCCTAGCTAGATTGGTGGCTAGATATTGTTATAGATAAATAGATAAATATATAATTATAATTAATTTACTTATATAAAATTAGCTGAATATATATTGGAAAATTGCTAGATATATTGCTATATAAGAAGGTAGGTAGGCAACGGTCTGCTGTTCTGATCTCCTCCCTTCTCCTGCCTGATCCGCTTGACAATATCTTCTCTTTTGAGTACAGTCATCGAATCCAAATTAATATCATACAATGGGTAATTATAACGCATGGCTTCCATTTGAGGCAGACCTGGCAGGAAGGCAGAACCTTCTGGTCACAGGCAAAGCGGCTTATGTCCAGCTATCTTTGTGCCACACACACACACACACACACACTGGATGGCTGCTGACACACCTAGTTGAAATGCAGCAAGGCAAAGTAATTGTAAATTATCTCAGCCCTGACTAAACCCATCATTGGAGTGGGGCGATTTGAATAGCAGCACGGCGTGACGAGGGGTAAAGGAAGGGGGGGGGAGGGAGTTAGGGGTCTCTGTGGTAATGGCAAGGCGTGGCATCATAAAATGTGAGACAAACAAATTGACTGAAATTCTGTCTTGCACATAAAATGAAATGAGGCGCAACGTCAACGTCGCAACAACAACAACAACAAAAACAAGTTGAAGTTTAAATGGAATGATGAGGCGGATAAGGCAGCGGGGGGGGGGGGGAGGGGGATTCCCTCCTAAAGTAACTGAGCTGTTTCCCAGGCAAAGTCGCTCAAGTTAACTGGCAAAAGTTTTTCAATAAACCAACGCCGTCTTGCCACAGCGTCTCGAGGACAAAATCTTTTAACTAGTTTAACTCGATGAAGTGCAGCAGCAGCAGCAGCAGCGGTGGTTCTTAAGGGCAGAAATACTCGGGTAGAGACCAGAGAGGGGACCCAGAAGTGGTGTGCGGTGAGAAATTGCAGCATAAGAAGAATAACTCAAGAAATATGCATCGAAATTTCCAATTTACATGGCAAGTGGTCGACAGCTTGAGCCGGGACGAGGATGACTTCCACACAGACTGCCCATAAAAATCTACCAAAAATATTTCGTAATACAACAAGGCTGAGAAAGAGAGACAGCAAGAGCGAGAGAGAGAGAGAGAGAGAGAGAGTACTATGCCTGAGAGTTGTTCAAGTTTTTAAAGAGCCATAAAAAGCAACAACAAGTCGAACACAATAAGCATCTGTCTTGCCCTCTCTTTCTCTAGTTCTATCTCTATCTCTATCCTGCCCTCCCACAGAGTGAAAGCACTTTCTCTTTCACCCACACACTGTGTGTACATTTGCCAAATTCTGCATAATCATTTGCGCAAAATGTTTTTGCGACAAGCAGTGTCAGGCAATTTGCCTTCTCCTGCGCGCGTTTTGGCCCACTGTGCGTGGGCAGGACTGTCTCCCTTTTGCAAACAGACAGAGACAGAGTTGCCATGCTGTCAAATATTTAAACGGCCGATGAGTGTAGTAAAAGTTGCCTCTAGGATTGCATTGTTGCTGCTCTCAAAGGTTGTGGGCAAAAAGTGTAGCATACATTACAGCGCAGCTCAGCCCAGTGGCAAATCTCAAGCTGGGAAAACACATGCTCAAGTGGCTGGAAAACGCACACAGATCGACAGACAATGATATATATATATATTATATATAAAACATAACATGTATATATAGTATACACACGCACTTAGATAATATTACTTATTTACAGCTGTAAAGTCAAAAAACAAGTCGGTAAGGCAACAGTCGAAAGCGCCCGACAGTAAGATACCCTTCGCCACAATTTCCAAAATCCCGTGTGCAATCACACTTATAATTTAAAACTTACTTGCTTTTTAAATTTTCAAAAATATACATTTTTGAATTTTCATAGGGGGGACCCTTACCTAAAATTTCCATAATATCGAAAAATTTCAAAACATACATTTCACTATTTTTTAAATGTAGAATCACTCAGATTGTTAAAACATAAACAAAATGTCATTCCGCTTGAAAATCGTTTGATTTTTAAGAAAGTTACGATCGGTAAAAAATGAAGGTACCAGGCCTGTTAAGTGTGTTACATGTCTAATTTTTTGACCAGTTCGACATGATTTTTGGGCCAAAATTAAGTATCGTTTAAAATCGATTTAAATGATTGTTTAGTACTAATTTTGACCTCCGCAACCGATTAAAGCTAGAAACTCGCGATTCAAAATTTTTGAAAAATAATTTTTGGTGAAATTTCATAGGGGGGACCCTTACTCAAATTTTCAAAATATCGAAAAATTTCAAAAAGTCTATTTCGAGATTTTTTAAATGCAGAATCACTTAGGTTGTTAAAACATAAACAAAATGTAATTCCGCGTGAAAATCGATTGATTTTTAAGAAAGTTGTGATCGGTGGAAAATTAGGTTACCAGGTCTGCTGAGTGTGTTACATGTCTAATTTTTGGACCACTTCGACATGATTTTTGGGCCAAAATGAAGTATCGTTTAAAATCGATTTAAATCATTGTTTAGTACAAATTTTGACCTCCGCAATCGATTAAAGCTAAAAACTCGCGATTCAACATTTTTGAAAAAAAATTTTTGGTGAAATTTCATAGGGGGGACTCTTACTCAAATTTTCAAAATATCGAAAAATTTCATAAAGTCTATTTCGAGATTTTTTTAAATGCAGAATCACTTGGGTTGTTAAAACATAAACAAAATGTCATTCCGCGTGAAAATCGTTTGATTTTTAAGAAAGTTGTGATCGGTGGAAAATTAGGTTACCAGGTCTGCTGAGTGTGTTACATGTCTAATTTTTGGACCACTTGGACATGATTTTTGGGCAAAAATTAAGTAACGTCTAAAATCGATTTAAACACTTGTTTATTACTAATTTTGACCTCCGCAATCGATTAAAATTAAAACCTCGCGATTTAAAATTTTGAAAAAAAAAAATTTTATTGAAAATTTACAGGGGGGACTATTGTCTAAATTTCCAAAATATCAAAAAATTTCAAAAGGTCTATTATGATATTATTTAAATGTAGAATCACTCAGATAATCAAAACATAAACAAAATGTCATTCCGCGTGAAAATCGATTTATTTTTAAGAAAGTTGTGATCGGTGGAAAATGAGGTTACCAGGTCTGCTGAGTGTGTTACATGTCTAATTTTTGGACCACTTCGACATGATTTTTGGGCAAAAATTAAGTAATATCTAAAATCGATTGAAACACTTGTTTATTACTAATTTTGACCTCCGCAACCGATTAAAGCTAGAAACTCGCGATTCAAAATGTTTGAAAAATAATTTTTGGTGAAATTTCATAGGGGGGACCCTTGCCTAAATTTCCCAAATATCAAAAATTTCATATACATACATTTCACAAAGTTAGTATACCCTTTTTTGAGCATTTTCAATGGTCAAAGGGTATACAAAATTGTCAACTCTGTTTAGTCATTCATAAACACAACAATTTTGTAGCACACTGTGTGTGTGTGTGTGTGTGTCTGCTGTGTGTATTAGTTCTAGCCTGCCTTCTAGCTGTCTTCATTTTCACATTATGAAATTCATTAAAATGCGAAATTGTCTCGCAGTAAATACAAATATAAAATGCCAAGCCAAGTTGCTGCTGCTCTCTCTCTCTCTCTCTCTCTGTGTGTGTGTATGTGTGCCTGGCTACTGAAGAGACGCCACTTAACGGCACTTGGGTGTCACAAAGCTTCTCAACAGCAGCAGCAGCAGCAGCAGCAGCAGCAGCAACAGCAGCAACAGGCGTCGAGCGAGAGCAGGAGAGAATCTCGAGCAGCTCGAGCAGCGGCGACTCGTTGAATATGCATGTGCGCCACAACACACAGCATGTTGATAATGTTGATAATCATAATAATTATGTTTATTATACATACATATATATATAGAGTAGAGTATACACATACTTGTACGCTCTCTAATCATAACAATAACAATGCATGTTTATGGCAAACTGGAGAATTGCAGAGTCACATCAATTATGCGATTTACACTCACACACTGCAGCCTTTTTCAGAGCTCTCAAATTGATGGACTCCACTTGGCTTATACGGTTGGTTTAAATGTTGTCAGAGAGTTGGCAGAGGGTTAACTAACTAAATTAGTTTAGTTTTAAATTTAACCAGTAGAAAGCATACCAGCATATGCTTGTACTGCAGCCACAACAGACAATTTTATACAGATATGTCTGTATGAACACGTATAACTCAGCAACCATAAAAGTTAGGGTTGCCAAATTCGCTGACAATAAACCTTATAAATGCGCACAGCTCAAGCTTGTTTTAGAATTCGGCCACGCTTTGTTATGCGCTCATAAATTGCAATTTGTCAAAATAATAAATGATAAATTACATTTTTAATAGCAAAAACAACTAAATTTTTGACTAGGATATATACAAATATATGTACTATATAAAATACCAACTTAATACCAACTTTATACATCATTTTAACTCTACTAACGCACTTCATGCGTCTGATACACTTTAATTCGCTGATTAAGTGCTAAGCTCAATCTAAATGCAGCGACTAATCAGGCAACTAACTAACTAAGCACACACCGGGATAGAGAGAGAGGGGGAGATAAATGTAATTTAGCTATAAAACTAGTGATAAATAGCTACAAATTGCCACAATTCAAACAGTTATGGTGCTGGTGGGGAGGAAAATGAGAGGGGGGAATATGAGTGCAAGTGTTGAGTGCGAGTATGAATAACGAGTGCAATTTGAATGCTTCTCATGCGAGACACATTGTGCGTGCGTGCAGTATTTAATACCAAGAAAAAATACCAAAACAATGCAGGAGAAAAACGAAAGTAGTTTTTCCGCTTTTGTTTGGGTTTTCTTTCTTTTTTTTCTATTTTATTTTATTTTATTTTTTTTTTGCATATTGGGGATGCCCATACCAAAGCGAAATTCCTTGCGTTTATAGCCCGAGCCCATGCCCATGCCCGAGCCCAAGCCCATGCCCAAGCTCGTGCCCGTTCCCGTGCCCGATCCGTTGGAACCGCCGGTTGCCTGACCGGATCCCATGCCGGCATGCGATGATCTGACGCGTAAGATGCGCGGTTGAGCCAAACGCTTCACGCGCAGGTGGAGCAGCAGCGATGTATTCGAGGTTGTTGCTGCTGCTACAAAGTTGTTGATGATGTTGGATGAGGATGAGGAGAAGTAGTAGTAGGATTGGGGAAAGCAGGGGAAGTTATAAGGAAGTTGATTGTATAGATATGTATGTAGAAATAGAGGGGGAGAGAGCACCAGGATTAGTAACGCTCGCAAAGCTGATTTCGGGCAGATTAGTACTTAATTCTCTATATGATTAAATGCCGAATCATTTGTTAGGGGTAAAAGAGGAAGATAGAGATATATACTTGACTTACTTTTCACTCGCATCCATGTATAGGCCGACTTCTCGCCCACCTCATTGCTTGCCAGGCATTGGAACATTCCCTCATCATCCAGTGTCAGTTTTTTAATTATCAACGTATTATCCGCTTTCAGCGCGTACCTGTGCAAACACATAATGATTCATCATTAGCGTGGCATCTCTCTCTCACTCCCTTTCTGGTTAAGTAAGTAATTATCGCCCATTCACACACACCCCCACACCCCCACACCCCCCACACGACTTAATTGCATTCGATTTTTATCACACTACGCTACGAATTATATATGTAGGTATAACCTGCTGCTTGTCTGTCTATCTGTCTGTGTGTACTATATAATGCATAAAGATAGTTATTCCCATTTCGATTTGCACATTTTTGCTGTGTCAGCGTGGCAAATCGATAGTCCCAAATGGATTCAATCGGTGTGGGATGATTTAGTGAGTTTTTTGAAACTCAAACGATTGTTCCTCGCACCATTATTATGGTCTATAGAATGTTGCAATTTTGATGAGGGAAATGCAGCTGTGCCTGCGTTTTATTGCGATATTTTCAAAAATTAAACAAAATCAGCGTATAGTTTGTTTGGAATCTATACCATATATATAGGTCTGATACAGCTTGCTCTCAGATATTTATAACGTGAGGTAGTAAGCAACAGATGTGTCAAGTTTTAGCAAGATATCTCTAGAATTGAGAGTGTTATTTGTATTTTAATGCACGGACAGACGAGCAGACTAGAAGGACAGACAGGCAGACAGACAGAAAGCAGACAGGCAGGCAGACAGACAGATAAAAAATATAGACAGACAGACTTGTGGATAGCGGAACGTACATTAACTCTGTTAACTCTGAAAATGAGAGAATTATTTATATTTTGAAGGATGAACAGACGAGCAGACAGTCGGACAGGCAGACAGACAGATAGAAGAGCAGGCAGACAGACAGATAAAAAAGATAGACGGACAGACTTGTGGAAAAAGGAACGTACATACTCTCCAGATAACTCTGATAATAAGAGAGTTATTTATATTTAAATGGATGAACAGACAAGCAGACAGTCGGACAGGCAGACAGACAGACAGAAGAGCAGGCAGACAGACATATACAAAATATAGACAGACAGACTTGTGGAAAAAGGAACGTACATACTCTCCAGATTGCTCTGATAATGAGAGAGTTATTTATATTTTAATCGACGAGCAGACAAGCAGACAGTCGGACAGACAGACGTATAGATAGACATTCATTCACACAGTCAAAGATCATTATCAATAATATAATAAGTATGCAATCTTGCGACTTACCGTCCCGTCTGCACCTGCGCATCGATGCGTTCGGCATTGCGATACCATTGCACCTGGGGTGTAGGATCACCGACAACATCGCAGGCCAGGGATACTTGTCCACCAAAATCTCCATAGGTTTCCGCTCGCATCGGTGTAAAGAACATGGGTGGTTCGAGGACCTGGACACGGGCTGTGGCTGTGACAGTTTGATAGCCACCGCTACGCAAACGCACCTGGCAGGTATATTCGCCACTGTGTGAACTATTCGCTTGCTGCAGCACGAGGGTGCGATTCCAGGGATCATTGAGGGTATGTGCTATGCCGGCAACCTCGACAGCCACGCCATCCTTAAGCCAAATCATCTCCAGCTCATGCAACGGGCGAGCATTCGCAATACATTGTAGCTCCGCGAAACTTTCACCTCGCTTCAGCTTCAGATCCTGCGGTGGTACTATAATCGCTGGGGCAACCTCCACATAGGGATCCCCGGTGACATTCAGATGCACAAATGGACTATTCACCTCCTTGCCCAGTTGGGTATTCATGGCACGTGCTCGATACGCTTTACGATCGTTCTCATCGGCACTCAGGATGATCAATTGTTTTGCGTGTGTTATGGCGTATTTAATGTCATAGTTCAGGGGTCCCTCGGCCGTTTGCCAATCCACCGATGGCTGTGGCACCGAATCAATTGCAGGCATATCAAAGATCGCTGGATGCCCGCTGACAACGTGCAGACGTCCCTCCGTGGTGTTCTCAAAGTTACCCATGTCTGTAGGGAGAGAGAGGAGAAGGGGAGTAAAGTAGATTGAAATTGAAATATGTATGTATATATATCGCGCACACGTTGGTTATTACATTTTAATAGCCTCAATAACCCGTGACCCCTGACCCCCTCTGGCTGTCGTGGCGCGAAAGTTAGCTCAAGTGTCACGCCAGCTAATTGAATCAAGCATCGTCGTTGTCGGCCTGCGGGCAGGCAATTTTGCTTAACAACCCTATATACGTGGCAACCCTACACCCGGCTGGCCCGCTTTTTCAGATGAGCACAGGCATTCCCCCACTCCCTGCCCCCTTCCCCTCCCTCTCTAAAGGTTATTAGTTCAGTTTAAGCACACTCCTACAATTAATTAAGTGCTCAAGACGCCGTCGCTGCAAGACGAGTCTAGAGGGGATGGGGAGGGCGAGAAATGGGGCTAGTCCGGAGCACTCCTTGTCGTCATCAACATTGCCATTATCATCATCAGCAGCAGCAGCAGCAACAACGTCATCATCTTCAGCTAGGAGAGGGAGGGGGAAGGGTTGCACACTGAGTTTGACTTGTCGTGCCCCGAAAAGAAGGTCAGCAGCTTGTCGAGAGCTCGATTTATTAGGTTCAAGCAGTCGCACACACACACACACATGACTCAGTCACAGCTCAAGTGTCGCTCTACCCCCCACCTCCCCCTCCTCTAATTGTTTGCTGCTGCTTTTGTTGTAATTAAGTTCGCATTAAAGTAAAATTAGCAGCTACATTTATCGCACAAGCCAAGCAAAGACATCTACGTCTTCGTCTCTAGCTTCGTTTGATTAGCACACCCTTCCCCCTCCCCCCTTCGATTGTCAACTACTACAACCTGCTTGTGCCCCATGTTGCAAGTTGACACTATTGCGGCACGTGACAACACGCCGCACTGCCGCACACAGCAAACACTCTCGATTCGATTACGCCGCCATCTAGTTGCTCTCTCTGCCTCTCTTATTCGCTCTCTCTCTCTCTCTCTCTTGCTAGACATCTCACTTTCATTCGAGCTTTTCCCTGGTACTTCCCCCTTCCCCCTCCCTCCTGTTGCGTTTAATTATTTAGTTGAATTCATTTATGTTTCGTCATTTTGTTGCGGCGCTTTTGAAAATTGATTTGCCCTAAAAAGTATGCTATGTTTTTTTTATTTTGCTCTCGCGCTTAATTGGCCCGAAGCAGGCGTGTTGTTACCAATTGGCAGTGTTAGGCAGATTTAGTTATCTTCAGTTCTACATGATATATAGGATCTTGATCCTTTTTCTTGACAAAACCCTACCAAAAGCGGTGTAAAATCTAAACACATTAAGTATACGCCTTGTGGGAATTACTTCAAGCAATTTCTGCTCTCTATTGATTCCTTCAGTTCTCTATGATATATAAATACTATATATACTTAAACACAGTCAATTGAGTTTCTAGCTAACTAAGTTTAGCCTTACATCTTACAACTTAAGTAAATACAGCAAATTCTAAACATATTAAGTATACGCCTAGGGGGAAATTGCTTTAACTTCCTCCGACTTAGTTTAAGTTATTAAACAACAACTATCAAAAAGGGGCACCCTGCTGTGCTATGCTATTTCCATAACAAATTAAACGCACACACATCTATGCACAATTACAGTTGTTTATTTAAATACTAGATATTGTATTGTACGAGGGTCGTTTGATAAGTCCGTGACTTTTTGTATTTGCCGCGCACCTGCTCTAAATACAACACTGCTCCTGTCAGCAGTTATCGATTAACAGCTGACTGTAAAATTTTGAGAAAGCTGCGTTTTTTGGTTTGCGTTTTATAGGCATTGAAAGCAGACGATCTCGTGAATTTTAACGAAAATGGAAAAAAGTGAATTTCGTGTGCTAATTAAGCATTATTTTTTGCGTAAAAAATCCATCACCGAAACCAAGGAAAGACTTGATAAATATTATGGGGACTCTGCACCATCAATTTCAATGGTTAAGAAATGGTTTACTGAGTTCCGTTGTGGTCGTACCAGTACAAGTGATGCCGAACGTTCAGGTCGCCCAAAAGAGGTCGTCATGCCTGAAATCGTCGACAAAATCCATGGAATGATATTGGATGATCGGAGAATGAAAGTGCGTGAGGTAGCTGAGGCTGTAGGCATCTCAACTGAACGGGTACATCACATTTTACATGAATATTTGGACATGAAAAAGCTTTCCGCGCGATGGGTGCCGCGATTGCTCACACACGACCATAAGCGCAACCGTGTGACCATTTCAAAGGAGTGTTTGGCGATGTTCAACCGCAATCCAAACGAATTTTTGCGCCGTTTCGTTACCGTAGACGAAACATGGATCCACCACACCACACCAGAGACCAAAGAACAATCAAGACAGTGGGTTTCTCCGGGTGAACGTGCACCAAAGAAGGCCAAGGTGGGTCTGTCGGCCAACAAGGTCATGGCCACAGTTTTTTGGGATGCACAAGGTATCATTCACATCGATTACCTTGAAAAGGGTAAAACGATCACCGGCGAATATTATTCAGAGCTTTTGGACAGATTCGATATTGATTTGAAGCAGAAACGACCGCATTTGGCGAAAAAAAAGTGCTGTTCCATCAGGACAATGCACGGGTGCACACGTGTGTAGTCAGCATGGCAAAATTTCATAAATTGGGCTACGAACTGCTACCCCATCCAGCATATTCTCCAGATTTAGCCCCCTGTGACTATTTTTTGTTTCCAAACATGAAGAAATGGCTCGGCGGTAAGAGATTCGGGTCAAATGAAGAGGTCATCACAGAAACAAACGACTATTTTGAGGGCCTTGAGAAAACCTATTATTTGGAAGGAATAAAAAAATTGGAAAAACGCTGGACTAAATGTATAGAGCTAAAAGGAGATTATGTTGAGAAATAAAACGCTTCTTTGACGAAAAAAATATATTTTATTCAAAAAGTCACGGACTTATCAAACGACCCTCGTATTGTATCTGTACACAAGTATCTATTGATTTTATTGCGTGCTGCTATGGGTTGAGTTGGATTCGAATTGAATTGGCCAACTTTTATCTGGCCAATAATATCTATGTTTATGGCAGGTTGGGCACGATTATGCCGTTACCTGTTATCTGGATAAATGCTAACCGTTACACGGTTACTCGTTACCTGCTAACAGTTACTCATTACTCGTTACTCGTTTCTTTCTACCCACTGCTAGTTATCTGTTACCAGTTACTTGCTACCCGTTACCTGTTACGGGTAACCTCCAACCAGTTACTCATTACTCGTTACTTTCTACCCGCTTCTAGTTATCTGTTACCAGTAACTTGTTACCCGTTACCCACTACCTGCTACCCGTTACCCGCTACCTTCTACCAGTAACTCATTACTCGTTACTCGTTATTTTCTACCAGTTACTCATTACTTGTTACTTTCTACCCGCTGCTAGTTATCCGTTACCAGTTACTTGCTACCCGCTACCCGTTACCCGTTACCCGCTGCCCATTACCCGTTACCCGCTACCCATTACACTCGTTACTCTCGCTACACATATTTATGGCGGAAATGAAGCATTGACAAGCGTTGTGTGTATGAATGATTATATCTTGTATTCGGATTTAAATGGTTGAATCAAAATTGCCAACGTCATGCTGACAATGCTGCACGCAATTGGAAATACATACAATATGGTCTCTATGGCATTAGGGTAGCTACAAATGGCCAAAAGGACTTATTAACTATGGCCTGCCCCTCCGTAACTTAGGCACAGGCAACGAGACACAAATCCCCCCAGCTTTACTTGTACCCTGTCCAGTTAATAATCACTATACTCTCTCTCTCTCTCTCGATATATATAGATGTGTGTGGGAGCTTAAGCTCTACTTACAGGCCACGACCACGTCGCTCTTCTCGCTGAGTATGGAACCAACATCATTGCGGGCAATGCACTGATAACCGCCGGCATCTTCCCGCCTGGTTATGGGCAAACGATAGAATTGACTCGATGAGTAATCGGCAACGGGTGTGCCATCCTTGAGCCAGCGATAGGTGGGCTGTGGGGAACCTGTAAGTATATAAGAAAAGGTATGAGTATTGCTAGATATATATCTATATATTTATTCATTTATTTTATATTTATTTATTTATTTATTAATTAATTCATTTATTTAATTATTTATTTAACTCAAAGATTAAAAAAGAAAATTACAAATATAAATTTAAATTAAAAATATAAGTGTAATTTAAGTTAGAAGTAAAGATATTAAAATTTACTTTTTTTTTAAATTTATAATTATTTAAATTATTAGTTTTATATTTTTAAAATGTTCAAAATTATTTCATTATTTAATTATTTAATATATATATATATAGGTATATATTATGTATACTTGTATAAGGCATATATTATGTATAATGTAATGACTTTTAAGCCGCCATATCTCACTTTTGGCAAGCGCAAGTCGATTAAATCTTGTGACCGGCACAAAAGAGGATATTACTTGCTTTTTTCTCACAGTGTGACTGTCTCTCTATCTCTCTCTCTCTCTCCCTCTCTCTCTCTCTCTGTGTGTGTGTGTTGTAGTTGTGCTGTACGACTATTTGTTTGAGCTTCCGTTGCCTATCGAGGGACCCGCAGCATCCAGCCAGCCAGCCAGCAGGATATAGCGAAACCAGGCAAGGATATGGCTTACAACAGGGACAGCACACACACACACACAGATACACACACACACAGCCAGCGAGCACAGACAATTTGCAAAATGCGATCGGCCGAGAGAGACTTAAATAAACGACTTTTCTGTTGTTGGAAATGGCGTTTTTGATTCCGATTTGCCCCCGACGACGACGCAACGGCGATGGCGACGACGAGCATTTAATTTAAAGTTGATTTATGTGCACTGCGGCCGGGCCAGCTCCCCAGACCCCACCCCCTCTCTATCACTCCCCCTTTGGTACTACACAAAATGAAATTGCGATTGCAATTGCTAAACAAAAATTGCATTCAGCAAGCAAGCTACAACCCTGGATCGTTGGCATAGGGTTGTGGCCCACGTAAATGAAGCATTGAATAAAATATCCGTTTTACCTAACTGTTAACGCCCCTTTGCGTACATCCTGCCAGCAGGCATAGCCTCCTCTCCCCCCTCTCTCTCTTTGGTTTGCTATCTAAACGCAAAATGGCCTAAACCCCTCGCGGCATGCAACAGGATGAAGCTGCCAGTGCAGCTGGCTGAAAGCTGAAAGCCAATAGACACGGTCCGAGCTGGCAACTGGCGGCAATTGCCCCAACCTCTTTACCTACCCCCCTTCCCCTACCCCCCTCCCGTTGCAGCTGCCCCCTCTCGAAAATGCAGGCCCAATTGCAGAGAGCCAACGATTTAGCGAGCAAACAAACATTTTAACAAGTCTTGGCCAGGGCCAATACGCACTCTTGTTGACTGCTAAATACCCTACCCAGAGTGTGTGCAAAAGGGAGTTTAAGTTAAGTAACATAATTAAACACGCTCTCTAAACCAAAATTGCAAAAATTGAAATTTTTAATAATGAAAATGAGAAGCGATCAGGCAGCTGGCAAAGTAGTTAGAAAAGAGTTACACAAAGAGAGAGAGAGAAAGAGTGTGTGAGAGAGAGACAGAGAGCGAGTTGCCAATGGCAATGCAATTGCATTCAGTTGGCAGCAGATGAAATCGAATTGAGCAGACTAACTAAGGCCCAAATGGTAGAATAAGTAAAAGACCAAGAGTTTTGCAGCCAGAGACAGAGAGAGAGAGAGAGGGAGAGAGAGAGTGGTAGCCAAAAAAATGAGGAAATTGTAAGTATACACACACACACACACACAGAAATACACGAATAGGAAGCCGGCTAAGCAGGCTAAATGAGAAGTATGCACGACTAGCAAACACTCAGCAGCACACTAAGTCATCCCTGATGGAAATACAGCAGCTGCTATAAGATCTAAACAGTTATATTCCCATAGCTTATGCTATAAGCAAGCAGTCTGCCAAATTTCAGAGCTAACTGACCCATAGAGCCATAGATCTGTGCGATTTATAGAACTGCAAAAGGGATTTCTATGTGTAAAATGCATTTTAAGTGATCTGAGACTGCTCTATCTCTAGTTGCCAAATACCTTCGATTATCGATTGTTGCAACTTACTCTTGCATACCCCATTGCTAATGCCAAACTACAGGGTGCCTCAAAAAAAGTTTCTTCAAGTGTTGGACGGCATAAAAAAGTTTGGGCAAAGTCTATTTGAGCATTTGGGCAATGACGCTGCTATAAAATTACAATTTGGGGAATTGTAAGGCAAATACACACACAGAATACACACACACACAGAACACACACACATACAGCACACACACACACACACACAGTGCACATTTACTTTAGCAAATGCCTTCGCTTTGGTCAACAGAAAAGCAGCAGGCTCAATGAACACACAGCACAGCCAGACAGACAGACACGATGAGCAGGCTGCTGCTGCTGCTGCTGGACAGGATCAGGCGGGGACAGGGGCAGCAGAAGTAAGTAAGCCAAAAAGCAAGAGAAGCAAAAAGAGAGAGACAGAGAGAGAGAGACGACCACGTTCTCCAGCGATATGTGTCAGCGTTAAATCGAAGCGAAAGCTCCAATAAGCACAGTGCAGACGCCCTCAATGAGTGGCCACGCCCCACCTCCCCCCTCTGTGGCTGTCAGAACATGCACGCGTATGTGTGTGTGTGTGTGTGTGTGAGTGTGTTATGCAGCCACACAAATGAGTTTTTAATAACTAAACTGACAAATCCTTTAAGCCAGAATCACAGTTACAAGCTGAAAAAAACACACACACAAACCACAAGTGGTAAAAAGAGTGAGAGAGAAAACGCACACGCGCCAGCACAAGAGGGAAATATAGAGTAAAAGAGACAGAGAGAGAGAGGGGGAGTGGGAGGGGGAGGGGGAGCAACTGTAACCGAAATGAAACCAAGCAAAAGATTTGCCATAGATAAGCTTATTGATTTTAGCAGCTTACTAAGCTCACCGAAAATTGTGACATGCCTCAAGCGGAGAGCAGAGCTTAACTCTGGATTTAACTATATTTATAGCATATATATACACACACATTTATAGCAAGTGTAACGGATTTTTGTATGGCAGCACATAAAAAATGCGCGTGAAAATCGCTTTAAGCGTTGCCCTTGGTGGCATGCAACAAGTGCTTTTTAATGAAATTCTTTCTCTCTCTCTCTCTCTCTCTCTAGCTCTCTCTATCTCTGCTCAATCGCTCAATCACTCAGTCAATCAGTCAATGTCTAAGCAAGGCGCTTGCATATAAATAAATTCAATAAACCCGAAGACGCCACGCAACAAATTGCATTTCCACGCGTGTTGCTCAAGTGTGTGTGCTGTGTGTATGTGTGTGTGTGCTGTGTGTGTGTGTGTACTGTGTGTGTGTACCGTGTGTGTGTGCCTAGTATGCGGCATGTAGTGTGTGGTTTGCCTATTTATGTGCCTGCGCCTGTGTCATTCTGTCTATGCGCTTGCCTTAGCCTCGCCTGCACAGTGGGACGAGTAGTTCAATTTTGTAGTCAAAAATTGTTTGCCAAGCGAATAAGTCTATGACAGGCTGAGTGTAACAGACACAAAGCATTAAATATTTATGCATATTTTTATGCGCCACTATAGATTCATTTCGGCATAGACATGTCTGTATGAACAGCTATATCTCAGCAACTCTTAAAGCTAGGGTTGCCAAATTTGCTGACAATATACCTTATGAAAGTGTATAATTCAAGTGTGTTCTAGAATTCAGTTACGCAGCGTGATGCGCCAGTAAATTGACATTTCTTAAAATACTAAATAACTTTTAATTTTCTATCAGATTTTCTACATGTTTTTCGCACAGTACAAAGCGAGCTACATTAAACCTAACTGCAATTTCACTTGCTTCTTTGCGTTGTCTTTGCTCCACTGTGCACACTGCCAGACAGCACACACGTTGCCAGCAAAAATGGCGGAAATTGTTTGATTTGCGGCTACTCCTGCTTGCAGCAGCAGCAGCACAAGTTGCCAACTTTTATGTTGTTGCTGCTGCTGCTGCTGCTACTGTTGCTGCTGCTGCTGCAACTGCAACTGCTGCTGCTGTTGCCATCGTTTGGCTGCAGATTCATAACCCCAAAATCAAATGTTGTCACTCAGTTCGAGTCACAGCTCTGAGGCTGGCAATAAGCCAAGCTAATGCAGGAGATGTTGCTGCTGCTGTTGCTGTTGCTGCTATTGCTGCTGTTGCTGCTGCTGCTGTTGCTGGCCACATCGATCGCTGCTTCAATTGTCGCTGGATTTGTTAACCTTTTTGTTTTGCGTTTGATCTCGCCGAGTCTCTCTATCTATCTCTCTCTGTGTGTTTGGTAAGTCTGTGTGTGTGCTGAGTTTGTGTGTGTGTGTGCCTGTGTGTGTGTTTGCTGTGTGTGCGTGTCAAATGTTTGCTTAATTATGCACAGTGCATTGCGCCAACGCCGCTCAGCAAGCGCAACTCTGTTTGCCACAGCAGGTGTGTGTGTGTGTGTGTGTGCTGTGCGTAAGTGTGTGTGTATGTGTTGCGCTTGTTGTTGCACTCGAATTTAAGTAAACTTAGTGAAACAACAACAACAACAACAGCGGCAACTAAAAAAGCGCCTCTAAAAGACTTTTTTATGCCAGCACGTCGTTTGTCTAGTGGCGCCGCCATTGCCACCGCTGCTGCTGCTGTTGTTGTTGTCCTTGTTGCACATGCAGCTGTAGTTGTTGTTGTTGTCTCTCTCTCTCTCTCGCTCTCCCTTGTCACTTTGCAGTTGTTTTTCCACTTTTGGCAGCACATTTCACTTTTTTATGCATTCTATTGTTTACACATTCGTCATACACACACACACACACACACACACACACACAGTCTTGCCCCCTGCCACCCCCTCTGCACTTTAACCACACAACTTGGCTAAGAAACAAGCGTGTTGCAAGCAAATCCAAGCTCTACTTCTCATCACGTGGCACACACACACACACACACACACACACACGGTGAGTGAACATCGTAAATGTCGCCGACAGATGGCGTGTGTGTGGCAGGCAGGCTGAAGCAGCAGGCAGGGGAGAAAGAGCTCACATAATCTCACTGAAAAGCTTGAGAAATATTGTAAAATTTATGAAAACTTAAGAGATCTGCCTTTAAAATATATCTATATCATTTTAATATTCTTAATAAATTGTTCAGGCTTGGCATGTGAAATAATGCAGGAGAAGCCAAAAGTATTTTATCTCTTGAGGAAACATGGCCGTTTGTAAAGGTTTCTCAAAAGAAAAATAAACTGTGTAGTTTTTCCTATTGTTTTTTTCCTAGCTGATTTTCCCCTTTCGTTTTTCCTTTGCTTTGCTTTATCCGTTTTGAAGTGACTTCTTGCAACTTTGTTGTGTTGTTGATATTCTCAACAGCTCATTAAGCACATTTCACATGGCAGACAAAAGAGTTTTCGGCCTATCGCCTGCCTCAGTCAGTCTCAGCCTCAGTCTCTCTCTCGGCCTGACTGTCTGATAATACCTTCTTGTTCTATGTGGTAGTTCCTGGCCAGCCTGGGGCACTCGCTCCAGTCAGCAGACCGCAACACACACACATCCCAAACGTGTAGTTTCTTTTTTTTTTTTGTTTTTTTTTTTTTTTTTTTTCCTTAGCTGCGCCCAAGATGGCCTAAAGCATGACAGCGCAACAATGCTGGCCTTAAAGCACGGCACGAAAACAGGACGAAAGCGGCTAAAGAACAGCAACAACAACAACAACAGCAACAACAGCAGCAACAGCAGCAACAACAACAACTACTCGCATTGTGCCACAAAACATGAGAAGAAAAAAAAAAAAATAACCAGAGAAAAAAGGGAAGAAGCGTGCGACAAAGAATGGCAAAAATAAAACACAAAAACAATACTTAACAATTTTTCGTTGTTGTTGTTTTTCTTTAGTTATTGTTGTTGTTGCTGTACGCTTAGTAATGCTTCTTGTTTTCGTTCCGTTAGTTTTCCTTGTTGACGCTGTTTCGAGATGAGAACTAGAAAAACGACTGCAAAACCAAAGCAGAGAGAGAGAGAGGCTTCAGCTGCAGTGCCCTAACCGTAGTACTCCCTACTCCCCCCCCCTCGCCAAGTACGCCACGCACGTTCCCAACACGTCTGTCCCTATAAAAAGAAGCAGTTGCCTTTTTTTGTTTTGCATTTTTTTCCCCTCATTTCGCGCACTTTTCTTTGGGTTTTTCTTTTTTTTTTTTTTTTTTGGACTGCCGTTTCCTTCTTTTATCCTGCTGCAGCTAAGAGAAGGAAGAGGAGAAGGAGGAGGCGGCGTCTTCTTTGTTGCAAGTTGCAAGTGAATGCGCCACATTTAAGACGCGCTTCTTCGCCTTGAGTCGCCATGACTTGCCTTGCCTTTCCCCTCTATGTTTTGGAGGTTAGGGAGAAACACACACACACACACACATTACTCCTGCGTTATGACGCACACACACACACACACATACGCGCACGTGCTGCGCTGCGCTGCGCTGCTCTGGCATATTAGTTACATTTGTGCACCTCGATTGCCCATTCAACTTGTCGTAGATAATCCTGATTAACAGTTTTTCTTTACTTCTTCTCCCCCATTTCTTCTCTCTCTCTCTCTCTCCCTCTCTCTGGCACGCTGTTTATCGGGTCATTTTGCCGCCAGATGGCGCCAACAGCAACGACGCGCATAAAAATGATCGTTCCACGTGAAAATCCTTTTCGCACAGCACCGCAAAGTATGCAATACTTTTTTTTTTTTTTTTTTACCAGTAAAAAGCTGCGCAAGACTGATTGTATAGTGGGTATTTTTGGTATTTTTGCAACACTTAAAAATATTATTTACACACTTGATTACTTAAGATAGTTAATAGTAGCTGGCAAATATATTTTCATTTTGCAACACTACACAGTGTTGGTAAGTAAATATTTAAGAGGCTTTCTCAAACTGTTTTATATATGTTTCACTATGCCAGAGTTGTTTAATGTGTTTTTTTTTAGTAATTAACCAAACAGTGTTGTTTAAATAACTTATTGCGCCTGAAACTCTAACAGTGTTGGTTAACGAACATATAAGCTACTTTTAAGACACATTTGCAGAGTATTTCTACGTCGAGTGTCATTACGTGTTACCTTGCTTTGCTTGTGGTTCCATTTTTGCGCTCTTTTAACACTCTTAAATTGCAGCGTTAGCTAACACTACACACACACACACACTGCACAGCAGTTACATAGATAAAAAGGTCGCATTTCTTGGCGGGGTCAGCAGGCGAAAGCCTACGGCAGCAGCGCCAGCACATTCCATGCGTATCTCCTGTGCGAGTGTGTGAGTCTGTGTGTGTGTGCATGTGTGTGTGTGTGTGTGTTGACAGCTCTAAAAGCGCCAAAGTGACTGAGTGCGTGAACGCGCGCCTCGTGGCAGCAAAAAGCCGCTAAAAAGATTTGCATGCAGCAGCAGTTGTTGTTGCTGCTGTTGTTATTGTTGCTGCTGTGTTGTTGTTGTTGCTGTGTTGCTGTTGCTGCTGTGTTGTTGCTGTGGTCGTTGCTGCTGCTGCTGCTGTTTTTGTTTTGTACCTTTTGGGTGTCAACGTGCTGCAGCAGCTTACGCAAAGTGCAAAGTGCACCCTGTACGACGCACATAAGTACATTTTCATATGCCCAGTTGAGTGTACGAGTGTGTGTGTGTGTGTGTGTGCCTCTCTCTCTCTGCCTATCCCTATGCCTACCCGACCCTAACCAGCAGATGCCACGACTGCCATCAAAGACCAATCAATTAGCACCGTATGTAACCGCAGTTGGGTTTGCCGGATCACAGTTTCCCTCCATTGACATGCGGCAAAGGAGAGAGAGAGAGAGGAGAGAGAGAGGAGAAGAGTGGGGTAGAGAGAGACAGAGGTAGAGAGCCGCCATCAATTACCAATTGAGTTAATATCTGTAAACGGTTTAACTTTGCCTTTGATTTGCAACTGCAGCTGCCTCTCTCCCTCTCTCTTTCTTGCCTCTCCCCTTCTCTTTCACTCATGCCTTTGCATCATAACCTCAATAAAACTGACCTTAATTCACCTAAGCAATCTGTTAGCTCATATCGATAGATTATTCCCCCGTCACGCAACCCTAATCAAAAGAAAAAAAAGAAAAAATTTTCGATCTCTCAAGTTGACAATCAGTCGCCCTTCCCCAATATGCATTCATTTTTAATATGTTTCACGGCTAATTGTGCAAAAGGGAGAGGGAGAGAAAGGGGGAGAGGGGGGAGAGAGGGTGTAGAAGGGACAAGGACACACAGATACGGACAGGGACAAGGACATAAGGTCGCAAATTGTCTTGAGGGTACTCAAATGCCAAGTAAAGAAAGCAAAGAACGAGTTGAAGTAGACATCATAGGGTTGCAGAGGATAGGCTAGATTGTGGGCAAGGGCGGGCAGTAGGCGGAGGGGGGGTAAGCAGGCAAGCTACAGGAAAGTACAGAGAACAGAGAACGTCCAGGGTAGAGACTCTAGCAGGGCACAGGTATGGACAGCAACTACGAGTCCGAGTCCGTGTCCGAGTTCGAGTCGATGCCTCGTGGCAAAATTTCATAACATTTTTGGGATGACACAATATGTAACCGATACTTGGGTATGTCAGACGCAGCAGGCTCAATACACATGCCCGACAAAGCAACACCTGTGTGTGTGTGTGTGTGTGTCACTCTCTCCCTCTCTTTCTCTCTCTCTCTCTCTGTCGAACACACGCCCTAAAGCGCCTTTGGCGAGACGACTACGCTGTGTTATCCACAACAAAAACAGCTCAAAGGATTACGTCGCCTCTCGTGGGCTTCACAACTTTCGGGGGAAACCTCATAAAAGTTATTGTTTTTCTACTTCATTATCTTTCAAAAGGCGAAATTGCACCCTTCCCCCCCCTCCTCCCACTGGTACTCGAGAGTGGAGGGCGACAAAAAAAGTGTTTTCGTTTATGGTTTCATTTTACATGCCACTTGCCACGCCCCCCTCCGCATTCCCCCCCCACTAAGCTGAGCTGTCAGGCATTTTGAAGGACAAGTGTAATGTTTAGACAACCCAACACGCCCCCCCCTCCCACTTGAGGAGTAACTTATTGTTGGCTTCGACTTACCCAGCGCATGACACTGTAAAATCTTCGTGCGTCCCTCGCTCACAATGGAGCCCGATGACGAGGGATGCGTGATAAAACGCGGCGCCTGTTGCTGCTGCGAGGGCGAGGGCTGCGAAGACAAAGATGGCGACGGCAATGGCGGCTGCTGCGATGGCGACTGCGACTGCGACTGCGGCAGAGCATCTGCAAAGAAAGAGAGAGAGAGAAATAGTAAAAGATGATTAGATGATTGTGCACAGAGTGAGTTTTCAATGAGGTAGAGAGGGGGCAGGGCTGGGAGAGGCTGCAGAACTCAATATGGCTGCCGAAGCACACATAGTTGCTTTGTGTGTGTGTGTGTGTGTGTGTGTGTGTGGCTTAAGCCGCAGCCTCAAAGTATGCAACACAAAACGCTGCTCGTGATGGTAACAGCGTGCTGACCTTTTGACCTGCCCTGCCCTGCCTTGCCTGCCCATTAGTGTCGACATTTTAAGCCGATTTGCTAATTTCAAGGGGCATTATAAACTTGGCCATATATGTGTGTGTGTGCTGGCATTAATCAACTTGCCTGAGCAGAGGCTAATCGATTTTAATTAAATGCTTTGAAAGACATGTCCAAATTTTCAGCTATTTATGTAGAACCAAACATGGCTGCCTTTCAGATATCCTGAGGCCACTTTTCATTGTTAACATGCTCAAATATATGTTAACTCTTAAGTTATGTGTGTGTGTGATTTAATTGATGAAACCCGATGCCTTTTGGCCTTTTGGCCTTAACTTGCCTCGAAATATATGATTATTATTGCCTGAAATCGTGGCATATGCATGTCTCTGCTTGTTGCTGCATGTGTAAGCCTGCTTGTTTGTGCATGTTTAAGCAAGTGCGTGCAAGTCTAAGCAAGTATGCTAAAGCCTAAGCAAGTAACTATAAGTCTATGCAAGTTTATAAGCCTCACTCTCTGTGCATGTCTATTCCTGTCTCCTGTATCTCTCTCTCTCCCTTGCTCTCTCTCTCACTCTCTCGCTCTCTTTCGTTGCAATTTGATTGCATACTTATCACCATGGCAATGCAATAACCCGAGCGAGATCAGCTTCTCATTCTATGCCACCTGCACAAAAGAATCTGCAATAACAACAACATGGAAAACAACCACAACAACAACAACAACAACAAAAGTAAAAACAACTGACAATGCTAACAATATTTTGAAGTTTTAATAAATAACAAGTAATGTAAGCCAAAGTCAAGCCAGACTGACTCTAAGATACCCTGTATAATCACAAAAAGCCGCTTTACAAAGGCGCAAACCATGGCAACCCTATTACAAAATATGCTTCACCCTACACATATATAAGGCAACCCTCATGTCATGTTTTGCCAGCTCTAACTCTAATAATAACTGAGCTGTGCGTGTTCATACAGACAGATTTAGTTTTTTATCACTTGCTGGAGACTGTCACGCCTGCTGCTGCCTGTACAAGTTAGTATACCCTTTTTGCTGCTCATTTTTACTGATAGGGTATACAAAAGTGCTCAGAAATAAAGCGTAAGCCATATTATTTTTCTTTTTTTCAAATTGTGAGCTTTATTTAATTTACACAGTTGTACCCCCTTTGTAACCCGCTCTCTCTCTCTCTCCCTCTCTCACTCTCTGGTGATTGCTCGCACTGTGCCCGTAATAAATCCAATAAATCCAAGTGACAACGCTAGCAATAACAACAAACCAAACAACAAGCAAAACAATCCCAACCAAACTAAACCAAACCGAAGAGAACCGAAACGAACAACAACAAATGAAACCGACACCAAAGTGTCCTGGTGGAGCCTGCTAACCTGGCTATGGGCTGAACCCCCCTCTCTCTCTCACTCGTTGTTCTTTTGCAAATATTTTTGGAGAAAGGTGGTAGAGAGAGAGAGAGAGAGAAGTCTGACCTGTTTGAGGGATTATAAATTCATTTTCAACGCAAAACATGCAAATATATTTTTCACTTTTCGTAGACCCCAACAACAACTACAACTACAAAGTCAGCAGGCTGCCTGTTGGTTATTGATATTCACGCAAATTATTGCTTTATTTTTCCATAGTGCAAGCCGAAAATAAAAACTATATATATATAGTATGGGGAATATTAAAAGGGACATAGAAAATGTGCAAGCTTTGTTTGGAACGGGGCGACGACGGGGGGGAAAGTTATTTATCAAAAGCATATCGATTGGAATTTCGATATTATTGATACAGCTGACAATATTTCGACGCTGACTTCAACAATTGTTTGCGTGATATTTTGGATTTGTTTTGACAAAATATCATCTAAAAAGAGAAACACGAAAAGAAAGGGTAGATATGGCTGGCCGAAGAATTGCTACCCTAGCAAGAGACCTATAGCATCAAAAATCATTAGTATAATTATTTCTGCAAAATATCTAGCAACATTTTTAAAATATATAATATTCAAATAATATTAAAATATAATGAATCTAGAATATTCAAAGAAAAACTTTGTCAAAAATCATCGTAACAGAGAGAATAGTATACCCTAGTTAGAGTATAAGAAATTTCAATATATCATCAAAATTGGTCGCATTGTTTTCGCGTACTATGTTTATGTTTATGTTCTATATGCAAAAAACTCTTTTGTGCGAAACTCTTGTAATTGATAACTAAAAAAAATAAAAGGGAACAAAATTAGTTTAGTGATAACAGAATGCGGGCAAAAGTATCTGAACTATTTGAATTATTTTCAACGCGATGAAATAAATGTGTGTGCAATGAGCTGGGATTTTTTAGAGTGCCACAGGGTCAGAGTGGGCAGGGGGGAGGGGTGGATTTACGGAATATTTGACAAATATGTTTAAAGTGACAAATAATTGTTGTTTCAAAAAGTATCTATAAATTACAATCTCTGCCAGAATTGAATGTGTGAAATGCACATTGTGAAAAATATGTTTAAAATTGATTTGCCAAATGTATTTACATATTTCGGACGTGTTAAAAATGCCTGTCAGGCATGCATGAAAGTATCTGTGAGATACAAATGTAGCTCAGCATGTTTATTGTTGTTTGTAGATACATTTAGGCATATCTTTGTCTGTAAGCTGATTTGATAAACAATTTGCTGCTCAAGTAGCTGCAAGATACAAAAGTATCTCAATATTGCAAATGTATCTTTTAGCTATTAGACAGGCTGAGTTTCTATAAGTAGCTAGCAGATGGGAAAGTATCTACAAACAGCTTATAAGGTAGTTTATAGAATTTAAATTTGAGATACAAAAGTATCTTTCAGCTAGAAATATATCTTAGATACAAAAGTATCTTACAGATGCATAAATATCTTACAGTTAAGAATGATATTTCAGACACAAAAGTTTTGAGATACAAAAGTATCTTTCAGCTAGAAATATATCTTAGATACAAAAGTATCTTACAGTTACAAAAATATCTTGCAGTTAAAACTGATATTTTAGATACAAATGTATCTTACAGTTGCAAAAGTATCTTTAATGCTTTTCAAGCTGTATCTTTGCCGCTGTAAATGTATCTAAATAATTACTTAATGTATCTTAACGTACTAAATGTATCTCAAATCGATTGCAACATTAGGGGTGCGCTTCTGCTGCTGTTGTTGTTGTTGTTGCAACATTGATAGTGTGGCACGTTAAACAGACGCTGCAATTAACTGAGGCAGCAAATGCATTTGCGTTCGCATCTGGCGGACATATGCAGGGTTTTGTGGGGGTGGGGTGGGGGTTGTAGGTGTAGGGTGTAGGCTGTAGGTGTGCGTGTGTGTGTAGGTGTGTGCTGCACGATTGGGCAAGCTGCAGCGAGGGCGGCACTACGCATCAGCGATTCTCGCAGTTGCCTTTTATGATGACGTCGTCGTCGACTGCCAAAGTGGTTGCTAATGGTTCAAAGTGTTTCGTTGTTGTTGCGGCTTATGCCGGTTCTAGACATGTTTGGGCTGCCACCCCCCCCCCAACCTACTCCTCTCTGGACCCCCCTAGGCCCCTTTGACCCGCTCTAACACGACTCAAGAACTCAAGAGCCGCAGGCGTTGCCATGAGACGCAGCGCACTCAAATGAGGCGGCGGTCAACTTGCAGCACCTGCAATGTTGCAAGTTGCAGGGGGGGATAGGGGAGGTATAGGCCAGGGGGGACTGCGTGTTAGCGGCAGGCTGTAAATGTCAAACAAAGCAGGCGTTAAATTGCCAATGCCTTTGCACTGCCACACGCTCTCCCTCTCCCTCTCTCTCTCTCTCTACATGCCTTGGCTGTGCTTGGCTTGTGTGTGGTTGCGGAACACACTTCAGCTGCATCTCAATCCCCTCCAGCTGCTCCTCCCGCTTCCATCACTTTGCGCTTTGCGGTTTTGCGCATGCGCAACTGCCACACGCAGCAGCTTGAGTGGCTTCCGTTGCAGATGCTGCACAGGGTCATCTGACACTGTGTGTGGGCACAACCCACAATCTACTTCACTCTCCTTCCCTCTCCCCCCCCTCTCTGTGTGTTCCTGCGTATCAATTGAGCCTGCAAAAGGTTGCACATTGTTGCAGCGACCCTCGTTTCTTGGGTTATGCAAAAATGTTGCCAGTTTTCGTTGATGCGCTCAATTTACAGCACTTAGGAGCAGCACACACACACGCACACACACCCCTAAGCAGCCTGCAGGAAACTGTGTCAGGCACACACACACACACACACACACGAACAACACACACTCTCGATTGTCGTGTGGCGTTTTGAGCTTTTGTTGAAATTTGTTTGTTTAACGTAAACGACGCCTGCATCATGCAACATTGCCACTTACAAGTGCCACAGCAGTTGAGCTACAGGCGACAGCAGAGCGGGAGAGAAAGAGAGAGAGTGAGACAGAGAGAGGGAGAGAGAGAGAGGGGGAGAGAGCGTACGAGCCACATCCTGCAGCAGCAACGTCTGCTGTTAATGATGAAACATTTACACACACACAGCAAGCAGTACGCGCCTCTCTCTCTCTCTCTGTCTCTTTTCTTGCCTCTCTTTCTGCCCTTTCTTCACCTCTTCCCCCCCCCTCCTCCCTCTCTCTCCCTTTTCTTCTACACATATGTGTTGCAGCATCTGCAATGAAATGCGATACGAATTTCTTTTTAGTTTTTTCCCCCTCACTTGCTTCCCTTTTTTGTTGCCCTTCTCTGCTTCCTTTTCTTCTGCTTCTTCATCTTCTCCTTCTTTCTGTCTACGTGTTTTTTTTTATTTTGGTTAGTTCAAAGTGGACTACGAAAATGGGTACTGCAACTGGAGCGTTTTCTAGTGAATGCGTTTTGCTTTCGGTTTTGTCACAGTTTTTCGTTACTCAAGTGTGTGTGCGGGGTGTGTGTGTGTGTGTGTGTAATGTAAGTCAACCTACACACACGCACACACACATGTTAGACATACACTACAAATCGCTTCGTCTCGCTTTCTCTCTCTCTCCATCTCTCTCCCGCTGACTTTGCCACTTGAAAGACAAATGCTGCGCTACGCATCGCAACCTTATCTGCATACGGTTTTGTCTTTCGCCCTATCAATAGTTCAGGTCATTGAGATAAATATAAAAAAGAAAAAAAAAGAATTTTCAAGAATTTTCCACGGTATAAGCGAGAAAACATAAAGAAACCTTGATTTATGCAGGCGTAAGAGGGCGTGGCTGTATTCTAAAACTTGCATGAGCTGCGTGCAACCCTAAGACATATTATTTGAAAATTTGACAACCCTAGCTCATACAATCTCAGAGATCTTGCAGTTCATACAGACAAAATGCACTGAAATTCTGCCTATAGTCTCGCTAAAGCCTGCTATTGGTTTGTAATGTAAATTCCCAAACTTTTCACAGCTTAAAACTGAAACTATCCCTAATATATACCATGCTAAACTCAAGCTAAACTTTGCCAAACCAAGTGAGAAAAACTCTTTGGGATTTTACTTAATTAGCGCTGGCTTATTTAATTGAAAGACGATTGATCAATGTTTTAGCGCACTTTATGCATAGAAAAAGAGAAGGAGAGAGGGAGAGAGAGAAAGAGAGGAAGTCTGTGAGAGAGAGAGAGAGAGAGAGTGAGGCTAAGCCACTCGGAACTTGCAACTCAAGCTGGCACAAGTTGTGCGAACTGTCTGTCTGTCTGTCAATCATTTTGACTGTTGGCGCAAGGCACGCGGCAAACCACAGCACGCAGCGCAACGCAACGCAGCGCAGCACAGCACAGGCACACACACCTATAGGTAGGACTAACCCGAACACCCGCAGCCACAGACCCGCAGGTCTCGCGTCTCTTTGCCCACGCGGTCTCCCTCAACTAATTTTCACATTGTCTGCCTGCAGCTTTGGGCACATCAATCAAATTCAACACTTTTTATGCAGCTACACATACACACATAAGTATATATGCTATATATATATTTATATATATATATATAGAAAGAGAGAGGGAGAGAGAAAGATATGCAAGAAGTCATCTCGACTTTCACTGTGGTCAATTGCTTTTTAAACCCATCTGATTGCCGTCTCTCTTTCTCTTCTTTCCTACTTCTTCTCTCTCTCTCCCTCGCCTGCTTGATTGATGAAAGTGTGTGCAGCTTCTGGTGTATAGGGGGAGGGGTCACCCCTATAAGCATTTGCATATTAATGAGCTCATTAAAGTCATTTAAAAATAGTTTAATTTTGGCCATGACATTGGAAGATTTAGTTAATTACAGCCCCAGGATCAATGTGTGTGTGTGTGTGTGCAACCACAGGGGTAAACATAGTGCATAAGTGTGAGAGAGAGAGAGGGAGAGGTAGGGCGAGTGAGAGAGGCAGAGAGAGAGCGTGTGAGTAAGGTAAAAGGTCTGAAGTGCCGCAGGGCAGTTAGTGACGTTGAAAACTTCCACTCAAGTGGCAATTGCAAATCCCCCTCTTCCTCTTGCTTTTCCTGCACTCCTCTCCCTCTACCTCCTCTCCTACTCGCGCTTCCTTCCCTTGCCGATGATCCCATTTCCATTTCAAACCGCACGCCTCGCCCTGCACAGCTGACGCTGTCACCATTGTCGTTTGTCACGGGGAGCTGCTGCCTGCTGCCGCTGCTGCTCACATACCATGCTCCTGCCCCCCCCCCTCCTTCTCTGCCTTCTCCTCCCTCCTTCCCTGCTTCTCTCGTCCTCTCTGCTCTGCTCTCACGTCTCATAAATTTCTGCGCTGTCGCTTGTCCGTCGCTTAATCCGTGCGCTCTTTGGTGCCACGTGAGAAATTGCACTTATCACTTTTACTCAGTCCCCCCAGCCCTACCAATTCCCCCCTCCCCTACACATACTAGCAACCTTAGGCTTTTTTTTTGGACTGCTGTTTCGGCACTTTTTTCAGCCTGCCCTATACCAAGGCTCTTCATATTGTTTGGTTTAGTCGCAGCTTTTCATTTTTTTTTTTTTTAGATTTCCATTTCGACTCTGTTACTTTTCCTTTTTCGGTCAAGAACCTTGCTGCAGTTGCGAATGGAGGTCGAAGTAGGGAAGAGAAGCTTATAGGAAATCAAGTTATAGAACTAGAACTAGAAATAAAGTATCCTATAGATTTGCTGAAATAATTCCAAAATGAGTTTATGCATTGCTAGAAAAAGTTTAAGAAATATCTAAGCACGGTTTGGCTATAAATCAGCAAAATGAACAAGAAACTATAGTAAAAAGTAAGGGGAATTTTAATATGTATATATGACGCTGAAGCTACAAATCGGCTGATTGAATAGGAAACTATAGCTACAAGAAAGGAAATTAATATATATACTAAACAGAAGCAGGCTTAAAATGTTTCCTATATTTCTAGTAATTCTAGCCAGGTCTAACCCAACTTCAAATCGTCTGACTGAACAAGAAACTATAGCAACAATTGTCCCATAAAGCAAAACCTCCAAATCAACCAGAAAAACGACCAAACTGCCAACTTCATTAGGAAATGAACAACCTTATGGCAAAAAAAAAAAAAAAAAAAAAAAAAAAAAAACAAATTCCACTTGATTTGAAGTTCTTAACTTCATCTCCATCCCAGCACACAAAACACAACAACAAACCCCGTGATAAGGCAGCTCCAATACAGTGGAAAATCAACTTGAATTGCAAGGCAATTTAACATGAAGAAAAATATCAAAAGCAAGGAAAAAGCATGGAGCATGAGCGTAAGCGTGGGATATCAAAAGAAAAACAGCAAGAAAAAAAAAATTACGAAAAAAAAAACAACAAGAAAAATCCAGAAATCAAATCAAGCGCAAATTGATGAGTTTACAATGTCCCAGAAGATTTTTCAAAGTATTATAGCCGCACGATTCCAATTTGCGAACGAGAAAAAGCCCCAAGGAACTCAGAGGAGGGAGGGGGGAAGGGAAGATACGCAAAGTACTCGGGATAGAGACAGGCACTGACCACACACACACATACACACACACACACTCGCTCTCTTCCCAATATTGTGTGACAAATATGTGAAGGAATCGGCAAGGACAGGCGACTCTGCAAATGGATAGGATTGAAAAAGGTCGTTTGTAAAACGCAAACAAGTAGGCCGCCATTTCCACCGCAGTTGACTGCAATAAAAATAGCAGCAGCAGCAGCAGCAACAAGACAACAACAACAACAACAACTACTACCATCAATGGGAAGAAAGAGAGAAAAAAAAGAAAGAAAGAAAGCAAAACTATTAAAATGCCATTCGAAATTCTTGGCACTTGGCAAAACGAAGTGCACACACGCAGAGACGCAAAAGGACTCGGAGCAGCAGCAGCAGCAGCAGCAGAGCCAGGGGCAGTCAGGCAGGAGGAGGCAGAAGGGGGCACCTCCTTCTCCACATATGCAGTCGAGAGTTGTGCTGCCAAAAGAGAAAATAAACAGCAGGGCAAATAACAGAGGGAGAGAAAAGAGAGAGAGAGAGAGAGAGAGAGGGAGAGAGAGAAAGCAACACGAGACACGATTCCCAAATGCTCTTTAATTAGTTTAGTCAGTTTTGACTGTTGAAATATATGTGTAGAAGAAATCAACTTGGTGAGCTGGCAAATTAATAGAACTGCAAATAAGATGAAAAAAGACAGAGAGAGAGAGAGAGAAAGAGAGAGAAGGAGGGAGAAAAAAAGGCAGCATGCACAGGCTATGCTTAGCTGTCTATATACTCTATGATATTTTAACTATAGTAGATCTATATGTCTAACCATATCTCTCCATCCAGTCTGCCTTTCAGTATGTCTGTCTCTCCGTCTATCAATCTGTCTCTCCAGCTGTCTATCTGCCTCTCCTTTAGTATTTCTGTCTCTTCGTACATCTATCTACCTCTTTAGTCTTTCTGTCTTTTCTTTCCTCTCTCTTTGTCTCTCTCTCTTTATCCGTACATCTATCTGCCTCTCCGTTTGTCGCTCTGTCTCCTCATCTGTCTGCCTCTCCGTTTGTCGCTCTGTCTCCTCATCTGTCTGCCTGTCTGTTCATCTATAAAAACGCCTAGATCTTTGAGAATATCAAAGCTAGAGATACCAAATGCAGTAATAATACTTATAGATATAGCAAGATCTCAAAACTTTGTGCCACGCCCACTTCGATCAACCTTAAATAGCTAAAAATAACAGAGCAAGCGTACTTTTCAAGCTAAAACGTTTATGCCTGTTGTTTACAGCAAATACAGAGATCTATTTCCAAAAACTTTCGTTATACCTTTGCCAGAGAGTGTAGAAAATAAAAAAGAAAGAAGAACGCAACAAATGTCACAAGAAAGTTCAAAAAACCTACAAGTTTATTGATTTTACCGCTACTTGCTGCAGCGCTTTTTATTTTTATTTTATTTTTTTGGCAGTTTTGCAAGGAATTTAGTTTTCATTCCGGCACATGAACATATAAACGTGCCCGTGAGTGTGTGTCTGTGTGTGTGCAGCATGACTAAATGTGCGACTTTGCTGCTGCTGCTGCTGTTGCCCCTTGGCCATGTGCCGCTCCTCCCCCTCCGTGCTTGACTCATGTTTATTGAATTAATAAAAAACAATTTAAAAGTCGAGACCAAGTGGCAGCCAGCTAAGAAGAAGGAGGAGGAGGAGCAGGAGGAGGGGCAGGGGGAGGAGCAGCTGGCAATTCCGCACTCTCGTTCCGTTCCAACTTGGCCTTGGCCCTGCTGCTTGTAGCAGCTAAATTATTTCTTATTATTCGCCATTGTTTTTGTTGTTGTTCTCCTCTCTCTCTCTCTCTCTTCATGCTCTTATGTTTGTTGTCTTTTTGCTGTTATTCTTCTTGTTGTTGTTGAGTGTGGAGGCAACAGCAGTGGCAGACACAATCTTGAAAAATCACAATATAATGTTGAGCAAAATGTTGTTTGCAGCTGCAGCTCAGCTCAGTGCGTAACTTAGCCTCAGCTCATCCTCAGCTTTGCGCACTCACCTGTCCCCCCTGGTCAGGCGAACTGCTGTCCAGGTGTCCATTTGCCTGTCCTGCCTGTCTGCCTTCCTGCTAGCCTGCCTGCCTCTTCATTTGCATGTCTGTCTGTCTGTCTGCCTCTCTGTATGTCTGTCTGTATCTCTGTCTGTCTGTCTGTCTGCTTGTCTGTCTGTATCTCTGTCTGTTTCACTGTCTGTTTCACTGTCTGTTTCACTGTCTGTATGTCTGTATCACTGTCTGTCTGTATCTCTGTATCTCAGTCTTTCTGTCTGCCTGTCTGTCTGTCTGCCTGTCTGTATATCTGCCTGTCTTTCTGTCTGTCTGTCTGCTTGTCTGTCTGTATCTCTGTTTGTCTGTATCTCTGTATCTCAGTCTTTCTGTCTGCCTGTCTGTCTGTCTGTCTGTCTGTCTGTCTGCCTGTCTGTCTTCCTGTCTGTCTGTCTTCCTGTCTGTCTGTCTTCCTGTCTGTCTGTCTGTCTGTATATCTGCCTGTCTGTTTCTCTGTATGTCTCTTCGTCTGTCTCCCTGTCTGTCTTTCTATCTGTATTCCTCTCTATCTGTCTCTCTGTATGTCCGTATATATGTCTGTCTGTATCTATGTCTCTCTGTATCTATGTCTGTCTGTATCTCTGTCTGTTTCTGTAACTGTCTCTCTGTCTGTCTTCCTGTATGTCTGTAGCTCTGTCTGTATGTACGTCTGTTTTTTCATCTCTCTGTCTGTCTGCCTGTGCTTCAGTCTGTCTGTCTGTCCGTCTCTCTCTGCTTCTGCTTGTCTCCTTGTCTATCTGTCCATCTGTTTGTCCAGCTGCCTGTCTGTCTATCTGTCTCTCAGTCTGCCCAGCTCTAGCTACCTCTCTAGCTGTCTCGTCTGTCCATCTGCCCGTCTGTCCATCTCGTCTGTCCTACCGTGCACACTCTTCATAAAGCATTTAGTCATATTATGCATAACGGGGGCGGCGCTTTGAGCTTCACAAGCAGAGCGACTTCAACCGGTTCTATCCTCTCACTCCTCCCCTCACTTCACACTCCTCACTACGAGAACTTGTAGCTTATGCTCATCTCAAGACCAAATTCACACGCAGCTGTTGCTGAAGTTGCTCTTCTACAGCTTGTGGTGCCCCCATCTCCCTCTCCTCCCTCTTTCCTCTTTCCTCTTCACACACAACACGCAACACAAATTGCATGGCATGCAATTTTCATCCACTTCTTTTATCCCTCTCTCTCTCTCTCTTTCTGGCATTCTGAGTGGCTGCTTCATTATCGCCTTCATCATCATCATCCCCAGCATTTCCATCAGCTGCAGCCTCATAATCTTCTTGATAATGAGCTCTTATTAGTCGGATCTCACTCTCACGCTCATTACGAGGCGCCGCAGCAGCGCAGGCAAGTAAGGGGTGTACGAAAAAAAAAAAAAAAACAATCCAATGCACCTGAACATGAAAACGACCTGCACTTACATAAATCCTCGAAATTTATGGTAAGCAAACTCTCTGAAAAGCAAGCGGAGCAGGAAGGGAGGGAGAGAGAGAGAGGGAGAGAGGGGCTTAAAGCTTACTTACCCGAAACGATGAGCAACTACCCTCCCACGCATGCCACGCCCCCTCCCATTGCACGCCATCGTGCTCATGTTTTTATAATGCTCGGAAAACTTGTTTTTTTTCTTTTTTTTTTTTTGGATAATACGCAGTGTTTTTTGGGTTCTTCTACGCCATAACAAGTGTTCAAAATTGTAATTCCTTTTTGAAAAATATCTAAGGAAATTTCGAGCTAAATCGGTTGCAAATCATAGCAAGTTATAAAAAACTTAAAACTTTCTTAAAATAATATAATATATATATAGTTAGCTGTTCTCTCTTATTTCGACTGTCAAAATAAACACCTCATCTTTCTTTCGCTTTGCTTTCGAGAGCCTAATTAATTATCATATAATTCTTACGAAAAACAATTAAAATTTAAGATGAACTAAGTAAACTACTGTGCAACCTCATCGAGCAGCAGCAACTTCATTTGGTATTTGCCCCAAGGTAGCCCTAAATCAACACTATATCTTTTTGTTTTTTTTGTATTCTTTGTTTCTGATATTCATATCTCTTTCTCGCTGTCTATAGCGCTTCCCTCCCTCTCTCTCTCTCTCTCTCTCTCCCTCTCTCATTTGAGGACATTTTGCAGCCTGCGGCGACGGCGATGCGCTACTGAGGCGTGGCAAACAGGGGCGTAGCAGAAAGAGGGGGCAGACACACACACACACACACACACAGGTAAGTTATGCGTTTGTTGCCTCTCATGTTGTTTATTTGCGCTTTGATTTTAATATAATTTTCAGCAATTGTCTGGCTTGGCTTGGGGGTTGGGTATGGTCTGGGTATGGTATGGTATGGTATGGTCTGAGTTTGGTTTGGTTGTTTGCTCGGTTAGTTTATTGTCTGCCCGTTGGCAATTCTATGTTTTCACCTAACTTCACCTCCCCCCCTTCATCCTCCTGCCCGGCACATTGCGCATTCCCAGTGCGACGACCACTCGCCTGGTCCACACTCTCTCTCTCTCTCTCTCTCTCTCTCTCTCTCATTTGCTGCCTTATTTATGTAGTTCGTTTTGCTGCAGTCTTTCAATGTTACTTGCTTCGCTGGCGCTCTGGCAACCCTGCGCCACTACCCTTCTCTCTCGCACACGTAACTTCACTTCACGCGACTCGACGATGGGTGAGAGAATTTCCTCTTTTGGGAAATCTTCGCTCGTTCACTTGCTGTCTTCACTCCCCCTCTGCTTCTCCCACTTTGTCTCTCTCTCTCTCTGTCTCTGTCTCTGTCTTTCTTGCCCAAACTTGCTTTACTACTCTGTGTGGCCAAGAGTTGTATTAAAGCTCTTCTTGGAATTATATGTTACATATACCATATATGTTTTGTATATAGAATTTTTATTTTATGACCTTCTCTCGCTGCTTCTTCTTGTTGTTGTTGTTGCCCCATTGTTTGCAGTCAGTTCTTTTTTTACGCTTTGCCTTTTTAGTGCTCATTTGTAATGCTCCACGCATTGTTATTGCCTTCATGTTCCCATGAAATACCCCGAGCCCCCCCCGCTCCCTATCGCAGCTCTGGGAGTAAGTATATCAATTCGTAGCACAATTTCTAGACTTGGCCAATTGAGTGTTAAACGCGAAGAGCGATTCCCCAAAGAGACTGCTCGACATGGGCACAATAATCGGACTTATATCGTAGTAGGGCAGGGAGACGGGAGAGCATGTAGTAACTTGTTTCTGTGTAACCTGCAGGGATGGACCAGCATGATATATGTAAATGTTTTTTTTTTATAAGCACAGGCGCTTTTAATCCTACAAATTACGCATTTAAAAGCGGAAATAGATGAATTTGACATAAAATAAAGTTTACAGTTCGATATAGTGCCCAAAAGGGGCGTGGTTGCATACTAAAACAAACTTCCGATCTATACGCGTAATGTCAGCAAATTTCATGACTTTAGCTTTGCTAGTCTCTGAGATCTACGTGTTCATACAGACATGAAGCAGTTTTAACGCCTGATTAGACAGATATTTATGAGGTTTATGAGCTCATAGAAGGACAGACAATAGAACCTGCACTTGGTCCAAAAAAAAAAGAGTCTGCAAATTGTCTTTTGTTTATTTAGAAGACAATTGTAATCTGTCTCCCTCTCTCGGCTTTTGTTAGATTTTATTGCTCTCTCTCTCTCTCTCTCTCTATTACCATCTTTAATTACTTTTTGCGCTCCCTGCTGGCTTTGTATCTGCTTCCCCTTTCCCGCTTAAGAAATTAACGCATTCCACTGTGCACAGTGTGGCCAAGTTCTTCCTGTTTCATGTACTCAAATTTATCAAATGTTTCTTCTTGTCAGCATCGCCATGTTGCTGCTGCTGTTGTTGCTGCTGCTGTTGTTGTTGTTGTTGTTGTTGTTGTCGTGCTGCACACAAACAAGGTCGCCACTCAACGGGAACAATGGGAGCAGCAGCAGCAGCAGCAGCAGCAGTGGCAGCAACAGCAGCTAAACTTGCAACATAATTAGCGTGTTTCCCTGCGACAACATCGTCATCAACTTCATCGTCCGTGTCCGTGTGCGTGTCTGAGAGGAGACAGGAGACTGTAGATTCCCCTCCCGCCCCCCTCTCCCTCTCTGCCAACCAAAAGTGGCAGCACTTCACACATGCATGTTGCAAGTTGCAACTGCATTTCCGGCTGGGCGTTGCAACAACGTGACATTGAAACAATGGGGAGAGAGACTTCCAAACTTCCCTCTCCCACGCAACTGCAACTACTCAGGGCGTGTCCCCCTCATCTCATCTCGACTCATCCCCCTACTCTCTGTGCGGAACTGGAAAAAAAAAACTTATATCTTGTGTCTCTCATATGCTGCTGCTGCCTCTCATGTCTCATAATTAAGTTCTGCTGCGTCGCTGAGGCGTAGCAGCTGTGCCCCCCCCCCCCCTTGCCACACCCCTGGCAATTTATAGCTCGATTAACTGTCACAATTGAGCTCCTGTCTCAGGTTACCCCACTAGGGCAGGGTCTTCCCTTCCCCATTATCCCGCTTCTTTCTACCTTGCATGCTAATCAAGTGCAGCGTAGAGAACGCGCTGCTGCAATTTAGCTTGAAATACGCTAAAGAAAAAATGTAATAAATTAAAAAAAAAGAAATACTAAAAATAAAGGATTGAAAATGGCGGGGGGGAGGGCGTGGCAAATTTTTAAGCCCGCAGGCAAAGTGAAATGCAGCATTGGCAGCAAAACCGCTAATTGAGCAAAGCAATTTATTTTCTTGCTTGGCTTTGCCACAGCTAAAAACCGCCAACTAGTCACCCTAACCCACCGAGAGGGCTGAGAACAGTGGCAGTGGCTGAGGGGGGTTTTTAGCTGGCCAGAGGGTGCCGTGCTTTATTAAGCGGTAGCGTTAGAATCTCTGCTTGGCAAGGCCTTCGCCTGCTCGTGCTCGTTTTTGGTCGAGAGGGCAATATTGATTTAAGAAATTGTTTTAAGAAATATATTCTCGGGTCAATAGGGCTGTCAGAGAGCGAGAGAGAGAGAGATGGGAAAGAGCGAGACAGCAGCAGTAGTTGGCAGTCAATGAGCTGTGGAGCCAGTGGCGCAGTGCTGCTCAAACTGTGATTCAGTTTGCCAACATAAACACAGGCACACACACACACACACATATTTACTCCATCTACCTCCCTCCCCCCTCCCTCTTTATCCACCACTGAAGCGCAGCTAAAACTAAAGTCAATTTTAAAGCAAAAGTTCTCCGAACTTTTTGTTTGTCTCTGCCTCTCGCTCTAACACCCGCACTCTCACTCCCTTACTCTCTCTCCCTCTCGCTCTGAAGTTGCCCGATAAACAAATCTCGACAAAAATAGAAATGAAAACTGTTTAAATATTTGTACGTACGATTGTACACGAAACGTGCCATCTACACGTGTCTATAGCTCCGAAGTTTTCTCATTTATTTTTCTTTATTCTTCTTTATTATGATATGGCTAAAGAACAAGCTGCATATTATGATTAATCTATTGAATAAATATCGTACAATTCTTAGTTACCCTGAGATTGGGATATTGTATTTTAATAACAATTACTATAGGTGCATGAATATCATATATGGTATACATTGAAATTGATATGAAGTTCGAAGGGTTGAATAAGTTGAAATTTATTTAAATGCTAAGGGGAGGCCTGCTGTTAAATGTTCTACGACCTTAACATAGCCAAAACACTGTAAAACATAAATAGTTTTTCTATCATCAAACATTTTTATAAACATATCGAGTGCATCTGTGAATCAATTAACATCTTAATATCAACAATTTCAAATTTTGTAGAATTTTTTAATTGCAAAAATTATCAAGCCATTCGATTCTAGAACTAAAACCATGAATAAAATGCTTTACCCGAAGAAAATCGATTGATTTTTAAGAAAGTTATGAAGTGAGGAAAGTGAGAATACTGGGTCTGTCAAGGGTCTTACATGTCAAATTTTTGATCGATTTTTACATGATTTTGGGCAAAAATTAAGTATGCTCGAAAACAATTTTAAACACTTGTTTTATACTAATTTTGACATACGCAATCGATTAAAAGTAAAAGCAGGCGATTAAAAATTTAAAAAAAAAAATTTTTTGTAAAAATTTACAGGGGGGACCCTTACCAAAATCACCAAAAAAAAAAATTTTTTTTAATTTTTAAAATTGAAAAATATATAAAGCCATTCGATTGTAGAACTAAAACCATGAATAAAATGCTTTAGCCGAAGAAAATCGCCAAATAAAGAAGAAAATGACTTTGCTCAAGGAAATCTAATGATTTTTGAGGAAGTAGGTGGGGTCACAAAATAAGGCATCATAATATTTTGATGCAGAATAAATCTAGAGAGCAAATAATGAAGAAACCCCGGAAAACTGTTTATAAAGCTGCAAAAACACACACAACGGCAACGTTCCCTTTCCAGAGTTGAGTTGTGCCAAATGTGCATAAAAAACAGAAAATCTCGAACTATAAACAATTTTCGCAATTTTCTGAAAAGTGAACAGATCGGGGGAAGGCAGCAGCAGCAGCAGCACAGCTTATAGAGTAACATCCGTTAGATGAGATGATGCTGATGAAATCGGCTAAAAATATTTATTGTTTATTTACGAAGGGGGAGCCGCCTTCGACACTCGATCGCGCAAGTCAATTGCAGGCTGGAAAAACTGCTTGCAACGTGTGCAACATGTGGAGAGAAAGGGAGAGAGAGAGAGAGAGAGAGGCAGGCAGCTACTCAGTCAGGCTTAAATAAATGCTGAAATTTATGTTGCAGGTCAGCGTGGCCAGCTAAAACAAAGGCAATCAGTGTGTGGCAGCAGCCAAGTGGCATGCAACAGCAGCAGGCAGCAGTGGCAGCAGAACAAGTAAATCAGGTTTTGGCCAGCGTCAACGTATTAACCTTTGTGGCCGGCTCCTTCAGCTGAATTATTTCAAACATTTCATTTCACATAATAAAACTGAGAGAGAGAGAGGGAGCAAGGGTGGCAGCAGGAGAGAGAGAGAGAGGGGGCAAGGTAGACGGCCGAAGGTGGCCCCAGCTGCAGCTGCTGCTGCTGCAACTTCAGTTCGCTCGCTTGGGCTGTTTAGTGGCAGAGACTTTTGTTTTGTGGCCGCCGGTGGCAAGTGGCGCGCACGATTACACACACACACACATGTCCCGCTGCCCCTCTCTCTCTTTCTCTCTCTCTCTGTCTCTGCCCCTTGGCTGCATTGCTTTTTGAGGTCGCCTCAAGTGGCTTATTTCCGCTTCTTTGCATGCTTTTTGCCTGCTCTGGCTCTGCGCACTGGGCAGGGTCAGTTTCAGCATATGCAGGTCTCTCTCTCCCTCTCTCTCTCTCTATCGCTCTCTCTCTCGCACTGCATGTGTGTGGCAAGCAGCAGAAGTGGCACACACAAGCCAATGTGAACGATCGCTGGACGCAAACGACTGCGTGTTGCTGCCACAAAGCGCCAAGTGTCGATAGCAACAACAGCAGCAACAACAGCAGCAGCAGCAACACAGAGTGGGACAGGCAGGCAGGCAGGGGGAGGGGAGTGGGGGGAGACTTGCAACAACCGCATTTTGTTCAATTTGCCTTTTTGTTTTGCTCTTGTTCTTTTGTTTGCGGGCTTCTCTTCTATTGACTTTTTCTTTTGTGCTGCTGCTCGCTTTGTGCGCCACAATCATTTTAACCCAAATTGTTATTGTTGCTGCCGTCGCAGCAGTTGCTGCTGCTGCTGCTGCTGCTGTTCTTGTTGCTGTTGCATTTTGCATTGCAATTTTTAGTTGCCACATGAAAAATGTCTCGCTTGGCAGCCAGAGGCAGAGGAGTTGCAGCAGCAACAGCAGCAGCAGCAACAGCAGCAACAGCAACAGCAGCAACAGCAACAGCAGCAACCCAAATGACTGTCGACAACACTTGACATTTCGCTTGTAAAGCAGCCAACCACAAAATCTCAGACAATTTCGTTTATTTTGTTAGAGAGAGAGAGATAAAGAAAAGACAGATAAAGAAAGAGAGAAATAGACAGAGAGAGTAAAAGAAGTGCAATATAAAGAGCAACAAATAAAAAATAAAAAAATACTAAAAAGCGAGAGAGAGAGAGAAAGGCAACAACTAAGCGTAGTAGACCGCGCAATACCCTGCAACACAATTGCCAAATGCATTAAATATTATGATATAAATATTAATATTATATAATTATAAATATATATAAATATTATCAATATAACTATGCAATATATTATAGTTACGTGCCTCACACACCTCATTAAAGGCTTGAGCAACACTGCCTGGTATAGTAGACTGTTTAATTGCCTACACGACATTTACCAACACTGAAAAACCGTGCTAAAGGCTTAAACTAAAAAATAAACTCTACTCCCCACATTAAAAGCAATTAGCAGCAAGCTATCGATTGATTTACACCTATCTCAACCAGCTCTCTGATATATTTCGAGGAAAATATTATTTATGAAAATATGGGGAAAAACAAATTAAAGAGAAGTGTCTGGGTTGCCCCTGCCAGAATCAATGACATGTTGCTCAATAGTTTCGATAAAATACTCGCATCAATATTGAATGAAACATTTTATCAAAATGTTATAAATAAAAAGCATTTTGCATAGAGCTGTCAAAACTGCTGACAGTCGGAGAGGGGCGGGGAAGGGGGAGGGGGTGTAGCAACAGATCGGCGCCACTTTATGTGGCAAGTGAAAACTTATCGCATAATGGGAAAAAACATATTGGTTTTCCCCCAACTCTAATCGAAGTGCCGCCTGTTTTTCCCCTCATGCATAAATCAAGTTTATCGCACTACCCCCACCTACATACTATCCCTGATAAGCAGCACCAACTGTGGCAACCCTATGGCAATTAGAAGTAAACATCTCAGTGTGTGTGTATGCTGGCAACCCTGGCTAGGCAACTTAAGAAACTCAAGCAAAAAGTTCTCTCTTTTATTCTATTTACATTTATATATTTTAAAGATCTGCATACTGCATATACCATTTGCAATGCAAAATAATCCTCAACATATTTACTTTGCCCCCCTCCCCACCCCCCTCGCAAATAAAAAATACAACATTGTTCGAATAATATTGCTTGAAAACTCCATTTCCATTTCCATTTGCAATGCACATGATGTCAAAGGCCGATGATGACAGACAAAATGCACGAGACGAAAGCTCTGTCAAGGAAATTAAACAAATTTCCCCATAAATGTTGTACCAAATAAGAAAAAATAAAAATGAAAACCGGATAAAAGAAGAGGAAGTTTAAGGCAAAGGCTTGTGAGTCCCCCCTTACTCAGGGGGAGGGTTAGGAAAGTTTCGACTGTAGTCGGATATGAAAAACTTTAGTATTTCTGGTTCTGTGTGGTATGGGAATTGATAGTTCAGATATTTTATAATATTTTTTCTAACGTATGCATTTTTCACAATCGAAATGTTACATTTAAATAAAATATGAAATTTTTGTGGGATCTTTAGAAATTCAAGAGAATTTTCGAAACTTTCTGCTGTAGGTTCTATAACATAAATACTACTAGTATACCATATAAATATGATATTTCAATAGATATCCCTTTTATTATTATTAATATGAAATAAAGTTCATATTAATAATAATAACGAAAGGGATATCTATATATTTACCAAATTTACAGGGTATATGCAAAATCTATAAGCACACATCTCATAAATAAACTCAGCGACTGTTGCAATATTTATTGTGCATTTATTGAAGAGTTTCATCTACGTATTCGTTCTCGATTCGATTCGGTTTCGGTTTCTTTTTTTTTCGATATATTTTTCGAGGCACTTTTTGATGCTTAGCTGTCAATTGTGCGGGCTGCACAGCAGTTGCAACATGTCAGGGGAGGGAGGGTTAAGGAGGTAGTCGGGCAGGCCAATTGAAAGTGTCTTAATTTAGTTTCAACGATGATGATGATGATGATGAGGATGAGGATGAGGATGACGATGCCGATGCCAGACACAGACGACATGGACATGGACATGGGAGAGACTGTCAGATGTCTGGCGGCGGCAATCAGAGCAATCAGGCAATTCAATCAGGCAACAGACGAGACGGGGCTAAGCACAGCAGGCAGGCTGAGAGAGGGAGACAGGGAGAGGGAGAGGCAGCTGCTGCTGCTGTAGGGGCACAGTGTGTCGTCGCTACTGGACGCTCGAGCGTGTCTCCTACAGTGTCTGTGTGTGTGTGAGAAGGGGACTGTCTGCCTACACCCCCCTCTGGTCTATATCTAGAAGGATTTACTTGTCTTTGCCGTGAGCTGCTGCTGCTGCTGCTGCCCCCTCCTACTCCGCCTCTGCTCTGAAACTTTGTCGGGGAAACAAGTTGTTGACAACGGCAAAGTGTGCAAACGCTGCCGCTGCTGCTGCTGCTGTGGAAAGTTGCGCCTTGGCGCATAATTCCTAAATAAGTGCAGCCTTCCCCCCTACCTCCCCTTGCCTAGCTGCCCCTACTGCCTGCCTCACCCCTTGCTGCAGCCCAAAGTGCGAGTGCAGTCAACTTGTGTGTTGTTATCGCTCACTTCGCTACACTGGCAGCCAAAAGTTATGCCCTGCCTGGCTGCAACTCTTCTAGCTACTCCTCCCTCCCCCCTCTCCTCCCTCCCCCTTCACCGTCTACAACTGCAGGCGATAAGCAGCTGTGTTTTTATTTTAATTAACGCATTCAAGTGCAGCATCATTTTGGGGTTTGAGGCAGGCACATTTATGAGGCATGTTATCTAATTATAACAACAAAGTCAGGCCGGGCAGCAGGAGGGGAGGGAGAGGGGTTAGTAAGAGGTAGACGGGGGAGGGGAAGAGGCAGCACAGTTGTGCCTCTGCTGCTGCGATAGCAATGCCTCAACAACATAAGTTTAATCTGATAAAAAAAAAAAAATATACAAAAGCAACCGTAACTCTGACAGGCTAAAAATAGCTAGAAAAGGCTAGCAAAACAGTCAGAAAAATAGCTAAATAATTGCCATAAGAATAGCAGCAGCTTTCAAGCTATAAACAGGAACAACAATTGCAATTGTCTGCATCAAAAAAAAAGGCTAAATAAATAGCTATAAATATGCAACTTGCTGAGCAAGGGAGGGGAGTAAAAAGTGAAATATTTAAGCCGATTTTCCTAGCAAATATCTTTGAAAATAGCTTCATTATTTCTATCTATTTTCACTTAATTTCACATTGATCAATAGCGCAGCTCAAATGATACAACCCTAGAACGTAGGGTTGTATGGGGTAGGTCAAGAGTCGTTAGGGATAGGTAGGGGGGCCAGTCAGTCTCTTTTTGCATTGTCATGCTAATCAAAAGCGACCCTATTCAGCTCATATTGCAATTCGGGGCAATTATATTTTCCCAGCAATTTTGCTCAAGCATGACCGCTCTCACTCTCTCTCTCTCACCCCTCTCGCTCTTTCTCTTTCTATCCACCCACACACAAGTAGCATAACTACCTGTCTCTCTCTATGCCTTGCCCCATGGCAACAAAGCGATAGAGTTGCCAAGCAGCTCAAATAACTACAACAACTTGCTGCAGGGTATACAAAGTGTGTGTTTTTTTTTTTTTTTTTTTTTTACCTTTTTACATTTTTACATTTGCATCAATTATTTTTGCACACAACAAATTGCAAAGTAAACAGGAACTGCTGCAACTGTCTGCAGGACATATTGTGCATGTCTGTGCATGTCGCTCGCTCTCTCTCCTTCTCTCTTTCTATCGCCCTCACTGTGTGCACATTGGTTTACGCTTTAAAGCGCAACTTTTAAATTCCAAACAACCTCAACATTCCATTCATCAACACACACACACACACACACACATAAATAGCCCTAGACCCTGTCGAACCGGGTTCACTCTCTCCATACCTCCCTGAACCACTCTATGCAAACTCGGGTATTAACAGCTCTTAAGCTCGGACAGTGGTTGCAAATGATGAGCCAATTATGTTGGTATTTGTGCACACTCAAAAGCCTTCTTTATGTTCTTAAGAGTTCAGCAAAAAAAAATATATAAAAAAAAATATGAAAATTTTAAACTGTATAAGCTTACTGCTGCTAAGTTATCCTATTAGGATACAAATTAATATCATTATGAAAAATACAGATATAATACCTTTTGGTAGGAGTGTATATGACGAGGAATTTGTAAAGGATTTATGAGTTAGTTCTTTCAACTGTATATATGGCAATTAAGGTGCATCATTAGGGGTATGACTGCATACTAAAGCAAAATAGACATACATAAGAGTATTATCAACCAATTTCAGGGCTTTAGCTCTAATAGTCTCTGAGATCTAAGCGTTCATACAGACAGAAATGCTTATTTCAGCTCATATGCGTTTGCTGCTGCCTGCTACAGGTATATTTAAGTAATCCCTTGCCTAGTAAAACTGTGTAACTCTACCCTATTAGCACTACAGCAACTACAGGGTAGCAGAGAGCGAGAAAGAGAGAGGGAGAGAGAGAAAAAAGGTAAACGCAAGCTGGAAAAACTTTTAAAAGTGGCCACACAAAATGTTGAGTAATTTGTTTAACAAAATCAAAAAAGCAAAAATGAAATTGTCCCACATAAATTGATGGTTAAAATTGACAAACCAACCTACATACTATATATAGATGGAATGGAGTCAGTTCCCTAGCTAGACTGCTTGCTCGGTTGGTTGGATGGGTTTGGTTGGTTGCCTGTAATGGGTGCTGCTGTTGTGCAAACTTTTTAATTGCTGCTAGCAGCGAATTAGAGATGCAATGGCAACCCTAACAAGAGAAGTGAAGAAGAGAAAAACAAAAAAAAAGAAAGAGAGGAACAACCGAACAGAAAACAGCAACAATTTGCTTGTCAATTGCAAATAAGATGAATGCATATCCATCACACACAAATACACAGAAACACACACTCTCACACTCACACACACACACACACACGCAGGCAATGGGAATTTCATTGAGCAACTTTTTGCCGTGCAATGGCAAATGAAAATGGTTTCTCTAAATAAAAGCGTAGCAAAAAGAATGAAAGAAAGCAAGAATGAAGGGAAAGAGAGAGGCAACATGAGCAGACAAATCAACACGGTTTTGTTGTGCGTGTGTGTAGGTGTGTGTGTGGGGGTGGGGGGTAGGGTGTAGTTATTTGTTGTTGTTGCTGATTGAATTGTGCGCAACGAAAAGTCGAAAACTTTTCAACGAGCTTCTAACACCAAATTCCGTTTTTGCCTTCATTTCGCTATCCCCCTCTCTCTCTCTCTCACACTCACTTTGCTCAAATTTGTTTACCTGTATGCGTGTGCGTGTGTGTGTGTGTGTGTGAGTGTGCATGAATACATAATGAAAACTTTACACACTCGACAACTTTCGACAACAAGAGGCAGCCCCAAACAGCAGCAAAAGGATTCGACTTTGCTAAGCTATTTCCCCTTACACTTTTCTCATTTTCCTATCCCACTCTCTCTCTCTTTCCCTTTCGCGACATTGACTTTGAAAATTAGTTTCGCCTTCGCTTTCTCGCAAAGAGTTAACACATAACATGACCTAAGCGCACTCAAGCAGCCAACCAACCATTCACGCCAACAACGTTGGCAACCCTGGCAATCCTGGCAACCCTTCTTATCGTCCCCTCTCTCTCTATCTACCCTACCGCACTGGCTTCACACAAATTGGCTTTGTTAATTAGAAGTAAAAAGCGTTTCACGTTCCCAAGTACAACTCGAGTACGAGATCGTTTGATGGGGATAAGAGAATTTCGCAGGATTAGAGAAATATCGCATAATAACAAAAGGATAATTACAGATAGAGGGCGCTACAGAGCTACAGGTACTGATGGTACTGTTATGTTATGTGCGGTAATCTTCAGGTAATTAACTTTTGTGAACTTTGTGTTTGTGGGGGGAAAACTTTGCCTAATTGAAAGTGATTTTTAATTTATTTTTTATTTCTTTTTAATTGAATTGTTTTTTTTTTTCTCTCTTTTTGTGTTTTGCTGCCTTTATTCACTGATGTTTCCTTGAGATAGTGCCATGAGCAATTCCTACAATATGCAAATGCCTGGCAACTCTATGCCAAAAAAAAAAAATCACGCTTTAGTCACAGTGACTGAAAGGAATACTGCACTTCTTATTGACTACTACTGCAGGCAATTATTTAAATAAACTAAAATTAAATATAAAAAAAAAAAAAAAAAATATAAATAAAAAAAAATATAAATAAAAAAAAATAAATTAAAAAAATAAAAAAAAAAATTAAAAAAATAAATAAAAAATTAAACAATAAATTCACGCTCTAAATCGTTCTATATAGCGCTCTACCTCTCTCTCTTTCTCTCTCTCTGTCTCTTCCATGCTCCTTCCTCTTTCTCTCTCTTCACTCTTCTCTTCCCTCTCTCTCTCCTTCTCGCTGCTTAATCACGTTAATCGAATATAACTCAAAACAACATTAGTTTCTTTCGTGGTTTCACAAATTATGTGACTACGTGACTGGCAGTTCGTGATTTTCAGAGCGAGCGCGCGTAATGCGCATTGTAACGGTGAATTATTGCTCAGCTCTGTTGCCAATTAGCGTGCTTCAAATTTAACTGTTCATTGACATTGAAAAACGGTTTAGCCACAGCGCACGGTTTGGCTGAGGCGCTCAGGCAGGCTCGCTGCTTTTTTTTTTTTTGGCGCGCACAAAAGTAGGCTACACATTTTTAATGGCGCCATGCCAGCACATGCCACTCTCACCCCTTCTCTCTCTCTCACTCACTCTCTCACTCTCTTTCTGTGTGTGTGCGTGAGTTAGCTGGCAAAATGTTTGATTATTAAACGACGCAAAACGACAGTTGGTTGGGGCAGTTCGGGCCAGGCCAAGAAATATTTTCGATACGCCTCGCCTCGCTGACATTTTGACGTGAACTTGAGGGTATATATAAATTTATATATATTATATACCACACGCAGGTGAAACAAACTGTCGATATTTTTCCCCGTTTTTTTCTTTGTTTTTTTGCAACATTTTAGGGAGGGCAGCCGTTAAAACTTTTGGTACAGTAAACTCAAGCTCAACTCAAATTAATTAACTCGCATCGATTTGGCATATCCGGTTACGGGGATTCGAGCAGCCATTTAAGAGCCAATCAATTACTTAATTGAAAATATCAACGACGCTACGGTTTTTTGTTTTACCAACTCCCTGTCTCTCTTGCACTTATATAGCGAGGGCGAGGGAGAGAACAAAGCAAATTATGGTTTATTAAGTATTATGGCTTTTTGTAGCATGCGAAAAGGCCTGGCAAGAAATTGCAATGAATTATGAGAGAAAAGGCAGACAGACAGATAGAGGGGAAAAATGAAAAGACCAGAAAGTAGGAAGGGATACACACACACACAGACACACACACAGTGTCAACATAAAATTCCAACATAATTTATATGCATTTTTATTATGGCACAACGTAACCTCAATTCTCCAGCCAAATACAGAAAAAAAAAAAGAGTAGAACGAAAGAGAGAGAGAGAGAGAGAGTGAAACCACAACAAAAAGTAAATAAATAAATTAATCAAGCTGGCAAAAAAAAAGAGAGAGAGAACAAGAAGCATACGACTTTAAATTCGCTAGCAGAGAGAGAGAGGGAGATAAAGAGAAAGGGAGACAGAGGGAAAAAGGTACAGCTTTGAGTATTTTATATTAATACGCATATGTCATTATTATACTTAATTATTTTTTATTTATTTTAATATTTTTATTATGTTGCTGAAAAACAGATTATACTCACTTTTTGCCACTCTTTTACAGGGTATCTCTCGAGTACTTCATTTGTAATTCAATTTAATAGAAAAAGAAATAAGCACAGAGGCGTGGGTAAAAAATAAAGGAAAGTGTCAGAGGGAGACAATTGCAGTAAAATATAATCAACTGCTTGAAAAAAAAAAAAAAAAAAAAAACGAAGAGGAAACGCTTCAAGCGCAGCCATCAAATGAACTCGCTAACAACAACAACAACATAGAGGGGAATACCGACAACAACAAAAAGGGGAATACCAACAACAACAACAACAACAAGAAGAACTACAAAAGGTAATACCCTCATAAACTGAAGCGTCACAAGGAGGAATTTGACTTTATATCGTTGTTGGCAGCGCAATTTATTTTGCATGTCACAAGGCTGACAAAAAGCGCGACAAAGAGCGCAACATAGAACAGAGAGAGAGAGAGAGGTGGAGAAGCAGTAAGAAGCACAGAAAAGTAAGCAGGCACAAACACAATGACAATAATAAATAATTGAGCAGAAATCAAAGCGAACTATGTGCGTGCAAAAGAGAGAGAGAGAGAGAGAGAGAGAGGGAAGAGGGAGGGAAAAAAAGGCAAACCCCTCCTATTGGCATAGCACTTCTCAAGAGATCCAAAACTTATGAGTTATTCATGCAAAACAACACTCTTCTTACTTATTTGTTTGTTTGCCTTTCCAGGGTTGTCAACACATTTCAATGTTATCGCAATTAGAGTGACCAGACACTTAATATTATTATTATGATGAAGGAGTCTCCCAGCATAGAAGATAATGCCACAAGGAGGTAGATATCCTTCCTAGAGAATGTAACCAGACACTTACCTAAAAAGAAAAAGAAAAGAAAAATCCAAGGTGAGTTAGTTTCATTTCGTTATAATAATATATAGATTCTTACTACTCTAAATGGTTCTAAATTGTATATAAGAAAATTCAATATTATATTCTCTATTTTAATAGATATTTTTAGCTCTATAAACGAATAAGCTGAGATATCCATAGCTCAATAACAGCAATTTCATGGTTTATAAAAAGGCATAGTCTGACTGCACAAAGACCGCAGCAAAGAGAGCGCATATATGACTTTCAGATACCCTATAATTAGCTTGAAGAAGTTGTAAATAACGTAGCTTAAAAGATAAGATCTTAAGGGCAGTTTAGCCCTTAAATTCGTGCGCATATCTATTTTAATTAATTTTTATAATTATAATAAAAATACTAAAGATTTGCTAAATTTCCATAGATTTATTATTTATTTATTAGTTATTATTATATTTATTAGTTTCCCAAATTTATTATTAATTTCAAGCTTGAAAAGAATATTTAATATATTTATGCAATATTTATACATTTGCCCCAGGCTTCTAAAGACAGCATATACCCCAGAGCTATCTCTGCATATTTAGGTAGTATAACAATAATGATTTTTATAAATTTATTTATAGCTCTTCTACGATTTTGATTGTTGTTCTTCTTTTTTTTCCTTCTTTTTTTTCATCTTTTTTCTTTTGCTCTATTATGCTCGCCGGCTACTCTGCTGTGCAGGCTGCCATAAACAATAACAATTCTCGGGTTGTTGTTGATGATGATGAACTGTTTTTGTTGTTGTTGTTGGTGTTGCTGTTGTGCGAGTTGCTGCTGCTGTTGTTGCTGCTGCTGTTGTTGCTGCCTTGTCGCGTGTTATCTGCCTAATTAAATGCGACAAAATATGCGACTACAAGCGGCACAAAACAATAATAAATAGACAAAGAGACAGGCATATGAGTTGGGTGATGGCAGAGGGAGAGGCAGAGGGGGAGGCAGACGGGGGCCAGGGGTGAGGGCGTAGCTGTCAAACATTTAACGCCTGAAATTGGCCATCAGACAAGGCAGCCAAAAGAGATTTTCAGCCTCCTAAACAATGAAATGTTGTAGGGGGCGAAGAGAAGACGCAACAGACAGTAAAGGCAGCTGGAGAGACAGACAGGCAGGCAGACAGACAGACAAGCAGACAGACAGACCGACAGACAGAGCGAGTAAGGAACGCGCAGACATGCCTTATAGATTGCCAATAGAAGGGATGGCTTGCTAGAGGGGGGGGCCTGGAGACTAAGCGAACTGAGAAATCTTTTTGACAACAAATTGGTTCGTTGTTTAGCTTGTTGCTTGTCGCCTGTTGCTGTTCTTCTTCTTGTTATTGTTTATTCAACACGGCTGACAAAAGTCAAGCAGAGAGAAAGAGAGAGAGAGAGAGTGAGCGAAAACTGCGTGAATTATGTACGAAGCGATGTCTGAGCTCAGAGAGCTGTCTATAGAGTAGGGGTAGGCACTTCTCAAATAAAAATAAAATCAAATAAACTGTGTGACATGAGAGCAGAGAAAGAGGGCGCCGAGGGGGGATGGGAGGGGCAGCAGAGGCGCGCGCAACAAGCGACTGCGTTTGCCATTTGATTGGGGCAGAGGCGTCACTTCAAGTTCGCAAGAGAAGGGGGGGAGGGGGGCAATGGGCATAATGTCTGCACATGACAAACGTCTGCCGCCGATCAATGTTGCCAAAAGTAAATAAAGTTAGTTCTACGAAATGAAACAAATTTCTGTTTGATTTGCAGCAAAAAAAGGCGAAAAAAAAGAAAATATAAGTATAATATAATATAATAAAATATAGGGGTAGAAAGGGGCAGATAAAGTGTTTCCGAAAAATTCTTTTTGCATTTTTCCATGAAAAATACTCCAAAGTCTTCAAAATAATTATTTAAAAACAAAAAAGAAAAAACAAAAAAGAGGATTATAAGATCTAATTTTTATCTTCAGCTAAGTATTAGCTCTAAGGCTGTAAAACCTTTAAATACAAAAGCATTTTTGAAATATTTGTTACTTCAAGTAGCAAAGGCTACAGTCAAGCTATACTGATAGTTTTATAGAGTTTCGTGGGCGCGCTGGGCATGCCAACCCTATATATTAAATAAGCTTCATCAACCTGTAGCATAGAGTAACCTTCCTGCAAAAATTGCTGATTGTAACTCTTTTAATAACTGAGATCTAGAGGTTCAAACAAACAGAAATTATAGTTTTATATTCCCAATTCGCTTTTCCATCGATATCTAAACACTTTACACATACTCATATATGTCTGGGTGTATTTCAAAACTGTGCTACCTTTCCTGGAGTCTTCCCTTCCCATCGTCCCCTCTATTTGCCTGTCTGCAGTCTCTCACAGTTGCTATGCTCAGTCTCCTGAGACAGTCGCATCGTCGTCGTCGGGAACACGCTGAGGGGAATTGCGTGTTAAGTGTAGCCACGCCTCCATCCACAGCCTGCCCCACAGTCCTCCCCATGCTCCATACTTACAGTCTGGGCCATAAAAATAGGCCGCAATTGTGCAAAAATGCAAAAAAAAAAAAAATTTGCACAATAAGAGCTGCATATGTGTTAGAGCAGGGAAGGTATTCTACACATATATGTGGTATTGGTTTAGGATATAGCTTATATAGTATATATAAACATATATCTTGAGCTGATTCTAACGTCGTAGCTCGTTATAAAAATGTTTTGTGAGCTATTTATGCGCGCTGCCTTTATTGATTGCTCAGGTGAGTGTGTGTAGAGTGTGTATGTGTGAGTGTATGTGTGACTGTATGTGTGAGTGTATGTGTGTATGCATGTGTGCGTGTTTGCGTGCGTCGCTCAAATTTATTTGAAGTTGTGCAAAACGTGTTAAGACAATTCATTCAAATGGCCTGCGACGAGTGGGCACCCCATTCCAGCCCTGGAGAAGGGGTCCCTGTGGCTGGGGCTGAGCCTGAGACTGGGCCTACGACTGGGCCTCTGCCTGAGCCTCTGCTAATGGACATAATTATGCACGAGAAGCAGCCCCAACGATGCAGAACGAGAGGGCAGCAGCAAGTAGGGAATATATAAAAAAATAAATAAAAATTAAGCAAGGATGGTTCTCTCTCTCTCTCTTTCTCACACAAATATATATACAAATATATGGCATATATATTCATGCACAGACTGAACGACAATTAATGACAGTCCCACTGGGCGTGGCGCAACTGATCGAAGCTCTTGGAGAGGCATCTCACTCTTCTTCTTTTTTTGTTGTTGTTCTAGTTCTGCTTCTGCTTCTTTCTCCTCCTTCTTCTTCTCCTCCTCCTTCTTCTCCTCCTCCTCCTTCTCTTGCAGCCCCAAGGCCTGCGACTAATGACTTTTAAATGCATTAAGCAACACAACGCGATGAAGTAAGAAAAAAAACAAACAAAACTAAATGAAGAGAGAGAGAGAGAGAGAGGTAAACAGAAAAAAAAGAGCAGCAGCAAAAGGTAGCGCAGCACAGTGGGCAGCGTAGGCTATGCACGGCGTAAACTTAGGCTGGCTATATGCATATATATTCTTGTACAGCAGTAGCAAATCAACCGATATTGCTGTCAGCACTTCGAAGAACACTCCGCTTGAATTTCCCCTAACTACAGAGCTTGTGCCTTAAACAGAGAGAGCTATGTATATGCATATACATATATATATATTCTTGTACAGCAGTAGCAAATCAACCGATATTGCTGTCAGCACTTCGAAGAAGACTCCGCTTGAATTTCCTCCCTACTACAGAGCTTGTGGCTTAATCAGAGAGAGCATATATATATTATATATATATATATATATATATATTCTTGTACAACAGCAGCAAATCAAGCGATATGGCCCATACAACCCTCAAGTCTCCCCCTACTCTGTCTGTAGGGTATCTCAACTTAATGCAGCTTGTGGGCGTGGCTGTGGGCGCACTCTACAGCCACTGATGAGCTGCAGCAGAAGCTACGACCTCGACGACGACGACGACGACGACGTCATCTGTCTATGCTGGCGGCCAAAAGTCAAAGGGCTTCTCCATGCTAATTGGCTTTAAACTCTCGCCCCAGCTTGGCCACGCCCACTGGCCTGTGTGTGTGTGTGTGTGTGTGTGTGGGTTTTATATGATTTCGTTGTGCGTGTCTCGGTCTCGTCGTATTTTAAATATGAACTTCCTGTTTGCATTTCAACGTAAACTGAAGAAATGTGCTTGTGTTTTGCTTTGTTTTCCTTCTTCTTCTGTTTTCTTTTGGTTTTTTTTTTTTTTTTTTTTTGGTTTCTCTCTTTTCACTTTTCGTGTGTTCTGTGGGTGATGGGGGGAGTGGGAAGTGGGGGAGGGGCAGTGGCTATTTCCAGTGAATTACAATCAAGGCATACCAATTAAATGGGCCACAGTTAAAGATCTACTTGGGCAGGCACACACACACACACACATGGTTGGGTTCATTTCTGACTGAAGACTGAAGGAGTAGGAAGATTGAATTCAATTAGAATCGCGCTGTAGTTGCCTTTTTAATTAGCGCATTAACTTGACAAATTGCTTGTGTAACTTTGGGGGGAAATAATGCTGAGCTGAGCTCATTATACTCACTAACTCGCACATCTCATCGAGTTTCCTTTCCCTCTTTGAGTTAGCTAGAGATTATCTTTTTTTTTTTTTTTCTTAGTTTTACTAAATATATCTATGGCTGTATACGTATATAACATCACTACTCACTCCCTTTGAGCATTTATCTTCTTACGATATTTTGTTCTATCAATTTATTGCTTGTTTTACTATTGTTTTCTATATTTTTTCAATCTGCAGCTATCTTTAGCATTTTTATTTTATTCTGCTTAATATATCTAGGCATAGATGGATGAAGAAATTCCTTGTACACTCTCTTTAAACATATATTATCTGTAATTGACTATAGCTTGTTATCATTTCTTTGTTTTACTATTTTTAAATTTCTTTTTTCATATTTTTCAATATTATTTAACATTTATCTTTATACTTATTCATATTTGTTTTTATAGATATAATATAATATCTTAAAATCTACATATCCTTGGCTCATCCTATAGTTCTCTCTTTCCCTCTAACATTCTTTTTCATTCCTTGCAGATATATCCTAAGTTATTCCCTCTGGAACTCTACTCTTTTCATACATTTTCTGTCCATCTCTCCACTTTATCTCTATAGCTTCTGCTCTTCTACTTCACAGTTCTTTCTTCAGATTTTTCTTCTATCTTCTCGTCTGCTAACTTCATCATTATCTCCTGCCTGTCTCTTCCAGACGAGTCTTATTGAAATTGTTGGCATATCTATCTCTCTCTCTCTCTAGAGTTGTCACCATCTTTGGGCCTGTCGATGCTGCTGCTGCTGGTCACTCTGGTTGCCCAGTTATGGGCAGTGGCATGTGGCATGCGGCATGTGGCTGCAGTTGCAGTTGCAGGTAAAAAGTACTTAGCAAACTTGTTGCCACAAATGGGACGGCGCGTTGCGATGAAAATAATTTCGACAAGCGCCGCAAAAATGTAGCAAATAGTTGTCTATCCCTCTCTCTGCCCCTCTCTCTCTTTGTCTCTCTCTCTCTCTGTCTGACACTGTGTCAGTTAGTCAGTCTGGCAGTCGCCTCTAAGCCAAACCATCTAAGCAAACAAACAATCCCCAACACGCCGGCGATGGGAACATTCTCGTTGGCAATTGCGCTTCCGTGTCTTCTCTTTCTTTTTTTTCTCTCTCTCTCTCTCTTTCCCTGTTTTTGTTCTTACTCATAAATGTATGTGTGTGTGTTGGGTGTATGCTTTAGTTTTTTTTTCAGTTTTTTTTTTTCATTAACAAACAGGAGCAACCGCTGGCCGAAACCAGGAAGTGCGCTATACTGCGTCGAAAAGTGTAGGGAGAAGCCTCAAGGCAACGGCGGCAGCGGCCAACCATTTGAGGTTAGGTGCGCTTTTAAAACGGCAACACCCTCACACACACACCCTCACACACAGGAATTGATGTTGCAAGTGGCAGGGAGAGACAGAGACAGAGAGAGAGAAAGAGAGAGAGAGAGCAGCAACCATCAAGCTGTATTCGGTTGACCTACGCATTTGCGCTCTTTTTTTATTCATACTACAACATACCCTGTAAGCTGCAAAGCCAACTTGAGTGGGAATATGTGCTGCGGGATTATTATATATATTATATGATATATGCAGTTTGGCGGGTTTTCCAGCAAAGTGGAGAAATATATATTGCATTATATCTTCTTGTTTTCATGATATCTTAAATCTTTTATCTCATTATATCTAATTTTTTCATTTATATCGATATTATCTGCATATCTATCTATTCTATCCATTTTCTCTTATGATTTCTTGTACTAAAAAATATATTTTTAGATTAGATTTAGATATTTTTAATAGATTATTTTCTCACAACATCTATTTCTATACTATATCTTGCTTTTTATGATATCCTGTGTCTTTTAACTCCACATCTATTATTTTTGTTATGTAAATATCTATTACAATTTTTTTCTTTTTTTCATATCTAGTATGTTTTATTCTCTTATACAGCAACCTATCAATTATTTAGTATTTTTTGCCCATCTTCATCTTATATCTTTTAGTTTTTTTCAAACTTCCCCTTACTTCTGCCCCACAATTCTACAGGGTATTCACTCGTTACACATTCTCGCTTGATCGCATTCTTAGTTATGTTTTTATTTCTGCGTTTAGAAGTTGTTTGAGCTCAGAGAGTTTATGCATTTTGTGGCGGAGTGGCGGCGCCTGGCCGCAAGTGTCTTTCTGTCACTGGCTGCCACGCCTTGCCCCCGTCTTCCTTTCGCTGTCTCTCTCACTCTCTCTCTGTCTCTCTTTAGCCCACACCGCCTTTTGCCAGTTCCTGTTGCTTTTTTCTGTTCCTGTTCCTGTTTCGTTGCGGTTCCTGCTGCCTTGTGGTACCTCTACCTCTCTCGCTCTCCTGTCTCCCTTCTCTCTCGCTCTTTCTACACTCGTCTCCGCTCTATGCTCTTGAGTTGAGTTCATTATTTTGCTGGAACACACATAAATAAATGTATTTTCTTTCGGACTGCTGCCCCTCGACTTGTTATTGCTGTCGGCTGCGGTGGCTGCTGCTGCTGTTGCTGTTGCTGTTGCTGTTGCTGCTGCTGTTGCTGCTGCTGCTGCTGTTGCTGCTGTTGCTGCTGCTGTTGCTGCTGCCGATGTTGTTGCTGGTATCGTTTATGCGCCTTTTGGCTGCGCAATTCGTGGATATCTTTGGCCACAGTGTGCATGAGTTCCTTTTGAAGTTAGACAGACACACACACACACACACGCACAGTGAACCGACAGACACATGTTTGGTTTAGAAAAAAAAAAAAAAAAAAAAAAAAAATACACACACATTTCTTAATTCTTCTTGCCCGACGCGACGCCCTTTTGATGCATATTTACATACATGTGTATACTCTGCCCCCCCTTCCTGCACGCCCCTGCCTGCCTGTATGTATTTGTTTTGTTTCTTGTCTTTTTATAGTCGTATTTGTGTGTCAAACATGTGCGATATAAAACCCATTCCTGCCCCCTCTTACCCTCTATCCGAGCACAGCCTGCGCCCCATCAACTATCTCTCTTAATTATGAGCTCAGAGTTCTTTATTTCTCGACCCTTTAAAGCAGTATGAGCCTGGAACGGGGGAGGGGAGGTGGTAGGGGGCTACGTACTGTCTGTAATCTGATTTATATGCGCCTCTCGGCATTTATGTCCATGCTATGTCGCTTATAATTACTTCGACTCAACTCAGCTTCGGGTGTGAAGAAGGTCTCTCTCCCCATCTCCCTCCCTCTCTGTCTGTCTGTCTGTTCCAGCACTTTATATAAGTGGGTTGGGTTAAAGATCACCAAACAACGATCATCAGTTTGTCGATTCTCAAGCAGGCGCGTGAACTGTCAAGTCACTTGGTCACCCAATTCCGAATCCAATTCCGAAATGGAAATGGAAAAAAAAGGAAAATCGAAATGGAAATTCAAATGAAAAATCGTCACTAGGCATATAATGGAATTGACCTATGATATTTAATTCATGCTTGCATGCAAATTGTGTTCTACATTTCAAAGAGTTTAATATATTATACGATCCACAACAGTTTTCAAAGTAATCCCAATTCTTTGAAGAATTTTAAATTCATAGAACTTTAAAGTAGAATCAATCGAATGAAGATAATGTCATCTGCAGTTGTGAGCGTTAAAAGCTAACAGGATCCACAACTTGCGTTCCACATCAGCTACTTTAGGCTTCCACTAGCAAATTTCTGCATGTAAGAGTGTCTGTTACTCTTAGCAACATAGGATGCACAGAATGGCATCCACAGAATGGCATCCACAGCATTTAATTTTGCTACATCTGATATTTTGGTTTCCAAATATAAATTAATATGAATAACACTTAGCATCCACAGTGTGGACTCTACAACATAGCATTCACAGCTTGCGTTCCATAAACATGTACTAGCAAAACTCCCCATATCACTTTGAATTACACACAATCCACATACCATCCACATATCATGCACATACCATCCACATACCATCCACATACCATCCACATACCATCCACATACCATCCACATACCATCCACATACCATCCACATACCATCCACATACCATCCACATTGGCATCTAGTACCCCTGCGGCCTGACTCAACTGTTTGCACAGAACTGATAGTCGATTCCTGTCCCAACATGAGCACGTTGCACCCACCCAGAAAGAGGGAGACAACAACAGGGAAAGAGAAAGAGAGAGAGAGAGCAGCAGCGTGTACGATATGCAAATGAGTCATCGCAGTTGGCAGTCGTCGCTTAAGGAACTCAATTAAAGAGCTGCAATATGGTTGGACTCTCTCCCCTCTCCCTCTCCCTCCCCCTCGTCGATTGGATACGTAAACTGATACGAGGTTTGTCTTTGACTCAAGCCATGCAACTGCTAAGGGGAGGGGGGAGTCGTGTGCATGCGAAATGGGTAAGGGGTGCCCCATCAACAATAACTTTAACTCACACACAACCCAACTGACTCAGTCTCATAATAATAATTATTATCTGTGCAACATTTTTTACGACCAGCGAATCATTTCTTTCAGCTTCAGTTTCTGTTTTTCTTTTTTTTTATTTTCTTCTCTCGTTTTTCCCATTTTTGTTTTCTCATCTCTTTCTTCATATTTTGTTCGTTAAAGCGCACGTTTAATGAGGCGCGACATTTTTAATTGATGCTCAATTAAGCAAGCAAAGAGAGCCAAAGAGCAGGCGAAAATACCCTGTAGAAAATGTAGTACCCACATGTCAAGTGGGCAGGGGGTGTGGTCCCACCAATGCGATGTCCAATTATGAAAATGAGCATTTATTTTTCTTCTCTGTTGATATGTCACTCTCACTCGTTAATTAGATCGCATAATTGAGCTTTAATGAGATATATGTCTAGGGTATTTACGCGTTTTACAATAATTTACAAATTTCATAAACTTTCCCAACTTTAAACTTTATAGAGTAGTCTTTTACGGTCTCTCTCTCTCCCTTTGACTCGCTTTGCCAATTTCCCGCAACTGTTTTGCATAAATAGATTGAAATTTTAGTAGGAGACAAGAACAATGACTTCATATTATCGTGAAAACGGAAATGTAACTGCAAAGAGTATAGATAAACAACTTAAGCTAGACTATGGCATACCCTTTATAAAGCATATGGGCTAGTTAGAGCATAAGACAAATTTAATAACTTTTGGCCTGTGAAATCTAGAGGAATTTCAAGAATACTTGACAAACAAACATAAACATACGCTTGACGCATTAAATTACAGGGTATAAAACGAAATTTACCTCTCTTATAGAACTAAAGATTTTTTAACCATCTTGATATGCATTTTTTGTAGCAGAAAGTGCAGAAACAGAATCAAAGAGGAATTTCTTTTGGTTCTTCGTTTTTTTTTTTTTTCTTTTTTGTCGTTATAATTGAAAAGGTCATTGAGATGCCCCCAAGGCGGGGAGTGGCGGGGCGTGGCCAAGCCATGGGACAAGGGAGGCACAAGTGAGCAAACAAACAAGTCGCAGGCAGAGTCACAGTTACAGTCGCAGTCACAGTTACAGTGAGTGTGTGTGTGGAAGGGGCAAACGTTATGCGAAGTAAATATTTGCGCAATGGCGCAAAAACAGAAATGCACATCAAGTGCGTGAGAGAGAGAGAGAGAAAGAGAGAGAGAGAAAGAGAGAGGGAGAGAGAGAGAGAGTCAGAGCGAGTGGAAAAGCTAAGAAAATAAACTTGAGCGCGTTGCGCAACAAAACGATGGGAAACGAAATTAAAAATTATAATTAAACGCAATCAAATTTTGAATAAATACAGCAGCAGCAGCAACAATAACAAAAACAACAACAAATAAAGCGTAAAAAAAAACATAGATAGAAATTAAATATGAAGGAAGCAACAACAAGAACAAAAACAACGAGAAGAAGAACTCAGAAACAAACAAACAATTATTATAAACGTACCCCTGGGGGGGAGGTAGAGAGAGGAAGGTGGCACATTTAGTTGACTGTGGGCGTGGCAGCGTGCTTCAGGTGGCTGCCACAACGCTTAAGGGTCAATTAAAGCCAGGCCAAGAGAGAGAGAGAGAGCGGGAGAGTACTGCCAAAATTGGCAGCAAGTGCGAGAGAAGTAAAGTAGTTTTTTTTTCTAGAGAGAAAGAAAAGCTAAGAAGCTCAGCTAAAAAAAAAAACAGAGAAAGAGATAAAAGTATAAGTAGTATAGAGCGAGACAAGAAGTCAAGAGAGTGAGAGAAGAGAGCAAAGAACTCTTTCCAAGTATAATGCTGAAATTCGAAAAGAATCTTTAAAAATCATTTCAAAATATACAAAAAATTCTGTAAGCATTTTACACCTGCTATATAGGTCGAAATAAAAAACTGTAAGACAAAGAAAACATTTTCTATTTCTTGTTAATTTGCATTTACTCCAATTTCAGGCAGCTCAAAGCGTTAGTAACTCTCTCTCCCTCTATCTCCCCTTTCCCACTCTCTCCTCTTCTTTTTCATCTCTCTCGTTTCGGGTTTGAAACCCCACAAGCTGTTATTGGCAACTTGTTAATAACTTAAAAATATTAATTGTTTATTTAAAACAAACTGCAAAAACGAGCGAAAAACCTGCAACGGTTTAGCCCAAAAAGTTATACATCATAAGCCTGAAAGGGCGGTTATGGGGGTTGGGTAGGACTGTATCCCAAAGTTTTTCCTCAACTTTCAACATCAGCTGCGGCGTGAAACCATTAAAATACAATGAAATACACAGGTACAAACTAAACTATCCACAATTGAATGAAGTAACTCTAAACTCTGTATTCGAGTTAAGATTTCACAACTTGAGAGTAAAGTAATTAAATCAAACTATTTTTTTTTCTATATGTGTATGCTTATATAACTGGGAATTCTACCCGCCCCCCCTTAAAAAGAAACCTAGGCAATTCACAATTGAGTTTAATAGGCAAATACTACGGGTTTACAATTGCGCTTATCGCATGTCTGTGGAGCGTTCAATTAACAGCAGAGGCGTAGGCAGCGAGCGGGGAGAGGAGGGGGGTCACACAAGGTAGAGTGCCCCCAATAGAAAATTGAAATTGAAAGCAACAAAAAAAAAAAACTCAAAGCAGAAGAAAAACAGAAATTACGGCATTAAAATTAACAAATGTGCAAAAAGCGTATAGAAAAAAACCAAAACGAAATGAGAAAGAAACGTAATAAATGTAACGAAGAGAAAAAAATAGAAAAGAAAAGCAACGAAAAGAAAGAAAAATAAACATAGTGTAAGTGTTTCTCAACGCTTTCACACAGAAATCAACGCTGCAGATGGTTAAATCGTTGATAATGCTAACGATGATGATATGATATAAGGTATAGTGGGGGAGTCATAGGCGTGGCAGCGTACGCCCACATGTGACGAGTGACTGCACAAGACAATGACAGAGAGTAGTGCAAAAGAGAGAGGGAGAAAGGGAGAGAAAGAGAGCGAGAGGAACAAAAGTGAAACAAATGGACAACAAATTTTGGACATCACTGTTACAGGGGGAGAGAGAGAGAGAGACATATAAGGCTGGGGAGGGACAGGGTATTCCCAGCTTAGGAGGGCCCCAAAAATTGAAGAATCCAAAAATTAATAAAGCAACCAAGCTAGAACTCTGGCAACTCTGGCAGAGAGAAGCTTCCCCTCTTGGCAGCTGCCTGAAATTCCCACAAGTGTTGCATGTTCTGGTCAGGTAATTATTGGCATATTCCCTCTCTACCCTCTACCTCTCCCCTGCTCCACAATCGGGTGGTTTGCTGTAAGTTTTCAACATTTTCTTATGCCCATTGTCGACTTTCTAAAACAAAACAAAAGAAAGAGCAAAGAGCAGGGGGAGCGAGGGAGAGTGCGAGGAGGAAAGACAACCTGTTCGACTACAGCAGGACAGAAGGACACTGCCTGCTAGCAATTATGCTACACATTGCGAAGAAACTGTGTGGAAATAAAATATAAAAATTTAAACAAAATGGAATTGAAACAGAGAGTGAATTTCACTTGAAACAAATGGAATTAAAAAAGAGGGAAGAATTTCACTTGAAACAAATGGAATTAAAACCTTGCGAATTCACTTGAAACCAATAAAATTGAAACAAAATTGACTTTACTACAGATCTGAGAAATGAGCTTGAAATAAATGTTGGAACAAATGGAATTGTCACACAGAGTTGCCACATCCTGCTAGAAATTGGCACACGTTTCCATTGAGAAACCTACACTCTTTTGTCGTACTACCCCAAATCTGTTGTACTAATTACCCCATATAGTGTACGTAGCATAGGAAAATGCAATTATATTTGCCACAATTTTCCATAAAAAAAAAAAAAAAACATTATTCACAAACAGTACGCACAATAGATGGCGCCACTAAGCAGCAGTGCGGCGTGTGTGTGTGTGTGTGTGTGTGTGTGGAACTTGTGTATCGTATCTTGTGACGTTTGAGTTGAAATTGGCCCAAGTTGAGAGTGAGTTGTGTGTGTGTGTGTGTGCAGATGCAGCTTACACGCACCGCATACCACACACACACACACACACTCGCACAGTGAGTGACTGCAAACTTTTGGCATAGACTGTGGCAGACAGACGACAACGGCAAACTGGTTAAGTCTTTGGCCAAAGTAGACAAAAGTCAGAACAATGCCAATATTTTCCAACAACGAGTGTGTGTCTCCCTCTCTCTCCCTCTCTCTCTCTCTCTCGCTCTCACTCTCTCTCTCTTTCATGCTTGCAATTTATGTCAAATTAATTAAGAAGATGTGCAGACAGTCAGAGAGGGAGAGCGAGAGAGGAAAGTGAGAGATAGACGAGGCGAGCAAAACAAAAGCGTGTACAAACTTTTTATTGTCAGTGTGGAAAGAAACGCGAAGGGCAAAGGGAGCATAGGCGGGGTAGCAGGGGGGCAACGCGGGCACTTAAACTTCGATTTAGCAGTTGACTGTCTGTGGAACAAAGCATGAAAAACCAATTGTCATATGGGATGTAACTCTCTTACTCGCTTCCACTATCTCTGTCTCTCTCTCTCTCTCTTTCTCTCTTTCTTTCTCCCTCTCTCTAAGTTCTGCTGTTCCACTTGTAGTTCTCATTGTTGTTCTTGTTGCAACGATGCGTAAACAAAATGGGCACAAAAAGAGTTAAACAACACATAATAATTATCACATACACACACACACACATTTACACACACCCGTTTACCATGTAATTATGTAAGTGCAGTGCTCCCCCCCTCAAAAAAAAATAAAAAAAGAAAGCAATACAAAACCAACGCAGATTCGCAATAACAACAAAAGGGCGAGAGATAGAGATAAAAAAAAGAGAAAAATAAAAAACTTCACAAAACGAAACCAAACGAAAGTTTATAATAAATGTGTAAAGCTAAATAACGCATGCACGACTAGCTAGATACCCTGGCCAGTTATAAATGAAAGAGTTCTGCAAGCAAATGCGGTGTTTTTGAGATTGCTCAAATAAAAATGCGGTGTTTTTTTGAATGCACCGCATTTACTCAAGTCTTTTTCTTTGGAATGTATCTTTTCTCTTTCTCTATACAGCACATCAAATGAAACAGAAATAGAGCGAAAGAGAGAGAGAGAGAGAAAGAGAGAGAGGGTAACACACGCAACAGTAGCAAGACATCAGCTACTTGAAAATCGGGGGAGAGGGGGGCAAGATTACGGAATTCGGAACATGGAAGCGGGCACAATGTGCATTCCAAGCCAAATTCCAAACGTTCCACAAATGGGCAGGCAACAAGAACAACAACAACAAACTAGCTAGAAATAGCTGAAATAGCTAAACAATGATAGGATCAAAGTTGGAATAGATGGGGGTGCGTGCAAGTTTTAAAGTCGATTAACCCAACTGTCAACACATCTGAAGTATTTCTGGGGGCCGAGTTAGACGAGTTAGACATAATACCTGTGATATAGGACAGATGGGAGAGAGAGAGGGAGAGAGTGAGCAGCCTTTTAGGCAAAATTGGCTTTTTTTTCGGGGCTAGAAAAATTTTTAGAGAGTTAGAGTAGGACAAAAAGAAAAACTACAGTGGAACCTTTTAACAGCTTTGCATTTTTCCTTTTCCTGCCTCTGCGAAATTCTTTCCCCAAAAAAAAAACTATAAACTATTTGAAAAATTTGAAAACTAGCCTGAAAAAAAAACTAGCCACAAATGTAGGTAGAGAAGGTAGCGAAAATCCCTTCGGAGCAAGAGTACGCGGTTTAAATCGCATTAACGAAAAAAAAGAAGCGAAAAAAAAATCACAATAGGCAGGCACACGTGAAGGCACCCATTAAAGGATAAAAAGTAAGACAGAAAGGGGTGTCCATTGCCGAAAGGCAATTAGTAGTTATGAATAATTGAAATGAATGAAGCTACAGATTGGAGACTGTGCAACTCGAGATGAAAATCAAGCCAAACCGCACTAATATTGCAACATATTTTCAACCGCAAATAAACCCAACTGATTGACCAGCTAGCTAGACTCTTCTTCTCTCAGTCTCCCAGTTCCCCCCCAACCTCATCAGGCATGCACAACCAATAAATAGAGAGAGAGAGAGAGATATATTTGTTAATTTTATTGGAGATTTAATGAATGCGACACACAAGTGTAAAATTATATTTCTATTTCTATTGAATCCTTCAATTTTATATTATGATCATCATCATCAGGATGAAACATTATTGAATTGTGCATAATAATATCATGCGACACTGACTAGTAAGTAAATACCCATGTGCAAAACATAATTATTTTTTGTCACATCCCATAAATGTGCAAATTATCTAATTGAAAATTGATTATGACCGACGCAAAACCGACGTCGAACCGAATTACAATCTATGATTATAATCGAATCTCACGCTCAGCTTGCCCAATCCAACGCCCGCAACTCAATTAATGATAAATCGCAATGGTCGAGGAGCATCAATTACTGCATATAAACATACATATATATTCTGATAAATATAACTCTATGATTTACCCCATGTAGGTGGCGCTTTGGTGCGTGCTTTAACGCAAAAATCTTGTTGTGCTTGCGGAACTTGTTTTTGCATTTTTATAGCCATCTGTTTTTTTTTTTTCATTTATCGATAACAGCTGCATGGCAACTTGTTTCCCACACATGCCATGCAAATAGATCAAGTTTCATTTTCAATATAATTCGGGAATCTTTTGTTAGTTTTTAATAAAATTTGGTAGAAACGTAGCTTAACATTTGTTTTGCATACACAAGAAATTTCATAATATTCCAATGCACGATTTTGGTTTAATTTGTAATTAACTCCCTCACTTTTTTTTGTCCTAATAATTTCCGTTTATCAGTTTAAATGAGGTCACAATACAACTCAATTAGCCAAATCGAACGGGTCCCATCTATCCTATCTATGGTATCACATTAAACCCAAACAAAGAAAATATGTAGATAAAAAATGCAATGAGGGGGAGGGGAGGGAGGGATTCATATTTCTCATTGTCAGCGAGAACTGTAAAGTTATGTGATTATTATTATAACTATAGACAATACGTATCGCTTTGCATAGTAATATTAATATGGCCTCGCCTCGCCACATCGCGACGCACATGGCATGAATAAGAAGCAGAAAAGAGAGTGAGAGACAGAGAGAGAGAGAGAGAGAGAAAAAACAAATAAACGACGAACGAAACCAAGCAAATCATTAATTATTTTCGGTTTTCAATTCAATCGAATTTGGCTTTCTTCGTTTACATTTCCGTTTCTTGTTTATGGTCAACAGAGCGGAGAAAAAAAAAAAAAAAGCTGGCTTAAAGCGGCGACGATGAAGGCGCCTGCACTTGGCAACACAACGCAACGTCGAGTTGAGTTCAGTTCAGTTGAGTTGAGTTGACTTGAGTGTTGGGTGAGTCAGTCAGTGGGGACCGGAGATCAATATGCATGATTCATGGCATTGGCATGGAAGCTGGATGGGGTAAGTACAATAACATCCGAGAGAGCAGGGCAGCAACTTGTTTTAGGGCTATTTCAATCAGGCAAGAGTCTCTCTCTCTCTCTCACAAATTACAACATTTTCAAAATTGCAAACTATTTTAAATATTTAAAATTGCACTCAGTACGTTACATGGTATCTTCTGCCAATCTACTTCTTCTACTAGTTTAAGGTCGTCTCTCTCTCTCTCTCTCTTTTTAGTCATTTTTAAAGTTGGCATGCAAATTGTTGGTTCTCTCTTTCTTTGTCTACCTCATTCTTACTCAACATTGGTATGATTCAACATTTCGTTGAGCCACTTTTAAACAGGTAGAGTAAGATATTGGCGAGTGTAAACGGTTGCTGTATACCCTGCATGTTCAATACAAAACAAGTGGATATGGCTACAGTCGAGCGCTCGACAGTAAGATACCCTTCTCCCAATTTTTAAAATCCGTTACAAACGTGTAATAATTTCAAACAGAAATTTTGCACAAATACTTCTACTACATATAGCTTTCTCGCTCACACTGACACAGCGACGCACGTTAAGAGTGACGTCGACGTCGGCGCTGCGCGCAGGCTGCTGCTCGTACATTTGTACTGAAAACGTTGACTTGAATAACTTCTGTGTTATTGGTCCGATCGAATTGTTATTTGGAGAATATGTTTGTATGCCATATAGCTTTATACATACCAAAGCAGAACTTTCTAAGTTTAATAGTTTGCTTAATAATCACAAATTACCGATTTGCGGGGGCGGTGGGCGTGGCATCAAACATTTAACATAAACTTTATCTGCTTGGGAAATTTAGAAACCTACATACCAAATTTGGTGTCTCTAGCTTTTTTAATAGCTGAGATCCGTTGTCTCAAACAGACAGACGGACAGCCGGACAGACGGACAGACGGACAGACGGACAGACAGACGGACATGTCTCAATCGATTCGGCTAGTGATCCTGAGCAAGAATATATATACTTTGTGGGGTCTGCCACGCCTCCTTATGCCTGTTACATACATTGCACAAAGTTAGTATACCCTTTTTTGACCATTTTCAATGGTCGAAGGGTATAAAAATATTTATTTCTATTCTGACATAATTTTTCATAAAAAGGAGTTTTTATAATACTATTGTATAATTAATTTATTGATATAGTAGTTTTCCATATTCGAAAACATTTGGATAATTTAAATGGAGCTATTTATGGTATATTTTCAGAAATTGAACAACTTTTTAAAGTTTTTAAATTATAAAATAAAATTACAAAATATTTGAAATTTATGAGAAAATACTTCTTATGCCATGTACACATACTGAGCATACCCCAACTGTTTAATGATTGTAGGATATACAAAAGCACCAACAAAAAAACAAATGACAAAATCAACAACATTTTTTACCTTTTGTCTTGGCCCACATAATTTTTTTTTTGTTTCGAAATACACGTATTTTTCTTTGTATTCTTTTTGTCGAAATTAACTAATCGCTGTGCAACATCCATCATCGATTTCAAGCCAATTGGTAGAAGGGAACACAAGGTAGAAAACAAAAAAAGCAGTGGGAGGGGGGAGGGGCAACTCTGTTTGATAACCGATAAAAGCGATAAGCAAAGCAAAGCAAAAAAAAAAAAAAAAATTTGTTCCACAATGTGTGTTCTTGTGTTCTCTGGCCACATGACGCTCATTAACTGTGTGCACTGGGTACACAGCGAGTAAATCCCTAAAAACGAGTTATACACATACCATATGATCCCCCCTGCATGCTTGATCCCCCCTCCTAGAGTGTCGCGACTCTGCTTTGGCTTTAAGTCATTGACGCAGCGATAAGCTGCACTTGTTGTTGTTGCCGCTGGCTTTGTTGCTGCTATTATTATTATTATTATTATTATTATTTTTATTATGCATGTGCTTGTCTATTATAACATGGCATTTTGTGGTGCCAAACAGGTTGGCATAGAGACCTGGTCTTTGGTGTTGCTGATAAGACCCCACTAATCGTTGTTGTAATAATAAAGCAGGAGACAACAATCCCAAAGGTGGCCAAAAGCAGCGACATAAGCGACAAATCTGCTGCCACAATACACACAAACACACACACACTCTCTAAACAACCCGAACAACCCATTCAAGCCAAACAACCCAAGCAGCCCCAAACAATCTAAACAACAACAACAACAACGTTAAACCAGTCACATTTGTCAGCAATCGCAAGTTGTTTTTCATGTTGGCTTTAGCAGGTGGGGGAAAATGGGGAAAGGGTAAAGTAATGGGGGGACAAAAATATTTATGCACTTGATAAGGCCAATTGCATTGAAGTCATATCGAAGAAAAATTCTTTTAAAGCAGAAATTACTTCGATTTCTTCAAAATAAATATATATAATCACACACAGTTTTATTTATGGAAATTGTGAAAAAACATATGATTATTACAAGGTTTAAGCGTAGATAAGGCTGCATAAAGCCTTGCACCATGTGACATATCATATATATACGATATATAGAGCTTTTCCAACACTGCATGGTTTAATGTGCTGTATAAAATAATTTCCATTTATTTAATCTTTTTTCAGTAATAAAATTAATTCTTAAGATTTTTACATTAATCACTATAAGACAATAGATCATTATAAAGCTATAATCCTAAGAAGACACCATAGCTAAAATACCCAACAACACTAAAATTGCGTGGTAAAGCGACAGTTTTTTGTTTCTCCCATCTTTGATCATCTCGCAAAAGAGCTAAAAGAGGGGAAAAGAGCCGAGGGGGAGGGATAAAGCATGGTAATGAAAATGAAAATAAATTGTACCATACGTCAAGGCGTCATAAAACACAATAACAGGGAGAGAGAGGGAGAGAGTGAGACAGAGAATGGGTGAAAGGTGAAAGACAAATGCAGCACAGCAACCCAAAGAGGATGCAAAATACTGTGCACGAAGAGGGACCTGGGGAAGGGCCAGACAGGGTGCCGGGAAGTACTGCAATCCCTCGACTAAAAAGTGGCCACAATGATAGCGCTTGTGTCGCTTGCCGCTTGCTTGGCGTATGATGACGTTGCGGATGAGCTAAAAAAAAAAACAAAACAAAAACAAGTCGGTAAGGCTACAGTCGACCGCGCCCGACATTAAGATACCCTTCGCATGTCTAATTTTTTGACCACTTCGACATGATTTTTGGGCCAAAATTAAGTATCGTTCAAAATCGATTTAAATAATTGCTTAGTACTAATTTTGACCTCCTCAATCGATTAAAGCTCGCGATTCAAAATTTTTGAAAAAAAATTTTTGGTGAAATTTCATAGGGGGGACCCTTACTCAAATTTTCAAAATATCGAAAAATTTCAAAAAGTCTATTTCGAGATTTTTTAAATGCAGAACCACTAAGGTTGTTAAAACATAAACAAAATGTCATTCCGCGTGAAAATCGTTTGATTTTTAAGAAAGTTACGATCGGTGTAAAATGAGAGTACCAGGCCTGTTGAGTGTGTTGCATGTCAAATTTTTTGACGACTTCGACATGATTTTTGGGCCAAAATTAAGTATCGTTTAAAATCGATTTAAATAATTGTCTAATACTAATTTTGACCTCCGCAATCGATTAAAGCTAAAAACTAGCGATTTAAAAATACAAAAAAAATTGCTTTTGTGAAATTTCATAGGGGGGACCCTTACTTCAAAATATCGAAAAATTAAAAAAATGCATTTTGCCATTTTTTAAATGTATAATCACTCAGGTTGATTAAACAAACGTGTAACCTCACTCATCGACTCGGCTAGTGATCCTGAGGAAGAATATATATACTTTATGAGGTCTGTCACGCCTCCTTAGGCCTGTTACATACATATGCCGGTTGCACAAAGTATACCCTTTTTGACCATTTTCAATGGTCGAAGGGTATAAAAAGCTAAATAAAAGGGGGCAACAGCAGCAACGTGTCACACTGTCTCCACGCACAGTGGGTGCAGAAGCGAGAAGACGTGGTTAGAAAATATTTGCCAGCTGATTCGTTTTTTCGATTGTGCGTGAAAGCAGTATTTTGGTATTTATATATAGTATTTTTTTAAATTTTTTTTTTAATTATTTGCTGGTTTTCTTTCTTCTTTAAGCATTTTTTTTCATGCAATTTCTTGTATACTTTTCTTTTGTAAAATTTTTAAATACCTTTCTACATTTTATTTCTTTGATAGTATCTTTAGTATTAAAGTATTTTTGAAAATCTTTTTTTAACTTTTCTACTTTTCATTTGTTGTTTTTTTTTTGGGGTTTTTTATAAAGATTTTAAATACTGTTCTACATCACTTCCATGGTATTTAAGTATTTTCCTAATACTTTTCTGCATTTTTCTTGTAGTATTTTAGTTCATCAGTATTTTTTAAATACTTTTCTTTAATTATTTGTATTTTCGCATTTTTTAAAATACTTTTCTAGATTTTCTTTTGCTTTCTTCAACTGCAATAAGTCTGCATTTTTGCCCACTGTTGCTGCTGCTGCTGTTGTTGTTGCTGCTGCTGTTGCCTGTGTACGCGACTCGAGTGGCAGCAGCAGAGGCAGCAGCAGCAGCAGCAGTTGTGCAGCTCAAGTATGACCGCTGTGCATACTAAGACAACAACAAAAGTCGTCACCATCGTCGGCTTCGGCACTTTGTCAGCAAGCCGCAAGACTTGCATCTGCAGGGGAGAGAGAGAGAGAGAGAGAGAGGGGGGTGAAAGGCAGAGACAGGCACAGGGACAGGGCCAGGAACAGGGTCAGGGCATGCAAACAAAACGACGACGCTGAGCTGAACAACTTCAAATGCTAACTGGCTGCAGGCAGAGAAACCAGAGGCGTAGCCCGGAGGGGGGGGGACGGGAAAGAAAGCTGATGCTGGCATAACGTGCACAAGCTTCAGGTAAAGCTTCTTCGGTTTCGTCTTCGACATCGTCTGCTGTTTTTCCTGGACTTATTTAATATTTAAAAGCGTCAACTGAAACCCGCACAACGTTTTGCCTCGAGCTGCGGGCGTAAAATTTACAACAACAGCAAACAAAAAAAAAAACAACAAAAAATGAGCAAATTTAACAACAATGGTAGGCAGGGGCGTAGAAGACCAGGGGGTACTACGAGACGGGGCACAGGTAGCGGCCTCGTGCTCAGATTGAAGTCTATGTAAAGTTGATAAGGCGTGTAAAAGAGTATAAAATATGTGCATAATCAAATTAGCAATGCGAGTGCTAGAAAGAGAGAGAGAGAAAGGGTTACATACAATACATAGCATATGTACCCTATAACCAACCCCCCTCTCATGCCCCGCCCATGTGTATAAATAACGGCAAAAGGCTTCTTCTCTATGTCGAGCCATGCCGCGGGGCTATAAATAATGGCCGAACTATTGGAATTACAAAGCAGCAGCCTCTGCTGCTTCTTCACCGTCGCCTGCTTGTCGCCTCTCTCGGCGCTTCTCAAGGACTCGTGCCAAAAACACCTGTCTAAGCAATGAAATTAGCATGCATTGCTATTGGGGGCCGATTGAAAGCGAAACTCGTTTACATAAAAAATAGCTTCAAGAAATTAAAGTAGCGAATTGCAAAGGAAAAAAATCAACAAAAGGAAAAGTATTATAGAATAATAAAAAATATATTATAAACCCAAGAAAATCAGAAAAGGAAGATATTAAGAGAAAAAGCTGAAAATCGTAAAGATTCTTAAAAATACGATTTCAAATTTCATAAAAAACAATTATTATTTGCTGAAAATACTATAAAATGTATATTTACATTTTATAGTCTTATTCTATAACAATATAGGTATATTTATTACTATACGATCATTTATGTACATATATAATCTGTGATGATGAGAGTCGGATAATTGGCAGAAAAATATAGAAAACTATATAAAACTCTTTTGAGTTCGTTTTTAAAATTTTATTAAATGCAAAGAATATACAGAAAATAGTATTATTTATATATAAATCTATTTGCACAAGTTTTGTTAAAGTATTCTAAACAATTTTAGAAATTATTTTAAACTCATATCTTTTAAAAAAATAAACTTAAGAGAATATCTATATATTTCTATTATTTAAGTTTCTTTTTTGCTCTAGAAAACTTTTCAGCTTTACGATGATGATAATCTTCAATTTTTCGTTGGTCTTCTTCTTCTTCTTACCCACGCCCATTTCTAACCTCGATTAATTTTTACTCGTTCTCGTTCTCATCATCTCAAAAAACTTCGTAATTGGCATCTGAACATAATTGTGAGCACAATATCGTGGCCAGAAATGTATGTGTGTGTGTGTGTTGAGGGCTGCTACTGCAGAGCCAAAGTTGGCGCAATGCTGAAACGTTTAGCCAGGCCAAGAATGAAAGAGAAAGACGCAGATAGAGAGAGAGAGAGGGAGAGGGAGAGCTAGAGCAAGCAGAGAGGGGAACAAACAACATCAATGTGATTTGACCGAACAGACTGTCGCCAGGGTTTGTGTTGGTCAGCGGACAAACAGACGGGCAGACGGACAGACAGGCAGACGGACAGACAGAGAAGGCAGGCAGACAGACAGACCTCGCTGCTACCTGTAGGCAGACAGAGCAGGAGAAAGAGGGAACGGCAGAGAGTGGAAAAGGCAAATGCCGACAATAGGCGCTTACCAAACAGACCCTGCACATGTGTGTGTGTGTGTGTGTCAAGTGTCTGTGTGCGTGTCTGTGTATGTGTGTGTAAATACATTTAACTATATTCCTGCAGTGGCATCTCAATGGGCCCCTGTGCCTTGTCCAACTCAGGTAGCAAAAGTTTCCCAAGGATGATCGAAAAAATCATGTGCATTTTTTTCCTTTTTTTTTTATTTCTGCTGATTTCATCAGCCATATATAGCCGCCATAAACATATATGTATATGGGTATATTTAGTTAGTTTCAAAGTAATTTCGATTGGGTGCTCGATGACCGGAAATGTGCAACGAGTACGAGTACAGTGGGCAGCGCAGCGCAGGCACAGTGGAATTGTCGCCACAAAAACAGGCAGAGGGAGGTAGGTAGAGAGAGAGGGAGAGAGAAAGAGAGCGAGATAGAGAGAAATAACTGCATAACTGTGTACTCTGTTAACAACTTAGCTCTTTTCCAGCCAGTTCTAGCTTGTTTTGGACTGCATATGCTCATAGTTTATGCCATTTATATAGCTAGTTTTTTTTTTATTTGACAGTTTATAGCTTAGCTATTACACCCAACGTTCCGCTGCTTACAGGGTATACTGCAGTCGTCTAGCTGCTTATAATAAAAAAATCGTTGACCGTTTATGCAAATGTGGCAAAAAAAACAGAAAAAAAGAACAGGCACAAAGCGTTGCCGCACCTAGCTAGACCAGCACCTTTACCCCCCTCCACACTGTACCCTGCCCCCCTCCTCCTCGATCCAACTCTATCCCCCCTCTACATTGGCCTTGGGGCAAGGCAGCTGAGGCTCGCAATCGGTTTCTTCGTTTTCTTTGCTGCTGAGTGTGTGCCTCACTGGCATATTAATTACAACTGCAACAGCAACAACAACAGCAACAACAACAACAACAACAACAACAACAACAACTGCAGCAACAACAACAAACACAACAAACACGTGCTTTGGCTGTAGAAAATGCACATTAAATTTCAACAAGAATTTGATTTTGTTCTACGGATTTTTTGCGGCCAGTTGGCTTCGCTGCTGCTACGTGCCGCCTTTGTGTGTGTGTGTGTGTGCGAGTGTGTGTGTGTGTTGTAAGCTCATTAGCTACTTAATAAATGCTAAACATCAACAGCAACAGCAGCAGCAACACGAATTGTAGAAAATATTTTACAACTGCTCAAAATGCAGCACAAAGGCGGCGTAGCACGCAGACAGATACCCTACATTATTGGGTATATTATCTCTGCTTCTCAAGCAATTCAATTGAAATTTGGCACATGGCTGCATATATATAATATCTAAAGTTATGCCAAAGTAAAAAAACTCTAACTTATATACTACGCTTAATAAAGGCAAATTTACAATTTTAAAATAAGTTACAAAAGCATAAGGCATAGCGCAAGAAGCAGACCAAATTTGCTGGCTCTAATTCTACGCATAACAGAGATCTGCGCGTTCGTACAGTCAAAATAGGCTGCTTTTTCACATATATATTTATTTATTTTTTTTATTTATTTAACGTCAACTAAGACAGTCGACTAGAAATTAAAATTAGTTTTTATTTTTAAATTAAGAGATAATTAAAATTAAAGAAAAAAAGGAAATAATAAAAATTATAAATTATGGTATTAAAATTGAATTAAAAAAAAACAAATTTTAATTATTTAAAATTGTTAAATTTAACCTGATTTATGTGTGCTCAACAAGTTGGTATACCCCTTTATTTTTTTTACTGCTCGCAGAGCATAAGCTGCTTTTGTCTATAAAAATTGAGTTGATTGCATTTTGTTCATAATTTTTCATTGTTTTTCATTTTTTTTCTATCGTTTTTGATTCGTGAGTTTCCATTTAATTTTTTTTTTTCTAATTGCTGCCGCTGCCGCTGCTTCTGCCGCTGCCTCTGCCGCTGCTGTTGCTGTTGCAAGTGGCACCAATGCTAATTGAAATGCGCGCCAAAGCAAACAGCAATCGAAACTTACAATTGCGGCGCACGGAAATAGGTGTGTAAAAGAGAAGGAGAGAGAAAGAGAGGGAGAGAAAACTTCTCGAAGACCTCAAGGGTTAACAGTTACTACTAGCTGTAGCTGTACCAGAATTCCGATTTCTCAAGCAATTAAGTTACAGTTTTCGTCGCATTGTTTTGCTTAAGAATTAGCCACAAGCTGTGTGTTCCCTTTTCCATTGTTCCCCTCCCCCCTGGCCACCCCCCTTAACTGGAATTTAGTTCGACTATTTCAAAATTATCTTTGAGAAAGTTTGTTTTGATGATTTGCGAACAGAGATAAGAGCAAAACAGTTGGCAATGGAATGCTTAAAATAGGGCAATGATTTTACTATATTTTTTGTAACTTATGGGAACAATGGAATTGGAACACCTTATAAGGTAACTTCTATATGAGCTAAGCTAATATGTAGGTTATTAATATATCATTTAGAATTGCTTATAATGCCTTATTTTGAGAGGAACGCTTAGAATGAAACAATTTTTCTTTTGGAAAAACGAACAGTTTAAAGTGAAACGCTTGGAATGAAACACTTTTTTTTGTAAATCAGCCTAGAGTGATATCTCAGCTGTGTTTAAGCTGTTTAAAGATTTGAGTGGAACTATATAAAGAGGAAACGCCTGGAATGAAACAAAAGCTAGCTTTATAAAGCCTTCAAAATTTTACTAGTTTTTTAACTTAGGGAAACAATGGAAATTGTTAGAATTGCTTATAATGCCTGATTTTGAGAGGAACGCCTGGAATGAAACATTTTTTCTTTTGTAAAACGACTAGTTTATATTGGAACGTTTGGAATGAAACAGTTTTTTTTTTAAATCAGTCTACAGTGATATCTCAGCTGTGTTTAAGCTGTTTAAAGATTTGAGTGGGACTTTATAAAGAGGTAACGCCTGGAATGGAATGAAATCCTAGCTCTATAAAGCCTTCAAAATTGTGCAGGTAACACAAATAACTGGAAATGAAACACACAAAAACCCGCAGGATTCGCTGGAATTTCAAGAAATTTCGCAGCGAAATTTGCATACTTATAGATATGTTAATGGAGTCTGCTGCAACGTTGGCAATGGAACAGTTGTTTTGCTGCCAAAAAAACATATGCACACACACACACAAACACACACACACACACACACACACACACACACACACACACACAAACACACACACACTGAGACACTCTTGAGTTGCAACAATAATTCGCGGCATGCGACGCCATTCAGAATGAGGTATGACCGATTGAGCTGAGATCTCCCTCAGGGTGGCACACACAGTATGCTCCGCTTGCCACATGCCACATGCTGCATGCCGCATACCGCATGCCAGTTGTGTGTGTCCCCCCTCCCCAATTGGGGATCGCGACGCTGTTGTAATTTGAGCATTTCGAATTGTTGTTGACCGACGCTGCCTGCTGATTTTTGCCATTGTGTTGCATGCCCCCAACCAAGACACTTTGCATACAGGCAGGGGGGGGCATATAAGGTTGTCGTATCGGGTAATTGTTATTGTTATTGTTGTTATTTATGCTGCTGATGCTGCATGAAATGTGCAATGCGATTATATTGTCAATAAAAACGCATTAGAATAATGCACAAATTGTTGGAGTAGCCGCTGCTGCTGCCTCTGCCGCTGCTGCTGCCTCTGCTGCTGTTGCTGCTGTTGCTGCCCCTTGTTGCACGCAATATTCGCATTGTTGTTGGATTTGTGGGTCAATCAATTTTGGTGCGTAATAAAACAATGCACACACGCTCCTCCAACAATGGTCAACGCAACGCAACCCAAAAATTTGATTTATCTAATGTCCCGCACTCTTTCTCTCTCTCTCTCTCTGCTCCCCTCTCATCTATCCCTTTCCCTCTGCTGTGTGTGTGAGTGTTTAATGAGGTACAGTAGAGACATGCATAGATGCAATATCTTTATAAATTTATAATAATTAAGCAAGTCAAAAATTAGTCCTAAGCTGGCAAATTGCACATTACGCCCACTATATGCGGGCGCAAGTGGGCGTGGCATATCCTAAACTAAAAAGAAGGTTCATAGTTGGCTTGTCAGCTAGTTTCATGTCTATAGCTCTTAAGATCTCTGAGATCTGCGTGTTCATACAGACTAATGCGCTTAAAACGAGCCGAAATGCGCATTTTTTAAGTTTCTTCATATGCAGCTGCCTTTTATGATATCAAGAAATCGATTGCATGATCTGGTATGTATGTGTTATCGAGTGCCCACTGTCCCTGTCAAAACAATGAACCCGGAATGAATGCAAAACGTTTTGGCTGGACCAAAATATTGGTTAGGGGCGTTAAATATTTGAAATATGCTCGAGCATAATCAGTATACGGTATTATGAGCGCCAGAGGAGCCAAGCCAAAAATATGCTCTTGCCACACACACACACACACACTCACAGGCACAACAAAATGCGCTTATTGGCTTAGGAAGGGAGCCGACTGGCCAATATGGCCAATACAGTTTTCAAGGCATTGACCAACAAAGATATTCCTGGCCAAAAGGAACTGAAATTTTAAGAGTCCAAGAGAGAAAGAGAAAGACAAAGAGAGAGAGAGAGAGAGAGAGAGAGGTATTTCAGGGAATTATGGCAAAATAAAACGAAGTCGAAATTGTCGAAAGAAAAGAAGAAATAGAATAGCATTTTGAACATCTTAAAATCTGTAAAATATATGTATAATATTTTGCTATGAAATTAATATTTACATTATATAATGAAGAAAAAACCCTGCTCCACCATAGTCTGCTTGAAAGACGACCCCTAAAGAAACCTAGGAAAACTTGAGAAATATAATTCATAAAAAATTTTTAGCTTGAGCTTCCTAAAACATATTTCACCTCTACAAAGATGAAACCCTTAGGAAAACATGAAACACCCTATAACATTACATAGTGCTAATAATAGGATATTTTGAGAATATGAAATATGCAGAAATATGATAATAAATAAGTCTTATCTCTGCAGTAATTGCAATACTTGTGTGAACAACTTTAAACTGCAGATCTCCAGCAAGTGCTCCCATGCTCTCATCACAGACCCCTCTCCGATTTCTCTCAGCTATCATATTATGCTCTTGCTGTCATTTTTTTCGGTTTTCGGGTTTAACGGATCCAGCATTGGCTTCCGTTTTCAATCCGGACGATTGGCATATCTATCAAAATTGTTTACTCTAGTTATTTAAAGTTTTTTTTTTCTTTCTTTTCGGAAATATCTTTTGGGTCTCTGATTTAATTATGAATTTCAACGGCAGAAGGCGCCATAAATTGCGAAACATTTTTGTCTGTCACTTATCGGGATTTTTTCAGTTCTCTCTGAAATCGGAGAAGTTTGCTTTCCTTCCCTGGCATGCAAAGTAAATAAAAAGAAAATACGAAAATACGAAAATAAGAAATTAAAAAAAAAAAACAGCTGCACAGCTGACATATTTATCTTGGCTCAGTTAACAGAGAGAGAGAGAGCGAAAGAGTGTTGAAGTGAAACATGTGTCACAACAGCAGATTATAATGATCTATATGATCGAGTCGAGATAATTAGCGCAAAATACTCAGAAATTTTCATACTGGGAAATGGGAAACCTCGACGACTTCAGCACTTTCCCCATCGACACAGACTACTCTCATGCTCAGTCGCGACAAGGTCAAATGCAATATGTAAATAAATATTAAATAAATCACATAACTCACCCTATATAAGAAACAAAAATAAAGTAAAAATAAACATTGTATTATAATGTGAGAACTGATGACGCTGCGTCTGCGACTCGACACAGTCTTGCTCTTTAAACTTTTCAAGGTTTTTGGGAAAATTTTTGGTAACAAATAAAAGAAAAAGTGCATTTCCGTGGGGGGTTCTACAGAATTTGTCATATGACAGAAAGATCTGTTCTATAATGGATTGAATTGAATTGAATTTCTTTTCTAGTTTTATTTTTTGAAAGTTTCAACTTCAATCTCTTTAATGATATATAAGATAATTTTATTTATTTTTTTACCCGATCATACCCGCTCTAGAGAGTTACATGCTGAGAAATTGTGCAAGCAAGTCAAGAAATTAAGTAAAACACGTATGAAAACTCTCCAATCCGTTCTTTTTTCGAATACTCCCCCCTTTAGCTATCCCTATCAATCTTGGCATGTGCATTTCATATTCAAATTATGTGCTTGTAACGATAATTAACTCCGCTTTTGCTGCTGTTTGATTTCGCATATTTGGTATTTATATTCTATATTTGCCAATCGCAATCGCATTGGGCATTTGTATGGGGTGTTCATGTTGGTATAGGGTCTCTCTCTTCCTTTGGGCCAGTTGTCAAAGTGGCAAACCAGGCGTATGTGTGTATGTGTGTGTGTGTGTTGACTGTTTGTTGTGGCAGGTAAATTGAAATTTCAATTGAAAGCAATTACCTCGAAATCGATATGTTAATTATGTATGTTACGTCGTACCTCCCCAAAAACGTATTAATTATGCGCATTAACTGCGATAACCAGCGATATCGAGTGTATATCGATAAATGCAACAAACAATACAGGAATGTAAAGCATGCTAATCGAAACAATTAAACCAGAAAGTGTATGTGGAGGGGAGGGAAACGGGGAAAAAGCCTGCATAATGCATGCATAGTTCGATAGAATTTAATGAAATTTTACTAGAACATAAAATATGCTAGCTAAATTCCGAAAATCATAAAATCCATAGGGAACTCATATTGCAGATGAGGGAATAATTGAAAAAAAAAAAAAATAATAATTTGCAAGTGCGAAACTTCCATGTGATCTTTTATCTACAATTGTGGAATAAATAATTGTCTAAATTAAATGAAATTTTACTAGAGCATAAAATAAAAGATATGGAAACTCATATGAAAAATTGCAAAAATAAAGATCTAACGATCTCTTTATCTACTATAAGTAGATAACTTACACTGAGCAGATAATCAGTGTAAATCTTATAAAAAAAAAGTGTAGAACACAACCCAACTACATGATAATTAAAATTAATTATGCCTTTATGCATAAATGATAATAACAATTATTATTATTATTTGTTTCTCTTGTTGTTGTTGTTGTTGGCAGTGATTAAAATGAAGCACACACACACACACACACACACACACACACACAATTTATTTGAGTATAATTAATTTGGCAAATTGTGCAGTTAATTGTTGAATTAAATGCACACATCCCAGAGAGAGGGAGAGGGAGGGAGTGGGGGATATGTGGGTAATCTCCTTCCGTGGCGGATTAAGCGCAACAGTGAACCGTTAATTAGGTCTCTCATTAGCCAAGCCCTCAGATTAATTATCTATGATTTAATCTAATCTAAAGCAAACACAAATTATCTCTCTGCCATCACATACGACGAAATTCTTGGCAGCTCTCGCTCTGGCTGCCTCAATTAGCCAGGTATCCCCCCCCCTCTCTCTCTCTCTTGCTGTGTGTGTGCAGGAATTACAGTCAAGCCCGCAAGTAATCGGACAGCTGTTATGGGCGCCAAGTTGAAATGCGCAATTTAAAATAAAAGTTTTCACTTTAAAAGTTACGATGGGAAGGAGAAGAGGGGGCTGAGGAGGGGAATCGCAGAAGGATTTAATGGAAAAATCCTCGTGACAGGCAGAGAGCAGCGCACAGCTGGACAAAAAGCTGGCAGCTATGCGTGCATAAGCTCAATCTGATTGAAGTGTGTGTAGGCAAAACAATTTTAATTAAGCATCGGTAACTTTGGGGATTATATCAAAAGTCTATTATACTAATATCATGCTGAACATTTATTTTCTTGCAAATAATTTAAATGTATTTTATTTATATTCTATTTCATTAACAATTTTGATTTTATATTTTTTTTTTTTGTTACTTCTTATTGCGCATTCCGCGTGTGTGTTTGATGTTTACAGTTATGCACGCCCACACAGACAGCGAGAGGTAGAACAAAGAAAGGAAGAGAGTGAAAATAAACACAAAATTGGCGTGTTCTTGTGAATTGAAACAAAGAGAGAGAGAGCAAGGTGTAACATTTGCATACACGTTCTGAAGTAGTTACAGTGGGCACATAATTCAGTTTACCCACTGTACATGCACATGTAAATCTCTGCATCATTCTGGGTCAGTTTGTTTGCCACAGTTTGATAACGCGCTTATCAGCAATGCATTCTCTACTACACACACACACATACGCAGCACAAAGCTGACTGCGCTGCTACTCTCCTACACACTCTGCTACTCTCGCTGCTACTAAACTATTAGCAGAGCAGCACTGCAGCTTAAACTTCTACTCCTACTCTCTCTCGCTCTCTCCCTTGCACTAAACGCTGCTGCTGCTTTGCCTAATTTCTTGCTACGCTTTGACTGCGCAGCAGAGAATTCCCACGGGCTGTTTGTTTTGTACTTGTTTTCCACGGGGCGAACGAACGAACGAACAAGAAAAAAAAATGAACCGAAATAAGAATAATAATAAAGCAACAACAACAACAACAGCAGCAGCAGCAGCAGCGACGACAGCGACGGCCAAATAAGTGGCTGCGTGCCTGTCTCTCTCTGTGTGTGTGTGTGTTGTGTACCTGTGTGAGTGTAGAAGACAGAACTTACCCGCGTAACATGAGCAGCTGTCCAAGAAAAATGCCGCAAAGCCGAACAGCAGCAGCGGCAGCGCCAGCGTCGGCAGCATTTTGAGCCAAGCTGCTGCTGCTGCTGCTGCTGCTGGTTCTCCTCTTCCTCTTGTTGTTGTTGTTCCTCCTCCTTCTGCTGCTAGGTTTTTTGTTGACGCGCCGCAGCGACGACGTCAACGATCGTCGCTGCCTTTCTTTCATTTGCGGCAGTTGCTGCTCCTCTTCTTCTTCGTCCACTTCTCTGCTTGTGTGTCTGTCTCTTTGAGCTCCGCTTTACTTGCTGCTGCTTCTGCCTACGCTTCTTCTTCTTCTTCTTCTTCTTTTTGTTTGTGTTTTTGTTTTTTAATTATTTTGAGTGTGCTTTGTTTTAAACTGTTTTTATTTATATTTTCTTTTTTTGTGAATTTTCACTTGGCGCAAAAGTTTTCTGTTATTTTTTCGTTATATTTTCAATTCAGTTTGCCGCTGCTCAAGCATTTTCGCTGCTGCTACGGCTGGCGACGACGCTGCCAACGTTGGCTGAGACTGCAATGCACAACAAGAACAACAACAATAACAGCATGAGTAAGAGGGGCGCGCGCATTAACATTAACAGAGAGCGCCTAAGAGCGAGAGAGCAGCGTGAGAGAGCGCTGCCGAACGTGAAGTTGGACAAACGTTAACGTCATACTGATCTACCATTGCGCTTTGTGCTGTCTTTCTTTGCCCTCACACTCACACACACACACACACGCATACACAGGCACACCTGCCACAGGTAGTGGGCATATCGGACAGAGAGCGAGGGAGAGCGAGTGGGAGCGAGAGAGCGTGAGCGCGATCGGCACGCCGCAGCCGAAGCCAACGATAAATTAATGGGAATTCTGCTTCTTCCACTTCTTCAGCTTCTTCTTCTTCTTCCACTGCTTCTGCTTGTTTATGCTCTACGTTTTTGTTGTTTCTCTTGTGTTTTTAACCCTTTTCTTTGGTTTGTGCTGCGACTGGTTGCAAGAACCCGTTTTTAACATGCAATTCTCAGCTCGCTCCCACACACACACACACACACACACACACAGAGACACAGCAACTGGCCAAGTTTTTTTTTCACTGCAAAATTTCTTGTGTTTTTTTCTTTTGTTCATTTATTTTGCATTTATTAAGTTTCATTTATCGCTTTTTAGTTTATTCATTTATTTAGTTTCATTTATCGCATACACAGAGTCAATTGTAAAACAGAAAAAAAAAACCAACAAAAATATTGAAAGATCATTGCGCGCTGCCTCGATCCATACACACACACACACACACACGAGCTCAGTCACACACACACACACTCGCAAACAAACAACATACAACGTTTTTCTACCAGCTTCGGTTTTACACGTTCGCGACGTCAACTACGATAACTACGTTACGACTACGATGAGACGAGACGACGACGACGACGACGGCGACACGACGTGAACGCAGCAGACACGCAGCTCCTCACACAACCGTCCGGAACGCGCGCACAAAACAAACTGAAGGCGCATGAAGACAACAAAACAAATGCAGCGCACAGGCAAAGCCAGTCAGGCAGCCAACAGCAGCAGCGACGCCGACCATCGTCTTCGTTGAGTGAGTTTCGTTTAACAGCGCACTGTTAATGTGCGTGCGCTGTTAACTTCGCCAAACAAGTTGGTTGTCGCTGTTAAGCTGCTCGCTGCGCCACTCAATGCTAACTCAATGTTAACACGCTCAGGAACTGTTAAGCTGCTGGCGTGCACAGTGGACTAAGTGCGTGAGAATAGCTAAAATTAAATAATTTATATAATAATAATGAATATGAATGAAAATATGTTTTTATAAATTTGTTTTAGTGAATTAAGCAACCGACTATGTTAGCATTTATTTTGCAATTTGTATGACTCAACGTGTTTTAAGGCGCTGCGCACCACTGTGGCGCAACAGTTGCCGCTTCTGTCGAAGCACTCAACTCACAGTTACACTCAATTGTGCGCTTGAGTGAGTTTGCCAGCGAGTTGTGAGTGCAAAGTGCTGCAAAAATGGCGCTTAAATTCAAAATAGCGAGCTAACGGTTAATGCGAAATGCGTGTAAAAGTGCAAATTAGATAAAAATTTAAAATATTTTCGCCAGGAAATACACATGTATGTGTACGCGCATGTTAAATGTAAAGTTATGTTTTATTTAGTTTTTTTGTTTTTTAAATTTGGTGTGAACACAAAAAGCGTGTGTGTGTGTTTGTGTGTGTAAAAATGCAATATGCATATTGTATGCATGTGTGTGTGAGTGTGTTAAAAATGCACTTAAAAATTGCACAGTACGTGTGAGTCTTCCTATGTGTGTGTGTGTGAGAGAGAGAGAGAGGGAAGGAGAGCGTGTGTATTGTTGCCGCGGCTTTGGCTAGAGGTCAGGTCAACTTCGTCGCCTGCCAATTAAAACTTTTTATGCGCTGCGGCAAGTCACACACTCTCATATGTGTGTATTGCATATGTGTGTGTGTGTGCGCTCCAAGTAACTTTATTAATGCGATTTCAGTTAATTAACAACAACAACAATTTCATAAAGGCATCCCCGCTTAAAATAATCAGCAAAAATGCGAAAGCAGACAGAGAGAGAGAGAGAGAGAGAGAGCGGTAGCCTGGCAAGGAGCGCGCTCACAATAGTTTCGTTTTGATCAAAGCGCACACACACACACACACACAGGTGCATTGAAAAAGCGTTGACTAACACTCGTGAGTTTACACTCAATGGGCAACGCCAGCGTCGCTGCTCGCCGCGTCGCGCCATCTCGCTCCCACGCAGCGCTTTGTTTTGAGTTCCTCTCTTTGTTTGTGTGTGTGTGTGTGTGTGTTCGCGCAACAAGTTGGCGGTTTGGTACAGTGTGTGCGTGTCTGCGTGCGCCTTTGTGTCTGCGCTGTGTGTGTGTGTGTGCATGAGCGAGCGCGTCTCTGTGTGTGTGTGTGTGTGCGTGTGCTAGGCAAATCTGCATGTTGCGCGTGACAAAAAAAGTGTTGCCTACCTTTGGGCGCGCAGCGAAAATCAACGAGTTTTTTTGTCGCGCATACAAAGTCGAAAATCAAACGACACGACGTCGCGTGCGTTCTCTTTGCGCAGCGAAGTAGGAGATGCGAATTGAAAAGGCAAGTGTGGAGAGGGGGAGGGAGGAGAGAGTAGAGAGAGTGAACTACACGAAAATTGATTAACCTTCCCCATCGACAGCTAATGACACAAGCTGAATGCTACGACGAGCTTCAGCTTGGAATTAATAGGGAATATAAAAAACGATTTTCTAGTGGAAAATGATATACATTTATTATTCCTACTACAGAAACTACTTATTAATTAAATTATAAGTAGTCTTGGAGAAGTAATAACCATAGATGCTCATTAGGTTATAGAAAAATCTGTATTCTGATCCCTAATGAAACAAACAAATAAATAAAAAAAAAAAAAAAAGTATTCCTACTGTCTTTGATTCAACAGAAAAATATTATTAAAATTAAGCACCCAATAATTAAAGAAATTAATTAGTAAATAATGTTTACCATAATAAATGTATATCTATAAGATTGAAGATCAACAACTTGCTATAAACAGTTAAACCTTTTTTTTCGACTTCCTACAGGGTATACACTAGTTAAGAGCCCCCGCTATCGTTTTATTAGTCTGGTATGCGACTATATATTTTTTTTGCACTCTTGCAACTTTCATTAAGGGTTTGCCATAAAAATATGTGCCATAAATTTGCGGCGCGAAATGGATGCACGGATGTCGGAGTGGGCCTACGATTTATAATCCTCCAGGGGTGATGGATTGTTTGTTGTTGTTGTTGTTGTTGTTCTGCCGATTTGTGCGAACTGTGCCCGCAAATACACGTATGACAGCAGGCAGAGAGAGAGAGAGAGAGGGAGGGGGAGACTCTGCTGCACAGTGGGCAGATGCAATCAGAAAGCGGTAAAGTACGCTAACTACATTTCACTAATGAAAAATGCTTTGCTTTTGCACTGCCTCGAGGACACGAGCGTAGCAGCAATTGAATGACACGCGGTCAGGCACGCCCCCTTACCCTCTCCTCCCCCTTGCTGTGCGATCCACTGACCTGTGGCCTGGCCATTCCACATGGCCGACTGTTTGTCCAGTCGCACAGTCAAATTGATTTGAAATGTGCTTTAAAAATTATGCTCAATAGCAGCAGCAACAGCAAGGTAGCCCCCCCTAGCTGAACCCCCTTTTAATTCCCTTGCCCCCGCCCTTGCTACAATGCAAATTTTCATTACATGCGGCTTGTTGAAGGTGCTAATCCCCCCCTCCCCTGCTTCCTATTTTGCCACGCTTTTCCACATTTTGTCTGTCCCCCTTTGTCGCCCTTTGGCTACGCCACTGTGCTACTACTGATAGCTTGTTGACACAAATCATACAAGCTATGCGGCAAAGCACAAAGCCAAGCGAAAGCGAGCGAAAGCAACGAAACACAACGCACACTGCGATGAGGAAAACCTCGATAAGCATGCGGAAAATTCTGTAAAATTGTTAGAAAAAAAAAGACACACACAAAAACTCTTTTCAATTTATTTTCCATTACCCGGAAAAGCTATAAAAAAAGATAAAATCTGCGAAGCTCTTGAAAGCTTGCAACAGTATTGAAAGCTTTTTAATATATTTAATTTTTCATTTATGTATTTAATTTATTTAAATATTTACTGAAGTACAATTTCATTGAAAGCTCCTTAAAGCTTGCCGGGGTTTCGCTGAGCTTAAAAGTAGCTTAAGCTTCTTCTTCTAAAGCTTCTTGTATGCATTATTCTAAGTAGTTTTAATTGCTTAAAGCGTGGAAAAGCAGCTGAAAGCTTTTCTTATCTGTATGTATGAAAGCACAGTTGTGTAGAAAACTCATTGAAGGCTTGAAAGTTTGCCTTGCTGTTTTAATGTGCTTAGAAAGCTTTTGTAAGTTCCCTTTATACACAAAACTATAATTTCTTTTAAGTCTTATCAAGCCTATTTTATATATTGTATGTCTCTGCAGTTCTGATTGATCCAGATATACAAAGGCAGCTGAAAGCTTATCATATTTTAAGCTCTGACGTTTTAAATGCTTAGAGTATTGAAAAGCAGTTGAAAGCTTCTCAAGCTAAGCTTATGCCTTAATATCTTAAAATTTGAAAGGTCTACGGCATGTATAAGCAGTTGAAAGCTTCTGAAGCTGAGCTTATACTTCAAATCTTCACTTTTGAAAGATATCTATAAACAGTTGAAAGCTTTTCAAGCTTAGCTTATGCCTTAATATCTTCACTTTTGAAAGGTTTAGAGCCTGTAGAAGTAGCTTAAAGTTTCTTAAGTAGACTTTATGCCTTAATATCTTTCATTTTTAAAGGATTCGAGCCAAAAGCTTTTCAAACTGAATTTATATAAAATAATCCCTTTAGTTCTACCTAGTTAGAGCATACAAAAAAGCTGCCTTGCACAAGCTTTTCAAGCCAACTTTAGAATCGTCACCACATACATAGCTAATATACCCGAATTCCCTTCATTGGACTTGTAGGTAGGGTATAGCTCGATGGCAATAGAAGCTTGAAACTTGCAACCAAGGCAAACATGGCAAACAGAGCTCATCGGAAAACGGCAGCTGTCAAATTTATTTGCGCGTGAAAATGCAATGCCAGCATGTCGACCCCGTTCTCCCTTCCCCCCCTGTCCAGTCTGGCGTGTCCTGTCAACAATCCTGCTGCTGCTTCTCTCTCTCTGTGTGTGTGTGTGGGGCAAGCAACAAGTGCTCGTCCAGGCGACGACAATCCAATGGAGCAGGAGCAGGAGCAGCATCTCGTCGTGTTCGCAAGTTTTATTGTCAGTCATGAAAATCGCAGTGCAAGAAAGACAGAGAGAGAGAGAGAGGGAGAGGGAGGGGAGGAGAAGGTAGGATGGGTTGGGGGGGGCATCTTATACATGACTGACCCTTTCGACTGACATTGGCAGCAGCAGCAGCCCAGCCAGATGCCATTTGACAGGCATAAGCTGGCAATTGGCGCCAGCTGTTTAAATTGGCGTAGGGCGACTGCAAGGTCCTAGCCGGGAGGGGATTCACAGAGGGGTGGGGCAGGGGAGAGGGGAGGGGGTTGACTCATGCGACACGCACCAGAACACTTTTGGCTAATCGAATTTAAATTGCAGTCAAATGAAGCACGTCAAGCAAATGCAATTGGCAAGCGCATGTTGCAAGTTGCACGCTGCACGCTGCACGTTGCAAGTTACGGCAGTGCGATAGCTAACCCCCTCAACCCCCCATCCCTCTTCCCCTCACTTTGAGGTGCCCATTATAATCGAAGCTTTGCCTTAAGCTTGACTAATTCGACACTACTCGTGCCATGAAGTTGCAAGCAAGCAGGAAGGGGGAAGGCTTAGCACCTTCTTGCTAAGTACCTAGCAAACCCTATACTCTCTTAGCATACCCCCCCCCCCCTAACCTATAACTTTCTGCTATCCTGTATGCTGCTCTAGCTTAATCGCTCTTACCCTAGCTTGTCCTACCCCAACTTTAACCATGCTCTAGTCTGTTCTACCCTACTCTTTCTGTCTGCCTACCCTACCGTATGCTCTCTCTCTCTACCTTAGCCTAATCTTAAAGCCCTACACTATCCCTAACTCTACTCTCTCTTACCCTACCCTACCCTTTCTTATACCCTCCCCAACCCTACTCTTTCTTAGCTTACCTTGAAGTATCTATTCTCTAACCTGTAAGAGGGGTATCCTGCTTTAACCCCACAGTATCCTACCTTACCCTACCCTATGTTACCCTACCTTATCCTACCCTACCCTACCTTACCGTACCCTACCTTACCCTACCCTACCTTACCCTACCCTACCTTACTCTACCTTACCCTACCCTACCTTACTCTACCTTACCCTACCTTGTCCTTATCCTATCTTACCCTACCCCACCATACCTTACCCTACCCTACCTTACTCCACCCTACACTACCTTACCCTACCTTACTCTACCCTACACTACCTTACCCTACCTTACACCACTCTACCCTACCCTAACCCCATCCTAACCCCATCCTAACTGAAGCCATCGTCAAGCCGGCCAATTAGATGGCATGTCCAGAACGCACTTACGAAATTGTCAAGTCCTCATCTGGCTTAAGTCCCCAAGTGACTGACCGACTGGCTGACAGCCTGATGGATAACGCAATACAAATTCACAATTGTCAAGGGGTTGCTTTACCACCAGCGGGGGAGAGAAGGGGGGTTCCAAATGCTGGACAGGAAGGGGTCCAATTGTTCAACTGGAATACGATTCTGAGGGCATACGAAATTCTCACTTCGAATGCCAATGAAGCCTCTGACATTTTGCGGTCCATTTTACTTGTAACCAACAAACTGCCTTCCCCCTCCCCTTCTCTACAATCTGCACTCCTACTGGTACCCCTCACTTCCCAGTTATCTTTCGCATTTCGAATTGAGTAGAGAGAAAAAGGAAATCGAGCTATCGATGCATTGCTCTTTCGTCTTTGGCTTTTCCTCTGGTTGCCAGAAAGTATGCTAAATTTATGGTTATATTTTCTATCCTAGGCTAGATGGATTAGACTAATGTTAGGTTAGGTTAGGTTGAACTGAATTTGGGGCTGATGAGACTGGATTAGGCTAGGTTACGTTGAGCTGGGCTAGGCTACAGTAACTTAACTTAGAATAGGTCAAATTGGATAAGGTAAAAAGAGGTTGGGTAAGGTTAGACGAGCTTGGGATAGGTTATTCGAGAGGTTAGGCTAGCTGATGTTATATAAGTTAAGGTAAGACAAGGATAGGTAAGGATAGATAAGGTTAGGTGAGGTAAGTCAAGGTTTAGGATAGGGTAACCCAAGGTTTGGTAAGTTGGCCTTAGGTTACCCTGGTCCTCTTAGGACCAGCGTTAATGGGAGCTTACTTTAGGGCTAGTAAGGTTCATCTACGTTACGTTAGCGTATGACATGAAATGCTTTTCGCTTGGGATAGGTTATTCTAGAGGTTAGGTAGCTGATGTTAGAGAAGATAAGGTAAGACAAGGTTGGGCAAGGATAGACAAGCTTAGGGGAGGTAAGTCAAGGTTTAGATAGGGCAAGACATGGTTTAGATAGGGCAAGACAAGGTTTAGATAGGGTAACCCAAGGTTTAGATAGGGTAACCCAAGGTTTAGATAGGGTAACCCAAGGTTTAGATAGGGTAACCCAAGGTTTAGATAGGGTAACCCAAGGTTTAGATAGGGTAACCCAAGGTTTAGATAGGGTAACCCAAGGTTTGGTAAGTTGGGGTTGGGTTACCCTGGTCCTCTTAGGACCAGCGTTAATGGAAGCTGAGTTTAAGGTTAGTATGGTTCAGCTACGTTAGCGTAGGACATGGAATATTGGGTTAGACTCATTAGGTTACTCTATCAAGCGCAGCGTTTAAAGTTTCTTGCTCTACCTTCCTCTCTCTCTCTCTCTTTATCTCCTTTCTTGCCAGCTCTGCTCGCATCTTTCCCTTTCTATGAAGAGAAAGAGTTCATTTCGCCGCAACAAGGTCGTCTTCAATCTCTTAACGCTGCCTTATAACACCATCTGCTGCGGTTTACACGCTGTAATTCGCCAGGCTTTTATGACAAAGTTAATAATCAGCTTTGCAGGGCTTTTAACTCTCTCTCTCTCTCTTTGTCCCTGCCGGCAGCAGCTGCAATGCGACAAGTTGCCGCCGCTCGCACGCTCCATCAACTGGTGTCCAATTTGTTATGGACAGGTAAAAATGGCGATGCAAGGCAGGATAAATCACGGCGACCCTTTTGTGGGATGGGGGGAGAGTGGCTAGACAGGCAGACGCTGGACAGCCAAGGGGAGGGAAAAGGGGGTAGGGAGGGGCGGCGCATTGTCACTGCAATCGTTTGTCAATTATGTTTTCGCATGCGGTGCGAACGGTTGCATTTCCCTAGCAAGCACAAAGAATGGCCAAAACAAAGGGCGGTAAGCTCATCCCGGCAGAGGCAGCGGGAGGGGGAGAGAGAGAGGGGGGTAGACTGCTGGGCAGCTGCTACAACGGGCCAGCACGAGCCTGGGCCGGAAGTTTGCGCTGACATTCATTACCATAATTCACAACAGCTTAAAACATTTATGTGGCTTACGACCACGCCCCTCCCTCTACTCTAGCTGGGCTGCAGCTGTGTGTGTGTGTGTGTGTGTGTGTGTGTCCCTGTGTGTGTGTGTGTTGGATTATATGCGAAGGCATGCAAAAAGGGATAATAAGGAAACTTGAAAATTTGTTGCAATTATTTTAACTGCTTGGGAATTGCTACGGCAAGCGGCTCTGCCTCTCTCTCTCTCTCTCGTACACTCTCTCCCTCTCTCTCTCTCACTCGCTCACACACTCTCTCTTTCGTCTAGGCCCGCCTGGCGCCAGCAGCTACCTCGCCCGCACCATAAAACTTGCCCCGAAATGGCCGGCACGGCGACATTGCACTTTACAACTTGTTTTGGCACCCTCTCGCCCCTCTCTCTCTTCCTCACTCTTCCTCTCTCTCTGTCTCTCTCTTTCTTTGTGGCACACTGCCTGCTGCAAGTTGTGGGCCACGTGTTAAGCCGGCGCCAACAATTTGCTTGGGCCACAGCGACAAAATGTGCTGCTCCTCCTGCTGCTCCTCCTGGATCCTCGGCTACCCTGGGCAAGCAGTCCACTTGTAGTCCATGGGTTTGTTTCTTCCCTACCCCTCCCCCTTCCCCCTTAGTGTGCTTGTTTTACAATGAAGTTCAACTTGAACTCGCAACCAAGGAGCAGGATGCAGGAGGAGGAGCAGCAGGAGGAGCTGGAGGAGAAGGAGTCGCTGCAGTTGTCATCTAAATAAAAGTACAATGCCAACTGCATCATAATCCTCGAGACCTGACTGCCTTCGAGAGCCACCGAATCCGAGCTGAGTTGGCTTGGCTTAAAGACTTAAAGACCGTGTGTGTGTGTGTGTGTGTGTGTGTGTGTGTGTGTGTGTGTGTGTGTGTGTGTGTGTGTGTGGGTTAACCCAGTGGCAACTTGGACTAGTTGCAACTTGTGAATCGGTTGGATTTTTCGGCTATGGATAAGGAAAAGATGAGGGAAGTGAAACTTGTGGGGTTAGCATAAGATAGGTAGAGTTATCTAGAGATAGAGAGAGAGGGAGAATAGAAAAGCTATAGGCATGTATAAAGAGAAAGAAGAGAGTTAGAGGGATATAAAGACAGAAGGAAGTAATAGTTGGAGAGAGATAAAGATATGGGGTAGCTCTGTAAAGAGAATAAAGAGATAGATAAACCTTTGCTAGATTGAGTGAGTAAGAATATATAGATAGATACATATTTCTAGATATATATATATTTCTAGATATATCTAAAGAAGGAAGGGAGGAATAGACAGCTAGCTCGAGAGACTATAAGAGCTATAGGCATGACTAAGAAAAAGTATCGAGAGGGAGAGAGAGATAAGAGATCTTTCAAGCGAAGAAGATATGTATATTTAGAGCATGTTAAGGCTGTAGTAGATATTAAAAAGAAATAAAAAAAAGATACACAGTTTTAGAGAGATAAACAAAGATCTGGAGAAAGAATAAAGAGTTAGAATAGATATTTCTTAAGAGATAAAGCTAGATCTATCGAAAGATAGACAGAAAAAATAAAATAAGCAAGAAAAGGCGACATATTTATATAAAGAAAGTAGTGCGGAGAGTTAAAGATATAGCATATCCATAAAAAGAATAAATATTTAATTATTTATTTTATTTATTTATTTAGTTAAATGCAGTCGACTGAATTATGAAATAAATAATAATAAAAGTAATAAATTTAAAATAACTTAGCGTAAATTATAACGAAATAAAGACATATTGCTAGAGAGATATAGAAATAAATCTTTTTTTTTTCTAGAGCGATAAAGATAGATCTACTGAGGTAAGGAAAGTACAGAGATAGCTAGAAGAAATATCTATGAAATGAGAAAACTAAACAGAAAGAGAGGAAGACAGATAGATGAACATAGAAAGTGAAAAAGTGATAAAAAAAACTCCAGAAACTAATCGATAAAAAAGGCATAAACGAGCGGGGAACATCGTTCGCTCCACATGAGATTGCAAATGAAAATACTTGGGGGAAAATTCCTATGGAGGAAACGTTTGGCCAGAACAGAAGTCGGCCCAGAAACTACAGTATTTTGGGCCCAAAAGAAATGCAAGCGGAAAAGCAAAGTTCAATGCATTTTTCCAGCACATTTTGCTGGGCAAAACGAGCCAACTCTTTTGGGCCAAAAGTGCAGGAAGGGAAGGGGGTTGGGCTGGCTGTGTGTGTGTTAATTTGGCTAAACAGCTCACTGGCTGCGGGTTGCATATTGTGGCAACAACATGTGGCATGAGTTATCTGTTTGCCGCCTGCGTGCGTTAATTATGCAGCAGCTCAAGTGGGCGTCGCTGTTTGCCTGTGTGTGTGTGTGTGTGGGGGAGTGTGTGTGTGTGCCCAGTCTTATGTTGATTTGATGGCCGCAGATTTATAAGCAGCTAATTCAGCTAAGCTAATTTGTTAGGAAACTTAAATACAGTTGCAGCTGCCAGACAGACGACACACACAAACTGCCAACTGGCAGCTGCCACCTGCCGCTGCCACTGACAACTTGATGCTGCAACGTGCCACAGTATCTGTGTGTCTCTGTGTGTGTGTGTGTGTGTGCATTGTGACATTTTTAATGGGCAGAGGAGCAGGAGGAGCAGGAGGAGGAGGGAAGGAGTAGCAGGCAGATTTCACACGCATGTAATTTCATATGCAAATGGAGCTGCAGCTTATCTACGGCAGCCACACGCACACACACACACACACACACACACACACACAATCAGCTGTGGCAGCTGCAATGAAAATGAAAATGAAAATGAAAATGAAAATGAAAATGAAAATGTTTGCAAATCAAAAGGCGAGCCGCTGGGCTTCCTTTAGCTTTCCCTAACCAACCGCTGTCACCACTAACCTGGCGGGGGAAAAGGGTTAAAAAGAAGCAGAAAGAGCAGGGAGGGGGGTACCCTACTGCATTGAGGTGCACACAATAGTTACACGTATTCATTTCAAACGTTTTATGCGTTCTCTCTCCACACACGCTTTTGTTTTTACTACCGTGTGTGGCACAGTTTTTGTTGGCCATTCTCTGGTAACACACACACACACAGACATACACAGTCAATCTCCAGGGTGCCACACACACACCTCCAGTTCCCCCTCCTCCAACCCGCTGTCCAGCCTGGGCATGCCTTGGCTGACTTGGCGTGCCAGCGCGCTGACAGTAAATGCTGAAAATTGAGTGCAACTTGTCGTAACTTTATTTCAAATATATGCGGAAAGGACTAACCAGACAATGCATAGCACACTCACACACACACTCTCACACACACCAACACACACACAGAGAGAGACAATCACACACCATCAAGCTGATATGGCCTGCTGGCGGCAGTGCAAAGCGCAGTCAAAAAAAAAAAAAAAAAGAAAGGCAACAAAATTGTCAATTGCAGGCTAGGCTAGTGCAGTCTTTGGACTGTAAAATATTACTGACTATAGCTATGCTTATCAAATTTGGTATATAGTTGTAGCAAAGATATAGCTTTATTTCTGCAAAATTTGTTTAATATTGGAGGGCTAACAAAGTAGTTATGCGCTACGAAAGTCAGCACATGCAGTCAGCTACATTCGTCTAACTTAAGTGTCTGTAAATCATATATTACTGCATAGATTTTTATTAATTTTGGTATATAGTTAGCTTATATGTTGAGTTAAACATCTGCCAAATTTGGTTTGAATTTGTTGCCCAGCAAGCGAGCTATGCACAAGGCAAGTCAGCAACGTGGGCTAACTTAAGCATTTACTTAAGCTGCCTGTAAATCATTTATTCTTGGCTCAATGCCTATCAAATTTGGTATATATAATAATAATATATGCAGCTTTCTTTATACAAAATTTTTTGAAGTTTGGTTAGTTAGAAAAGGAGATGTGCGCTTATAACTAGAGTAGAAATTGCAGTTGTTCGCTTTTTGTCGCCTGCACAGCAGCAGCACGTGTTGGTGTGCCTATGTTTGTGTGACTTGCTCCTTCTCTCTTTCTCTCTCCCTACTTCCTTCCCTCTCTCTCTCTCTCTCTCTCTCTCTCTCACACACTGTCTGTTTGTGTGTTCGTGTGTGTTGTTAAGTGTTTTGCAACAAAGTTTTTGCGTGCTTTTGTCTGACGACTGCCGTGTCTGATGGCGTCGACCAGGCCCAGGACCAGGCACAGGCCCAGGCAGAGCCAGCCTTATAGCCATAGCTACACGGACATATACTACATGGCTATAGCTATAGCTATAGCTATGGCTAAAGCTGCAGTATGGCCAGAGCATCGTCTTACGGGGCCCGAGCTCGTCTGCATAAGCCCGCCGCTTGTCTGTTAACTGTCGCCTAGCAGGCAGTGCGCACAGTGGGACGAAGCTGCGGTAAATATACATATGTGTGTGTGTGTCTGTGTGTGAGTCATAAGTTAACTTCAAAATTGCTTAAATTTTATGCTACTTTATTATGACATCGCCCGCTGCAGGTTCGCCTGCAACTTGCAGCTTGCACAACTTGCAACTTGCCACTTGCCACTTGGCAGTTGCCACTTGCCACTTGCCATTTGCCACACGCCACTTGCAATTCGACTTTAACTTTAAGTTGAAACTTTTCCCTGGCAAAAGGGAGAGAGAGAAACGAGAGAGAGAGAGAGAAGAACTCTCACCAATCAATTGGCAATCAATGTGAGCTGCACACTACATTAGAATCGACTTGCTGTTCCACCTACAAGCAGCCACGCCCCTTTGCCTTATTCTTTTCGACCACTCCCCTTTCCCTTCCCCTTTTTCAACCCGCAGCAGGCCAGGCCCGGCCCGGCCCGTTCTGGCCCGGTCAGCTCAATGTCCACTTTCATGTCCATCGCCGTCATTGTGAAGTAACAATAAATTGCAAACATTTCCACTTTTGCCAGTGAAGTGCACGCGGCACAGTGGGTCGCAACTGCTGCAAAAAGTATGCTCAAAATTCGTTCTCAATAAAGTTTCTAGCATAGACTAAGTAGTTGTAGAACTTGCGAATTTCCATTGAATTGCCTTAAAAACAAACTTATATTGTGCGAAAATTCAATTTTTTCATTGATTTATATAGCAGCTATATGATATAGTAGACTGATTTCAATCAAATTTGACAAATAAGCATAGAACTTCTTAAAACTCATAGATCTTTAGTTTGGTACAGTTATATGCAATAACTAGGGAGCTATGCATAATTTATAAGCGAAAAATCGATTTTTGCATTGTTTTCTACAGCAGCTATATGATATAGTGAACTGATTTCAAGCAAATTTGACAAATAAGCGCAATACTACTTAAAACTCATAGATCATGAGTTTGGTATAGATAGAGGGAATAACTAGAAAGTTATGGCGAAAAAATCAAATTTTTCTTATGTATCTAGGGCAGCTATACGAGATAGTCAACTGATTTCCATCAAATTCGGCAAATAAGCAGAAAATGCCATAAAACTCTTAACTCTAGAGTTTGGTAAAGATGGCGAGAATAGATAGGGAGTTATACATTAATTTTAAGGATATAGTCAACTGATTTTTATTAAATTCGGCAAATAAGCAGAAAATGCCATAAAATTCTTAACTCTTGAGTTTAGTGAAGATGCCAACAGTAGTTATGGAGTTATGCATAAATTTTAAGCATTATTCGGGTAGTTTTGTGTTTTTTTAATAATAAGAAAACAATGCATATAAAACCACTGTGCATTGCCTGGACAATTGGCTTGGCATGGGTCGCCTGCTGGTGCCAAGTATCAATAACCAGCCGGAGATGCAGGCGCTCTCATTCACTCTGCACGCGCGCATGAGTGTGTGCCGAGTGTGTGTGTGTGTGTGTGTGTGTGCCAGTTGAAGTCCGTGCTACAATTTGCTGGATATTAAGCACGACGGATATGGCCAGTCAGCCATTTGATTTCATTTGCCATTTAGTTTAGTTGGCTCGCTCGCTCGCTCGGCTTTTGCTTAACCTTAAACGACAAGACGGATGCGTTTTTTGCACGCAATTAACGTGCGTCCTGCCCGATTGCAGTGTGACCGCAGGAGGCAGCAGGGACAGAGAGAGAGAGAGAGAGAGAAATATCGCCTCAAGACTTGCTGTGTGCCAAATCGTGCATTAAACGATTTTTCTTACGCTTTGTTGGCACATTTTTTATGCATACCAAAGACTAATATTTGCTTTTGGCCATCTCGCTCTCTCTCTCCCTCTCTCTCTCGCACGCTCCCCTTTTCACCTTTTGTGAGTGGCTATCCAGAGCATTCCAGAGCATACGAAAAGTAAAAAAAAAAAAAAAAAACAGACAAGGACCACGCTCAACAAAGTACGCCTCAGCATGGTCTTTTGCCGGCAGCAGCAGCAGCAGCAGCCCAAGAAGTATCTGGATGCCGATGCCAATCCCAATCCCAATCCCAAACGCAATTCCAATCCCTGTGCCGCTCTGTCGCTGCTCCAATCCACCTCAGCTAAGCATCAAAAATGTACGGCGTGGCGACGAGCAGCAGGAGGAGCTTCTTTGAGTTTGCATATCTTTGCTGAGCAACCAATTTGAATATAGTTATGCGAGCAACAAAAGATATGAAACGCGTGCGAACCCAACGCACACAGCGATGCCACGACGAGTGTATACCCTTACCCTAACCAAAGGCATAATAATAATATATACTTTTTGCTTAAATCTATTTTTTTTTATTACAATTTAAGCAGTTGCTGCATTTTTTATTTAATGAAAATAAATATTATTACTATTATTATGATATATCATATAGATATAGATATATTTTTTATGTATAGTTTAGAATGTAGCTTACCTTAAGTGTATGCTATATATATTGGTTTAGTTTAGTTATATATGACTTTATTTTTTAATTCATTATTTTTTCTTTTTTTTCCCAACTATATATCTTTCATATATCATTTCATATACTTAAAATAAATATATTTCCCAAACTCTTTAAGCAGACAACTCTCGAAAAGATAAGCATATTGAATGATTCACACATATCATTTGGAACTGCAACTCTCTCTATAAACACTTAAAACTTTAATCAATCCATTAACTGAATATGAAATACGCCGTTACAGACCCACAGACAAACGTTGCGGGCGACCGATTTAAGCTTATTTGGTGAGGTGGTAAGCTTAAAGTCCATAAAAATATGATTCACCGCCGCCGCTGCCCAATAAGCTTTGCGCATTAAATAAAAAAAAAAAAAAAAGGAAATACTATATATATAGTAAAGAAAAATTGCTGAAAACATTTTACAGTTTTTGATTTTGCAGGCCAACACAAATCCGACGCTTTATACGGATTTTCCCAATGGCAAAGCCGTGCACAAGCTTTTCAACCAAATCGCGAATCTCCAATGCGAGTGAGCGTATTGTAAGGGGGGGAAACCAATCGGACTATGTAGTACATAGATAGAGGGCGGGGCACGACAGCATGACGTCGCATCAGACCAGGCCAGGCCAGGTCAGAGAGAGTATAAAGGGTTAGTGGAACCTTTGAAACTTAACACAATGCCAGGTGAACAACGCCTTTGGCCTTTGATAGTTCGCACCGAGATGAGAACCCGAATGAACCCAGGAATTTTCGTGATTGGCTCTGAGGATAAAGAAACACACACACACACACATACATACACCTTTTTTTTATCTATGTAGCTGCGACTAGGTGGGAACACAGTTCTATTGCCGCTCGGGGGGGTACGCGCCCTCGGGCTAACAAAAATATGAAAACTATTAGAAAAATGTTTTTAAAATATGATTGGCATTGACCCGCCCAAAACAACAGATGAGGCCCCATCCAGCCCTACAGATAGAATGACATTCCATGGACCATGGGGCTTATATGAATTATTGACAAACACAAAAAATAATAAAAACAAAAAAAAATAAAATAAAGGCAAATTCCCTGTGATCTAATCTATTGTTGTGTCCATTGAAGTATATCCTACATAGAACCAGAGCTTCAGGGTGGAGAAGTATGTAAGAGAATGCTTAAGATAGTATCTTTTTTTTTAGGATAAGTAATGCAAAGGTTAATGCAAACATTTCCGCTCTGTATCTTGATTTTCTTAAGTTAATTGAGTTAATTAATAGAAATATTTACCTATTTTTTTTTTGAAATATCAAAATATATATATACTACCCTTCAGCCCTTTAGAGTACTCTAGGATATTCTATACATTTTTCGCAACATTTACTTAACAAACACTAACGAATAAAATATGCGTACAGGCATTTTATGCATGGAATTCAATTTTTGAAATTCCTTTTAAAATATTTTGTAAAAGTTCTTTAGAGTTTTTTTGCGTTTACCTTAATTGAAATTGAAATGGAGTGTCACACACACACACACAGTAAATTTTTAAAGAATTTTTGTGCAATTATGACGTCACTTTGACACTAATTAAAACTTCAAGTATGCATAACACACACACATAACCTAGTTTAGAAAAGTAAATATGAAACTTGTTCAAATTGTTTAAGTTGCAACTGAATAAAGAGATAATAGGACTAATTAAATGAATGAATTGTAATTAAATGCAATTTTCAATTGCCGTTCAATCCGCAAGATAATCACACGCATCGCCACGCACACACACACGCACGCACGCCCACTTTCATACTCCCACACGCACACGCACGTGCGCGCATTAATATATGAAGCATATGTAAATATACTTGTAAACACACACACACAAGTATAATCATCTTTCCTTTTGCAACAATTTACCATTTGTTGCACTTTTGCAGCAATAACGAAAAAACAAACAAACTATAAAAAAATACGGAAAACGTTGAGCAAATAAAACAGGCGGTGGGGATAAATAACAGACACACACACGCAAAAACACAAATTGATGGAATAAAAATGTATGCGAATTTTAATAAACCATATGCACTATTTATAAACTTTATTCCGTGTGAAGAATTAATCGTTTTTAGCGAAACAACAAAACAATTGCAGACGACGACGCATGGCATGAACCGGCGACGACACCAACTGGCGTCTGTCACAGAGGAGGCACAAAAGTTGCGTGTTGCGCTTTGTTATGCAACCTCATCTCACCCCATGCAATTATGCGCCATGCATGCGAATTATGTGAATGGTCAATATACCAATTGTGTGTGTACAAAAACAATGGCGACGACGTCTGCGGCAGCAGCTTGGCCAGCTTGCTATGTATGTTGAATGTGTGTGCGCTGTGAATGTCAATCACCAGGGCATTAGTGACTTTACATGCCTGTGCGAAAGAGAGAGAGAGAGCGAGTGACAGATTTGATCATTTTGCCAAAACTATTACGAGTTGAAAAGTTAACACATTAAAAACTAAATGATATATACTCCACTTAAACTAAATTATTTTGCATATGCGCTGAATATTATTACATTTACATACATATCTGCATGATATATGTGACTGCGCTGTTGTTATTATTGTTGAATATGACTCTGCGACATATCTGTCATCTCGGGAAATTTATGCGAACGGACCGATCTCTGGGCGGGACAGTTTAGCCGCAAGTTTCTAATGAAAATTTAATTGGAAAACTTTCACTGCAGATGAAGCTAAAGATAAATAAACAAATGTCAATGCATAAATTTCTGATTGAGACTGACTTCCCATTGACCAAATGGAAATGTTCGTACATACATACATACATACTATATTGTACTCGGTATTTTATGTGTGCTTTATGGCCGACAAGTGTATTGATACATGGCACAGCAACTGTTGAAAGTTTCTCCGCAACGCGCCTCGTTCAACTTGCTTCGATGTGTGTGTTTGTGCAAATACAGACACACACACATGCATATTTCCATATCGTTTGCATAGCTGCAAAGTCCTTTTCATTGTACCATGGAGATGTTGGGTAAACATGTAATAATACAGTAAAGAAAAATGTATATTTCCTAATTTTAGAAATTGTACCTACGATTTTTCAATTTTGCCATTCACACTGTACACTCAACTGCGCCAGCGTACCAACCTCAAAATGAAGCTCACTGCCTTTTGCCAGTCACAACGATCAACGTACGTAGAGCGGCCATGTTGTTCATACTGAGAGAAATTCAAAAGCAAACAAATTCTTTGAGTATGAATTCCATTTTTGTTCTGCACAGGCAGCGATTGGCCCATTGTTCATTGCAGATTGTGCGTACCTAATTAAGTCGGACTATTGAACAATGCGAGTGAACATGTGAGTGTGTGTGTGTGTGTATCCATGTCATATATGTTCCTTAACTTTTTATTTGTGCTGCAGTAAGCGCAGCGCGCCAGGTCCTATACTCGTCCATGTCCAAAGGCCCTCGGACAAAGTTTATGGAACTGCAAGTGCACTCGATGATACTAAAGCCGTAAGCTGGACATTTCCTTTGACGCCCAACGGGTTGAGTGGCATTCAAAGCGGGCACAAAGCCTGTAAGTCTACAAAATGGACGTGCTGCCTGTCTGCCCAACTGACAATCTGGCGGACTGTCGGCCGGGCGGTCAATCAATTAGTCAGTGGACTCTGACACCGGCCCTGTCATATTCAATGCTTTTGAACCGCATTCCTAATGAATAATTGAAACATTTGCACGAAACTTTTGAGGCGCGCAGCAGCGGTAACATCAAAATGCGTCCATCAAATGGCCCCAGCCAAAATGGCCCCACCCGTACCCAGCTCCCTCCATTCAACTCTACTCACAGACCACTGGCATACAAAGACATATGGTTGGTTGGCTTAAAATCTGGCTTGGCAACCGCATTCGAGCAACCAAATCGCAATCATATTTGCCATTTCGCTCAAGGCCTCCACAATGGGTACCCTGCACTTCATAATCCGAATTCAACTTTGATGTCTTCAATTCCTCCCCCCCAGCAGCTCATCACTGTTGACTTAAGGCTAAGGCTGTTGAGGCTTAAATTCTGTTTAAAGGAGACGTGAAAGTGCCCAAATTTCAAGTGCAGCTTTAATACTCTGACAGCGATTAGATGATTTACCATTTATGTAACATATATGCAACGAACGATCTGACAAGATTCGGAAGGGAACATTTTCATGGTTTCTCCTCCATGTGGAGGTAAGTTAGTCGTTCCGTTCCCGTCATGTTTGTGTTCGCGCAGAGCTTTAATAACAGCATAAAAGTTTCAGTACCCGTTGCAGCTGCTGCTGACCCCAGGCAGGTGTCTATAATTACTTAATTAGGCAAGCCAAGTACCGGAGGCATAACAACAGGCAAGCATTACCAACCAGCCAGGGCAACTGGGCCTGCTGGCCTGCTTCCCTCATGAGAATTTCATGTCGATGCAGCTTGACGCAGCTCTTTGGCAGTGGGTTATAAAAGCGCCGCAAAGCATATTCATGTCGCACACTCTGGAGCGCAGCTTGAGCGGTTGAGACATTGGAGGAGCTGCTCGACAACAACAATAACAACATCTTTGCTAAATCATAAATGTTCTGGCGCAAAAAGAAGAAGCAGGAGGATATGGCGGCTGTGGAGGAGCAGAAAAAAAATCATGTCTGGACTTTTGAGGATCTTACACGATTCCCTATGGTATTCTATAAAACAATTGGAGAGGATTTATATTCGGAGCGGGATAAAAATCTATTTCGTCGTTATCTATTGCGTACATATCTTGTACTGGGATTTCTTAACTTCAATGCGTACGTTGTCGGGGAAATTGCCTACTTTATTGTGCACATAACATCAACGACCACATTGCTGGAAGCGACTGCTGTGGCGCCTTGCATTGGCTTCAGCTTCATGGCCGATTTCAAGCAATTCGGTTTGACGGTTAACCGCAGAGTATTGGTTAAGCTACTTGACGATCTAAAGGAGATATTCCCGCACACCAGGCAGCAACAGGAGGCATACGATGTGGCCTACTACAAGAAGCACATGACACGCGTCATGTGGCTTTTCACAATTCTGTGCATGACATACACATCGTCGTTCAGCTTTTATCCGGCTGTCAAGTCGACAATTAAATATTATTTTATGGGATCTGAGATATTTGAGCGTAACTATGGATTTCATATACTCTTTCCATATGATGCAGAAACTGATATAACTGTCTATTGGTTCTCATATTGGGGATTGGCACATTGTGCCTATGTCGCTGGCGTGTCGTATGTTTGTGTGGATCTCTTGTTGATCACAACCATCACCCAGCTGACCATGCATTTCAATTATATTGCCGACACTCTGGAGGTCTACGATGGAGATGCGCATACCGAGGAGGAGAACTATAAATATGCACAGAATTTGGTTGTCTATCACGCGCGTTGCCTGGAGTGAGTTTGGGTTATTGGGATATTTTTTATTGACTATATAATCTCTTATGTATTCCCTCTCATGCAGCCTAAGCGAGGAGGTGAACAACATCTTTAGTTTCACAATACTTTGGAATTTCATAGCTGCCTCGCTGGTCATTTGCTTTGCTGGATTTCAAATTACCGCCTCCAATGTGGAGGATATTGTGCTATATTTCATCTTCTTCTCGGCATCATTGGTTCAGGTCTTTGTCGTTTGTTATTATGGTGATGAAATGATATCCTCGGTGAGTGCATCGAGCCACAAGACGTTCCAATTTGTAATGAAATATTGTATTTGCAGAGCTCTCGCATCGGCGCTTCGGCATTCAATCACAACTGGCTGCCCTGTGGCTCCAAATATAAGATGATAATGCGTTATATTATTATGCGCAGTCATAAGCCAGCCTCCATAAGACCACCCACATTTCCGCCTATATCTTTCAATACCTTTATGAAAGTAATTAGCATGTCTTATCAGTTCTTTGCACTGTTACGCACTACTTATAATGGCTAAGCAAAAGCTCCAACTATACGCATTGTTTGGCCTAAACTGCTTACCAACACACACACGCACGCTGCGCCGCTGGCGTTAATTGATAAATTTTGTTTAATTAAATCATTGACTTGGCACCCGAAAATCTTTGCCAATGTCTTTGCAGTTGATCAAGCTGAATGACAATATAATATGCATTATAAACTAGTGCGAGATTAGCTTGTTGAATAAGCAAGTGAAACTATATTTGGCCTGCACATATTTGTATTGCCTTTAGCCATGCTCGGCATTAAGTCAATCCGATATTATTATTATATTATATTAGAGCACATTGGCAGTCAAAAGGCTTTCTATTTGTCAACTTGCAAACAATCCCTAATTGGTTAAACAGAGTTGCATAGCCAGTGCACAGGATAATTTAGTTAAACTTATTTGTGTGTCAGTGTGTGTGTGTGTGTGTGTTAGCCAAGTTAAGCTGATAGCAAACTGGCAGGCATCCACACACACACACACACAGTCATTCGTCTCTGTCAACTGTTTCTATCAAATATTGATGCAACACAGCAAAGCAACACTTGCAACATGCAACTTGTTGTGCAATTAGACAAAGAGCCTTAAGAACCTATCGCCTAAGCCAACCGGAAAGCTCTGTTTCACTCATTTTCACACCTCTCTCAATGTGTCGATGTCTTGATGTGTCTCGAACCGGACAATCGTGTCGAAATTGCAATTATTTTGACACATTACCGAAGCAGGAGCAACATCATCAGCAGATGGCAGAAGAGGACTCTTTAAATTCTAGATGATAGTTTTAATGTGTCACGATGCGACAGTTTAATATGCATGTCCAATGAATGTGAATATGTATTCAAATGTACTCGCATCTGTATTCCCTGTACTCACACACATTTATAATATGTATACACTATATATATGTATATAGTATATCGTATGTTAATGTTTTTGCTGCGCATTCTCTTGCAGCTGTCCGGCGCGTTGTTTGTTGTAATTTTTAATTGCATATCAGCAATTTATAAATATTTACTCACAAACCAACTGCCTGGGAATGCCACGCCCACTTTGTTCCGCACAATTGGCCAACAGTCTGTCCACATTTGTATGTATAAATCAATAAATAAATGTCAAAAGCAATCAAAGTCCATAAAGCCCGAGTGTGTCGGCTTTTATAGCATGTGTGTGTGTGTGTTGGGTACCGTTAGCTATACTTATATGTGGAACAAAAGCTTATTAGCTCTGTCAACCCGTTTCAACCATGTCAAAGGCATCGACATAGGCAAGAGTTGCGATATCTCTTTTTTTCATATATATAATATTAATATAATAATATAATAACAAAATAATAAATATAATAATATGAAACTAAATAATAAAATAATAATTATATAAATAATTATATAATATTAATATAAAAATACTATTTCTAGAAATGTCATAATTAAATCTATTAGCCCATAGACTCTAGGTTCCTTGCAATTAATTTCAATGATGTTATAAATAACTGAATTAAAGTGTATTTATCACTCCCTTCATATTATTCATTTTGTTTTAGATGCGTTTGTAATGAATTCTATTAAAATTTCCCATGTTGTTTGCCATTGATCAAAGTGTCAACAGAGGTGACATCGATGATGACGACGGAGTAAATGAAAACAGATGCGAGACACGTTTGCATCTCATTAAGGACATAAAGATGTTGGGGGAGGGGGAAATAACAAATTAGCCCAATTCAAAAGGAATTGCAAATCCACGCCACGTGGGATCCACGCACAACACAGTTGCCATTAAAAACTTGAGGTTATGTTAGCTCGCTTGGCCGCTGCCTCTCTGGCTCCTCCTTCTCGGGATTAGGAGAAAACTTGTGCCAAAATGTTGTCAGCTAAATAGTTCATCCTGCTCTGCTGCTGCTGCTGCTGTTGTCGGTTTCAAGTTTGTTGCATGTCAGCCACAACTCATCCTCAAGCTCACACACACACCAACACACACGTCTACACTGGCTTACATAGTTGGAACTCCCAAATGCGCCACTAATTTGTGGGCATGTGTAATGCTCGCCCGCTTTTTATGACCGTCGTCTTGCCGCAGCCGCAGCCGCATCCGCATCCTTTAAAGGCATCTTCTCGCCTTTTACACACACAGAACACGTGCCAGCTGACAGTTATTATCAATTTGGGGCCTCAAGTATTTCAGCCAGGTGTGGGCGAGGAATGGAGGCGTCAGGTACAGTTGTGCTAGCTGGCTGGCAAAGCACACGTCATTCTTTTACGCAGCGTTTTTTGCAGCATTGTAAACGTCAATTAGCACGCGCCAAAATGTAGCTTTCTTTCTACGGATCGTGCTGTGATGTTATTTATATAATTCTTTTGTATGCACAAAGTTAAAAAAAAACGTTTCTTATCAAAATCTTCCTACATTTCGTAATCGATTACAGCGTGATCGATTGTTGCCATTCTCAGCATGGTGCATCATGCAGTAAGGTAAGTCAGTTAGTTAGCTGCAACGTAGCTTGGCAACTCTAAGTGACATGTGCTTCATGCAGTAAGTTAGCTGCAGCGCAGCTTGGCAACTCTAAGTGGCATGGTGCATCTTGCAGTAAGGTAAGGCATTTAGTAAGCTGCATTCTAAAATTGCTCTCGATTGCTGCATATCGATAAATGAAATTTGAAATTTGCATTTCCAGCTGAGAATAATTGAAGCGTTTAAAAAAAGAATATAAATACAATAAAGGGAATATTTTATTACATATCAATTGTTAAAACAATAAATAACATAAATCATATTTGAAAGCATTCCAAAGTAATTAACCCTAGTCGAACTGAGGATTAAATTACCAAGAATTCAGTCAGAAATTCATTTCGATTGCGATAGCCAGGAATTTTATTATAAAATTCGAATTGCATTTTGTTAATGTGTAGTGTAGCGCATCACTTGAAGGCATTGTGTGTACGTTAGTGTGTGTGTTTAATGATGTAGCAACAATTGAACTTTGATATGGCATGTTTTATGTTATGATGTGGCATACGATGCCATTGCCCGAAGGAGCATTCCCAAATGCCTGGGCATAAATCATGCTTGCCTGCCAGTTGCAGACACAAAAACACGCACACAAACACACACACACACACAGTTACCTACACTGGGAAAAAACATATAACGTATTTTTAACGGCAAAATTTTGTGAAAGTAGGTGAAAGTAATGTGCATACTGTGCCTGTGTGTGTGCGTGTGTGTGTGTGGTGCATACTTATGTGCATGTTAGTAGCTTTAATAACTTCACTTACACTATTCCCGTATTCATATTCATATTTGGGGTAGCACGTGCGCTTCTCTCGCTCCTTGACTTGACATCCTTACCTCATTGGCTGCTCCGTTCTCTCTCTCTCCCTCTTTCTTGACGAGTGTGTGTTTGCATGCCTGTGTGTGTGTGTGTGCGTGTGTGTCTTGAGGCTGTAGCTTCAGTTGTGGCTGCGGCTGTGGTGGGGTCTAACAGCGCGCGCTCTGAGAGTGCCTGTTGGGTATTTGCACATTTTAACGGATTTAATATGAAAATTAACAGTCACACACACACACAATGAGTGGGTGTGCGCGTGTGTGTGTTCGAGTAATTTGTGCTCATAATAATGAATCCTGGCCGGGGATCTCTGGGTACTGCCAGCAGCTGCACTTAGTTGAGAAACTTCTTCAAATAGCAACAGCAGTCGCTGTTGTCGCTGTCGTTAGTGCTGTGACAAGCCTCCCCCCGCCCCCGCCACCAGCACCTACGCAGCATTACCCTAGCATACACACACACACACCCGGCGTAACCCCTTTGCCCCTCTTCAGCAGCAAGTTAAACAATTATTCAAGACGTGACTTTTTGGCATTTAAATATTTATGCGCACACGTTTCGCAAACGGCATATAAGCAGTAAGAGAGAGAGAGAGAGAGAGCGGGATGGAGAGACCAACAGGCACAACTGTCAAAATGTAACATTTATGTTAAGTTGTTGTTGCTGCTGCTCTGCCGCTACCTTCAGCCGTAGCAAATTTATTTGTTTGCCTTGGTTTTACTCGCACATTCAGCAAATGCGGCATCTTTGAATTTGAATTTATCTTAAATTATAAGCGAATTTCATGGCATTTTAAGCGCTGACATTAAATATTTAGCATACACAAACATACACGCTGCATACTTTGTATGTGTTTGTGTTTGAACTTGTTAACTTAAGTTCAATCAGCATGAGAAAAACATGCCAATTCCCCAGGCTCTCTCTAGGCAGGCAAACAACAAATAAATAGATATGGTATATCCAAAGAAAATCTCAATTTAATATTTTATCATAAATAATTGTTTTATTTAGCAAATAGCTGGAAAATTACTTAATTGTTTCAAATAGTATGCATTGATTTATAGAATTTCATACATACGTATGCACTGCAAAGAGTATTAAATATACAGAGATTGCATGACGCCGATCCTGTCTTCGAACCAACGAGAGGTTCGTGGGCAACGATGGGGACCTCTCGGTTAGCAATCAGAATAGCTTTCGCGGGATATTTTTGAGAGACGTAGAATCGGAAATTTTGTTTGTTTGTTTGTTTAGAAAAGAGACTCAGAAGAAAAGCAAAGAAATATCCCAATGCGAAGTAGCGGATAAACAGCTGGTGCCCGCTAAAGCTCCGCTCAGGCCTCATAATATCCACGAGCCCGCAATCTCTATATATTTATTACTCTTTCAACATCAACATTCAAGATGGCGGCGTCTAAGCTGAGCGCGCTGTTAAGCAGGCTGCACAACTGAGTTTCTGCAATGCTGTCCATCAAAAGCTGCCTGCTATGCGCACCTCGCGAACCTCGCTAACACTGACAGCGTTTCTGACACTCTTTGCATCTCAATCATTTCATTCCATTCCGCCATTCCGCTACGTTCTCCGCTGTCGCTCAAGCTGCCAGTATGCTGCTGCTGCTATTATATTGTTTAATTAACTGTTTAACTTAACTCACTTAACAGTATCTTTTTGCTCTCGTCGCTTCATTGTTGCGGCACAATCCTTTCCCATGAACAGCAGCAGCTCCAACAACAACAACAACTTAAGAGCTTCAACAACAGCGGAAAATGCATTCAAATGACAGCGAAAAAACACTCGCATATAAATAAAAGCAGGTTCTCAATGCCCAACTAAGCACCGCGTAAATTGCAGCTCTTCATTTGCCCCATTTCGATTCCCAGCTCAACTCTCCCCCCCGCAGTTGTCGTGCAAGTTAAATTAAGTATTACCCGAAACGAAACGAAACGAGTACGATGATAATATCAGTGCGCTTCCGGCAGGAAGACATCGGGCGGGCAAAAGTCGCGCGCATTCACCTTTTAAGTTCCAGCGATTTATGCAAAAGAATTTCACAGGCAGTGGCGTAGGGGGGAGAGGGGTGCAGAGAGGGTTCGTAAGTAAACAGCAAAGGGAAAAACGTAACGTTCTGCATTCATTTAGTCAAAGCAGTTGCAAATGCTACGATGTGTTTTATAATCATTTACTGTGGCAAGCAGAGGTGGAGAGAGAGAGAGAGAGGGGAGAAAAGGGGCGGGGAATTATTCATGGCAAAAGCAATAGAAACTTTGCGTCTTTAAGCTTTAAGTGCAATGATCGAAAGTAAAAGGAAATCAGCAAAGAAAGCAAAGATTACGAAGTAAAAAAAAAAAAAAATGATTTTTCAACGTCTAAATGATTTTCCGTCATGAAATTGCCCTGTAATAGCTATCATACTGCAGCTTATGCATATTAATGGAATTTCTTAAGTAGCGAGGGGTACGAACTATAATCCCTACACCCCCCACCCCCCTCAAGAAGTAGAGGTAAGAACTGTATGCAAATTGTTTATTATATGGCCAAGTTGGTTAGACTCGTTGGGGTTCAATGCACTTGCCACAGTCGCCATGTCTGGCCTTTTGCTGCGAAGGGGGGTAGGTAGGGGAGTGGAAAGGGGGGAGGGGAGGTCGCTGCAATGAAACGGTTATTGCACTTGTTGTGCTCGCCGCGCATTGAGGCGCATTCACGCGAAACTCGCGTTAAACGCTTTCGGGTTTGGCCATTCACAATGTGGCCAATTAATGTGAAAGTAAAAGCAATGGTAGCCCCTCCTGCCCCCTACTCAACGCTTGCTAATGGACTCCGATGGGGTCGTCTTGAGTGGGTTTCGTTCTGTGTACGTTGGGGGCGTTGCTGCTGCCTCCCTCCGTGACACGACATGTCGCTTAACATGTCGAACATGAATATGCACGGCAACAGAAGCAACAGCAGCAACAGCAGCAGCAACAACAGCAACAGCAACAGCAACAACAACAGCAACAACAACAGGTGGCAACGGCATCCGCATCCGTATCCGGGTCATGCCATGCCGTTACAGGCCAATGGCCAAACGAAAACAACTCGAACTACTCCCAAATGTGTGTGTGCACAGGACGGGAAATACCTTCGCCCTACCCACTCCGTGCTCCCTGCCTGCCCAGCTCCGTGTGCCCTCCCTGCCCAGCTGGCTCGAGGTATGCATAATTGGAGTGCCCAGGCGGGCGGGCGAATTGCGACAATTGCGCAAAAGCTAAAAATCAAAGCGAATACCGCTAATAAAACGGGACTAGAGCACCCGTTGGCAATTGAAATGCCACAAGTGACAGACGTAGGCGTAGCCAGCACAGCAGGCGAATACCCTGCATTACACACATATTGTTTTTATGTTCAACTATTGGGATACTTTATTTTTGTTTCAGCATATATTATTTTTTAATTTCAACCCAACGCCCCATTTCGATTTCCTCTTTTAATAATACATTAATCTATCATATTGTTTATTCAACTTGCTGGCAGTGGAAATTATTATTTCTTTTTTTTTTTCTTCTTGTATTTACTCGTTTGACATTAAATAATCCAAACACTTTTTGTTACCTAGAAAAACACGGTTATTTACATGAATATTTAATTGTTTCTGAAGCTGCAGAAAAAACTAAAAAAAAAGAAAAAATAATTGCAAATAATGAATAGTTAGCAATGCTGGGCAAAGCTTTAAAAGATTGATTTCCATGTTTATTAATATATTTGTAAATTGTGTAACATAAGTCAGCAGAGGCAGAAAAAATGTGAACTGACAGTCAACCTATCTGATGGCATAAACAAATTATCTTGGGGATTAATAAAGTTTCACTTATGCATGCATGTCGAAGGGGGGGTATTATAATGTCAGTTATGCTGTAATGATTTCACAAATGGGTTACCCTTATTACATTTCATAGAAATGTATTTAAAATCAGCATCGATTAATTTTAAAACACATCAAGTATACGCAGCGTGTACGCTTCGTTCAAATCCAATTTTGAGCAACTTTTCTGCGTTTTTTTTTTATACATTTTATTTTATTTTATTTTTTTTTTTTTGCTCTGTATCATGTCTATAATTTATTTTAATTAATTTTCACGTCATTTATCAGGAATGTGCAACGGGCTCATCCAATTTCCAAATGTTAATGCGCAATGCTGCTCTTAATCAATTTGAACAATTTAAATGTGCAACGATGTGCATAAATGTGCAACAAATTTAATTTATGCAAAGAGCATAATATTTGCGTGAAAGAAATCAAACTGTAATTGACAATCGCTGCGTCTCGCCCAGCGGCAACGCGGCGTATGCGTAACGTAATAAATATGCTTGCCAACTGCATAGGGTCCTATCTGACTGCATCGAAAAATCAAAATACTATATAGAATATGCAATGACAATGTCACCCCTTTCGTACGGTGTTTGCCACCGGAATCTGCTCTAATTGCAAAAATCCTTTACCAAATTAATTAGAACCCTTGCGAAACGTATTTCGAGTTCATTTCATTGCTCATTTATCTGGGGAATTTCCAAAAATATTTCAGCTTGAGTAAGTTGCAGCTGCGTAGGTCACAAGTTCTATCTAAAACAGACCCCACTGCAGTACAACTAGCCTGAGTTTTTGTGGCAAATATGCAATTTGCGTGTTCACACAGACGCACAGTTACGGGACACACACGTAGTTAGACGCATTGGCTAATGCCGGGAGGGAATATCAGTGCCCTGGAGGGACTGTAGAGGGTTCTTGCTAGCTGGCGATTATATGAGTGCTCTCTCACAATCGTTAATATTGTTGCTTCTTTGCTTATCATTGATTGTCGATTGTTTGCCCCTACTATCGATTGTTTTCTACTACTATCGATTATTCTGAATAAAAGTGAGCAAATCTCTAAATATAATATACTATACGATCTGGTTGAAAATTGTATGTGAATAAGGGTCCCCCCTTTTCATTTTTCAGAAAAATTTTTTTTTCAAAATTTTAAATCGCCTGCTTTTACTTTAAATCGATTGCGGAGATCTTAATTAGTATAAAACAAGTGTTTAAAAGTGTTTTAGAGGATACTTAATTTTTGGCCAAAAATCATGTCAAAGTCGACTAAAAATTTGACATGTAAGACCCTCCACAGGACCAGTTCCTCACTTTCCTCACTTCATAACTTTCTTAAAAATCAACCGATTTTCTTCCGGTAAAGCATTTTATTCATGGTTTTAGCTATAGAATAGAATGGCTTTATAATTTTTTCAATTTTAAAACATAAAAAAAAAAATTTATTTTTGTGATTTTGGTAAGGGTCCCCCCTGTAAATTTTTCAGAAACAATTTTTTTTCAAAATTTTAAATCGCCTACTTTTACTTTTAATCGATAGCGGAGGTCTTAATTAGTATAAAACAAGTGTTTTAAAGTATTTTAGAGGATACTTAATTTTTGGCCAAAAATCATGTCAAAGTCGACTAAAAATTTGACATGTAAGACCCTTGACAGACCCAGTATCCTCACTTTCCTCACATCATAACTTTCTTAAAATTCAACCGATTTTCTTCCGGTAAAGCATTTTATTCATGGTTTTAGTTCTAGAATAGAATGGCATAATAGTTTTAGCAATTTAAACAATTTAAAAAAAATTATTTTTGTGATTTTGGTAAGGGTCCCCCCTGTAAATTTTTTAGAAAAATTTTTTTTCAAAATTTTAAATCACCTGCTTTTACTTTAAATCGATTGCGGAGGTCTTAATTAGTATAAAACAAGTGTTTAAAATTGTTTTAGAGGATACTTAATTTTTGGCCAAAAATCATGTCAAAGTCGACTAAAAATTTGACATGTAAGACCCTTGACAGACCCAGTATCCTCACTTTCCTCACTTCATAACTTTCTTAAAATTCAACCGATTTTCTTCCGGTAAAGCATTTTTTTCATGGTTTTAGCTATAGAATAGAATGGCTATATAATTTTTTCAATTTTAAAACATAAAAAAAAAAATTTATTTTTGTGATTTTGGTAAGGGTCCCCCCTGTACATTTTTCAGAAACAATTTTTTTTCAAAATTTTAAACCGCCTGCTTTTACTTTTAATCGATTGCGGAGGTCTTAATTAGTATAAAACAAGTGTTTAAAATTGTTTTAGAGGATACTTAATTTTTGGCCAAAAATCATGTCAAAGTCGACTAAAAATTTGACATGTAAGACCCTTGACAGACCCAGTATCCTCACTTTCCTCACATCATAACTTTCTTAAAATTCAACCGATTTTCTTCCGGTAAAGCATTTTATTCATGGGTTTAGTTCTAGAATAGAATGGCATAATAGCTTTAGCAATTTAAATAATTTAAAAAAAAAATTTAATTTTTGTGATTTTGATAAGAGTCCCCCCTGTAAATTTTTCAGAAAAATTTTTTTTTCAAAATTTTAAATCACCTGCTTTTACTTTTATTCGATAGCGGAGGTCTTAATTAGTATAAAACAAGTGTTTAAAATTGTTTTAGAGGATACTTAATTTTTGGCCAAAAATCATGTCAAAGTCGACTAAAAATTTGACATGTAAGACCCTTGACAGACCCAGTATCCTCACTTTCCTCACTTCATAACTTTCTTAAAATTCAACCGATTTTCTTCCGGTAAAGCATTTTATTCATGGTTTTAGTTCTAGAATAGAATGGCATAATAGCTTTAGCAATTTAAATAATTAAAAAAAAAAATTTAATTTTTGTGATTTTGATAAGAGTCCCCCCTGTAAATTTTTCAGACAAATTTTTTTTTCAAAATTTTAAATCGCCTGCTTTTACTTTAAATCGATTGCGGAGGTCTTAATTAGTATAAAACAAGTGTTTAAAAGTATTTTAGAGGATACTTAATTTTTGGCCAAAAATCATGTCAAAGTCGACTAAAATTTAACATGTAAGACCCTCCACAGGACCAGTTCCTCACTTTCCTCACTTCATAACTTTCTTAAAATTCAACCGATTTTCTTCCGGTAAAGCATTTTTTTCATGGTTTTAGCTATAGAATAGAATGGCTTTATAATTTTTTCAATTTTAAAACAGAAAAAAAAATTTTTTTTTTGTGATTTTGGTAAGAGTCCCCCCTGTAAATTTTTCAGAAAAAAATATTTTTCAAAATTTTAAATCGCCTGCTTTTACTTTTAATCGATAGCGGAGGTCTTAATTAGTATAAAACAAGTGTTTAAAAGTGTTTTAGAGGATACTTAAATTTTGGCCAAAAATCATGTCAAAGTCGACTAAAAATCTGACATGTAAGACCCTTGACAGACCCAGTATCCTCACTTTCCTCACTTCATAACTTTCTTAAAAATCAACCGATTTTCTTCGGGTAAAGCATTTTATTCATGGGTTTAGTTCTAGAATAGAATGGCATAATAGCTTTAGCAATTTAAATAATTTAAAAAAAAAATTTAATTTTTGTGATTTTGATAAGAGTCCCCCCTGTAAATTTTTCAGAAAAATTTTTTTTTCAAAATTTTAAATCGCCTGCTTTTACATTTAATCGATAGCGGAGGTCTTAATTAGTTTAAAACAAGTGTTTAAAAGTGTTTTAGAGGATACTTAATTTTTGGCCAAAAATCATGTCAAAGTCGACTAAAAATTTGACATGTAAGACCCTTGACAGACCCAGTATCCTCACTTTCCTCACTTCATAACTTTCTTAAAAATCAACCGATTTTCTTCTGGTAAAGCATTTTATTCATGGGTTTAGTTCTAGAATAGAATGGCATAATAGCTTTAGCAATTTAAATAATTAAAAAAAAAATTTAATTTTTGTGATTTTGATAAGAGTCCCCCCTGTAAATTTTTCAGAACAATTTTTTTTTCAAAATTTTAAATCGCCTGCTTTTACTTTAAATCGATTGCGGAGGTCTTAATTAGTATAAAACAAGTGTTTAAAAGTATTTTAGAGGATACTTAAATTTTGGCCAAAAATCATGTCAAAGTCGACTAAAAATTTGACATATAAGACCCTTGACAGACCCAGTATCCTCACTTTCCTCACTTCATAACTTTCTTAAAAATCAACCGATTTTCTTCTGGTAAAGCATTTTATTCATGGGTTTAGTTCTAGAATAGAATGGCATAATAGCTTTAGCAATTTAAATAATTTAAAAAAAAAATTTAATTTTTGTGATTTTGATAAGAGTCCCCCCTGTAATTTTTTCAGAAAAATTTTTTTTTCAAAATTTTAAATCGCCTGCTTTTACTTTTAATCGATAGCGGAGGTCTTAATTAGTTTAAAACAAGTGTTTAAAATTGTTTTAGAGGATACTTAATTTTTGGCCAAAAATCATGTCAAAGTCGACTAAAAATTTGACATGTAAGATCCTTGACAGACCCAGTATCCTCACTTTCCTCACTTCATAACTTTCTTAAAACTCAACCGATTTTCTTCGGGTAAAGCATTTTATTCATGGTTTTAGTTCTAGAATCGAATGGTTTAATAGTTTTAGCAATTTAAAAAATTCCAAAAAAATTCAAAATTTTTGCCAAAAAAAAAAATTGCTTGGCTGCGTATAGAAACTGCCTATCCCAATTGATTTGCAGGTTATACACAATGCAGCACATCAGTGACAGCATTCCCTTACTCTTTCTCTCTTTATCTCCCTCCTTCTCTCTGTCTCTTTATCTCCCCCCTCTCTCTCCCTCTCTCTCTCCTGTCTCTGCCCAAAATGCAGGCAATTTGCAGTGAAGCACGGCGAATGCAGAATGAGCTCGCTGACCACTCGCTTGGGAGCTTGGCTGGGATGGGCCCAGGGACAGGGATGCAAGGACTGCAAGACGAGTGGGGGCAGGGGGGGGCAGGCGGGCAGCCTGGCTTTAAAGCGTCGCGTCGAGTTGAGTTGGCAATGGCAAAAAAAAAGGGGTAGCTCTGCGTGCGACTGCATGACCAAAATGATTGTCAACCAGAGTCACATCCTCGCCAGCACTTTGTGACCAGAAGCTGTCGCATGAGCAGCTTGCGGAGGCGAGCTGGGCGGGGGTGTGCTAAGGGGTAGGGGGTAGGTACTGTTCTGGGTGTGGGTAAAGTTGGAATGGGCGCTAAGCCGCGTAAACCAGAAATTTGTTTGCAGTTAGTTTGGCAACGTGATGCAAATGCATTTGACCACGTCAAAATTTTGTGCTTGCTACGTTGGTTTCGGAGACATTATGACAGACTGGACTGGGGAGGGGGTAGGGTAGGGTAGGGAAGGGTGAGAGGAAGGGAAGGATGGCTAGGCGTGGCTAGTCTGAGGCAGCAACACTGGTAGCTACTGCTCCTAGCTGGGTCTACTGTGATTGCTGCAGGGGTTACGGCTCCTGCTCCTCCTCCTGCGCCTGCTTCTCCTGCGCCTGCTCCTCCTTCTTCTCCTGCTCCTCCTGTTGCTCCTGTTGCTGCTGGCTCTACTGCTCCTGCGGCTGCTGTTGGTGGCGCTACTATTCCTGGCTCTCCTCCTGCAGTTGCTCCTCCTGCAGCTGCTCCTCCTGCAGCTACTCCTCCTGCAGCTGCTCCTCCGCCAGCACCTACTCCTTCTCCCCCTGCAGCTGCTGGTGTCCGGTCGTTCGCCACATACGTACGTGAAGTTTACTGCATTTGCTCGTCGGTTGAGCCTTTGCATTTAAATGAAGAGCGCGTTTTATTTATGCAGCGTGAGGTGCGGATGAGGGATGAGGTGATGCGACGCGACTCAGGTCGCTAGTTGGGGCCTCGAGGTGCTTTGGCTTTAGGCGGCAACCATTGCTGACCTTTTCCAGTGCGTCGCTGCTTCAAATAATTTGAGTAAAAATTTATGGCATGCATTTGGGCGCATTAAAGGCGTCTGTCTCCCACTGGGTGTGTGTGTGTGTGTGTGTAGGAGGACTGATCAACCCAGTTACACAGAGAGTCGCTTTATCACGCCTGCCGCATAATGCAGCACTCCAGTTAAACCAGGCTACCCAACCCAACGGGCTTCAATTCCATTGGCAGCGGCCACGACGACGTCGGCACCTTCTGCTGCCGTTTCCCTTTTGAAGTTTTTGTCGACCCATTTTGCAGGTTCATGAATTGCATGTGCATGGCACACATTGCAGGCACCTCCTGCCCGCTGCCCCATCCCTGCTGCACGTACATACGCCTCATCTTGCTGCTGCTGTAGACTGCACTCTGGCATAGCTAGCCGGGCTGCCAGAGCCCGTTTCCTTTAAACATTTTTGGTCGCACATTGTAGCTGCCTAATGAACACATGAATAAAATATGCGATTTGCTTAACTTTGCACGCCATGGCAAGTGAGTGCACCCGGAGTTGGGATGGGCGCATAGAATGCCATTGGATGGATGGCTTAGAAATGGGAGCAGGCAGGACGCAGGCAGGCAGGCAACACAGGCAGCTTCGAGACGAGTCAAGCCGAAGCCGAGCCGGGTGAAACTTTTCCAGATTTACCGTGCAGACAAGCAGTCAGTCGACCGGCCTGACTAACTGACAGAGTGACTGACTCCAACAAGAAGCTACCTGCACATCACAGCAGGCTGTAGCCGGCTGGAGCAGGGAGGGGAGAGAAGGAGCTGCTGCTGCTGCTGCTGCTGGTTTATCTTGGTGGCACAGGCGGAAGCTTTTGTCACTGCTCGCTCTCTCTCTCTCTCTCTGTCACTCTGCTGGCGACGAATCCAAAAATCGTTGAAAGTCACTCAACAGTTCAACAAAATGGCGGCGAGTGCAAGTTGCACGCCATTCCATCAGCTCAACGGGTGTCTCTTTCTCTCTCTCTCTCTGTCTTCCGCTTTGTGTGCCAGCAAAGTGATGGGGCAATAATGATGCACAAGAGCTGCAAGCAGATGATATGTGAATGCAGCAAATAGCACAATGCCAGAGATCCTTTGCATAGAGAGAGAGAGAGAGAATGGCTGCCGCACACAGCGTTTAATATGTAATTAACAGCAGGCTGCTAAAAGCGATTAATAGCCACTGAACTGTAATTAACATTGCACAAATGTGCTATCGATAGATCGTAACAGTCTGTTAAGTGTAAGTAACGTAATGAGCAGCTTAACAGCTTACGGCAAACAGCTTTCGATCGAATGTAAGCAAATGCAGCAAATAGCACAATGCCAGAGATCCTTTGCATAGAGAGAGAGAGAGAGATAATGCATACCGCACACAGCGTTTAATATGTAATTAACAGCAGGCTGCCAACAGCGATTAATAGCCACTGAACTGTAATTAACATTGCACAAATGTGCTATCGATAGATAGTAACAGTCTGTTAAGTGTAAATAAGCTTAACAGCTTTCGATCGAATGTAAGCTTGGCTCATTAACAGACAGACTATGTAGACGCAAAGCTAACAGAGCTGAGCTACGCGTGTTGACAAAGCAAACATCTTCAATCCCGTTTAATGCGACCTTTAACCTTGTTTTGCTTTGTTTTTCTTGTTAGCTGCAGAAGTGTATTTACGTTTGTATTTGTGCCAAATCGTTTAGCAAAGCCCTAGCAGAGTACTAACAGATTTCTTGCTCGTTGCCTGCATTGTTATTGTTGCCGTTACCTTTGACCAATTCAAGTGCTTCTCTGGCCTTTTGCCTGGGGATAATGGTGCTTCGAGAGCTTCGTGACGTGCCGCGTGCAAATGAAAATGGAGCAGTGACAAAAATCTGTGTGTGCACGAGAGGGAGAGAGAGGAAGACTGAGTGTGTGGCGCCAAGCAGCTGACGTCTGATGGCGCAAAGGGAAAGAGTAAAAAAGAAAAGAAGGAAAAGGAAGCAGGCTAAAGCGATTGAATGGGCACGTTTAGACTAGAAACGGATTTCTTATAGAATTAATATCAAACCACGACACTGCCAGCCAAGGAAGGAAGGAAGCAAGAATTGAAGCAAAGAAGCAACCAAAATAGAATTGAAAATATATATATATACATATAGAAAAAAAAAAAAAAACACTCACCCAGCTTGTGTGTCTACTTTTTCTCAAGCAATTCAATTGCCAAGCGGAACAGAGAGAGAAAGAGAGAGGGGGGGGAAGAGCAGCATCAACGTTGGCGACAAGACAAAGCCAAGTGAAGCCATGGCCATAGCCGAAGCGCAAAAAAAGGTTAAGTGGAAAGCTGAGCGGGTCTAAGCCAACTGAAGCTGCAGCTCAGCAGCAGAGTGGAGGGGGGAGGGGGAAGGGGGGCAGGACAACAAGGACAACGCCGGCAACGAACTGAGATTGACACAGGATATTTTTCGGGATTTGCCACATAGCGATGACTTCAATTACAACTACATTTGAAATGGGATAGGGCCCCTCCCCTCCCCACTCCCCACTCCCCACTTCCACCCGCTGCATGAGTCATGTGAGCTGGAACGACGACAAGCTGGTACCACGGCTCGTATGAGTGATTTATTTTATAGCTCCACGCGTGCCGCACGCAAAGCAACTTGAAAGTGGGTTAAAAGCGACAAACAACAACAACAAAGAGTGGAAGAAAAGCGAATAAAAAGAGTAAAAAGAGTAAAAAGAGTATTGCAATTGCTGCAGACACCTTTAGCCTGGCATCATAAACCTGCTAATTGGCCGCGTGTGTGTGTGTGTGTGCTCGCCTGACCTAATCAGCCTGATGGGCAATCGATCTGGCAAGCAGATATGGCCATATATGCAGTAGATGAGGCCTGCTGATTGTGTGTGCCACATAAAACACTCACTTTCCCCTCTCTCTCTGCTCCTTTTCCTCTCTCAGGATAATCTCGTATTAATGTGAGAAATCAACAAAACTGGAAAAAGTTTTTCCCCCAGCTCGAAACACAAATTGTGTTGAACAAGACGAAAAGCCGATTGTTTTCACAGCTACAGTGATCACACTACAGAGCGCTGCAGGGACTTCAAAAAAAAAAAAAAAAAAAAAAAACAAAGCAAAAACAGTGAGACAGAGAGAGAGGGCGAAAGTGGGGGAGGGAGTGGGGCAGCAATCGTGGCAATTTGCTCAAATTGTGAAATGCATGCGCTTGTGCCCGCGGGGTATTTAGTAGTTCGGACATCAAAGCGTTGTTTATTTTTTTTTTTTTTTTTTTTTTTTTTTTGTATTGCCAAAGGAATTTCGAAAAAAACTTTTTTAATTGCTTGACTGCAATTGGAGAGCGCACCCTCTTGCTCTCTCCCCCTCCCTCTCTCTCTCTCTCTCTCTCTCTCACGTGTGTGTGTGTGTTTAGGCTTTATGTCACTTTGATAGCACTCGCTCTGCCCGTTGGGCTGGCTAGCAACATGCCACGCCCATAAAAAGGCCAAAAGCATTGAGAACTGTTTTGCAAATAGTAAAATGCAAGTGAAATGTGGCGCATTCAGGTGCAACAAAAGAAACGCAAACAAAATGCTAAACTCTTGCATTTTGCTGCCTTTTGCCTTCCGCCGTGTCCTTTATGCTGCCAGGATATCCTTGCAACCAGCAGCAGCAGCAGCAGTAGCAGCAACAGAAAATAAAATAAAATAAATTGTTCAATTTAACAAACAAGCAAATGGCAGCGCAGTGCTGAACAGGCGGGGTCGACTCTGTCCAGTAGCATCTCCTCCTCCTCCTCCTCCTGCTCCTCCTGCTCCTCCTCCTCTCCTCCTCCTCCTCCTCCTCCTCCTCCTCCTCCTCCTCCTCTTCCTCCTCCTGCTCCTCCTCCTCCTGCTCCTCCTGCTCCTCCTCCCCATACACAGTGTCCAGTTGCAGCTCCAACTCGTCCAGGTCGCAGTGTCGAGTGCGCTTGGGCGTTGCGCGTAAAATTTCTGCCGCAGTTTATGAAGCGAGAGCAAAAAGCTTCTTTACTGCCAACGGGCGACGAGGACGACAAGGAGGAGGAGAATTGCTTCGACAGTTCCCATGCCAGCCCCACTCCACTCCCCCCTGGACACACACTGCGCCTAGTGCCACGTGCCGCAACCAGTTAACAGTTATCCGCCACCTGAGATGCCTTTGCCATTGCCAGTTTCAGTCACTGAGCCAAGTTGACCGATTTCAGCGATACGACCGAACGATTCGTGCTATATATACGTTATATATGGTATAATTCTCATGCCTCTTTTTTTTCACGCCTGCAGCTAAAAGGGGGCAGCCTACTTTTCTAGTAGGCGTGGCAAAGGCTGCTATGACTCGTATAAACTTCAGAAAAGTGTACAGTGTGTCTATTGTAGTGTTTTCTTATCTATTTATCTATCTGTATCTTAAAAAAAAAAAATATTCTAGTATAGAAAATACTATACTATACTATTCTATAGTATCTTATAGTATTTTCATTCTTCTTCATTTATACTGATTTATTTTTCTAAACTTTTGTCAACTTTTCTACTGATGCTCTCTGCTCATATCTATGTCCCAAAACGACCTATTTTCTAGATTTATTATTATTTTATTATTATTTTAGTTTTAAGAAATGTTTTTTTTTTACTTCCTATTTATCTTTTTCTATATAATTTACTGCTCCTCTTTTTTCCCAGCTTATATATGTGCCAGCAAAACGACCTATTTTGGTTTGTTATGCCAGAAAACGACCTATTTTTGCTTTGCTATGCCACAAAACAATCTATTATAGTGCAAAATAAAAAAAAAATAAACCTCTTATTTATATTTTCCTATATAGTGTATGGCTCCTCTTTTATCTAGCTCATATCTCAGTCAGAAAACGACCTATTTGTGCTTTTCCATGTTAGCAATCGACCTATTTTTGTGCATAAATATAAAAAATGAATCTTCAACTGTTTATAGGGTATATTGTAGACGTGTCTCTGCGTTCGTTGCACTCTTTGGCCCCTGGTTTTTTTTCGGGTACTCGAATTAATTCAGCTGCCATTCCACAAGGTACGTAGCGAGCTCAGACGTGGCTATTAAATGGATCAGGTCGCGCTTAAAGTCACACACGGTTGTTGGGGATGGTGTCAAGAACTGTGCGTAGTCTATCTCTCTCTCTCTCTCTCTCTCTTTTCCTTTTCCTCGCTCTATGTGTGTTTTGTTTCAATCTATTCACTGCAATTCGAACTGTTGACAGAGAGAGAGAGAGAGGGAAAGAGGGAGAGAGTGTGATAGCGCGTGGGGAGTCCCCTTTGAATCGCAATTGGCTTTTTATGCGGAGTTTATCATCCGTTTTGAAAACTATAGAGCAAGCAAGCCGAGCCTGGAGTGCGGAATGTCGCATTCAATTGCAAAATGCCATGAGCTACTACTACCAGCAAACAAAGTCCCTTTTCACACACAGAGAAAGAGAAAGAGAGAGAGAGAGAGAAAGAGAAAGTGGCATCAATCCCCATCGCTTTTGTTTGCTCAAATAATACGATACGACAGTTTCACGTACATATATCTAGTCGAATGAATTCAATGAAATAATTGACAGATTTGCATGAAATTTACACAATATACTCTTGCTTATATGATAAATAATTTCCCCTAGAAATGTAGAGCATATAATAGACTAGAGCAGAAGTACTTGAGGTTTATTACAACTGTGTAGAGTGTTTTCCAGCTGTTTTCTTTGTTGAAAATCGGAGTTGTTGCTCTTGTAGTCTATATATCTCTCTCTCTCTCTCTTTCCTTCTCTCTCTGTCGTATTTTTTTTATGTAAATGCGCATTGTAAGATTTTTCCTCTCTCTCTCTCTCTCTCTCTTTCTCTGTTATTTTCGGCAATTTGCATGCGTCTGCTGACAGCTGCGGTAACTTTTACTGCTAATTGCAATTCGTGCCACAAAATATTTCATGGTACCCCCCTTACCCCCCTTACCAACCACCTACACCCATGGTGCAACAGGCAATCGGAATGCGAAACAAAGGAAATTGTTGCAAATTATCGTGCTCGCACGTCGAAACTTTAAAAAAGATTCCTCCCCCCCAAAAAAGCAACAAAGTTGCCTTTTTTCGCCTGCTGATTTCGCTTTTTGTTCTTGTTGTTGTTGTGGCTTTTGTTGTTATTTTTATCCGATTATTGTGTTTATTTTCAAATTCAATTATCAGCTTTTGGCAGCGAATGCTTTTGCATAGCAATTCCAATTGGGGGTCTAATTGGAACAGTCTGATCAAAATGTTTCTATATGCATATTATTTTTTTGTAGAGTATTTCAAGTAATTTGGAGTACGCATCTTTCGGTAAGGGTTTTTTAGAAGAGATTACCATACAAAAAGTTATATATATATATAGTGTATATATATTCTTGTTCAGCGCAGAAATCGGTTTTGGGCAGCTTAATGCTTTTTTTGCACTCTAAAAAGTTTGCTTGGCTTTTTGACATATTAAAATGATGTGAAATCTAGAAAAACTCTAATAAATAATGCCCATATATATTCTTGTTCCACTAAGAGATCAGTAATATGCTGGGTATTCCTTTTCATTAGTATTATTATCATTAAATTTGAAAGAACTACAGAAATTTCTATCTAGCAAAGTGCGAGAAGATTTCTATAATCAAAAGTACTAGCTTATAGGGTATTATCTCAATCTTGCAGCATTTCCTTGTCTCTCTCTCTCGCACTCTTAACTAATAGCCCAAGTAAACCTCTGTCTTTTCTCGCAAGACTTAGTTAAATGGAACCAGCTTGAAAACGTAGAGCAGCTAACCTAAAAGCAGGCTTAGTGGTTTTTTTTCCTACCAATCTCTCCTCCTCCTCCTCCCCCTCCTCTCTTTCCCTCTGCCATTACAAAGCACTTTTTTTCTTGCTGCCCTAAAAGAAAGTGCAAAATGCATTTGATTTTGAAATTTCTGTTTCCTTGCTTAGCAAAAAAAAAGGTATATGTATAGGTATGTGTGTGGTATAGGTAAGTGCATATGTTGACATTGGGATTTTAGGACAACATTTGCAAGAAAACGCTCCTCAAAGACATTTTCCAAGGCAAATACCAAGAGATGAGGCAAAAAAGTGCACTTAGGCGTGCCGATGCACGTGTTGTTGTGCCTTCAAGGGACGCTTCGATGGACACTTGGATGGATGCAAATGTTTGCCTGGGATTCCTGATACATTTATGCTGGCCAGGCCAGTTCTGATACCTTCCCCCTCTCTGTGTGTGTGTGTGTGTGGGCCAACAAAGCGAACATGGCATAGGGCTAGGGTATACACAAGGGAAGGGTATACACATGGGGGGTTGCTAGGCGTAGAGCGTGTGCTACGTGAGCATTCATTTAACTAGTGAATTTGGTTAGGCAGCTTAACAAAAAAAGGCAAAAAATATGCTGTATGTGTGTCTGAACTAGCAGATACCCTGTAAGTAGGTACTCACAAAAGGAAATAAGGGAAATAAAAAAGCAGGCATAGCTTAGCTGCTGTTTTACACACATTTTTAAATTTTTCACTTTACATTAATGTGTAGATCTCTGTAAATATGTTAGCTAGGCTAATGAAATTTTATAGCTAGCTTGCTGCACATATTATACATATGATTATCATAGTCACAGATCGCTATTATAAGTATTTCAAGGTAAAAATCAATATTTGTCGAAAATGGATTTTGAGTTGATTTCACTTCACGAAGCTACCCCACTCTTTGCAGGGTATCTGCTGTGTGAGGCACATTTTTAAATTGTTCACTCTACATTAATGTGTAGATCTCTGTAAATATGATAGATAGGTTAATAAAATTTGACAGCTAGCTTGCGGCACATATTATGCATATGAATATCATATTCACTCATATATATTATAAGTATTTTAAGGTAAAAATCAATAAATTTGTCGAAAAAAGATTTTAAGTTGATTTCACTTCACGAAGCTACCCCACTTTTTACAGGGTATCTGCTGTGTGAGTAGGTGACAATTGAAGGCGATCGCCAGGACTCCTGGTTCGACCGGAGATAAGCGGATTAGCCGACGCCCCCTTGAGCTGCCTTGGGCTCATACTTAGCAAACGCGCTTGCCGCGTATCTCAAGTCATTAGACAGACAAAAGTCAAACCCCAGCGAGGGGGAGGGTAGGCTATGTGTGTGTGTGTGTGTGCTTAAAGTTTTTGACAGGCAGCATCCGCAACGAGCAGGGTATTAAAAATTAGTACACATTCCCCTTGTCAGACCGCAAGAAGTTGGGTAAATCGTAAAACTCGACAAACACAGAGGGGGAGGTCGCGGGGTTGGGGGTTGGTTTTGTCTGACTGTAGCAGGGAGGTGAGATGGGGTGGGGTGGGGTAGGGTAGGGTAGGGTGGTTAGCCGCTGCTGCCTGATTATGACACGTTGCAGCGGCTTAATAATGAGTTGCGCTGTCAGTCAACAGTCCACACTGTGTGGCAGCTTCCATGTTTATGTGGTCAGCATCAGCAGCAGCCCAAGCCAAGCTCATTTCTTCAACCCCCCTCCCCCTCCCCCTACTCCTTCCCCCTCTCCCCTCACTAACCAACTAATCAACATGCATACAGCACACGGTATTTTCGGGGGGGCAGGCTCACGAAAACGGAAAATTTAACAAAGCGCACACAATGAGAGAGAGAGAAAGAGAGAGAGAGAGGGAGAGAGAGAGGGAGAGAGAGAGAAACTAACAAAAATGAGTAGGAAAACAAGATTTTCCATTTCCATTTACGCTGTTTTCCAATTATATCAACGTTTACAGAGCTTTACTGCAGTCAATTGGGGAGAGAGTGAGAGAGAGAGAGAGAGAGAGAGAGAGAGAGAGAGACGATGTATAGTGGGGTGTAATAAGTACATATAAATCTGCAGTCTTTGGAGGATTTTCAACTTGAACTCTTTTCAATTTCCACTCTTGCAGCTCTACTGCTTTTTCTGGCATTTTCCAACACTTTTTTACACATTCTGCTAATATATATATGTATATTCCTTCATCTTTCAATATAAATTGCATATTGTTTTTTAAAAGATTTTTATATGTTGATTTATATCTTATTCTCTCCATCATTTCCTTGAATTTTCTTCTGATTTTTCCACTGGCACTTTTCAACACTTTTTTCCCAGCTCTTCTGATCTTTCTTTCTTTATTCTTTTTATTACTTTATTGTTATCAATCTTCCTACAAGTCGTAAATTTATTTTTTACAGAATATATACACTATTTAAATTGATTCAACTTTCTTCTTTCTTGCTCTCTTTTCTTTCTTTAATCTTTCTCTGTCTTTCTTCAACTCTCTTCGCTCTTTTCTTTTGCTCTAACTTTCTGCATATTTTATTACCTTCACTTCGCCCTGTTATAACACAATATACCCCATATATGATATATCCTAGAGTGCATAGGGAGCTGCTGATTTTTGCAGAGATTTACATTTATATAGTTTTTTCTTTATTTTTTGTTTATTTATTTTGTTTATTTATTTTGTTTGTTTTTTTGTTTATTTATTTTGTAAATTTCGTCATTATTCTGGATCTGCTTAGATCCGTTGTGTAGTCTATAAATATGCTGGGATATCGATGAATCGTTGTGAATTATCATAAGCAGTTCGTTATTTATGTACGCCCTGTGCCCGGGCATAATGCCGTTAAGTGTCTAGGGGGAGGGGGAGTACTACGAGGCGTGGGCTGTGCATAAATCTCAGCTGGTTTTTCCGTAAAATTTAAATGCATTTAAAATGCAAGTTTTGGGAAAGGAAGGAACGTGCTCCTCGTCGTCGTCTCAGTTTTGCATAGAACATATATCGTTGTGGGCTATAACATCTATCAAAGTCTTTGGCCGCCGTCGCTGCCGGCAACAAACGGCACTTTTGTTTATTGCTGTCGAAGTTGGCGTCGGCGTCGACGTCGACATCGACGCTGGCGTCGTGCAACTCGTTGCTTCTCGAGTGATGCAATAAACTGCATTGTCGGGCACTTTCGTTGTAGAAGGTAGAAAGAGAGGGAGAATCTTTGCTATTTATATATAGCATAGTCTAGTGTGTGTGTGTGTGTGTGTGTGGATGAGGCAGGAAGAGGAGGAGTAGGAGGAGGAGGCGACTCCCAGCGCTGCGCTCAGCGGAATCTTCATTAGCACTTGGAACGCGCGCGCGTTGCTCAATGTGGCAAAGTACACGTTGTTGTTGTTGTTGTTGTTATTGTTATTATTGTTGTGCCTGTGTGTGTGTGTGTGTGTGTGTGTGCGCCTTAGGGGGCCATTGACACCAAACAGTAGCTGGATGATGCAGCCGACGCATCTTTGGCATCTGCCAAGCCATAAAGCATCAAAACTCTCACCAATTTCCGACTTCATAAACGCAGTGAGCAGTGCGAGAGAGAGAGAGAGAGGAAGAGAGAGAGAGAGGAAGAGAGAGAGAGAGGAAGAGAGGAAGAGGCAGTTGCGCAGAGTAGGGCATCATCTAGTCATGTGAAAAACATTCAGTTTACAAAGTACACACGCTTTTGCATCTTCGATTCGAATAAACTCTCCTTCCCCCTGAGAGAAGTCGATAAAACTAGAAATGATATCAATAGAAAAAAAAAACATGATTCTTAAATATTTGAAAATTCATACCTTCCATGCAAGATTTTTAGACACCCATAGGAACCCTACCACAGCCATGACTTCCTTAAAAATCATTAGATTTCCTTGGGAGAGGACATTATATACATTATTTGTGCTCTAGATTGATTTTGCATAAAAATAATAAAAATCTTGGATTTTCAAAAATCTGGGTCTGTCGCATGTCTTTCAAGCTACCTTCCGGCCCAAATTCAGTACCCCCATAGAACCTCTAGTATGGAAAACTTCGTCAAAAATCATCGGATTTCCTTGAGAGAGAACATTATATCCATTATTGGGCCTCTAGATTGGTTCTACATCAAAATATTATGAATCTAGCATTTTCAAAAATTTAGATCTTTCGTATGTCTTTCAAGCTACTCCTATAGAGCCTATAGTATGAAAAATTTCATCAAAAATCATCAAATTTCCTTGGGAGAGAATATTTTATCCATTATTTGGCCTCTAGATTGATTTTGCATTACGAATTTAGAATATTTAAAAATTTGGACTTGTCGTATGTCTTCCAAACTACCTTCTGACCCGATTTCAGTATCCCTATAAAGCCCCTAGTATAAAAAACTTCGTCAAAAATCATCAGAATTCCTTGGGAGAGTTCTACATCAAAATATTATGAATCTAGAATTTTCAAAAAATTCGCACCTTGCAAAATGTTCATCCCCTGTAATTCCATCGAGGTATCGATGTATCGCTCGTTTATCGATTGATTACGTTTCGATTGTAATTAACCTGACTAATTGATCGCATTCTTGAAAAGGAGTAAGAAAAAATGGAAATTTCAGGCTGCAATGGGTGCGCTTTCCAATGTCGATTGAGAAGGATATGCTGGGAGGGAACAGAGGAGTGCACAGGGGGAGTGGAGGAGGAAGCTCAACAACGTGCAATAAAAGGCATTTCAAATTGGCACATTGTTGCCACGCCTACAAGAGGGCGAGAGAGAGAGAGAGACGAACCGAATTCACTGAAAGAAGCTGAAGCCGTAGCCGCCCCCGCTCGTAGCTCGAGCCGGGAGTGAGTGACAGTCTTAATTACAGAGAGATTAGCATGACTGGGCAGGCAGGGCACGCTCCTCTCCAGCCTGCAGCGCGCTGAGTGCTTCAGACAGTGGAGGAAAGAGACGGAGGAGAGAGGCGGAGAGAGATGGAGGCACAAAAGGCGGCGCAGATATATTCAATGTCACGTTCCACGCTGAAGACGACGACGACGACGACGACGGCCTTAGAAGCGGAGGCTGGCACAGGTGCGAGTTGCCAGGTGCCACTCGAGCATCGAGTGCAGTAGCCATATCCTTGCAGTGCCTGCTCCAGCTGCTCCTGCTGTTCCTCTTCCAGCTCGCTAGCTGGACGTGCCTAGCAGTTATGCCTCCGCCTCCGCCTCCGCCTCCGCCTCCTCCTCCTTCTCTCCTGCCGCTTGGCCGCCTTTGTTACATTTGATTGTCGCAAACGAAGTGGAAAAGTAAATGTTGCACACACAGATGCACACACACACACACACACACACACACACACACACACACACACACACATGCATACGTCAGTAGGGAAATGCACACTAATTACTCCTTGGCAGCGCGGCAGAAGGCGTAAGTAACAAAAAAAAAAAAAAAAAAAAAAAAAAAAAAAACCCTTTTTACTCGCTTTACTCCCCTTCTCCTGCCGCCTCCTCCTCCTTGGCCATTACACTCTTTATTTGCCTTTCATTCGTTTTTCTTTTGCTGCTTCTCGCTTTCTCTCTCCTCTCTCTCTCACTTCTTTGGGGGAATGATAATTGAAAAGCAGCCAGCAGCAGCAGCAGCAGCAGCCAGCAAAAATTATTGGCCTTTGTTTGCGTGCAAGCGGGGGGAGGGGATACAGGGTGCTGGTGCTGGGCGTACCAGACATGCGGGCGCTGCGCTGCCTGCTCTAGAGGGGGGAAGGGAGGGAGTATGGAGTATACGAATCGCAAAAGTCAGTCAGCCAAGTTAAATACAATAATGTTCTCTAGCTGCACACACACACACGCACACTAATATAGCTTTAATGAAAATGAGAAAATTAATAACTCACTCCCCCAGCTTGTACTACTCCCCCTCCCCCCTTCCCCCGGCTTGCAATGATAACAGCAGCAGTCCATTTATCCAGACTGTTTCCTTTTCCTCTTCGCTTTTTGTGTGTGGGAGAGAGAGTTTAATTTTTACAAGACTTTAATTAATCATCAATCATCAGTCAATGCAAAGGCAAAGGCAGCGTCCTTTTTATGCGCTCGCTGGCCAATACAAACATTTTTAATTACACTAAGTTCATGATCTCTGCTATTGACGCAGCGAGCTTTGTCAAATTTTGCATATTCGCTCATTTGTTGCTTGCGCATTTTATGCGATTTTTTGCAATTTTCCCAGTCCGCTATAGCTCTATTTATGCGCATTAAAGTATTTTAAGCGCGCATAACTCAGCTGCGGCTAGGATTAGGGTAAGCAAATTTCACTTATATGTAGTTTATACCTTTTTGTATGTGTATATAGGATTTCATTGGAATTGATTAAAAATTAACAAAGTTATAGACCAAAAACAAAAAGCAAAGGAGTTCATTATTTCTATATATTGTACATTTCCTACTCCAATTAGCCCTTTGCTTATTTGCATTGCGCATCGTGTCTGACATAACCTCAATGTTTTCGCTGAAAGTGCAAAGTTCAGTTTTGGAAAACATGTCAGGCAGCAATGGCGGCATAAAAACATTAGCTAATGGCTTAGTTATTTGTTATTTAGTTGTTGCATGCACGAACATGCACACACACACGCACGCACACGCATTTACGAAACGCAATCGAAAGTCAAATACTCCGCAGAAGAAGGCAAAAGGCAAAAAGGAGAAAAGGCGAGAAAAGGGTAAAGAGAGCGCAGGGCAAAGAGAGCCGGAACTCTGCTCCCCCCCCTCCCCCAATTGTCATGGCGTTTGTTCTCATTTCCGCTGCGCTGCTGCTGCCGCTGCTGCTGCTGCTGCATTTTCTGATAACTTTGCTGAAAATTCAATTAGTGCGCGTGAACACGCAGCTCAATGAACGGTACACAACATGTCCAATGGGAAATGCACTGGTTACAGTGCAGGCAAATACATTAGAAGCACTCGAAATTTTACTTGAGTTGCGTGTGGAATTTTTAAGGTATTTTTATTTCATTTACAACTTTCTCCTGTTTTTTTATTTTTATTTTTTAATCTGCAGTAATTGCAGAGTTCCTTCACACGTATTGTTTTCTCTCGCATTGTCGCCTTCAGTTTCTAATCAGAGAGCGTCGTCTTGATCGAAAATTGTTTTCAGCAAAAGTTTATCTACAGAAAAACACGAAGAAGAAAATTAAGTTCAGCTCACACCAACACACGTACACGCACTCTAAAGTATTATTTGCATTCGTGGATGATGGGCTAAAGCTTTTCGCAGGTTCGCAAAACTTTGTTGCTTAATTATCCTAAATTGGGAGTGGCGGTGGATGGGGAAACTTGGGCGGGCATTAGCCAAATGCATTTCAATTAGAATGTAAAACTACATTAGCACTTTAGATGCTTTAAATCGGTAAATCATTATTATTATTTTAGTCTCAAACGTTACGCGCGCGCAATGCACATGTCATAAATTTGCACTCATTCATTGAGTGAAAATTGAAGGTACTCAATTGAGTGTAAATTAGCATTACGGCTACTGTTAATAATATTTATGTGCGATAACGCCAAGTTTGGTTGTATCGAATTATCGGACGCATCAAATATGCACTTATTTATTGCGCGCCCAGTGAGCTTTGAGCTTGAAATAAAAATGTATTACTTATTATACGCAGTAATGTAAGCATATCAACATATTGAAAACAGTCCTGATTTTGAAAATTTTAAATAAAAATGAATAATATTCATATAATTCATTATAATATAAACAATTTAAATTCATATTCAAATTTATATTCTGTTCGCCGATTGAACGAGTAATGTTAAGATTCTGTTAATTTCAAGTATCGTCTTATCGATGCCACTGAAAACAAGTATCGGTGGAGTAAAACAAAATACATAAATATAACTATGGCGACATAAATATAATGTTATTGCTTCGCTATCAACCTATTGGCATATTTATTAATTAAATATAACTGCAACATTCAACATTATGCCTATCAACTTGGCAAAATTCAAACTTACCGCCAAAATACACCGATACTTAACAGCATGCAATAGCGCAGCAATGTTGTCATCGATACCAAAGTACTTGTTATCGATACTGCTTAGCGTAGCTCAAAACAGTAGTCGGGTCGCTGTGGGTGAATGCCGATTTATAATTAATTATTTTTTTTTGATTAATTTTAAGTACAAGAAACTCCTAAGCAAAAACGCGCTCTGGTCTCGAAAGATGTAAATATATCGTTGATAAAAGAAGCAGCGACACAGCAACGCAGCAGCTACGCTAAGTGAAAACAAGTGCCACAGCACACACAGCAAAACAATAGCATCGTGGAGCTGACACAGGGCACAACAACTCTACGGTCAGCTGCTACCTGAGGCTGAGGCTGACTTCGAGGTGAGTTCAAGCGGAGCGCAATAATATTTACTACCAAAACTAAACTACCATAATGCGTGTCTCTAACCAAGTTTACAGCCAGCGCTGCTCACTGACTAACAACGGCGTCGTCCGCCTCGTCGTCGTCGTCGTCGTCATCTTTATCTCTTGCAGAAGGTCTGCCAAACGCAACTAACACACATAGAGCCATTTTTTGTATGTGTGTGTGTGTGTGTATAGAAGGAGTTGTGTGCATTAGCGCGTTCACCTCCCACGCAGCGCAGTCCCAGCAGTTTTCTTACATTTCGTGCAGCAAAAGTTTGAACATTACTTTTCATTACGGCTTTGGCTTAGAATTGAGAGCTTCCGTTTGCGGGCAGCGTATTAAGGCCAACGCGGCTGTTTATGTGACATTTTGCCGGCGTTACTACACACGCATACATGCATACATACGCTCGTATTTACATGCATGCATAAGTCCGAGTGTGTG